>CM049849.1:22878888-23601388 GCA_027422415.1 Schizothorax lantsangensis | reverse complement strand
CTGGATTGTTCCTTTACACACACACACACACACACACACACAGCTGCAAAGAGGAAAGAAACTCCATAAGCATTGTGCCTGTGTTAAAAGTAAATAGGCTCTTTAAGCTTTGAGGAGGAAGCCTCACAGACGCAGGACGCCTACAGCAGATCCACATCTATAAGTCCTGAAGCCGAGATCAGCACAGGTGCTCCGGAGGATCACACGCTCAATGGGGTTCTTGTTCTATTTTCAGCTCGCTTTTCATACACATAAATAAAAAACAGCTGTATTTCAAGAGGACGTCCGGAATCCTGTGCATGTGGTGAGCAGGATTATGTGTGCATGGATGCAACAGATTGTTTTACTATGGTAGTGGAAGGGAAATAAATACAATACGCCTATAGGAAAGCACATATGAGCAGATATGAGTCAATTCAATTTCATCTTATGCATAACTGTATAACAGTATTTTATATTATACTTTTAGAAATGTACATTCCATCCCTAATTAATATTCATGATCTGGGCTAATAATGTCTTGTAATGTATTTTTAGTGGGAATTTGTTTTGCAAATGAGTGACTGAATTAATATTCAAATATGAATCTGAATTTGACCATATTTTGAATATTTCTTGTAATAGCAGTTCCAATAGTATGTTTGCTATTAAGATTATTCTACACACATCTTTACATGAAGCTTAAAGTCTTTTATCCATTTTCATGTTCTGTAAGGGATTCATTGGACACCCTAGAGCTGAAAAATCCTGAATGCTGTTTGAAAAGTAAAATGCGAAAAGTATTGTCTTTTGTGCTCTCTCAAATTCATCTTTTTGTACAAAAAGCACCTCATGAACGAGCAGCTCTACTGCACACACAAACATATCGACTCACAGTGAGCTGTGTTTCAATGCCAAACTCATTTAAATATTGCCCACAGTTAATGATCCCTGCTTCTGAATGAACACGGGGATGGAACTGCAAAGAATTATTCTTCTCAAAAATATGGATCTTTAAAAAAACATCTATAAAACCAATACAGTTATATGAACAATAGTATTCCCAATTTAATGCGAACGTCGTTCCAAATTAATTGTTATATTAATTGTTCCAAAACATGTGAATGATTCAATGACTCCATTCTGAAAGAATCAGTGGTTTTGAAAGAATTGGTCGAATGAATAACTCAATGAATGACTCACTCATAAACACAGTCACTTGTCGCCACCTACTGGTGTAATGATGTAACCTGCAAAACAGTAGCTAAAAAAATCCACCTTAATCTGGTAAACTGCAAACTGGTATTTTTGTTATCATATTATTTTAATTTATTTTCGTAATTACAAACACGCTGGTTTATAATGCAAATAGTATACTGCACTTTGTTGTTGTTCAAGTACCTATAGCAGCTAATGAATCAGAAGTCTTGCACATTCAAAGAAAATAGATTACTTATTGCAAAAATAAGGTGGATAAACCAATGTGGCTATAGTTAACTAAAACTAAAGCTATAGAAAAAAGATTATTCATTACTTAAAATAAAGCTGAAATAAACTGAAGTATTAATACTAGATAAAAATGACTTCAAAACTTAAAAATTTGAAATGTACTTACTAAAAATAAATTATTAATTATTAATAATTAATAATACTAATAATAAAAACATGACAAGAGCACATAACAAAATAACTAAAACTAAAACTTTAACCAAAAATGAAAACTGAAAACTTAAAAATTTAAATAAATAACTATAACACTATAATATAATAAAACCTCAGAGGATGCCAACCCTCAGACAACATACAGAATTACCAAATTTTGCCATAAGTTATATATATATAAATATATTGTAGAAACTTAATTTCCTGTAAAGCTGCTTTGCAACGATTGTATCGTAAAAAGCGCTATACAAATAAACTTGAATTGAATTGAATTGAATAGTGTTATAATAATAGTGTATTTTATTTTATTTATTTTTTGTATTTATTTACTACTTTAGATTTTTTTGTGTGTTCTTTTTTCTGGAATATTATATGTTTAATGCCAGAGCAAGAGAGCAGACGAGTGATACCATCAACTGGGTCAAACGTCTAGGTTCCCTAAGTACAACCACCCACGATCTTCTACGTAAAATCACTCAGAAAATGCTTTACAACTGTTTTTACAGTCATTTTCACTTCATTATTTTTATTATACACATTACATTTGGTTGGCAAGATGATTCTGCATTACTCAGTTCATTCCTTCTTCCTGTGTGATCTGTATTCACATCACTTTTATGAGCTAATGAAAGAGCTAGAGGGATTTTCTAACATTTCTCACTAATATTAGCTCACATTTGAACGGATGGATGTCATCCTTGGTTAGTTTGCCCCATATAGTCAATGTAAAATCCGGTTGCCAGGCAACAAAGAGAAAAACCAACATTCCCCCAAGAGCTTCCCACATAACACATAAGTGAATTGAAACACCTGAATTAAAAGGCTTTATTCTATTACTGCTGTAGAGTAACTGACTCAATTAGCAGTTATTGTTTCTTTGCTGCCGTTGACGCCAGACATCACAGCCTGGGAGAAGCAGAACAGAAACTATAACAAGAAGCTGCATATCCGTCCAACTCACAGCTTCTTATGAATTTTTAGACTTCCGAGATGATATCCCCGGCCCCGAATGGAAATGCTGTAAACATTAATTCCTGCCTACACTCATTGATTTCTTTCAGACTGACTCTGAGAGGAAGAAGAATCTTTTTATAGACATTTTCTGAACATAAAACAGCCACAGCTGAGCATTTCTTCAGCATTAATAGACATCTTCAGCATGTTTCTGTCTTATAAGGGTTCATTCACATACATTCTTGTTTTCAAAAACAGCAGGATTGAATGCAAGGGTCTCCAGAGTCATTTCTAAAGGCTGAATTACTTTACTACAATGCTAATAAAAATAAGTGAGATGCATGTATGGATGCATTTATAATACTGCATGTATTGTTTGTAGATAAGGTAATCCCAGAATGCAGTGCAGCGCAGTGAAAGTGACGAGTTGAAAGAAATGCTGATTATTAACAAACTTAATTAATTTTATACAACAGAGTACCATAAAAATAGTGTTAATCAGAGGTGTCCAATAATATCAATTTAATATCAAGGTCCAAAAGTAAATTTTGTATTATAATTATTTTGTATTTTGTATGTATGTATTACATTGTCATGGCAAATTGTACCCAATATTTCTGTGTGATATGCATTTTTTTGGTTTTTCCAATGTGAAAAAGAAATATGCTGAATTGTGTTGAATGTGTACTTGTAGTGTACTTTACATCTGTATAATAATATATACTGCATAATATACTATACAGCAATATTCATGAAATAAAACGCCACTTAAAATACACTACTAAAACAGAGAACACTTTCACAACTATGTTTCTTTCATTTACTTAAGCACACTTTTTAATATTGTATATGTGTATTCTTTTAAAATATATTATTTCAATAATAAGTAGCTCTTTTGAAAAGTATGCTAAACTCTGAAATTAATTGCAGTCTCATGTATGAACAATATTTGAGAGTGTCCTAAATAGTCAATAATGAGGTTCCATGATCAATGCTGACTTAAAAGGCAGCTCTCTATGTAGACAGTATACACTGATACCACTGTCATGAATATAAAACTTAACAGTGTGTTTAGTGTCATTTGCTGCCATTTTGTCCGTTTCCTTAAGACTGTATTTGCCTTGATATTTCTACGGATGTGTTGCCGTACGTAGAGAGTCAGAATGAAAGAATGCAGCCTGTGTCTCTATCAGAATATATTATTTAAGGACGTCTTGGCGAGCGCTTTAAAAATGGATTCACTTTGTGGTGGGCTGCTCTGTGCTGTCAGTACGGGGGCATCAAGTCAATGGAGATGACACAGACCGGCTCTGAATGAACGCAGAGATCTTGTGGTCTACAGGGTGGCACTGATATGGACAGGCGGTCTTGTCAAATGTAATAAAATGACAGGTTATTCAACGAAATGGAAAGAAACATGCAGATTTGACATGGCCGGAGCACCTCGTGTTACTGAAAATGTCCATACCGGGTGTGCGGATCACTGTTTTTACAGCCACATGTGTTTTTATGATCTTATTTTCATCATGTTGTTTCGGGAACATGATCGTATGGTGGTTGAGATTTGTGGTTATTCTGCAAGATCAATCAGCCTGCCTTTCCATCTCTCTCTCTCTCTCTCTCTCTCACGCACTGCGTTTCTGTGGGTCAGCAGAAAGACATCTCAGGGGCAGCGACAAGAAAAAAAAAGAGAGAAGTGCATGAAATGATGAACTGCATCAGAAGGCGGTAGTCACGCAACCCAAAGCAGTCAGAGCAAAGTAACCTTGGCCCTCAGCAAAGAGACAGGCCCACTGTGCTGATGGCCAAGGCTGTACTTAACCGACTGAATGAGCAAATTCATAATAGCATGGTGAAGTCACATGGTACCCTTAACAAAATGTAGTATACTTCAAGTTTATTTTATTATATACTTAAGTAAAGTTCAAGTATATTTTTAAGTATATTATATTATATCACTCATTCAGAATGATAATCAAAACGTAGATGGAGTCTATCAACACCCCAAAGCTTGACAGTCATTATTACCTCTTCATCGGTTGACATTTTATTCCATAACGTTACACAGTTTTGATGCGGTTTTATGTGTGCCCTTACAAACAAGAAGTTTATTCAAGTGTGCTATTAGTGTACTTCTTTTAAACTAAAAATAGGAAAGTATACTTTTAGTCTGCTTTTTATGTACTTCTCAGAAATGGGCGTTATGTACTTCTCAGAAATATACTAAAATGACATTTAAGTATACTTGACTTATACTTAGAAAAATTCTAAATATATTTGAGCTATACTTGTGTTCCTAGAATCCGTGTTTTCATTGTTATATGGTAGGGGCGCTAGTACACATCTTCTGTACAGAATTTACAAAAAAACACAAGTGAAGAAGAAACCGAAACAACAGATGCTTCCACGTGTAATCTAACACGATCATCTGACATAAAACAGCATCAAAACTGTGTAACATTATAGAATAAAATGTCAACCGATGAAGAGGTAATAATGACTGTCAAGCTTTGGGGTGTTGATCGACTCCATCTATGTTTTGATTATCATTCTGAATCCAATTCATAGTCTTTTTTCAGCTTTTTGTTCAAAATGTTGTTTATTTCTTTATTTTTTATTTATGAAACTTACCCACATTCAAGTGTTTAAAAAAGAATGCATGAAGCTATAATTAAATGTTTTTGTTTACAAGCAGATACCATGTTCTTTCTTTTGATGTTTTGTATGTTCATATATTCATATAACAAAATATATACAAATTAATACCTAAATAGGGACATAGTAGTATACGTAAAGTATGATGTAAAGTTCACTTAAAGAAAACTTACGAGTATACTTTCAGTATAAAACTACTAAACTAGTACTGAGACTATACTTCAAATTGTACTAAAAATGCTACTACAAGTATTTAATTAGTGAACTATCAGTAAACCTATAAGTTCACTTTTAGTATAGTTGATGTACAAGCTAAAAACATTGATGAAAACTTGTGTGCTCAAAGTTTACTACTGTTATACTTAAAGTATACTTAAAAGTGTACTTTTATATACTAGAAAGTGGGCCAATTTAGTCCCAAGGAGTATTGAAATATTACACTTACAAGTATACTACTAGTACACTGATATTTGTATACTTACTACATAAAGTATACTTAAAAATATACTTGAACTTTACTTAAGTATACTTAATAAAATAAACTTGAAGTATACTACTTTTTGGTAAGGGTGATGATCGTGTTAGATTACACGTGGAAGCATCTGTTGTTTCGGTTTCTTCTTCACTTGTGTTTTTGTGGAAATTCAGTACAGAAGATGTATTTGGCATGATTGCTATACATACAATATTGTAAACATCAGAAACACAAGAAGTGAAAAGAGGTGACAAAAATAGTAAAATAATAAATAAAAACAATAATATAAAAGATAATATTGCAACATTGGGATTAGTAATATAAAACAATATTATGATCTTTTTTAAATTGGGATTTCACCCCCATTATTATTATTATTATTACTAATACTAATAATATTTATTTATTGGGGATCAGAATATCACAGACGTGGAGGTAGGCTTTTTCATTTGGTCCAGTAAGTAACAGGTTTGTTATAGTTAACTAAAGCTAATCTAAAATAAAAAAAAAATAAAAAAAAATGTTACTTGATAAATAAATAAAACAAAATAAAAAACATTTAAAATAAAATAAAAAAACATAAAAACTTTAAACTTATTTAAACTTATTTTTTTATTTATACAATTACAAAACAATAAATGCAATATTTAAAATTATAGACAAAATAAAAACAAAGCAAAACACTAAAAAAAACTTAAATTGACAACAGAAAATATAAAAATAAAAACTAACATAGCAACCTGGCAACTACCCATAACACATTCTTTGAGCAGTTTAGGGAGAACAGATCACATCATCTTAGTCAATCTGGTTTAGTGTTGGCATTAAGATCAGCAAATTTGCTTAGTCAAACTTAAAGTACTTTATCAGGAAAACGAGAATGCATAATTTCATCCAAAACCCCCATAATTTATCAAGTAAATCTGATACAGTAAACCTGCTTCCTGCTTTGCTGATATACAATTCGACATTTATGACCCTTACGGCTGAATAAACTCTTCCGGAGGAGTCATAATACATTTAGAGAACAAACTTGGCAACATTTTCCAACCTACTTCAAGGCTAAAAGAAGGATGGGGGATATGAGGGGAGGGAAGTGGTGGAGGAAATGAAATTCATTCAGTTGTCCATCCCGAAGTCTTAAGTGTCTGAATCAATGCCCAGGAAAAAACAGCGTGTGGGGTGGAAACCTGGAAAATGGTCGCAAAAACACTGCCAAGACTCACCTTCTGCCAAGACAACACTTTGTGCTCTCACCAACAAAACAAAAACAGACAATGACAATGTTAATTCTATCGCCTCTCATGCAGACAACACCATAATAACGGCCAGTCTTTATTATTTTGTTATGGCCACATAGTCATGAAATATAAAGCAAAAAAAGATAACGATAAAGATATATGTCTTTATTTCTAGAATGACAACAGCAGATTTAAAATGGAAATACCACACACTTTCAGCATTTGCCAAAAGTCAGGGTACATTACTCCAGTGTATCTGACATGTAATGACTTGCTTGATGTACTTTTAATAGGTGTAATCAGGTTGTCAGCACATTTGTGTTGGGTTTGATTTTTGCTGGGGAGAATACATATTTAAAAGCAGATGAATGAAAAGTGGAAAAGCATTAGGGATGATATTAAAGGAATAGTTCATCTAAAAATGAAAATTTGCTGAAAATGTACTTACCCTCAAACCATCCAAGATGTAGATGAGTTTGTTTCTTCATCAGAACATATTTGGAGAAATTTAGCATTACATCACTTGCTCACCAATGGATCTTCTTCAGTGAATGGGTGCCGTCAGAATGAGAATCCAAACAGCTGATAAAAACATCACAATAATCCACAGGAAATCCACACCACTCCAGTCCATCAGTTAATATATTATCAAATGAAAAACTATGTGTCTGTAAGAAACAAATCCATCATCAAGGCGTTCCATAATAATAACGCTTCCTCCAGTGAAAAAGTCCATGCCCCCGAGTTTAGAACTGTTTTGAACCATTTTTGCTTGTAAACTGTGCTTGATCTGTGGATATTTCTCTCCTGATTTGTTACAAGCAATATTATGGATAGAGGACTCATATTTTAGCTGGAAGCAACAGTTTGAAGTTAAGAACATCTTAATGATGGTTTTGTTTCTTAGAAACATGCAGCTTTTTACTTCACAAGATGTTATTTGATGGACTGGAGTGGTGTGGATTACTTGTGGATTATTGTGATGTTTTTATCAGCTGTTTGGACTCTCGTTCTGACGGCACCCATTCACTACAGAGGATCCATTGATGAGCAAGTGATGGAATGATAAATTTATCCAAATCTGTGCCCATAAAGAAACTCATCTACCTCTTGGATGGCTTGAATAAAAGTTCAGCAAATACATATTTGGGATGAACTATTCCTTTAACGACAGCCCAATATAAAAATATTTTGTGTAAAATAATGTAAAAAAGTCACATAGTCCTCACAATATTTCAGATCAAACAACAAACTGGCTTTTAGGGGGCTGTTTTAATAAACACAAACAAATTGTTTACATCATGACTTTTATGAAACAGCATAAGCATCCAGTAAAGTGTTAAAGTCTTTAAACACTTTGATATAAGATCAAAATATTTATTTGATTAAGGCCTAAAAACATTCAAGTCAAATATATGGGTTTTCAGCTCATTTTTAACCTCTGACCTGTGCGGATCTGTGAGACTTTCACTCACCACTGAATTGGCAAACACCTTATACAATCTGTTATTTCATTCCACCTCATGCTCATCATGTATTTAGAGCACTGGCAGTTGCTATTATCATCTGTGAAATCATTAAATACATTTAGGAAATCAAAGCAAAAGAAAATAGCTGATCTTGTCCTGCCATTATTTATTAAAGAGAATATAGCTAATAGGTACTACAATATCAAACTGTTGTTTTAAAAGCAGAGGAAAATCCATTAAGAACCTCTTTTCTGTTTAATGTAGTATGAACTAAAAGCATTTGCATTCTAAATATTACATTACCCCAGACAGACAACCCGCTGAGATGCCTTCAAGAACACCTGACTTAAAAATTATTTTAATGAACTTAAAAAAGCACTACAAAACATCAAATAAACCAGCTGCTTGTTGAATTTCTGGGCCATCTTTTGATTAGCAGTAGAGAGTTAGTGAGGGGCACTGACCCCCTGCGAAGCCCCTCAGGGTGTCTCATCAATTATTCAACAGACTTTACATATGGGATGAATATATATATTTAAACCCAACACCCATTCATAACCAGTCTTTTTTCAGTGCTTTCATATAGCACTGGGCTGGTATTGCTCTCTATTGGAGAAATGCCACAACAGGCACAAAAAGGAAGTGTTCACTCAGGCAAAAACTAATTCACCCACGTAAACATATACAAGACTCATTCAGGTGAACAGAAGCCCAGAAAAGGCTTTCTAGATGTTTTATCCACATCATATTTCACAACCTGTAGAGAATAGCATGAAATATGAAATCTAATTCCTAGGAATTCTAAAGGTCAGCCAATGCAACAGCAATATTATCCTTTGGCCGCTTTTTCAAATAATCCACGGATCAGGTGGAAAAACAGAAAACACAGAAAACCCATTGTGATGTATTATGCTGCTACCAACATAGCACTGAATTAATTTAGGAAACTCTAGAGAGATAAAATGCAATGCCGTGGGATACGTTCCATGAAGTGCTTCAACCTAAATTTGATTTGCCTGATCTTGAATCATCAAAAGAATCCCTTCATGCATTATGCATCAATGTCAGTTTACACTGAACTTGGCAGGTGCTTGATTTGATCACGAGCAAGTATTTTGAAAGAGCTCCCTCTGGTGGTATCATTTAATAGGTCTTAGTTGTGCTTTGCATTTAAGGAGGGTTTTGTTATTGTGCTTGCATCAAAGTGCATCAAGGTGGGAGCTTTTGCTTGGCACGTAAACATAAAACGCTTGCTTTAACAATAGTAGAGCTTTACTGATATTAAAATAACTTCTTATTTAAATATATTTCAAATATTTTGCACCACTGGTGCAGTTCCCCTCTGAATTATGTTAACAAGGGCTTATAGGCATGTGCAGGACACATGTGCAGTCATCTAGTCAAAGTGTTAGCATTGCCCTGAGTCCACCTGTTGCACTGATAACCCATGTGCAACAAAACAGCACAATACTGCACTTATAACATGCGTTGCATGTTGCACTTCTTTCATCCAGTATTCATTTTCTTCATGACTTTTTGCTTCAAGACTTTGATCACTACAGAAACACTTTTTTCAACTATGCACAATTTTGGTCCTGTGTACATAGAAAACAAACTTCTAAACACACTCTAAAGGTGTATTTACACAGATGAGTTAAGGCCTGCTCAAATGCTTCTTAAAAGCCAGAATAAATTATGTCTGCTCTGATCCACCTCAGCCACTAGTATCAAAGTAGTACGGTATATACTTGTAATTGCTGTATAAATGCATTTATACCATCTTTGAACAGAATTAAACAGTAAGTGTAAAGACACATAAATGCCACTTCAGAAGTCTTCTGTGCCACCTTCACAGTGTAAATTTAGCATAATCACCAAGATAAAATCAATGGTTTATTTATGATTTCTCTGATACAATAATCGATACATATGCATTACAATGTTTCATTCATGTCTGGAAGGTAAAAACTATAAATAAAGGGCATTTTGGAATTATTACAAAGAAATTATGATGTTGAGTGCATGGCAAAAAGTTTCCAAGACCGTTTCAATGTTATCTTCATAGATTTTTACAAGTTTAAACGTGTTGGTTTTAATACACAAAAAACACGTTACATAAAAGTACGTAAGGTTGAAAAAACATAATAATAGTAATATTGACGATAATAATGTGCTGTGATACGTGTGTAAACGTGCACTCGTTGAACCCGCACGAGGAGGACGTGTGACAGCAAAAGCGGAAGTCTGTCATATGTGATGACGTCGGCGCATCCTGAACCGTGATTGGTCCTACTGTATCCAGGTCCACGTGAGGTAACGCCTTTTTAAGTACGTCATCATCGGTCGTATAAAAGCGCTTCGCGGCGGCGCAGCCCTAGTTTGAGAGAGGGAAAATGTATCGCTCGCGCTCCAAGTCTAACACCGGAATCGCTTTTAATACTTTCCTTTTTACTGTGCCACTGGAATATACTCAACTGAAAAGACATTATAGTAAAAACTGGTCGTGTATTGGTTGATTTTAGGCGCGGAACTACTAATTTAAGCAAAATGCCACGGGCCAAGAAAAGGAGCGGCAAACGTAAGTAGGATGGAGTGTGGAAATGACCGGTTGCTTTTTGCGGCCTGATGCGCGGTTTGGATTCTGGGATTTGTAGTTCTTTACACGCCGACCGCGTAATGAAATTGGAGGAAGAGAACTACAACTCCCATTACTACGTGACCCGCTTTGGTTGACAGCCAGGAGTGTCTTTCTTTTGACACAAACAAAAGAATAATACACAGTGCGAGTCATGGAAAGTAGAAAATGTACTTTGGAGTTTAAAAATGTGGTGTTTATTTTTAAGGGAATATTATTTAGTTTCAAATATTATGGTCTATGTAAACCGTTGGTAAGATTAATTAAATTGTTCAAATGACGAAAGATTAACATATAACGTTAGAACAAACTAATAAGATTGTCATGTAACGTTAGTATAGTATGATTAATAAAACAACAATCAACTTGGATCATTTAGGTCGAAATATGATGACTTAAGAATTAATAAATGAATTATTGTATATTATATAAGATCGACTTTTTCTGAAATGTCAAATAGGAGGAAGCTGCTATAATATTTTGTGTAAACTTTCAGCTGTCAATGTGTGTTTGAGGTTATTTCAGGCCATGCTGTCACACTAGCCTGCTTATATAACACAGGCCTGTTTGGGACCAAATCGAGCAGAGAGAGGAAGAACGAACTAGGAAACAGTCCACATTTTTCTGCTGTAGACGTGTATAAATCAGTCTGTAGTCTGTTATTAAATGTTCTCAGCCCATCTGCTCGCTGGATTTGCACAGGCCTTTGAGAAGAGACTGAGTGTCCTTCACACGTCCCACATGTTGGTTTATCTGCATCTCTGCTGTACTGTTCTATATCTAGATGTATTTACTTTTATCTGAGAAGTCCCACACAGTGGCAGTTTTGTTTGCATAAGCTGTAAAGTAGAAGTTACTGCGTCCTCTGACCTTGTCAGTATGAGACACTTTGTACCTTTTGCAGATGTCCAGGCTGATAACACGTGACTGAATCTAATACATACTCATAATGGTCCTATAAGGTCAAAGTTATGCACACCTATGTCTTATGATGACCGTCTGAAATTAGTTGGAAAATGCAGTTCTCTGTAAGTGTCATTACAGGGTTGGGCACTGTTTAAAGGGTTCATAAAATGAGATCACTTCTTTGTTCATTGAAAGTTCATCGAAAGTATACTACTATTCCAATTTTGGGGTCAGTAAGGTTTTTTTTTTTATGAAAGAAATGAATACTTCAAGAAGGATCCACTGAATTGATGAGAAGTGACAGTAAAGACATTTATAATGTGAAGACATTTATAATTTGAAAAGGATTTCCATTTAATTTCCATGAAATATTTAACATTTTATCACCGTTTCCACAAATGTTAAGCAAAACAACTAGGGTAAACGTACCTGCTAAGCTCACCAAAATCTACATTGAGACATTTTTAGTTCACAAGATATTGGTTTCAGTATAAAAAGTTATGTTAAAATAAAATATTAATCTCTCACACAAAAATATTTAATTTTATTTTAAATGACAAAAGCATTTCAATTAAGATATACATCACTGAATGCAAAAAGTCTGGCTGTGCTTAATGGGTACATTTTTGTACACCCCTGTTCCCATTAAGCTCGCGTTTTATTAAAAATTCATTTATTTTAAACAACCTTTTCAAGGAGTAATATAATTTTTTTTTGAAGGTACAAAGTCAATCACAAAAAAACAGAACACTAAAATCAAGCAACAAGGCAATTCAATTTGATCAGTTATATATTCATAATGAAGTGTCATTTAAGCACATTGTAACATCTATACTAGTCTGCGTTCAGCTAAGTAACACATTCAAAAATCAAATAAAACAAACCAATAAAACATTTCATTCACGGGGATGAACACCGAAACTAGCCTCATTCTGAAGCCTCTTATTAAATGGATGTCAACTTATCTATAGTCTCTTAAGGCTTGATTTTTCACCGATTTACAGTCTGGAGAAGTTGATGCTAGCTAATATTTACTAATGACACAATTTTTGCTAAATAAATAGTCTAGGTCATGTATTAAATTGCAACTATTATTAACAATATCTATGAAATTCTACTTTTTCTTATTGATGTCACACTGAAGCTGTGATTTTCATAGTAGTGTACCCTTTAAGCTCACCTTACAATAATATAAAATCTTTAAAAATTACAGCACTGTAAAACCACAGACCAGCAATAAACTGTCAATTTATAATATTATGGATGTAAAAGTACAAGCCAGCAATGCCTGTGAAGTAATATGTTAGCGTAGCACACAATCTTATACAGCGAGTCAGCTAACTGTGTTCTGTAGCATCTGTGCTATGTTGCTAAAACTATCTTTTGGATCTAATGTAATTATTTCCCACATCCAAGTTCCAGGTTATAATATGCAAAAGTCTGAACATTAATCTCTTAATTTTACAGTAAGTAGTGAAACTTACCCAAAATAAAGGCTTAAACATCTAAAAAAAATGCACATTTAAGGGGCTCCTCTTTTGGTGAAAGTTTTTAGACAGCTTTCAAAATGGCCGCCAGATAGTGTGAACACATGGAGACTCATATCTCGGTGTGCAATGATCTGATTGACTTGAAATTATAGGAGGTATATAGTAACAAACACATCAATTGGTTAAGACATCAAGTATGATAATACATTATTTTGTCTTTTTATAATTGAGCTCAAATTTGGAAGTGTGCTTAATGGGTACGTGAGCTTAATAGGTATGTTTACCCTATTTTCAACAGAAAAGAAGTGTTTCTAGAGCAGCAAATCAGCATATTAGAATGATTTCTGAAGGATCATGTGACACTTATGCCTGGAGTAATAGCTGCTGAAAACTCAGCTTTGCATCACAGGAATAAATTATATTTTAAAATATATTAAAATAGAAAAGTGTCGTTTAAAATTGTAATATTTTACAATATTACGGTTTTACTGTATTTTTGGTCAAACAAATGTATCCAGGGTGAGCATAAGAGACCTTTCAGAAACACTAAAAAGATTGTACGACTCCAAAAATACTGTAACTTTCAGAACTTCTAACTTCCCCATTTAAACACATATGAATGTATTATGATTAACCATCTGTTTGGTGAGGTTATGCTGCTCTGTATAACACATTTTTATTTTAAGATTGCTGATCATTTTAATCTGGCTGCAACAGATTCAGATCCATGCTGAAAATGTGCTGATTAAACAATGTGATGCAGCATTGCAAAGAGGTTTTTATTAAAGAATGATTTATAGTAGGGATGCACGATACTATCAGAATCTGCCGATAATGTCTTTAAATGTAAATATCGGCATCGGCCCGATAAGAAAAATTATGTCTATGTCTTGCTGATAAGAGGAATACATTAACTCACATGTGCTCAGGGTGTGCTAGTGATTAGATCACGTCAGCATTGTGGCTCATTCTTTAAGCAAAGTTTTGCCTGAATGGTGATTAGATTCACTGTTTTGGATCTCTGCATTTAAACTGAGAATGCATGTACAGAATGACGCGTTCGGTGTGTAATTTATTCATTAATGTGTAATGTAATATTTTTTTTTTAATCAAATTAATGCGCTCTAAAAGATTTTCAGAATTTTTTCAACTCTTTTGCTTTAGACCATTTGCAAATGTTAAATCATAAAATAAAATGTTAAGGTTACGACTGCATCTTTCTGGAAAAAATATGCAGTGATTAATATATAGTTTATTTATAGTTATTTTCAAATCTTCAATGTACTGTCATTATAAAATAACTTTATTATTGTTTATTTAATTCTAACAAATAAGTTCTTGTTTAAAACTAACCAAAATTAAAAATAATTATAAATTGGCTATCGGCCAAAATTAGTTGAAATTGATCAGATATCGGCAAAAATCCAATTTCGTGCATCCCTAATTTATAGTGTATCTGTTTTTGCAGGGGGACAACAGGGGAATGTCCAGCCGTTCAGTGATGAAGATGCATCTATTGAGACCCTCAGTCAATGCAGCAGCCTCAGTGAAAGAACCAGTGCAGCAGAGGAAGGTGGGTATCTATGGTCTCATTTGTTTGTTACAATACAGTGCAATGCAAAAGCATGGATAAGCTCTTGTGTAGAGCTTAAACTAAGAAGAAAGCAACATTTGACTAGCTCTCATCCTGTTTAACAGCCGGTGAAACTGAAGAAATGGCTCAAGAGGACTTCCAGTACAAACTGAAGGAGTACATCGACAGCACAGTGGATAAGAGGTTTGTTCATTCGGATTTCTGACGTCAACTGTGCTTGATTGTTTAGAATAATCCATTTCTGCTAAAACCTCAAGCCTGCAGCAGTCTGAACTGAGTAATTATGTTCCCCTTCTAGTGCCAAGACCAGACAAGGTGCCCTTGATGGACTAAAGACTGCCATGGCAACCAAAATCCTCTACGAATTCATTTCCGAGAGAAGGATGACTATCACGGACAGCATAGAGCGCTGCTTGAAAAAAGGTTGGCTTCATTTGTGATTTCAAATAGTTGGAAATAAACTCTTTTCTCTACATGTTGCCATGACTTCAGTGCAGAAAGTTAAGTTGGCTGTTTGCATTTGCAAACCAGGTAAAGGAGTGGAGCAGTGCGCCGCAGCCTCGCTGGCGTGTCTCCTGTGCATCCAGCTGGGGTCTGGGATTGAGAGCGAAGAGGTTTTTAAGACCCTTAAACCCGTATTTAAGACCATCCTCAACGATGGAGCAGCTAACATTCAAGCTAGACAAGCTGTAAGCAGTCGTGCTCCTCTACTGCGCCTTAAAGAATCTGAGATTGAGATTGTAACAATCTGTTCATCTTGACTTTTTCTAGTGTGCAACGAGTCTAGGCCTTTGCACTCTTGTAGCAGAAGATGATATCATGGTAAGTTTGGCAATGAAAGCTTTTTTACTTTCAAGTGGACATCAGTCTTAAAGGGATATCTTACTCAGAAACCAAAAAGAGAAAATAAAAGACTTTTTGTTTCATTTTTTTTCATACTATGACCATTCATCCAAATTGTGCTGGTTTAAATTCTTTAGTCAACCTTGAATCCATTTTAGGGTTTTTATCCAAAACAAGCTTCTTAACACATTGTATAGCTTTTAATATTGCTGTTTTATAGCATTTGAACTTGTTAGTTGCCATGAAAGTAGCCAAGGAGCCTGGCATGGCATTAAAACACCAACCAACCAACCAACCATCATGGAAATCATCAGCATGAAAACCGATCATTGAATCAGCGAGCTAAACTAGGTCATCTGAGAACCACGTCACTCGTGAACTGTTCAGTCTTTTGAGCCAGTACTTTCCAATGATCTGGTTCTCAAATCTGATTGACTGATTCATTCTGAAATCTGGCTCACCTGGTTCAAGAGTGATTTAATGATCCAGTCAAAGTGCTTCCTAAGATAACTGTAAACATGTTGAGCAGTTTTTCCATGCACTTAGACCTGTTGACGCCTCGAAGGCTTTCAGGATTCAAGCTTGATGTTTGTCGCCTCCAGGATGTGTATGCCACTATGGAGTGTTTTGAGAGCCTCTTCACTCACTCATACATCAGAGAAGATGGAAGTAGACCTTCTGTGAATCCTCAAACCACACAGCTCCACACAAATGCTCTCCTGTCCTGGGCCCTGCTGCTTACCATCTGCACCGGCAGCCACATCAGAGCCATTGCACAAAAGTAAGCGTAGGGAAACACTGTTTTTAGACCTTAGCTCCTTGATGGAACTCACAAACCAATCCTGAAGGAAATGTTGGGAACTACAAACTAAGGTACGACATTTTCCCAGGTTTATTCTAAGCTAATTTTACTGTTTTCAGACATCTCGCTAAACTTCCACGTCTGCTGGAGAACGACGACGTCAACATGAGGATTGCTGCTGGCGAGACCATCGCTCTCCTGTTTGAGCTCATCAGAGATGTTGACCCTGTAAGTTGTGTATTTATAATAGTAAAATTATATACATTTATTTTTATTTAATATGAAAATATAATTTATTAAACTATTTAATATTTGTTTTATTTAAAAACTTATTTTTTAATTTAATAAATATATTGTATTTAATAAAATAATATTAACATTTAATATTTTAATAAAATGAATTTATTTGAAATTATCAAATTAAAATCTCATTAAGTGTTGTATTTAAAGTATTAATATATTTAATAAAATAGTTTATGAAATTAAAATATTTAATTTAAACTTATTTCATTAATGTATTGAAAATAGTATTAAACTTTGTTTTTAGTATTTAAAAAAAGAAAAGAAAAATCCATTAAAAAATGTATATTATTTAAATATGAATTATTAATTTAGTTTTAATATGTATTCATAGTATTAAAAATAAGTTAATGTATTTCACTTTTTTAATAAAATTGTTGTAATAGTTTAGTGCAGTGATTCCCCCCCCTCTGCATATTTTGCATGTCTCTCTTAGTTTAACACAGCAGATTCAGATAACCAGCTCGTTAGAAGAGAGCTACATGCATGAACTGTGTTCATTGCTTCCTATTCCCTGAGCAGGGGAAATCCGTTGAAGTTTTCCTCACTTCGGAACATTCATTCATGGATTGGCGCTGCAGCATCATATCACACTCATATCACATCATATCACACTCGTATAACCAGCAGTGAAACTCACATTTCACTGCTGGTTATACAATCTCTGTATAGTCGTGTATGTGACAAATAAAACTTGAAACTTGATATCAAGTGGTGCTGGCTGCAGAGCCAAATGGGAGGAGCTAGAGCTCCAGCTCCCCCTTGCTGGATCTAGTGGGCGGGGCTTGAAGCGCTATCAAGCGCCACCAAGTGGCTGTTAATGTTAGTGCGAGTTCAACCGTAATTGAAGAAAATGTTTGTTTTGATTAGCAAGATACTGCCTGGCATAGATATTATTGGCTTATTTTTCTCTAATATTTGTCATGATTATGATTATTTTCAGCATGGTCAGTATCGTTTCTGTGACAAACGGCATTACGTAAATACTTATTTTTTTTTTTTTTTAATATAATGCTGTCAACAAATAATGTACGATTCTCCCACTGTAAATACTTATAAAATCATGGCGGAATATCCAGTGACATCCACTTCGCAGGGCACTTAGTCAAATAGAACAAACGTTGTACGTGATAAGAGATTCATACGAAATATGCAGAGCGGGGGGCGCGAGGACTGGGATTGGGAAATGCTGGTTTAGTGAATTAACTTGCAAATAAGGTATTTTTTGTTATGTTTTTATTTGGAGTTTTTTTGTTTTTTGTTTCTAATATAATGTGACCTGTACCTTCACAGGAGTTTGATTATGATGGCTGGGAGCCGTTGTGTGTGAAGCTGAACGCTTTAGCCACTGACTGCAACAAACACAGAGCCAAGACCGATAAGAGGAAGCAAAGGTCTGTCTTCAGAGATGTCCTGAAGGCCGTAGAGGTGAGATAGGAAGTGAACAGTTGTCATAGTTGACAGACTCCTGGGTGCTGCAGCTCAGACTCTGACCTCTCTTCTGTGTCTGGAACAGGAAGGGAATTTTCAGAGCGAGACTATCCGCTTCGGCACAGAGCGAATGGTCATTGACAGCTGGGTGAGGAAGAGGACGTATGACACCTTCAGAGAGTTTGTTGGCTCTGGGATGAACTACCATCTACAGGTAAAGCTCTCAGATGTTGCGAATAGATCCAAAAATGGGGTCTTTTTAAGTGATTATTAAAGTTGAATTTTTTGACCACAGGCAAACGAGTTCATTAGGGACGTGTTTGAACTGGGACCACCGATGTTGATTGACTCTGCTGCTCTGAAAGCCATGAAGAGCTCCAGACTGGAGAGGGTAGGACAGCTGTTTGTTTTCCACATGTATCTGTCTTTTTTTTTTTTTTTTTTTGCTGTATATTTCAGAAATTATAGGTTTCGATTGTTGTGTAATTATATCCTTTTGTTCTTTCAGCACCTCTACAATGCAGCTGCGTTTAAAGCTCGAACCAAGGCCAGGAACAAGTTTCGGGACAAAAGGGTGGATGTTGGGGAGTTTTAAAAAGTTTTGTAAAGCACATTTTTTTCATCTTTCATTTAAGTCTTTCGATTCTTTGCATTCCTAACGTGGTCTCTTTTTATACATGCATCTGTAAAATGTTAATATTTCCTATCTATATATTCATTAATTTCTCTTAGTCTAATTTATGTTTATGTAAGTGGTGTTGGGTTCGCTAACATCAGATCATGCTTTCTGTTGTTTGTGTAGTTAGGTCCTGTAATGTTATGAAATGCACAGTATTTATAAGTATTTTGTGTAAGTGGAATGTCAAGATGGGCTGTACTGTAGTGACAAGGCTGTATAATTTAAAAAAATACAAAAAGATTAATAAAATTAGATGTTGATGCCCCCTATTCAAAAGTCCTGCTTTGTTTTCTTCAGTTTCTGTCATGATTATGGATGACTCATTTTAATAAGATGAGAGGCCTTGAACTCTCAAAGAAATGGCTAAATTAGACATCCTGAACCTCCTCTGCACTGAATCTGTTCACTTGTTTGCTTCATTCACAGTTGCCATGGACACCGATTCACTGAAGCTGAAATAACAAGTTGATGTTTTGTAACGGCACCATATGACATGCTGACATGGTCATGAGGACACTCTTTCCCATGGTTATGATAAATAAGTGACTTTTATAGATCATATGCTATTCCAAACATAGTCTCGCGTAGCCAGACCTTCAGATTGATGGTTGATGGCTCAGCGCTACTTTGTTTAGGATTGTCATAATCCTGTGTAGATTAACGAATTGATGTTTTGTTAATCGGAGGCAAAGTAAGTGACCTGCTTTTTTATTTTTATACCTGCTCCTCATTTACGCATCATTTCATATTTAATTGACTTAATATTTAATTGCCTAATGTCCCGGTTTTGGCTTCGTTTTCCTGCTGACGGTCTCTTACATATTTTATGTACGCGTATTTGCATTGATTTGACCGTTCTCTGTAGATCCCGCCTTCTCGCATGCCATGATTGGTCGATTATTTACAACGCCTGCACGCTATTGGTCAAACGACTTTTCAGTCATTACCTTCAGCAAGTTATGAAAACAATAGTAAACCAAAGCCACAATCGGGACATTTTTGGCAATTTAGAAATGCCGCCCAGGATATGTCCCGGAAAAAGAGGACACACTAGGCTAGGTTAAATTTGGAATAGCACACAGCATATTTTAGCATATGGAAGAAACCGTTTAATACTAAATTAACACTTTTGCATATTGTGCACTACTGCCCATATACTATACTATTTTTAATGTGAAATAAAATGTATTATGCAGTGACACAGTTTAAACCGTCGAAATAGTTTAAGTCAGTGAGTGGCATCCTGATAGAAGTTTTAAAATGATTACTCTGCATTTTTAATCCAATTTTGTATTCTTGTCTGAAAATGGAAGTCATTGCGAGCACAATGCATTATGGGATACTGTATTTAATTTGCACATGCATTGCATAAAGCTACTGCACGTTTTGTTAAGTCATGTGGTTGAAAATTCACATAGGCTGCTATGCAGAATATACATATTGCATACAACAAATAGGCCTAGTAAAAGTAGCATGGTAGTGTACTATTCTGAACAATGTTTTATTTTTCTCATACACAAAAAAGTCACATTTGAGGAAATATAGGCTACTTTATTTCATATATAATTTCAAATATTATAATTGAATACACGTTTTGTGGTTTAACGAATGTCAGTGTCAAATCTATTCAGTAGAAGATTATGATTCCTTTAATCATGGTTGGATTGTTAATATTTTCCTATCCGCCTCAGTTCAACAGTGTCATGTCATGCATGTCAGCAAATAAAGCTGTGCATCTCGTTCAGTAAACATACAGCAGCATCTCTGAAGCAGCTGGTGGTGCAGAGCTCTGTAACGTTTCATAAATCAGACCTGATGCTTCCTGACAGAACTGCTTCCTGTTGCCACCGTCCTGACGGTTCAGACCGAGCGGCATGAAAAATTCATCTGTAGATTAGAGTTATTTTGTCACAGAGCTGCACTGCACATGAAACAGCATCTTCACAGACTTTTGCCTTTGGACTTTCCATCTCTGATCTCCATAATACCATAAAACACTCAATTCAAGTTTCTCCCTGGTCTTTTTTTCCCCAGGTTTTGAATAAATAAGGTTCAGGGAGCTACTGTGACCCACATATTTCATGTCCTGATGGCACAACGGTGGCCTCATGTTTATGTGCGACATCCATTGTGGTATAATTAGCTTCCTTTGGCCTAAAACTCAGAAAGTAGCAGCCGACAGGAGGTTTGAATTCTGGGTCAGTGTGAGAATCTGTTGAACTCAGAATGATCTTTTAACGATGTGCCAAAATTATCTGTCTGACTTCAAACCAGCAAAATACCCATGAAGACATCAAAATACATTGAGTTTTCAGATCTTTGACTCCCAATACAAGATTCACAGGCCACATCTTATAGCTGTAAAATATTTGAAGGCAAATGTATAAATTACTATTATATTATGAATTAATATTATAATATAACACAATAATATAATATAAATGAATATTATACAATTTATTAATCAAATAAATAATAGACGTTAAACAAATAATATATTGTCGCATATTATATCAATATTTATATTAAATAATATTAATATAAAAAATAATATTTATTTATATAATTAATAATTAATTAAAAATAAATGTATTAATTAATTACTATACATATAGCCTACATATACTATATAGGCCTATATTTGTAAATTAAATATATAGTAAAACATTTTTGAATGTATCATTAATTTGTCAAACAAAACTCTGCTGTTGTGGATGATGTAATCCTCGCGAACCTAAAATATATTCCTGGTTCGATTCGAATCAGTCATAATCGAAAAACGACTCGTCGGAGTTCCGTGAGGGAATCATCTGTAAAACTCACGACTCTGATTCAAACCGCTAACTCACATGAATCATTTTGATTGACTCATTTAAAAGAATCGGTTCTTAAAGACTATACTGTATACATCCAGTAGAATCTTTCAACGGTTTTAACATCATTAACACTAAGTAAGAGCTGGTTAAAGTCTTCTCGCTGCTTGTAAAGATGACTCTAATCAAATGTATTAAATTGTGTGAGAGCAGCAGGTGCTTTCAGGTATGTTTGAAACCTCTATTTCAATTTATGCTAGAACATCTGCGAAAATGTTACGTTCGTTAATTAGCACAGAAGAACCTAGCATAATACTGTGGTGTAGCTATTTTGTTGTACACAAATACACAACGGTTTTTTTTTGTGTAACTTACTTTAGATAGATAGATAGATCGACAGACAGACAGACAGATAGATAGATAGATAGATAGAAGTTTATAAGGTGAATTCATGTAACGTAAATCGACCATTTAGACATTTAGACTGAGATACTATCAGATTTACCTGAATCCTTTTTGCTTTGTTTTAGGTTTATTTAAGCAGTTAGGGTTATTTAAGTAGTAAAACAAATGTATAATAATTTAACTAACCGTTTACACCAAAATTAATGTTTGTGGTGCGTTATAAAGATGAAAACAGCTCATCGTGTACTACATTTGATTTTCATCAACAGTTACCTGCAGTAGCTGAATCTTCCAGCAGATGGCAGCTGATCACTGTTGAGAATGTAAGTCCCTAAACTCATCATCTTAATGAGGTTACATCATTAATTATCCTACAAACACATTCACACAGCAACTTATTTCCATTAATATGTGTCAATTACTTCTACATGTTTAGACAGATCACCTAATACTTAAAATAGCTTTTGTTTTAACATTTCACACATGAAATGTTCCCAATACCTCACTGATATCACTAAAATAGGAGCTCTCAGTGTATGAAACATTGCCCCTAAACAGTTTTGAATTTTTTATTCAAAACTGCAGTGGTCTAATTAAGTGGCTGGCAACACCTATATCAACATGTAATTTTCCCTCTGTGATGTTTTAATTCAGAAACCACTGAATTTCCCATCAAATAATAGGAAAATACACTACATTAGGCTCATGCAGAAGGCTCGAATGTGCCACCTTCATATCACGATCATGATAAATTGTGTATTAAATGTATTTTTGGAACTGGAAAGCGGTCGTGCCAGCATGTGCTGTTTTTTTTCAGCCAGGCACAGATGTTAGGTGACTCCTCCAACATGTGACGCATAAACACAGAACAGTCCTATTTAAACACTCCTATGGTCGGCAGCCAGCCTCCAACAAAAACACATACGCGCTATGTTCATTGTGGCCAAAAACCCACTATCACGGTGGAAGCCGGTGCCACACGATCTCGTGATGGAGGCCGGTGACACATTCGGACGCCCACAGGGTCTGACAACTGTTTACTGGGCCGTGCCAAGCGGGGTAATGCTGGGGTTCATGGGAAGGCACCTGTTCACGAGCAGCACGAGCCAGAACCTTGGCAGCGGAACGGCGTGCGCAGCGGGTTTGCCACTTTAGCTCCTCTATTCAAGCACAGATCACTATATTAGATCGCTGCTAGAGCTCCATTCACACAGACCCGCCCACATGAGGCTATACAAGAGCGCTGATAACATAAAAGATGGATATTACAAGTGTTACAATGGATATTACAAGATATTATAGATCTGCCTTCTTTGCCAGTAATAGATTTGAGCGTGTTGTAGCATATATCTCATACTTACTGTAGGTTTCGTACCGTGAAAGGGATTATTTCAGGCTTGTAAAAGAGAAATATAGGCCTTTATGAATCATATCCAACTATTATTAGACAATTGTATGTAATGTAAAGGAAAACGATGCATAAGACATGTCTTTTTGGAATATATAAATCAGAAATGTCAAATTTATTAGCTTTTTAAAAATACTGTGGTGGAGTGATGGTAGTGAAATAATACCATAGTATTTTGAAATATGCAATAGAATCAAATTAATACTGTACTTAAATATCATAGTATTTATATCCCTTACAATCAACTACCCAAAAGTTCCTTGGTATTACTGTGTTTTTAGATGTGTACCACGGTATTCTTGAAGGTGCCAAAAAACATGGTATTATTACTTTTATAAAAAGTACAAAAACATATTATGGTGCTATTTGGAAGTACCTTGTAGTATTTTATTTTATTTTATTTCTGTATTATTTTATTTTATATATATATTTTTATATTTAAATTTTTATGATGATGAGAACTTGAGGAATTGTTTTTGTTTTTTTAAAAGAAATTAATACTTTTATTCAACAAGGACGCATTAAGTTGATCAAAAGTGACAGTAAATATATTAATAATGCGAAATAAAATTCCAAATAAATGCTGTTCTTTTGTTCTTTTATTTATCAAAGAATCCTGAAAAAATGTATCACAGTTTCCTCAAAAATATTAAGCGTGACAACTGTTTTCAGCATTGATAATAATAATAAAAATGTTTTTTGAGCAGCAAATCAGTATATTAGAATGATTTCTGAAGGATCGTGACACTGAAGACTGGAGTAATGATGCTGAAAATTCAGCTTTGTATCGCAAGAATAAATTACTTTTTAAAATATATTAACATGAAAAACAGTTATTTTAAATTGGAATAATATTTTACAATATTACTATTTTTTACTGTATTACTGATCAAATAAATGCAGCTTGGTTTATTTATTTATTTATTTTATGCTTGGTGAGCATAAAAGTCTTCAAAAATCTTACCGACCCCAAACCTTTGAACAACACTGTATATGTCAATCAAAGTATTACCATATTCATCCAAAAAGATCCCTACCTTTCATAAACTTTTCAGGTAGAATATACAAGAATCTTTTTTCATTTTTAATATATCTTTTCCCTGTCGGCAGAGTTCATCAGTTCGCAGTGTCGTAAACCCTGTAAATCTGTGTGGGAAGACAAGCAACAATATGTAAAGGACTGAAAATAATTCAGTTCGTCCTATTACAACAGATAAAAAGCTGTTTAGCTGAATTAAATGTAGGTTATGGGGCTGTGGGAGCGGATTTCAGTTCATCCGTGGTCAGTTAAATAAGAGCAATCATGAGTAAATAGCACAGGGAATTATGGGAGAAAGGCGAGAGGACAGGAACATCAACACAGACGCCCAGCTGGCTTCTGAGAGATCTGTGTGTGTGTGTGTTTATATGAATGCTTGTATGTATGACTGCCTGTGATCCTGTGTTTATGTGTGCCCACTATTGGCTGCTCAGTAGGATGATTAAAGCACACTTGCCCGTGCTCTGGGGGTTGTTGCCAGGGCTCTGAAGGAGAACGCGAGCTGATTGGTTCCCTCAAATGACTGAGGATTCCAAACTAGTCACATTAACTCAGCAAGCAACCCGACCTGAGAGCGCATCTTAGTCAACAACTCTTACAAAAATCCATAAAAATCAATTCCACGCTTCACGTTAATTGATTTCTTTGAAGGTTGCCTTTCATTTCCAAAGAGACCATCAAGGCCAAAGTGGGATCGTTTCAGAGACGACGCTTCGTCTCGGCGACTAGACGGAAGCCGCATTAAAATGCACGCTGTGTTTTGCAGAGGTATAAAACACAGAGACGGAGGGTGATTTTAAGATCGGGATGAGCCGAGATTGAGAGAGAACTTCGGGGGCTTTAGGGATGATGGAAGGTCAAAGATACCGATTTTCTTCTCTGTCGCCCTTTATTCTAATATCACTGATAACCTTTTTACAACACCTCTCAGAAAAAAACACGATTGCTCAAACAAAGCAGCAATTACTGCCAGTCATGATTTCATGCATCTCTCCTCCGTTTTATTATGCACTAAGGCTTCAAAAGTATCCCGTCGTCAGCCTTTTACAGCTGTAGTAAATACGTTGGCGTTATTTATTGACCAGAGTTTTTTCATCAGGCCTGGATGTTGCTTTTGTGCTTGTGAAGCACGGTTGAAAGTGAAAAGAGACAAAATTGCTCCTGAAATTCAAAATATGATTTTTTTTCTTATATTATATATATTTTTTTTTTTTATATCTTATGTCCATTTTGTCCATTTAAAATATTCACTTTTTCTTTTAAAAATAATCAAAATCATTGATGATGATTATTTTTATTTTGACCAATAAAATGCTTCAAAGAATGAATTATAAATTACCCACTACTGTCTAAATGTTTGGGGTCTGTAAGATTTTTTTTTCTTTTTTTATATACTATTATTATATTTTAAGAAATTAAACTTTTATTCAGCAATAATCCATTAAATTGAGCAAAAGTGACAGTACAAATTACTGTCAAAATTCATTCATCATTATAAAATCTGTTAAAATCTATAAAAACTGTTTTCTATTTTAATATATTTTAAATGTTAAAATGTAATTTCAAATATATATATATATATATATATGACTTATTTAATTTCATTAAGCATTTATATGATGCAATTACAAATATATTACTAAAATATATGTTATATATGTTACTGCTGTTTTGCTTACAATATTTTTTTAATATTTAAATTAAATTAAAACATACTTTATAATGATTAATAAATTCAATTTAACACATTTTTTTTAAACTTTAGTTTTTTTAGTTTTTAATTTATCAAATTATATATATATATATATATATATATACACACACACACACAAAATTCATATATTTAAATATATTTCAAATTAGCAATGTATTTGTTATAAATTTTGATTCTGTAAATCAAATCACGCACAAAACAGACTGCTAATGCACATTCTAGAGTTAATAAACTCAAAAGGACTTCCTTACCTGTAATTGCCATAGTGAAATTACAATTTCTCATATTTTATACTCTTATCACATATTTTTAGAAAAAAAGGCCATCACAAAGGTGTAAATACGTCAAAAATGCGTACATCATATATAATGCCTTTATAAACACCTCTCAGAATCGAATCCAAGTGTTGGCTGTTATATTTTCTCTCAGCGTAAATGTGTTGAAACGTGAGGGTTGTTTTTAAGGGCTGCAGGCGTTTAGCGTGTCCTTAGCAGCACTCTATACGCTTCACTGCAGCTATTGCATGTTTTCCTCTCTCGGCATGTCTGTATCTTGCTCTTTCCTTCTCCCTCTCTTTCCCCATCTCACTTCCTTTCCATGTACCGTTCCACAAACAACCTTTTCAACTTGATTATTCCATCCGTGGAAATGCCACGCCAATTGTGAGCTGTGATATTAGTAATAAAAACCAGTGCAACGACCAGCAGTTACACCTGCGCAAGACAACGGCCGTGTCAGGCAAACCTGCGTTTCTTCACACTTGATGGACAAGCAACAAATGAAAATCTAATAGATAATGCAAAAGGCTGGCACCGAAAACATAAAAATGGTAATCACATTTCAGTCGAATCCTGCCAGGCCATGCATATCAAATCAGCCCCACCTGTGTAGAACATCCAGTCTAATGCTAATCTACCTTTTTCTCCCTTTTTCCCTCTCATTTCATGGTTTGCATGCATACTTTTGTGACAGACTACACCATATACATGCATTCATGTGTTTACATGCATTTGTGAGTGTGATAGCAGCATATTTTGATGATAATACTTCAGTAAAAGACCTTTCTTGTGAGTGACGAGAAGCTCATTATCATCTAATAGCTTCTGGGAATAGCATCAGGGAGTCTAATTTGAGCTCTTTCATGATCAGGCAGAAAAATCCTCCACTGGTCCAACTCGGATCCCATTCTGGACAAACTAATGTGAAATAAATAATTACGTAAATGCACAAAAATATAACAGCCTACAATATGGTATTCTGCACTAAGGTGGTGCAACCAAACCCCCCCCCCCCCCCATTTTTTTTAAATTAATTAATACATAAATAAAAGCACAAATTTATGAAGGCCTACAATATTGTATTCAGCATTAAGGTAGCACGAAAAACACAATATTCCAGTATAATATAATATAATATAATTAATTTAGTTTATAAATGAATAAATAAATAACTTGCACAAAAATACAAGACCTAATATGGTATTCTGTATTAAAGCGGCAATATTACAATATACCCTGACTTTTCACCTAACACAGACAAACAGGATACAGACGGCTGAGAATAATTCAGCGACATTGTGCATCAAATTTATCTGCCGTCCCTCCTGAGCAGAACATCATACCCCATAGACAATATCTTGTGACTCAGGCATAAATCACAACGCATAATCTCATTATGGAAATCAGGCTGAAGAGAAACATCTTCCGCATTGCCAAATACCGTCACAGCATCCAGATGTTATATCTACACAACTGATATATGAGCACCAGAATATTCCTAAATTAAATGGATGTGTTACAAATTCATCGTTAACACCACTGCTAACCAAATCTGGCCTGAAAATGTTTGTATATTTCCATTTTTAACCTGTTGAATAGCATTTATCACAACGGCTGTGTTCCAAAACCTAGTGACACCCTCATTTTCGACACAGGCAGCTCACTATGTTTTGTAACACACCTTATATTTACATTATTATGTATTTCTTTGGTCAAGGTTGAGGCTGGGAAATAAATGCACCAATACATAAACACGCACTCAATATTCAAATCAGCGCTTTTCATATAGTGCTCTATGAAAAATATTCCTAAGCATTCTTTTAAAATTCCTGTAAGGTAAACAGTTTCTGTGCAACTCTTATTGTATTTGATCCTTATGCATTAAACAAGCAGAGATTTTATTACAGCAGTCTGTCAATGCAAAGTGCTATTCACTGCAATACCTGATATTCTAGTTACTTCATTCCATTGCACTGGGCTCCTTTATCTATTAACCTTTGACCTCTAGGTCTCAAACCAGTCTTCAGATGTCCCATTATTGATGTCTTCTGATTGGCCTTTTGGTTCAGGACGACCCCACGGACCTTAATTCACTGGCCAAGCTCTCTTGCCCTTTAAAAACTGCAAAATCATTTTTTTTCTCACTCGGTGATTTAATGTTATTGCATGGCAGGGCTTTTGGGAGGCAATTTAGAGATGAAATGAGCGCGGACGGCAGGACGGTTCAAGGGTGTAACTCATCCGCCACCCCGCAGGACGACAAAGATGTTGGAGGGGATGATTTAAATCACAGGGGGACATTACAGTTTGCTAACACCCTGGGAACGGTTATCTACAGCCCGAATAAATACTATGAAATGAAACACAATACGTTGGGGGGAAATGGACAAGTAGGCAAATCGATAGTCCTGAGAAGCCATTTAAAGCTGGATAATGTGTCATAGCTGTGGATATAACTCACAGAGCGGGGATGATATGAGCGGATGGACCATTATGAGGGCTTTAAGGGGTTAATGTACTACTAAATTCAGGTCATTTCCTGTACGCACCGACTCCGCAGGAGGGTTTAATACTGTAACGCTCCAGATCCTCTATGAAACGGCACTCAAAAGTGGCATTTCTTAAAGCTCGCTGCTCTTTAAATGCTCCACGCGGACTCTGAAGCCTTTCGTGCATGCACAGGTCATGGCTTTGAAATCAGAGAGATTCAGACTCGGAATGAATGAACGAGAGACAATGGTTGTCGCAGGGGAAGGGAAAATAAGAGAAGCAAATGGTTTTAAGAGGTGGAGTGGGTGGATTGAATCAGCAAACTGAATACATAGTTGATCATTCATCTTCCTGAGGCGCACACATAAACACGAACCCGGCAGAGTGACGACGTTCCTAATGGAGTTTCACATTGTTTACGGGCTAAAAACATGTTCATGACCCACGTCTGAGGCTCTCTTGTGAATCTTTCTGGACTGTTTATATGCGAAACTCTGAAGGCTTCAGGCAAATATAAGTATTTTTAATCGTTGACTAAAATGTTTTGGACAAACAAGTAGCCCCACCTCCAAATCTTGATTTTGGTTTAACTTCCAAATAACTATTAATGCATTAATGTCATAGTCATTTTTTTTTTTCTATCAATGTAAATTTTTACTCTTACAAATCCCATTGATATTTATTTATTTTATTTATTTATTTATTTTAATACTATTAATATAATATTAATAATAATATAAAATGTATTTATTTATTTAATCTGCAGGTTAGAAAAATTTTTATAATAATATAAATTTTATTTATTTATTTATTTAATCGGCAGGTTAGAAAAATAACAATGCAAACATTTCACATAAAAGCCTGAATAGTTACTGTATATACATAAGTGATTTTTTTTAAACAAAGAAGAAAAAATAGAATAATAAAATATAAATTTAAAATATAATATATGATATAAATATGATATTAAAATAATTAAATTAAAATTAAATAAAATATTTAGTTTTAAAATAAAATAACAAAAATAATAAATAAAGAAAATTAAATGAATTAAGACATTTTAATAATAATAATTTAATAAATAAATACATTTTAATTATTTTAATACATTTTATGCATATAAAATGAAAAATGTCTGACATTTGGCTTTTTTTTTCAAACCATTACCAATATTCCATCTGTATATTGATGCAGAAAGCTGTTCATTTCATTATCAATACCATCTCATCTAATAAAAAACAGCAGTCAGCATATTAAAATTGAGTTTCGTTCTCATCCATTGAAGTGAGCGAAACCCATCGATTGCCTTTGCTTGCAGTTCTCCACGTTTGCGACGTGATTGCGTGTTCCCGGGTGACCCCATGTGCACACGGGGCCCGTCAACACACACACACTTAACCTTGGAGCTCGCGCTCAATCGTCTAATGAATAATTTCAGTGCGACGGACGATCCCCGGGCATGGAGAACACGTGATAACAATCTTGGTTAAAGGTCGCTCAGCAAATTGATGAAGTCATCTTAACTAGTTTTGCGGTATCTCACAGGGCTCTGGCCCTCAGCCAGAACATCACTGGGCCAGCATCTGCTCCATAGGACCGTCGCGCACCGCAACACTGTTATATACAGAGCAGTTATAATGGGCTGGCTGAGTGGTTCCAATGAGAGCAGGAACAGACGATTGGCCGTCCCAGGAAATGTTTCAGGCCACAGAGCCGCACTCACTTAGCGGTATCACAAAGCACTCCAACTGCGTCTCTGCTCGGTGTAATTGACTCAATGAGTCCATTGAGCTGTGGTATCGAGACGAGAGTGAGCTGAAGTGGGGGGAGAGGGTGGTTATTAGAAATGACACCCAGTGGAGCCATTTGGGTGCTGCTATAAAACCACAGTGAAGGTCAAGTGCGCTGGCGCTCCAGAGACGCCTGTGTCCTACATGGCCATAACTGAGTGTTCAATACACCAAAAACTCAGTCTAACAGGAAATGGACTGCATTAGTCATTTCATTATTGTAGCTTACATTTAGTTGCGTAAAACTTCGACATCTAAAACTTGCTTCCTTATCTATAGGTGTCTAATAAACCTGCCATTGTATTTTACAAAACTGTTGGCCTTTTGAAAAATTGCTTTTGCATCTCTTTTGCAAGTATAGTTTTGCATAAAACTGTCTGCTAAATACATAAATGTCAATGTATCTCTACATAGAGAAAATGTCCTGACTCATCATAGCACCAAGAGTTTATGCAAGCCTTGGAGTCAAAAATAAAAATGTTATTGTGTAAGGAAAAAAAAGGCCCTAACGTCATATTGTGCATTTTACATTTAAAAAGGCACAATTGTGAGAAATAAAATACCAATTCTTCTTAACGATGCATGTTACACTCCTTGCAAAAATAATATTTAAGTAATTATATTATAAAGTATTTTAATTTTATTTATTTAAATAACATTTATTTAAAATATGGCTAAATCTATAAAACAGACATATTATATCCATCCATCCATATATAAAAGTAAAATAAATAAATAATTTTTTATTAATTTTAATTAATTATTTAATTCACATTTATTCCGAGTTTCTAATACAGTATGTTACTCAATTAATTTGTTTAAATTAAATTTGTTGGACAATTTAAATGGCTAAATCTATAAAACAGACATATTAATCCATCCATCCCTCCATTCATTAATTAAATAAATAAAGAGGTACGGTATGTATTGTCTTATTTATTTTATTGGCTGTATTTCTGTCATTCAACATATTAAACTGCAGTTAACTACATTAATGCATTAGTGTCTTTGCTCAAGACAACTATTTCATTAATAAATAGCCAAATAAAAAATGTTTTACTCTCCAAACTCCTAATTTATTTAAATGCCACTCACAGACTGTCTGCTACAACTTATAAATTTAGTCCTGCAATAAATCTAATCAGGCCCTACGGGATTGGGATCTGATTTCTGCACAACACCGTCCAATGTCATGTCACAGAAATATTAAACAGCATAAGCCTCCTATTTTTCTCAACACAATTTGCTCTGCGAATATTATATGTGGAACTAAAGAGGAGCTGTGGAAGGAGCTTCAAGTATGAGAGCGTCTCAGACAAGTTGCCTTGCAGCAGTGGAAAAAGCTCATTAGATTTAGCGGCACACAATGCGAACAGCTGGTACGTGCTAGTAGCCTTTTTTAATTAAAGTAATTTTGGTTTTCCTGCGAAGTCCTTATTTGTGCTTCCACAGCTCTGTCTTCTGCTTTATAAATGCAGAGTCAGGGCTCAAGACACATTAGTCCTTGATGGCTGAATCAAATCCTGGCACTTGGAAAATCACAAAAAAGCCCTCTCCATAACTTTACGTGATTAGAGCAGATATGTGCCATTTAGCAGGTGAATGAGTTTTAGACGACTTTGCGGAGAACTCACGAGGGTCAATCAGTCTCTGATATGCTAAGGACTCCTCCAATCACATGAATGGGGCTGCAGCAAATCGCTACAGCTGATTGGATCACACACTTGGAATCATGGATTAAGACTGTGAAGATAGCAAACTTAAATTCCCAAATGTGACAATTATCCTCATTTGGAAAAAAATAAAGATGGCCACCTACATCCATATAAAGGAGTGGGTAGTGTAAACGTTGTGTGAAAGTATTAAGCATCATCTACCGCCACCCATTGAAAAAATGTAAAAAAAAAACATGGAGTGCACACATTTTCCCCAAGTTTGCAGTCTGACTTGTCTGAGATGAGATGAAATTGGCATTTACTTTGAACTAGTGGCAAGAAAATACATCTTTCTACAAGCATACTACGTTTACTGTAGTCCAATTCATAAACGATTCTTATGAACTGTTCTTTTTAGCAAATCAAAACCATACAGCAAAACCAGTGTGATATGATTCATTAACAAATGCCTTTAATGATGAAATGCTTCTTTTTAGTGAATCAAAACCATACAGTACAACCAGTTTTATACGATTCACAAACGACTCTTATGAACTTGTTCGTTTTAGTGAATCAAAAGGAAAGGAAAGGACGTGAGGCCTTTACTTGGAATGTCCCATACTTGGAATTTGTGCTCTGCATTTAACCCATCCAAGTGCACACACACAGCAGTGAGAAGTGAACAAACACACACACTGTGAACACACAACCGGAGCAGTGGGCAGCCAATGCTGCGGCGCCTGGGGAGCAGTTGGGGGTTCAGTGCCTTGCTCAAGGGTCTCACCTCAGTCGTGGTATTGAGGGTGGAGAGAGCGCTGGACATTCACTCCCCCCGTGCACCTATAATCCCTGCCGGACCTGAGACTCAAACCCGCAACCTTCGGGTTACAACTCTGACTCTCTAACCATTAGGCCGCGACTGCCCCCATCAACACCGTACAATACAACCAGTCTTGTTTGATTTAAAAAACAAACAACTCTTATTTCTTTTTAGTTAATCAAAACCATACAGTGCACCCAGTGTTATATGATTCATGAACAAATTACTTTTATGAATTGCTTCTTTTTAATGAATCAAAACTATACTGCACAACCAGAGTAGTGATTCACTAACAAATGACTCTTATGAACCAGATCCTTTTGGTGAATCAAAACCATACAGCACAACCAGTGTTGTAGGATTCACAAACAAACGACTCTTATAAATCCTGTCGCTTTAATGAATCATCACAAACGTATTTGAAAAAATGAACTCACTGAATTTCTCACTTTAATTCAGTTTTTTTATTTACCCGTTCATGGTGATTATATTATAGTAATTTCACACAGTTATAATAGGTTTTACAAAAGAAAGAATTCAAAACATAAACTTTAGGTTTTGGTTGAATTTTAAATCTATTAAATGAATACCACCTTCTTAGTTTAGGTCATGTTATTTGTTTATTTTTTTTAAATAATATTTTTGTACTGTACCAAGAAGATTCCTATCAGCAATAGCTTTCATGTAAAAATGCAAAATGGACATTGTAAATAAACTATATCCAAATTAATCAGAATAGAATCGGGAAATGTCTATTAATACCAGTCCTAGTCTTTAGTCAATTCTCACGCTAATTTCAGTGGTAAACTAGTAGTAATTCTAACCAAAATGACGAGCTGAATAGAGACCAGCAGGGGAGGAGGGTGGAATTGAACTTGGGTTTGGACTAAGCAATTGAATCAAATGTGAAATGTCGAAATAACAGATATTAAGTCCTCTCACTCATATTCAAATGTCATATTGCTCTCACAGCAAAGAGCAGTCAGGATCTCTTCTATGCAATGAAGTACTTTATCTGTTAACAGCCGCAAATAAACCATCACGTCGCGGGATGGAAAGCATGAAAGTGTTCATTATTCCTCCAATAAATGAAGAGAGGGCTTCACGGCGCTGTGACATATCTGGCAGTGTTACAGCGCTGTTGATTAGAGTGAAAGGCCTTGGATGCGGATTTCGTGCATGTGTTTAATTTATTACGACAGAGCTACTATAAATTTTGCGCTTTTAACGGAGAGAAATGCACCAATGCAGTCTATTCAGAGAGCCGTCCATCATGCTGTAGTGAACCTCTATTAGGAGGAGTGCAACGTTTCTGAACATATAAATCAATTCTATAATATCACCCCAGCATGCTCGACGACCACGGCTCCGGGCCTTTTCTCAGCCCTGCGTAAACCCGGGATCCCAGTCGGATGGCTCATTTTCGAGTCCCACCAAAGGAGGAATGAAAAGCAATTTCAAGCAGGGCATAAATATCATTACCAGGTCAGACAGAAAGTAACTATGTGGGATTGCCTCGGACAATAATGTAACTTACACAAGACGATGTCTCGTACACTTGCTAGCCGTGCTGGAATTGGTGCGATGCTTGGCTTGCAGGTCTAGGTGACTGTGTCTTACTAAATCTTTTGAGGGCCAATGGCAAGGACGGGAACTTACAGTGGCAAGTGTTCCTACTGTATTGATTGAAAGAGATGTTGGTGCTAATGAAAAACTTAGTGAACTGCTGAACCCACATAGACTTCATTACAGCTGAAATGGAATCTGATTAAAAAATAGGACTGCAATTGTTACTAAGCTAATCATAAACGATGCAGTATACACAAATATTTTGTGAAATAGTAAATTTTAACTAAATAAATATATTTGCTATACTTTTTAGTATTAAATGAAATATACTGCAAGTACATTTATGAACTGCATTTCTCTTGTCAACCATCTTGGATGATTTTTATTTATTTATTTATTTTTCTGTCAGTTGCTGTGGTGCATTCTGGGATTGTCTTACCTGCAAGGGATACATGTAATACAGGTATTTCATTTACTAATTTATTAAAATAAATTAATACTTTTATTCAGCAAAAGAGACAGTAAAGACTTTTAAATACTATTTCAAATAAATATGGCTCTTATACAATTTTTGTAGACCAATGAATCAAAAATATTCATCACTGATAATAATGAGAAATGTTTATTGAGCAGCAAATCACTGGAGTAATGATGTATTTTTAATCAAATAAATTCAGGCTTATTTAGCATAAGAGACTTGTTATAAAAACGTTAAAAAAAAATATTACAGGCCTCAAACTATAGTGTATTTTAAGATAGACCACACTTTTCAAATGATTATATTAATTTAATTAAAAATAATAAGAGGACTACAACAACAGATAAACTGTTTAAAATAGAATAATAATAGAATAAGTATTTGAAATATACTTTCTGGTTGTCAAACAATTGGTTAAAAATAACTTTTCATTGAAAGTTGATTTTAGGTGTGTCCAAATACTCTTTGGGGCTAGTAAAACCTCAGACATATGTGTCCCGCACGCCTGATTCCTGACATTCATTATGAACAACATGTTTTTGTGTAGCTTATCTCAGTTTTTTAAAGCTAATGCCAAAACAAATCTGTTTTATGCACCCTCAACATTCAGGGCTCAGCGTTATTGATTAGATGGAATTAAGCAGGATAACAGTAGATTAATATCTAAACACCAACATGCATAAGGGTAATGTTAATTTTAGTAAAATGCAAATTGAAATGACAGGATTGTTTATCCGAAGGCATCTGGGAAATGTTAATGCAGAAAACTGCTTGTTCAGAAAGCAGTGAGCAGTCACTCTAAATGTAATTACAGCATTTACTGCTCTCTCATCCATCTGAGAAGAGCTCTTATTAGAGCACTGAGCTCAAGTTACTCAGCCGTCGAATAGTCTGTAATGCTTTGGAACACATGCCTGTGATGCTAATACAAGCAAATATTACACTTGTTGGGAGTGGTCTACATACATGTTTACTAAACGTGGCCATAACAGCATTATTTACTTTATTTATAAGCCGCTTTTGCTTTTTGAACATGTCAAAAGATGGTTTGAGCTCACTTTGGGGTTATTTTTCAGTAATTTTGTCTGCCAAGTCATAAACACACAATCTGTATGCTCTGAACATCTAGTCATTTTGTTGATAAGGGAAGTCAGGATTGATTATTTGCTTCTGTTACAGTTGAACACACACCTTGAAGGGGCATTTGATGAGAATTTTGCATAGTTCACTCGATATATTAAATCACGTCCATTGCTTGAGGCTGTCCTGGACTAGACCCAGTATATCAATGAATGTGAAAGAAAAATAGCTGATATTTTTGCATCAGATTATATTCTGTACTCACTCAATTTCTGATTTGCTAAAGTATTAAACTTCAGAACATAACTCATTTTAACTTCGATATGGAGCCCCGCACAGGAAACGAGGAAAAAAATTATGTATCGTTGCCACAATTTAAGAACTCCTTTCCATGACTTAATAATTTGTGGCCATGATTTACTAATTTGTTGTCTTGATTTAGTAAATCTTGGCCACGTTGTACTACTTTGTTAACTTATTTTGATTTAACTAACACAAGAGAATAAATTAGTAAATTGTGGCCACAATTTAAATAAAACTAAGGACCAAATTAGCAAATCGTGGCCATGATTTACAGCAACAAGTAAATGAATTAGTAAATCATGGCCACGATTTACAGCTAAAATTGAACGAATTAGTAAATCGTGGCCACAATTTAAAATAAAACTAGAGAACGAATTAGTAAATTGTGGCCACGAATTACAGCAACAAATGAATGAATTAGTAAATTGTGGTAATGGTTTACAGCAACAAGTGAATTAATTAATAAATCATGGCCATAATTTAAATAAAACTAGTGAACAAATTAGTAAATTGTGATTTACAACAAGGGAGTGAATTAGTAAATCAAGGCCACAAATGAATTCTTAATGGAAATGAATTCTTAATTTGTATTGTGTTCTGCATGTATGGGGCTCCGTAGAATAATATTAAAATTGTGCTATTACTTTTTTGACAATATGAATAACAATTTTACCTGCCGAACTTAAAACAAAGGAGACATCTAGAGACCAGAAGTGCACTATTTTGGCATTGTCCAGGATGTAAGCACCTAGCAACCACCCAGAACACCCTAGCAACCGCATAGAAACATGCTATAAAACATTCCGAATACCTTAGCAAACACTTAGCAGCTACCTGACAACCATGCACAGCACCTTAACATCATGTTGTCGAGTTTTCCACAGACAAGCACCACTTACATTTTTTCCTATATTCTACTATTCAAGCTGAAAATATCTGTGAAAAATAGAGGAGAAACTGTTGACAAATTTCAAAGTGCGATATCCAATACTCAATTTAACTGAATGAATAGGCACGTACAAAGCCTGCAATGAAATTATTGATTCGTGACTGTTCTATGCAGGCTACTCACCTACCCAATTTCCAAGGCCACGAAAACACTTGAAGAAACTTAAATTGTATTTCACAGCTTTACAGAGATGTAACTGATCTTCACTAGTCATACAGACGTGAAAAGGCTGTTATTTTATGATAAAAAATAAGATTTGTCTTTTAAATTCATAGCTGCTTAATCTAAATGGAGTTTCTAAGATGGGCTATTTAACTAAAGCTCATCAAAGACTAGTTCTACTGATATTTTTAACACTGTCAAAGAGATAACTTAATGAAAGAGAGAGGGAGAGAGAGGCTTTTTAAAGCACCAAGCCTTTTATGTTCCCTCTTATGACCACACGAGACTCACAGGGCACGTGAAATTCATCTCAATCGATTCCACTTATAAAGCAGAGACAAGGGTGCGATCTCACCATCTGTCTTGTGAGGACAATTCAGATACCTGGAGACCTCAGGTTCATATACATGTTTTGAATCAACCATAGATTTACACAAACTTCCGGGTAAATCATTAATACAACCTTGCTGAAATTTATTCTGCATGTGATTCATGAACAAGTCCCAATATATGTTTTGAACTAAATTGTATTTATAATTTATTGTTTCAAGGTTAAAATATTTGCTCAGTATCTGAGAGGAGAATAAGATAAACCTTTGTATTAAAATGCACTGTGTCCTTATATCAGGGGAACTACAATATTGAAATTTAAGTAGTCATTTGACAAAGTAGACATTTTAAGTAGTAATTCTTTTCTAAAACAACAGTGTATTCAAAGTATATATGCAAGCATGGTCGCATGAAAGATTGTATTCTTCTAAAGACAATATGAAAGCTAGAACTAGGTAAAATATAGCAATGGATTCATCAGCTAATCTGTGGAAATGTAATTTTTTAAAGCAATATGTTATGTTAGTTATTCCATAGAAACGTATAGTATGTATATTGTAGTATAGTACAGTAACTTATTGTCTATGTAATAATATATATATATATATATATATATATCTTTAGGCTAATCTATAAGCAATTTGTTAATTTAAACTCAAATAATAATTTAGTTGCCATGTAATAACTGGAATAATGTAGTCAACTAATCATTTTTGCAGTGATACAAGATCAGTTTGTTGTATATTTTAATTTATATTAATGTAAATGCATCCAATATAAAATAATATTTGTTGACATTATTTACTGTTACTATAAAATGTAAGCCATTATTTTTAACACCATTTTGGACAATTGCAGTGGGTTTTTCTTAATATGCTCCCACTTTTCCCTCTAAATGGGAACAAAATGGCTGTCAATATTTTATAGACCTTAAACAGGTTAGACACCATAATGAATTTAATGCAGATGAAAATGAAGCTGTGAGAGATAGACTTAAAGCGTTTACAATGGCACACGCTGTATAAAGGTCCTATTGTATCATTTTTACAACTTTCAAAACTATTTAATTTTTTTTGTTTGTTTTTGTCTACTGAAAGGTTCTTTGGGAAGACGTTCGTCAGCTTAACAATCATTGTTCAACAACAGTTCAATCCGTTGAACACACAGTACTTCTATCCCTCACAGCCTTGTTTTCATTCATGTCAAAACTAAATATGGTGCTACCCTGATTAAGGTCTATACTGACATCAACTAGTTCCAGAACTGACATTTTATGGTAGTTATTAACCCTTCCCAAGAGGGGGAGCACTTCTACTTATGCAGATTATATACTCTGCTAATAATGTCATATTGTGTGGTACAGCTTTCACCTCCAGTGTCCAGGTCAGTCATCATTAAGCTCACTAGCAGTAGATTCAGGACTAGCACCTTACTGCATCACACAGAGGATGAGCTATTCTGAAGGGAACAGCGTGTATCAGTGTGCATGTATATGTAGTTTCAAAATCACACACCAACACACACTAAATTCATGCACAGTCACTGTCAGCTGCCTCTAAATTAGGCTATTCCGTTCCACTGCCCAATTGCCCAACAGCTAAGAAAAACCGAGAAAGAGAAAGAGGAGGTTCTTGGTAAAAAAAAAAAAAAAAAATGCATTAAAATGAAACAGTCCTCAAAGTCTTTCTTATAGTAGGGATGATAGTTTTGACTATTTGCATTATGTCTGGTCCACTTCGCAACTTGTTTTGAACAAGAATTGTCAGTCTAGACTTGTAGAAACCATCTGATTGTCTGTACAGAAACCAACCATACTTCATTTTCTCTCTTCAGTACAGTGCAAGTAAATCTGAAACAAATGATACCACAGTACTGCACAATTACAGAGCAGCAAGAAATGGTCAAGCAGAAAATGTATGTTTTTGGCTACAAATTAAACAATGAAAAAATAGTTGACTAATTTGTACTGACTGTATCACAGATATGATTAAGAACCAGTATATACTTTAAACATAAAAACATTTTAAATAACTCAAACCTTGTATACTTTGGCAAACCCAGCAATTTCCTTCGAGCATTCATTTCCACAGTCTGGTATCTTGCAAACACAAATTTATCCTTGTCTAAATTCCACACAACAAAAAGATTATGAGATGCACATTATTGCCATTTAACTTCAATTCAAAACATGCTACCAGATGATTCAATAAAGAGTCTCTTTCATTTGCAGTCTCACACTCCTGTTGACATTGAATTAAATGACTATATTCAATCCAAAGCATCTGTGGGGAGAGTCTATTTTAGACACAGTCCACTGAGCGAGTTTCTATCTGCCATCACTCTGTCTCTCTGCCTCGCTTTGCTCGTGGCAGGTGAGCTAATTACCCTTCCAAGGTTATTTGGCTACATCAACATTTTTAATTCAAGCTATTCAGCAGCAGCTGTTCAGATAAATAATTTGAAATCACAATTGAAATCAGTCCATTCTATGAGCTTTGAGACCAAATACACTAGAGGGGATCACACTATAGGTAAATATTTTTTTTTCCAGCAGATGAACAATAAAAACTATAACAGCTGATCAGAAACAAACCTGACTTTTAAGCAGCAAAGGGGATAACTGCAGTGCACTTATAATAAACAGAATTTTATTGTGTGCTAATATAATTAACATTACAGTTATTTTTTTGATGTCAATTGGGGCTTTCACACAAGGGTAACGTTTTCATAGTTCCTAGAACTATTAGCAGAAGTACCCACTTTTTGGCATGTTCGCACCGCAGGAACTAGGAACGGTTTTAGTTCTAGGAACTCCATTTGGGGGAACTAAATTAGCTCCTACTTCAGAGTAGGGTCTAAAACAGTTCTACAGGAACTACCAGTGACATAAGTGTACACTGATTGGCCAAACGCATACAAAACACTGGCTACTCAGCATTTTTAAAAAGCCATGTTAAAATATTTACCCCACGAACATGGAAAACAGCGATAACGGCATTTACCTGTTATTTGCAGCATTGTGTTCTTTTCTCAGCCTCGGTGATATGTAACACTGAAAGTGACACTGATAGGAGATTTAGTCAGATTTTCATGCCCTTTCAATTGTGTAAATTGTATGTTTATATTCCATCTCCATTATCACAAAACCCACGACACGCCACAGAAACAGCTACGATCATGGCATCCTCTATTCACCGGTTGTTAACGTCCGTAAATGCCGTGAATAAAGACGTCGCTGTCAGCCACTTCAGAGTTCCTGCTGCCGGTGCGAATGCAACCAGGAAAACAACCCGAGGGAGAAATTGGTTCTCTAGGAACCACCAAGATGGTTAGCTCCTAGAACTTAGTACTTAGAACTACACGGTGCGAAAGCCCCTAATGTAACCTCTTTGATTCTACTCACCACGAGCGTGATTTGAATCTGCGTTTCTGTCATGGGAGGCAGGTGCGCTAACAAGGATGCTAAACACTGCAGCCCCTAGCATCAGTCGCTAGTGTGCCTCCTGAGATCAGATGAGTGAGGTTTACCTGCACAGCACTTACTAGCTGGCCTCCGTTACACTCAACCCCCCTAACCCTCACTCCCATCCGGGTCACGGCACCAATTCTACTCGCAGTGTTCGCTCTGAACGGGATTTGAACTGGCATCTCCGGCACAAGCAACATATAAATCTAAAATGTTACATATAATTATAGTATATGTTAACTGATTTGTCTCTGGTAAAAGCCATGATTTTTACACGCTCAAGAGGAATCAGTCTTAAAACATGCATTGAATATCTTCAAATTAATTGTCTGTTGAGTGTAAGGCACCTTGTGCGTTTCCATGTTATGATTCTGACCCAATTGTGCACTTTCATAATATGACTCTGACATCTGCTTACTCACAGCTGATGTATCTAGATTTGGAAAGACACACAAGGTCCAGATGAGTGTGCGAGTGTTTTTTCATCGTGATCTGACTCAGCAATCCTCTATAGGTGAAGCAGAGCACTGCTAATTCAGTTTAGAGGATGAAGCTAGCTTTAATCTAATCACTGCAAAAACATTTCTGCCGCATGTACATGAATCACTGACCTTAGCAAAGATGCTACACTCCGCCTCTGCTAACAACAGAGAAATGTCAACAAGTAGTAGGAACTGGGTTCTGGAGGGTAGGTAATAAAACTGACATAAATGTTCTCCATACTTTTAAGAGACAAGCTAGGAAAGGTTTTTCCCCCTCACTTTGAAAGAACAGCCTCAAGGTAGCCGTAGTTCACCCACCTGCTGTGCTGAACTAATAAAATGCATGAAAGTGACTCTAAAATGTTGCCTGGGAGATGTGTTCAGCTGCAGTGAAATGCAGGTTGTGCTCTCTAAAGGACAAGAATGAACAAACTGACAGAATCACTGTTTCCATGACATCACATGCCCTGTTTTCACATAACTGAAATGCTATATATGTGCATTATAGCTATATATAAAACAGTCAGGTGCTCCATCTCATTACTCTCTGTTGTTCCCTATGTCCTGAATCAGGATATTGTGAGCATGAATTTGTATGGGAAAGGGACTAGAGCCTGTATGCATTGGGATACTGATGTGATGACTCAATTGTGTGCATTAAAACATCACTGGTATTTCAACAACTGTAAAGTAATAGAACTAGTCATTCTGACGTTTCATTTACTTTCATAAAAGTGCAGTGCTATATGCAGCCAACCTCCATTTTTTGGCTTGAATGAGACAGAAAAGATTTTCAGTACAAGGTTAGTGTTTTTTTACTGTGCACTGTGGGAGTTTTTAGGAAGTGAACGTTTCATTGCACTGTAATGATATTGACAATGAGACAAAGTAATGCCAGAACAAGCTATTCTAACTAATCATCACTAAAAAGAGAACTAGAACACCTACTTACCAAATTATTTATTTTAAAAAGTCTTTATTAAAGGACACTGGTCTGCTGAAAAGGAATTAATGAAGTCAACTCTTCAACACAAAAACCCTACAGAAAATACAAAATACAATATGGCACAATATGGTTTAAACATGGGCTTTTGTAGAGGTCTTTGGAAAAACAACTAAACCAGACCTACTCTACTGCTTGTCAAAAAAAGTAATAACATTTTAAAGGTACAATTAGATTTCTTGCTTGACTTTGCCTGAGACGAATACACTGCAATACACATTTCACCCAAATCCCGAGAAAACCCACATAAAACGTAATAAATTAACACAAGGCACTTGGCGCTGACAGTCTCAATACTGTATATGAGATAAGACAGTGGCTATATTGTGTATATATGGCACATAGATAAACAGAAGAAACTGTCATATGACAATGGGGCTCAATCCTGTTCCTTAAGATCAACTGACCTGCAAAGGTTAAGTCTTAATATTTCTTTATATTCCTGAATCTTCTAATCAAAGTCTTTTGGGGTTGATTTAAAAATTAGGTGCGACTCTAAACTCTGGAGGAATGTAGATCTTTAGAAGCAAGACTGAGTGATCCACGTGTCCCATCCATAACTGATTAAAGTAATTTGTTAAAGGCAACTGAACAGTCAATAAAGGATATCCCACAAATTGCATAGAAAAGATATATGGTGATATATGTACATTGTGTAGAAGCAAACCAACTGGGCACCTATGATCGGACTAGTTTAATCCCTTGCCCCGTGTCTAGTATGCTGGGAGGGAACCAAGAAAGTTTCACTCTTCTGACGCAGCGCAAACACACACTACACAGCCACAGGAGGTTGAGTCCGCAGCACCAGTTCGCCACAGCCACCAGTGGGTACGTGGCCTTGGGGAAGTGTGTTTTCCAGTGCTTGGCCACATCACTCCCAGTGGGCAGGTGGAGAGCGTAGTCACTCCAGGGTTTGGACACGCCGTATATAGCGGAGATGACCCGACCCCTCTCTGACCACTGCACGCCACTGTCAGGATCGCAGTTGTATTTCACCCACTCAGCGGTGAAGTCTCCCAAACGAGGGGCTTCCTGGGCTTCGGCATCCTGGACAGAGCTCATCTTGGCTCCTTGTACTGCAACATACATCTTTTCCACCTTTCTCACCGCCTTCACCCATGGCGCAGAATTCTCAGTGTCCAGGACCAGGATGAGGCGGGAGGAGAAGCCGGCGTTCCGTTCCTTCCACATATCAAGGATCTGCTGCAGACGCAAGCAATCGCCACCTGTGGACAAGAAAGGTCGTCAATCAATGAAAAGGGAGGCTGCTTCTTTGTTTGTCCAAGAGGCCAGACTAAGCTGTACCAGACCTTAGGGGCCAGTTTTACTAAACAGGGTAAATTAGCGCGAGAGCGCAATTCCAAAACAGTGCCGATGGGTGTGGAAATTTCTGCAGGTGACCACGTGCTCTCTGTTCTCTGCGGCGCCTCCTCCTCCTAGCAACAACAAATGTAGCCATTTCAAGCGCAAAATAGTTTAAGACATGCTTTTTTGGCCGTTAAATAATGGTGCAAATACCAGTAATTTGACGAGCGCAAACGTTAGTAAATAATGTTGCGTGATTCATTTGAATACTCTCCTCCGATAAATTTTGCGTCTGAAAGGGAAACTCCTACAAATGTATATTCAGTAAGATCAGGCGCAAATATAACGCTGTCCACACCTTTTGCTAATTCTTTACTGGCGCGTTTTTAGTAAATCCTGACAGTACTATTTTAACGCCAAAAGACTGGTTTGCACTGACGCACACCTGTTAGTAAATCTGGCCCTTGGTCGTTTACTACCAAGGGGCTACCAACTCTAGACTAGTTCAAACAACGCGACTATTCAATCATCATTGCACCAGCTTGAATTCAAGAAATCCCCATTCACAAATACAGAAAGTGCTGACAAGACGTGACGGGCTGTTGCTGCAGGGGAAACGTAGAGAGAGAGACGGTGCGAGCAACACGGAAAAGGTGTAAGAAATCTGACAGTTTGCCACGCTGCGGGAAAGACTGCGAATAATGCTCGGCAAGTAGCTCGTTCAAAAACTGAATGAGGATTCCTGGCTGTTTCTCACCCACCCTGGTCTGATCAAACAGTATGACAGAGGCTGTGACATCCCATATCGCTCATAAGGATTAATACCTCACTGAGTTACAGGACGCACACACAGGCAGGAAGATAAAGCATGGTGGAGCGATGGAGCCAAGATATATCTTTACAGTTCGGAAAGCTTTCAGAACGATAAATTGCTGAAGCCCAGCCAAAATAAAAGCATTCATGCCTTGATCTCTTTTACAAAGACCTGAAAAAGTAATATTGATTTTAGCATTTAAGAACCTATGATATGAATAACTCCCGATTGGTGCATGACATACAGAAATAAATTGAGTTTGGGTCTTCATCCATACATTTTCACCTATACACACTGTACAATTCATAACCTTAACTCTCAGTTAATTTAGATAATTTCTGCCCTACAAATTGCACCTGCTATCCAGCTCTTACCTGCCAGAGTCCAGTCTCCACTGGGAAGTGTGTGGCCACTGTAGTAGAGGATGTAGGTGTCATGCTGTGGGCCTTCTGCGGTGCAGAGCTCCAGAAAGGAGTGCAGTTTGGCCTGCAGGGTGTCCAGGCTTAGACTTGTGGAGTAGTCACATCCAAAGGTCTGGATGAGGTGGTGGGAGAAGAGTCGCTGCACAGCGTTCAAAGTAGCTGTAGAGTGCAATTCCTGGGCTTGCCCCGGAGGCAACAGCAATGGCTGTCCATCCGGACTGCATCCCATCGAGAAAAAGAGGATAAAATGATGGGTGAAATGTGAAAGAGAGGCTGATGCTTCTGAATTTCTAACTGGGTCACCTTGACCTTATGAGTGTACACTGACCCATGTACAAAAAAAAGAGGAGGGATAAGCACAATGGAGAGTGAATTCAAAAAGGCTTAGAAAATGTAAGATGCAGAAAAAGGTACAAAGAAAAGGAGAAAGACCATAGTAAGGATGACGTTAATACTTTTTTGAAAAATCAAAGCAAGTAATTCAGCAGCTCCTCGCAGGGTCAACCTAACCTGTTCTGCCTTTCTAAAAGAGCACAGCAAAGCTTCCGCTGTAAATATCACCAAGAACAGTAGACAATTAACAACCAAGACCATTATGATCCTCCCCATACCCCTTGCTTCCCAAAGATTGTGATTATAAAACCAAGACCAACTCTTTGTGGTGGAAGTGTTGAAAGATTATTTCCCATACTTGCTGAAGACTGAAATGGCAAGTCTAAGGCACAGTGACCCATGAAAACTACCCAAGCAGGTGCTGAGCTATTCAAGTGGAAATGACAGCTTCTCTGAGCTCGTTTGTCAGGACTTTTTCCTTCTCTCTCAATCTCGTAGCTTTCCTGTTTGATCCTATATTTTTCTGCTCAACCCATCCCTGGTTCAACGCCTCTCATTCCCAAACACAACATTTTAAAATAATATCATGACCAGTTTGGGCAACTCAAAGAATGTAATATATTACCTTACTAGTTACTCCTTTCAAAAGTAATGTTGTTACTTTACTTATTACTTTCTGGCAAACACAATTAGTTACATACTTTACATACTGTTTCTTCAGCCCCACAGAAGTAACTGTGTATCTTTCACATAAATGTTACAACAACATATTCTGACATAATTTGACAAAATACACATCGGATCGCAGTCAGAAGTTATTAAACATAGTGACTGATAGATATTCAAGTAGAAGTGTTGTATTAATCTCATTAATTGTCATGTGTAGCTTGAAGCTAATTGTAATTTCTCCGTTACACACATACGATTCATTTCATTATGATTTAATCAAATCACATAAGTTTGTAAGAAACGGTATAATTTTTCAATAATATTTTTAATTATAGTAATATAATGTAGCCTCATCAGGGGTTGTAATGCAGAGTAAAGTTACACAACAGTGTTCAGAACTTTTTTCCTGACAAAATCAATATAATGAAAATTTCTATCTGCTGAATGTAAGCCTTTCCAATTCCAAGCTTGCCTGCTGCATGGGGACATCACATTATGTGCGAGTCTAAAATTATGAAAATAAATCTAGGAATTATTTGATTGTTGGATTTTAATTCTGGGGTTGAGGCATAAAAGTAACTAAGTTTTTATGGATGGTAACTGTAATATTATTACTGAAATCTTATTAGTTTATACACTACTAGTTACTGCAAAAAGTTTATTATTAATAACTAAGTTACAGTAACTAGTTACTGCCCAACACTGATCATGACCAAAGGCAACATTTTAGCCGAAATGACATTTAACATGAAGTTTACTAGCCTCAAGGCATTTATCAGAACAGATAAACAAGATTTTAACTAAAAGGGCTAATAAATTGTTTACAGTTTATATAAACTATTAAAATGTTTTCTGGGTGAACCATCTGAAATTTGGATGATGGCCAGAGCTCTTTCCTTTTAAATGTGAGAGGAAACAGTACCACAGCATCTGCTGAGAATGAAAATGAGCTCTTGCTGTTGAAGGCGAGCCTGTCGACCTGAGAATTTCTCTCTCATTTCTCCCTTCCTCCCTCCCCTCTCATCTTCCCAAGAGGCCCTCGTCATGGTAAAAACATGATCTGTACCCATCAAATGGAAGATTACACCTTGCTACATTCCCCTCATGCACCCGCTCCACACTGAGCCTTTTCACCAAGAGTGCTGGAATACTGAGCGTGAAGAGGCTGTGGAGCTGCATCTTAATCGACATCATAATCAGCGACCTGACTGAAGGCCTGCCCTGTACCCCACCCTCGCTCTCTCAGTATGCATGGCACATGCTTCCCCTAGCGGGACCAGCAATAGACCAAGTTTATTAAAGGCTATGAGCTTATTTAACACTAACGTGTTCATAAGATCCAATCCGGGGTGGTTTTCCACCCTTCTTTTTCTAAAGGACTGATCAAGATGCACATTCAAGATGAGCAAGAGTGGGGCAGCAGATTATTTCCCTTGATAGTGTAATCATGATTATTAATCATCTTCCTGATTTAGATACACAAACAAAACAAGCTGTTTTAAAATAGTGAAAATCACAACCACAGCCAGATTCAAATATCAAAAGCTATTCAGTATTCAGCAACTTGACCTGACCTGAAGAACAACAATGTGAACTATACTGGTAAATAATGGCCAATAGAAATAGAAGTAATTTGCATATACTGTCAAAGTCTTAAAGGGTACAATAGGAAAAACTGTTTAATTATAAGGGTCAGAGAAAGGATGGAAAGAAGTCATGTAAAACTGTTTTTAGTGCAACAAATTATGATAAGCATTGTAAGTGGACATTAAGAAAAATGCTATGCAAGTGCAGACCATGGCCCACTTAACACCTAATATTTAATATATAAATATACTTTTGCAGTGGGTACAGCTATTTAGCTTATATGGATTAACACAAACAGAAGAAACTATTAATCCACAAGCATAAATAATAGCATTTCAGATAATATTAATAAAAAAAGTTTCCTTTAAATTTATTTTCTCTGAAACTGAATTGCGATGGAAGTTCAGTCTTGCATTGCTGCTAATATTATTAGGCTACTCTATGATAAATTACAAGTATTTCTCAGCTGCAAGTCACTTTAAGCTTCAGCTAGATAAATACATGTAAATTAGTGCTGTCAAACGATTAATCGCATCCAAAATAAAAGTTTTTGTTTACATAATATATGTGTGTTCTGTGTATATTTATGTATATATAAATACACACACACAGTATATATTTTGAAAACATTTACATGTATATATTTATAAATATATTATATAAAAAATATATACATGCACGTGTGTGTATTTACATGTATATATACATAATAAATATACACAGTACACACACATATATTATATTTTGGATGCGATTAATTGTTTGACAGCACTAATATAAATGCATGTGAACTGATTCTAAGAAATATGATTCATAAGAAAACAGTTTCTCAGGTATCAATGTTTGTTATATAAAACATCAACAAGAAGCTTTCTGCATGGTATTGATTTTTATCAATGTACTTGAACATGCAAGTCAGAAAATGCCTTTGCATGCCGTATCCCTGTTGTGTATGTGTGTATTTACCTGGTGTAGCAAGTGGGAATTACCACCGCATACCCAACGCAGGTGCCTCCCAAGCAGTTTCCCAGTTCATGGAAGAGTCCATGAGCCAGAGACTCCAGAGGCAGTACCACTAAAAACACACTCATGAAGAGTCCATTAGTGACCTGTGGAGAGGAATCCTTGGTGATCAACAACTCTGAAGTGGATTTAAAGGTACATCCAAACAAACACACTGAGACAAAAAGACTGACATTATACACATCTTGATGTATGCACATGATCACAAAACCACAATTAAAGAGGCTATGCTGGCAATAGTGTACTAGCTTACTACTCTAGCTATTTAGATTCATTTCAACATTGATATTTTCTCGATTTGATCTTCAATTTTAAGTGTTCTAGATCTGTTTCATGACTCATTATTTGATCAGTTTGTCAGATGCCACATGCTAAATTAAACACGCAATGTGATGACGCCACGTGAATCTAAATCTAAATTTTTCTGTTGAATGCTACATAATGTTTCACATACAATTTGCTTTAAAAATAGAGCACACTGCAGTCTTCAGTGAGTAGTATGCTAGTAGTCCTTTTGTTCTCAGGCCTGTTCATTTTAATCAAGGGTACTACAGCCTGAATATACCTCTGACTCACCAGCATACTGTTTTCATAGGCAAAATCACATTTATTATAAAAAAAAAGACATTGCTTTTGCTTTACACGCTGGATAACATTAGCAAAGTTGAAAGTGCTTCTAATGACTCATTTCAAGCAGTTTCATACAATTTGCTTTAAAAATAGAGCACACTGTGCTTAGTGAGTAGTATGCATTCCTTTTGTTCTCAGGCCTGTTCATTTTATCTCAAGTGGATCACCAGCATACTGTTTTCATAGGCAAAATCACATTTATTATTAAAAAAAAGACATTGCTTTTGCTTTACACGCTGGATAACATTAGCAAAGTTGAAAGTGCTTCTAATGACTCATTGCAGCATTCATATCTTAACATTAAATCTCAAGTGGATTACTATAAAGGTTAGATTAGGCACTTGTGCCCAAGGCCTGATGGCTGGTTTATTGAGTTTTCCCCATATAACATTATGCATTATTGGTGAAGATTAAGATAAGACATTATGGCATATATTATTTTTATTATATTAACAGAAATAGGAGTCATTAATGTTATCATTTACTCACCCTAATGCCATTCTAAGTAACTTTCTTCTGCAGAACACAAAAGAAGGTATTTTGAAGAATGTTAATCAAACAGTTTTGGATACATTTACTTTTATTGTATGGGTAAAACCAGTTGAAACTCAAAATATCTTTATTTGTGTTCCTGAAACAGTTACTGGAACACAAAAGAAAGAAGATATTTTAAAGAATGTTTTAATTGCTTTTTTTCCATACAATAAAAAAGTCTGGGGTCCAATGTTTTGTCCTTTTAAAAAAAAAAATGTTTTTTTTTTAGAAATATCTTTTGTGTTCCACCACAGAGGTTTAGAATCACGTGAGAGTAAGTTCAAGATGCCATAATTTTCAATTTGGTGTAGCTAACATGATCCCTTTTACAAGCATTCATAAAACAAATGTGCCTATTGCCACCTTTAAAAGTGGTTTGAGTGATAGGATGGCAATGCATCTCCATTATTCAATGAAGTTTGATGTTAATGACAAGTATTTTCAAACAGGATTAATGATATCTAGATAAATCAGAATGATCCTGAAAGCATTCTTCAACATGCTTTACCTGCCATGAGACGGCCCAAAGTATGATGGTGGACATCAGGCAGAAGAGCACCAGCCGTTCGGAGATGAGACAGAAATGACGCATGCCCCTGGAGGCCATGATCCTGTCCAAATTGAGCGTTTGCGAGCGCTGGGCCGCCCACGTCTTCTGACAATCGCTTAGCTTGGTGTGGAAGCACCATAGCGTGACGAGGAACACCATGTGGCACAGGATCCACAAAAGGCCAAAGACGCAGAAGCCAGGAATGACCAGGTACCAAACTTTCAGGTTACCCAGCTTCAAGGCACAGAGCACAAAGAACACCAGCTCGACGAATGCCAGCGGGAACAGAGGAAATCTCCTCCACAGACGACCGGCTGAGAGAAACTGCTTCCAGCGTTCGGTCACTGACAAGCTGCTGAAGTACACGTCCAGAAGAGGCTCGCAGATAAGCCGGCCCAGGTAGCAGCTGAGCGCAAAGGGGTTTGCTTGGATCTCCAAGGACTGGAAGAAGGTAACGGCGGTGATCACAGCAAAGCAGGCTAGATTAGGGAGAGCAAAGGGCGACTTCATGCGAAGGTCCACGATGAGGGCCGTTATCGATAACGTCAGAGCAATCATGGCCAGCGATTTGTGGAAAACCAAGCTGATGCTTGCGACGCCAAATCCCAGGAGCTCTAGAAGCTCGGATGAGCTGAGAACGACTGGTTTATACTTAGGGCTACCACACAGACGTTCTGTTAGGGCCCAAAGCGTCCGAACAGCCACGCTAGAGAGCAACAGGTAGTTTGTGACCTGCTCCTTTATGTCGTTCTCCAGAGACGGGCTGTTCAGGAAGCACAGGAGACCCTGCAGGAAGCCGAACCACAGGTGGAAGAGACTTAAACTGGCCGACTCCATTGAAAAGTAGTAGTAGAGGATACAGGCTATGGCCGATACGAATAAACCCAGGATGAAGATAACAAGAATTATGGTCTCTGCAGTCTGTTCCCATCGTACGTACATTCCCAAGCACACTGCGACCAGCAAATTGAAGCTGGAGAGATACCCCAGACAGCGGAGGGAGGACCACATGTCCACACCCTTGTCTGATTCCTCTTGGCTTGACATTTTTGAGTATAATCACAGAGGATTAGGCCTCACTCCTCCAAGACTAGGAAAGCTAATGTTGATGCATTCCACTAAAATCAATAACAGAACAAAGAGGTGTTAGTACTAAAGTCAGTGATGCAATTACAAAAATATCAACAACACTATCATATAATTGATATATTGATCATGCATGCATGCAATATATATATATATATATAAATAAATGATTTAACTCTGGTAAATCAAAGGTTTTGAGTCTAAAGTCCAATTACACAAATGTGCATATTTCATTTACAGAGTATACTGTATAAACTGTCTGTATACAGAATATACTGTTTCTATTCAGATGCTGATTAAAAAAAAAAAAATCCCAACCGTAATATTCTCTGTAAATATTCACCGTAAGTGGAGTGAAAAAGGTGACAACTAGCCCCGGTCTCAGCTACATATTCATAGTAAATGAGTTGTTTTAAGCATTTGATGGTTTTGCAAAATTAAAACGGTCGTACGATTTTTTTGACAACGATGTATACATAAAAGATGCAACAGTTATGTTGATCGATCCTGTTCAATACAATACGAGTGCCAATGCCATAGTTCAGGATTAATAGAAGTCAGATGTGAAACTGCCACATAAACAGCACAGACCAGACACTCAACTTTATCACTGTAAACACTGAAGGCATTACAATATCGCGATAACACTTCGAAATGTGAGTATTAACGACTGACTTTTGTAATTCAATTAATCTTCGTTTAAAAATAACATATGCAAACTGAATTATTCTTACATTTGTTTATGACAACGAGTTTTTAGCTTCCCGATGTCCATGATGCTTCCGGACTCCAAACTACGGCAGCACAGACGGGTCAAAGGCGAAGTATAAAATCCGCGTTGACTTTGCGCTCACCACCTCTATTGACATGTAGGCTATTGTGTTGGATGTATTTTCAAGTTTTTTTCATATACATAGTTAATTAATCGTTTTGTTTATTGGATATATATATACAAGGTTTTGATTCCAGTGCACAAATGTGTTGAATAGTGAAGACATTTTTTTTGGTTTATAACAAAGACACTGCATTGCTGTATCAGCCTACTTATTTACCCCCCCCCATGTGCCAAAAATAAACTCATATACAAACAAGCCTATTTTTTTGTACACAGCATGTGCAACCTGCACAAAAAAAGGTTCTGACCCTAGCCTAGGATGTGAATGTTCTGTGGATATTATTGATGTGTTTCTGTCTGTGGGCTGAGTGTTCCTGTGAAGAAAAACATAAAGCCATTCATTATTATTTATTTATTTTAGCAGTTGGCATATTTTCATGATGGGCAAGCTTTAGTGCTGTGGATGAGATGCTTCAGTTATAATCATTTCTCATTTTTATGCCTGAAAATAAAATACTTATTATCAAGCATTATAAATAAAACCTCTATAATAGAAAGCATAAATCTCTCAGTATGCTTTAAAACATGGTGGCGAACAGTAATCAGAGAAGTCAAAGTAGGTGAAGCGGCTCGCTCCCGCTCCCTTTATGATCAGCCCTGAAAATGGAACCTTAGCGAAGTGTGGCATTTCTCTCCAAGGGTCCTGCGTAGGTAGGAGCTCCCTGACTGGGTAAATACATGGCAGGATGCCTCCCACACAAACTTCTGCAAGCATGAAAAGAGAAGTTATGAGCTCCCTGAGCTGTCTACTACCTACATCAAGGAGGTCTATAATACCTGGAGAAAGCTATTCTCGTTACTTTCAATGGCAGTTGCTGGGCTGGTGCATGACCCCAATGAAGTATAGGAACTGAAATACAAGAATCTGCCATTTTTGATAATGGTTCAACATACCAAATATTTAACTCATCAGTTAGGCTGAATGATTAATTCATAGATCCCCCTACATGTTTCTTGTAAGAAAAGTAAACCTCCATTAATATTTATTTATGATTTTATATCGATTTATCAAGCAAAACTGACAATGCAAACCCCATTTAATGACCAGGTCTGCATCTGGTGAAGGTGACTCCTATAATACTGGCAATATTTTATCTCATCATGTTTTCAGCATTTTTGCCTATTTTCTGTTTAGAATCAGGATTAACGATTCCCGAATCGCGAATGAATGAACTCTTTTGAGTCGGTTCTCATTTGAAATGGATTAGCAATGATTCAGTCTACCGTTCGAACAGAATCCGTGTATCATTCGTTCATTCGTTTTTTGATTGAATGCGCTGGATTCAACTTATAGATTTACCAACTGTCCATCGAAACCAAGCCTGCAAATACATCCTATATTTTATTGTGGAGATGATGAGGAAAGACTTTATGAAGATGAACACCTGCAGCTCGTGAATGACTCTGTTTAATTTCAGGTAAACATTTAGACATTTTCGACCAAAATTGTCTCAAATCACCATGACCATGTTATTTCTACACGCCAAAAACACGTCCTTTGTATTGAGTTGTACTCGGACTAAATATAAAAACAATAAACTCTAGTGACTAGTGTTTCCTGATTCACGAGCAAATGACTCGCATGAGCCCTTCTGAAAATCTGACCTTACCCACAGTTTTTTTGGTTGTTGTAATGAATCCTTCAAAAACGAGCAGATTTGTATAAGCATACGTTGTAAAGTTTTCACGACATCAAATACCAGTTGAATTAGGCAGCTGAGTATATTCAGTGAATCAGTCGTAGCGGTTACTGAATCAACATTTGACTCGCTTACTAAACCTCAACATGAAAAAATACTATTGTAATTTATTAAATACTGTAGTGTTTTTGAACCATACTATAGTAAAGTGTATTATACTGTATATATTATAGTATTTACAACACTTTGTTAATGAATTCTACAGCATACTGTAGTATTAGCCTAACTAGTGAACCGATAAACTGTAATAAATACTGTAGTAGCCTATACTTTAGTTTTTACTTCTGTAAACTGTAGTGTATTGTAGTATAATATACCCTATAGTTGTAGAAAACTTAGTACAGTATTGGGTAAATTAATTAGTTTATATTACTATAGTTGTGATATTACCACAGCAACTATAGAATTACCACAACAATCAAGTACTTTACTATATGGTTCAAAAACACTATAGTATTTACTATAAATTACTATAATATTTTTTCATGTGGGAAGTTACCATTACTTTTACCATTACCATTACATTTTGAGTACTTAAAATTCATTAAATTTAAATCACTGTAATTGTTGACTAGTTGGTCATATGACATATATGACTTTATGATTTATAATTAAAGTCATGTCATAACATTGCATATTATTCACAAGACAACGTGTAATTATAACACTTTTTAAAAATATTTATTTATTTGCTATTTCTAAATATTCTAACCCTGTGTAGAATTTTGAATGATACTTTAAAGCAAACTCTCTGTGTGTAAATGTACACAGCTGCTCATAAAAACCATTTGCAGTAACAGAGTGGAGATTAGCTGGTTTGTATGACTGTCTGCAGGTGTGGGATAGCAGTTTGAGCCTTTTTCAAGTGTGTGTGCATATGATAATATAGACATATGAAGAAAGGATGAAATAAAGAGAACTGTGCATGGTCTCAGAGTGCATTAAAGGGTCATAGCCTTTTATAAATACACCCAATTAGTCCACATTCACCTTTTTGAATGAAATATTGAGGTCATTCTTCACAAAATAGGCCATGTAATTCTGAAGGAACAAGATAAGTGCAACAAAGGGGACGTGGGCTTTTTTTAATTAGCACTGACGGTTGAATGTATAATTGAGAAGTCTGAGCCATCCAATGTGTTAGAATGCTTCCCGAGTCACTCAAACACAAATAAGCATGCACATATTAATCTATGTTGCTCTTTTAAAGATGTTGGACTATTGCAGGAGTCAATGCATGTGTGCTTTCTGTACTTTCTGTGGGCTACACGACTCCATCCACCTCTTCCTCTCCTCAGAGAAAAATAAGAGCGAAAAAACCTATGAATTATGCACACCTGTACACCTCCACACCACCTGGCAACCTGCATGTAGCATCATATTAAAAAGAGCCATATAAAATATAAATACCTCTCTTCCGTTCAACACCATGACATGAAAAAAGAGCAGCAAGCATCTTCAGTCAAGCTGATTGAATTTGATTTGAATGTTGACTAAATGTTTTTCCAGAGAGGATAATTGCTCTAATTAATTGTATGTCCTGCTCGACCATGCATGCACACAATGTATAAGCCAAATACTGCCACACTGTAAAGTCAAAAACTGTTTCTTTTGGATTTAAGGACAGGTTTATATGTAATAGTTGGCAAAATGCGAAGAAAAAAAAATCAGTTTCAATTAATTGCTGAGAAGTGTTGATCAAAATGTCTGTCATTGTAATAGTAATCTAACATTAGTAATTGTAAACATTGATTACTGATAATTAACCATTCAAAAATATACATTTATCCTCATAAATATAGTTTTTATATTTAAATATAAATATAGTATTAATATTTTTAAAGGTTTAATGAAGGTTAAATAACATTAATTGTTTACATTAATAAATGCACATCATTTTTGGCATAAAGAGCATGTTTTTTCCACTTAATTCAATTCGATATTTTTTTTTAAGTTCACGTGGTGTCAAACTATAATTCATAAATTGTATTTATGAATTGATAAAATAAAAACTATATATATATACAGTATATATATATATATATATATATATATATATATACATATACACACACACACAGACACATAATTTATTTAATTGATTAATATATATATATAAATATAAATATATATAAATACATAAAATTATGTATGTATTCAAGGTCTATAGAGAATATTTTATTAATAATAATGAATAATTATTAATAATTTATGTACATTTTTGAGTACATTTCATGTAAGGCATACGTGTTTAAACTAGATTTGCCCTTTAAAAAAGTTTCCACTATTTTTAGATTTATTATGGACATTCTTATGTAACTGACTGAAAAATGACTTTGTCTCCAGGTGTACTGATGTACTCCGACTCTTGGCAGTTGCATAGTGATATATAATCAGATTGTAACCGGTTATTTCAGTCAGTGCTTACAATTTTTGTGTTCAAAATGCTTCAGACAGTCAGTGAACGGGCTGTGGGTGCTTTGTGGGTTTACCGTCTGGAACTAGCATTAGACCGTAGCCGCCATACAGCCAATATGCAGCCCATCTTAATTTATGTTTCCTGGTATTGGGGTCAGATTCACCAAACGCCATCCTTCCATTCGTTTTCCTGGTGCACGACCACCTTCAACTGACAAGCACAGCATCAGCAGCACGAGCGATCTGCTCGCTACAAATCTCATTCCCACAGAAATCAATATGATGTACTGAGTCTCATAAAGAGGCTGTTTGGAGAGGCAGCCACATCACAGTCTAAATCAAGAAACATGTTAGGCTTCAAATGAAAAAGACAGGGATGGAGAATAAAGAGTCAAATCTTAGTGATGCATTTAAATTTATCGGCATTCAGTAGCAAGGCAAAGGATGCTGATTAATTCCTGTTGAATGCTAAAGCTACACCTCACAATACCTAAAACTCATTCATCTCAATAGGACAATCTTTCGTCTGAACAACGTCTCGTCAGTTTCTGTGGATGAATGTTGCAGGTCTTTGTCAGGAATTGGCAGCTTTGTCAATGTATAAAACCGCAGTGCGTCTTTCCATAAATGATTCAAGTGCATGCTATGCCATGTCATTTGAGACATTGTGTCTCATTCTGGTGTATTACATTTGAGCATTTCATTTAGCACGAATTAATCATGTCGCCCGGCAAATGTTCCCTGACAGAACCGTAAAAGGAAATTGGACTTGAAGTAACAAAATGCAATTTCTGTTCCAGCCTACATGAGCTAAATATACACTTGGCTTGTCTTTGGCTCCTGTACATTTTTGCACAGTGTGTTCTCTGAATAAAAGAGAGAAAGACAATCGTATCACGGTTGATCTTAAACATTAAGACGTTTCCTTTCATGCCGGTGACCTCATATATCACCTTCATGTATAGCTAAAATGGCTTTTTAATAATCTGACCTGTTCAATACCACCGAGCTGCAGAAATGACGGTGGGATTCATTAATCGAGGTGACTGCGAGGAAATTGCTATTCAACATTAATCTGTTTGTTGAAGCTAAAGCTACATGATGGGACTGTGGGCTGTTGTACAACCGTAATATGGCCATCATGGTCAATAGAGAGAATTATTAACATACTAACATAAGGAGGCATTAGTCACCATATTCATGATCAAATAAATGAAATATTGATGAGATCTTCTGGTGAGAGTGTATTACAGTCATACAATAAGTCTCAGAATGGGATGAAATGTCCAATACATTTGTTTATTCGAACTGACCGGTGATCTTCCGCTTGATTAAGATTCAGAGGTTACATGCATGCATCTCTCTGTCCGAGCCATTACTTTCACCGATCAAAGATTGGAAGTAAATGAAATCGATCCCTTAGGATGAATCCTGGGCAAAGATGCAGTTGTTCCTCTTGGCACTAAATGTGAATCGTCAGATCAGTTAAGCTGAGTGAGCAGTTTGGCGTGTGAGATCCCAGCCCGGGCGCTCGAGTGCACATCGGACAGATGGAGTGTAAGAGGGTGGCCGGATCGCAGATGCCCCACGATACCCTGTCAATGACAGTGACGATGTAGGATGCAGGGTCAACCGATTCTTTTAATCAGATTATTGAATCTTCTGTTGTTCTACACTCTCAGTAAAAAGGTACAAAAGTTGAGACTGGGGTTGTACACTTTCAAAAGGTACACTTTAGGTAGTAATATGCACCCTTTAGGGGTAAATAAGATACAAAAATGTAGCTTTTGAAAATGTACCGCCCCAGTGACAGTTTTTGTACCTTTTTTTCTGAGAGAGTAGCCTACACACTGGAGATACAGTAAGGATGACATCTCGTTAGTTGTAAGTTTTATTTACGTAGTCTTCTTGAGTTAAACTTGTTGCCTATTTTCAACTAGCTTTGTATTGTTACCTGCAAAGTCATTGTCAGTATTACATGTGAACGAACAATGTGTACTTTTTTTCCATGTTACCTGCACTGAGATGTTCCCATTTATTTGTAAACAAAAGTCAATCAGATAACATAAAATGCTCACAGATCGAGCCCAGTCCATTATAAACTTTAAACTTGAGGGGGTGTTTAAACAACACTGTTTTCAACAAAAAAAAAAAAATATATATATATGCATTTTGGCGGTTCGTTTATACAACAACTGCATTTTGGGGGCCTGAAAACTTTTGAGAATAGGTTTCAAAATGCAAGTTTTTGAAAATGATACTGTTATCGTCTCTGTAAACTACAACAATTTGAATTTGTGAAAACGGTGATGTTATGCACGTGTGTATTACGTGTTCTGTACAGTATATGTGCAGGCGCGTAGTGACTTTTTACCAAGTAACATCGCCAACTACTGGCCTGGCATGCATAATACAGCATTTATAGTCATTTTCATGGATGTGTTTGAATGGGATTGTGTTGACAACACAAATTTGTCTGTTATTAGTATATTGTTGTTGTTGTAAACATACCATTAAACTCTAAACTTTGTCCAGCCTTAGCTGGAAACTGATCTTTGGTATTGCTGTACATACAGTTATGGGTGTTGAAGTTTTTGGCAGTAGGCAAAGCGACAGTCCTTTTTCTCAGTTTTCTCTAGTAATGTAGCATCAATTTCAAAAACATTTGCCTTTATACTGCATAGATAGGCTTTTGATAAAAAAAATATAACTTTTCAGTGCTGAATTTCTTCTTTAATAGCCCTGCTGACCTTTCTGACGTCGTCTCCAACATGATGTTATGAGCTTCTTCTCACACTGAAAAACTGACAAGCCATTTTCCAGCTCAGATCCAAACCAAACAAGGTAATTTCAGTTTGTACATCATTTGTATCCTGATTCAATCTATTACACTTGCTTTCAAGGTGCTTCTGGTATTATTTCGGCATCCATGACAGGAATTGAGAGAGAAGTATCAGCAAGTTTGTCACCTGTCTTCTAGTTTTAATTGGCGAGTATGATCATCCTGGTGAGAAAGCTCTCCTTTTTTGTCTCAGTCGGCTGGTTTGATGGTTTTAGAGAAGTCTTAACCATTTTTGATCAGCTAAACCAGCAAAACACCAGCTTGGCCAGGCTGAGAGACATGCAAATCAGTTTAGGCTGATTTAACCCTTTTTTTCTTTTCATAAGTGCTGCAAAAACAGTTTGTTGGTAGGTGTGACAACCGGACCCAAATCAAGTTATTTCGAGTCTGCTATAGTAGGACGTCGCCTTAAGCTGAGTCGGCAGTTTGCTGCTTGATCACACATTGGACAGATGGAGCATAAGAAGGTGGTCGTGTCCCTCATGCTTCTCAATGCCAGATAAATTACAATGACTGTAAAGAATTCAGGGTCAAATAACTGTTACTTTCAACCAGATATCATATCAAAGGTTAATGTAATGTAGGGTGACAATTTGTTGACACTCTGATTCAACCCATTGTGAAGTCTTAATTAAAAATTATTGAGCATATCGCATATGTACACAATTCATAGCATGACGGTATCTTAGAAACAGTTTAAACTTAGCATTAGACTACATTACAAGGTCAGTGTTAATTCTACATTGAAGATATATTTTTTTAAATTAAGCATGATTAATCTGTGTTGGTGGACTTTTACTGAATTATTGAAAATAAGTTCATAAGAGTGTTTTGATGCCATACACAAATCAAAGAAACTAGAACCTGGCTGACATATTTTATATTACATAAATGTTCAGCATAATTAAGTGCAATTTAATACATAAAAGCAGTGCAATTTAAAAGAAGAATATGCATAATATGATCCAGTTATGCTGTTTGTTTTGTTATTTTTGTTGTGTTTAGCATGCATTAAATTGCTTAGTTGGACATTTAAGAAAGAAGATTTAAGAAAGAAATCTCACACACCGTTGAACAAACAAACAAATATGTGTGTGTGTGTTTATATACAGTATATATATATATTAATCGCATCCAAAATAAAAGTTTTTGTACATATTATATATGTACGTGTACTGTGTATATTTATTATGTATATATAAATACACACACATACAGTATATATTTTGAAAATATTTACATTTATATATTAATATTATTATATTTTATATTATATATAAATATATTTAATATATAAACATAACATATTTTTGTTAAATATATATGCATGTGTTTGTATTTATATATACATAATAAATATACACAGTATACACACATTATGTTAACAAAAACTTTTATTTTGGATGCGATTAATCGTGATTAATCTATTGACAGCACTAATATATACATACACACACTATACACACACACACTTTTTTAAAATCAGTCTGCCATTTCTATTTGGTTTTAGGAGTGGTTCAGGTTCATTTGACAGGAATGCTGTTTGAGCCCCACAAAGGATTGAATGCAGTGAAGATAAATGCAGAGGCTTTCGATTTATTGAATTTGTACTCAATATTGGCTCAAACTTTGCATTCTGGTTTGGATTGATCCATAGCTTATTTGTAGAGTTAAAAATTTACATTGCATTGAGTAGACATACAAAGGCTCATGGATGGAGAAACATATCTCAACTGCTGAGTCCTGTTTTTTTGTCACACTCTATTATCCACTGCGTTGAGCAGTCTGCCAAAAAACTGGCTGAAAATCACCAGCCAGCAGCACCTGGGATTACGCTTTCCTGGCCGGCCAGCCATGAGTGATGGCACGTCTTTCTGAAAGGTTTCAGGAGGGAACGCCACTCCCAAAACACAAACCATTTCATTCATCACCCTTCACGTCTCCCAGAGCTCTACGGCCATGGCCAGAGGGAGTCGGGGAACACGAGAGAAAAAAACTCAAAGCAGCACCATGAGCCAAGCGCCACTTACCCTCCTCCTGCCTCGTACCCGGCCTAGTCAGAGAGTTTCCTCTCCCCTAACCAGACAGCGCTGAGCCCCCTGGGAGCGCTCTTTCAGCAAAGCAAGAGAGCAGGCGTTTAGATAGTTAGAGACAGGGAGAATGTGTGTTGGGGAGGCTTGATTCACAGCCAAAACTCTTGCAGAGAGAGAACAGCCATGTGATTATTCCTCTCTGTCCTTATTTCTTGCTAAGATATGCACAGGCTCCATAGGACCTGATGAGAACAGAGCGGTATAGGCCCAAACCCTTTTTGGAAGCTACATTTAAAAATCATTGCGTTAGATAATAAATTATCAACCCAAGTGGCATTGAATGCAAATAAATGCTTTTTCTGAGCTTTTCTCAGAACTAATTTAACTTTTCTGAGCCAAATTGAGCAGTGGTTTTAAACCAACAAGGTGAATTTTAATAGATTTATGAAACTAAACCACACAACACATTTCCCAGATTAATTTTTTGTCCCACTGCGCTGGTACTTCAGCCACTTTTCATTTTTTTTTTCCATCTAAAATTAACTAATACATATAGTTAATATAAATAAAATATATATAAAAATATCAATAAAATATATAATATAACTATTAACTTTTAATTATAAATCATATATATATATATATATATATATATATATATCCAATAGTAAGACTTTAGGGGAAAATGCACTACATTTGTTTGAGGGTAACATGGTCAGTTATGTTCTTCTTCAGTTCAGATGAGAGACATTGCTTTGTTAAAAATAAATTCCACTTGTTTTGATATTTTGTTTTCGAATGCAGTGACGTTCATACATTTTTAAGAGCAACTTGTACACTTTTTAGGCCATTGCATAAGGACCCATTGAAGAGTTTGACACACGCACAGAGGAAAAGAGATGATGTGACCGCATGAGGAGCTCTGATAGTCCACCCACTGCCACAGCAATGAACTAATCCACCTCCTCTCCTGATTGGTGAGTCAGTTTGACACACAGCAGCGGACACTTGACACACTCTTCACCCTTCCCATACACACACACGCGTGCGCTCACACACTCAAGGTGAGCAAGCGAGCCACTTTCACGCTTCATTAAAGCGGTAATGACAGAATAGACACAGCGGTTGAGATGCATGATTGCTCCGAGAATGAATCGTAAAAAAGACACCCGTGGCCTCACACGCATACACGGTCGTACGCTCGCCTGTAGATCATGACTGTCGTGGCAAAACGGGTGGGTGTTTTTATGCAGCGCTCATCAGGGTCACCACACACTCTGAATATTAACCAGAGATGTTTAATGTATCCAAGCTGTTTTTGAAGTGCGTTAATGCTAGGAAGTGGGTGTCCGTTCCTGTCCTGCATCTAAGACTGCATGTTTTGCTCTCCGGAGAGACTATTCTTCAGCTTTTAAAACTGGAGCACGGCACAGCTGGTAGTCCTGGAACCGGCACGACAAAATAAAGCGTCGCAAACACACAAACATGCCATCTTCTGTGTTACAGTGCTGTCATGTTTCCATTGAACATCCATTGGCTCTATCTCATCTTCGTCAACTGCAAATGTTCATTCCCATCGCAGGAATTTTTTTTCCCAATTGGATGCGCTTTGAAAAACTCTGAAAATAGAAACCTAGACCATTTTCTCCTAAGAAAAAGACCCAAATTATCTCATATTCTACTTTCAGATCTTCTTTGAGAAGATATTAACCACAACTCACAATTCCCCTTAGATTTGCCAAGAAGTCTGCAATCAGAAGTCAGAAATCTCATTATGAACTCAAAGATCTCTCATTAAATTCATCCAAGCCAGAAATATCTGAAATGTGCTTTCCATATTTATGAATCCACATGCATGTAAACATAGCCAAACATTTTGGGATTTTGGTGTCATCGGTGTTATACTGGTCAAGCGGTACCTCAAAAATAACCTGCCAGCTTAAACATCTAGCCAAATATTGACCAGCTTTTTAAAATCAGAATTTAAGCTTGTCCAAGCTAGTTTTATGGAAATGTTAGATATAACCACAGACCCTCAAGGTACAGATGTAAGTTCTGGGCATCTCCCCTCACGTGGAGAGGAGGTGATTGGATATGTGGAGAGGGGACTCTTGGTCCCTTGTTGCCATCCACTGGCCCGTGCATCGCTGACGGCACGTGACCGCACTAATGGAGAGCCGGGAGCTTTTTTTTTGCAGATGGGATGAGGGAGAGTTAAAAATAAATGGGTTGCCGGAGGGGCTGGTTTCAGCGGTCCCTCTCTGAGATGCTGTCAGAGAGTGTCGGCCACCTCACATCTACTGTGCCTCACAGGAGGCTGCATTTTGTTTATGGATCTCACGCTTGTGTGTTCCCAGTGATGAATGAAACGTACGGTTGAATCACACAAAGCTTTGTGTAGCATGATGTATGTATGACATTTCAAGGCGAGTTAATGTGATAATATTTATGGCAGGTATAATAATGGATTTTATAAATGGGACGGTTTACTTTTTACAGCAACACAGCATCAAGTTAGTGTGAAGTGGCTCGTTCCCAGAGTGAAATAATTGTTCTGCACTCTAAAAAATTTTTTTTTTCAAAGTTGTAAATCAAAATAAATATAATTATTGGAGTATGTTTTACAAGAAAATACTATTTCATTTTTTTCTTATTTCAAATTTCACATGTAATTCAATGTGTTTCTTGCCATTTCTTTGTAATTAATTGTGAAATTTATTAACAATTATTTATTTTTGGTAAAAGTGAAAGAAAGTTTGATAAAGCATCAAGATAACATACAACATATGATTTATGTTATATATTGATGCCAAGTCACGAATCAAAATCAAACCTATTTACTTTTCTAATACACATTTTGGTCTTATTGTGCTTGGTGCATTGATACATGACATACTGATATCATTCATATCGACTATAATTAGAGATTTAAAAAAATATATTTTTTTTTAAATCATTCAGTATTGAATATTTAATTATGAATGCACATTTCCTCTACTTTTAAATTTTGATTAATTTTGCCATTATTAAAGCGCACTTTAAGGTTATTGTGTTAATATATATATAAGTTTTATAGCAACTCTTGATTGATTGTCAGCCAAAACAAATTTAAAATACTGATATTTAAAATAATTATAATCTTACCAGACAAAATCTGTCAAAATATTATTTTGTTACAAAAGTATTTTTTACATTATTTTACAAATACTTATTATTATTCTTAATATTTTTACAATTATTTTACAAATACTTTATTATTATTATTATTAATAATGTTTTTATCAATATTTTACAAATATTATTATTTATTTATTTACAATTATTTTACAAATACTAATTTTAGAAAAGTAGTATTTGTCTTCATAATCGGTTCTAGATAGGGTGCAGAGTAAGATTGCTTGGACGATTGAATGAAGGTAGAATTAACAGAACTAACCTAATCAAATTGACAAAATCACATACACCATTACTACTAAATATTTATAGTGCACTATATCAGAATCAAAGACGTTGTCCTCAAGTTTTCATGGCACAATTATTACCTTCACAGCTTCTCTTTCAGTGGACCGTGCTGTCAGAAGCATTTGCACGGCGCCCTGAAACGTCCTGAGTCATTTCAAACCACGGAGCGTAATAAGAGGGGACTGTGAAAACATCAAGGCCAACATGGCTGACTGTCGCCATAGCAACTCCTCAAGTACAGAAAATGCAACAGCTGTAGAGATGCGGCGTGATTAAGCATGTGTTTTAGTCATGTTCTTTCTCCGGCTTAGAGAACAGGTCAGCGGCGAGATGCACGGAGGCGATCGTGGTAATGTAAAGCGAGGATGTAATCCCTGCATGTGAGCTAGACGAGGGTTTGGATTAGGACGTCTCCTCCTCCCTCCAGCCGTCGAGAGTAACCTTACACTGTCGAGGGTTGATTCAGGGCACATGCACTCCCGGATATATTTTTCGGCACAATCACGGTCTCTTCATCTCCACTAGAGCAAAAGGGATCTGAAAATGGACAGGCCCTATCAAGCCAAGTACTGAGGCTACCTGTGCCACTGAGGCATCGTCGTGAAAAATAAAAGAAAATCACTTGTATCACTCTAGGCACAAAGCCATCAACATGCCTCATTTAATTCAGCTGCAAAGTCATAAAACTGCTGCTTCCTTTGCAGGCTTTTCTGTTTAACCCATTCTATGTACACTGCCATTCAAAAGTTTGGGATCAGTAAGATTTTGAATGTTTTTTAAGAGTCTCTCATGCTCATCAAGGCTGTATTTATTTGATTAAAAACCGTAATATTGTGAAAAAGTATTGCAATTTCTAATATTGGTTTCCCTTTTTTAATATACTTCAAAATATAATTTATTTCTGTGACGCAGCGCTGAAGTTTATCAGCCATTACTCCAGTCTTCAGTGTCACATGATCCTTCAGAAATCATTCTAATATGCTGATTTATTATCAGTGTTGAAACTGTTGTGTTTTTCTTTGATTCTTTGATGAATAAAAAGTTCAAAAGAACAGAATTAATTCAAAATAGAAATCTTTTCTAACAATATGTCTTTACTATCACTTTTTATCCATTTAACACATCCTCGCTGAATAAAAGTATTCATCTATTTAAAAAAAAAACTAAGAAAAATGTACTGACCCCAAAGTTGTGAATAGTAGTGTATATTGTAATGCAACATTTCTATTAAAAAATTTAATAGAAAAAAATTCTAGATAAACACTGTTCTTTTTAACTTTTTATTTATCAAAGAATTCTGAAAAAAAGTATCACAGGTCCAAAAAAATATTAAGCAGCACAACTGTTTCCAACATTTATAATAAATCAGCATATTAGAATGATTTCTGAATGATCATGTGACACTGAAGACTGGAGAAATGATGCTGAAAATTCAGCTTTGCATCACAGGAATAAATTATATTGTAAATGTATTCAACAAAAAAACTTATTTTAAATTGCAATAATATTTCATAAAATTACAGTTTTTTTAATCAAATACTGTAGATACAGCTTTGATGAGCCTAAGAAACTTCTTTAAAAATCTTACTGATCCCAAACTTGAACAGCAGTGTAGATTGCAGCAAACTTTACAGAAAATTAATTTTAGGCGCGCCAAACTTTTCTGATTTATGAGGATGTTCGATGAGGTCATACAGGCTGCCCTCGCGCTGAGCTCCCGGCTAGTCAGGGACAAAGTTCGGTAAGACGGCATCAGTCTGCGGCGCTCATGCTTATGAGTCAGTGCCACGCAAGGGCCAACAGATTTCACCCTCCTTTTGTCCTCATTACCATGGGTCCAACTGGCAAAGCAGGCCAAAGTTTCCTAAAATGTGACCCACTTAACTGTACGCTTTCGAGTCAGTGCAAATATAGATGTGGGCAGCTTGCTTGTGGGCTGAGTCATGATATGGATTTGGAACTGATGCAAAAAAAGGGAACAAATAAGACAACAGGTGAATCAAAGTCAACAGATCCGACAGCACAAAACACATCCAGGACAGCGTTCCTAATCAAGGTGATGGATGCATACTGTAAAACAATGCTATACTGTAATATCTGCATTCAAGCAGACAAGCAAGTTTATTTTATTTTTTTATATGCCAAGATAAACATAAATAAAGGAAAAGTACTTTTGAGGAATTAGTAAATTACAAATTAGTAAACAAACTATACATCCAAACCAGTAAGTGTCAGTATAAAGTCCACGATCGCTGAGACAAAGAAGAGCATATGGATGCATTTTGTCCAAATTAAAAATAAAACACTAATTAATCATTACAAATGCTACACATGAATTACAATATACAGTATATACAATATACAGTAGTAGTTTAGTCATTTTGAGATTTGCTAATGATTGCATTTGTAAAAAAACTTTATCTATCTATCTATCTATCTATATATATTTCTAAGAAGAACCAATGAAATGCATACAAAAAAATTCTGAGTAAAACTTTAATGAAGTAGTTGAGAATAAAACAATATAAATCTAGAAGAGTCATGCACAGCAAACGGAGTATCTGAGCGATGTTCCCTCACAGGCTGCTGATAACCCGGGGCTGTCAATAGAGGAGACTTTCAACCAAGAGCCGAGCATTCTGGGATGGCAGAAACAGTGGGAATGACTGATAACAGATGAAGTGATTACAGGGCCTCTCTGACAGACTGAGATAAAGAATATAGAGAGGGAGGGAGAGACACAAGGAAAGAGTGTAAAAAATGGTCGTCTCCAGGTGACCTCCTATTCTAGGGCATCTTCCCAATTAAATCTGCTCGCTTGTTCCACAACCTGAGGGAATCGATGTACAAATTTGTTTTGAAAAATCATTTGCGGCGCTTCCTTGGCTTGGCCATTTGTCTCTCTGCTGTGTTACATCCTACTTTCCATCTTGGTAAACAGAGCAGAATATATAACAGAAAGAGTTAACAAGCTGGGTCAAAAAATTACTTTCTGACTCACCTGCCAAAAGCAGATGAATTGAGAAAATTTACGGCCATACATTTTTCTTACTGGCCATGAAACTGTATGCTGCAGTATTTCATTATAAAACAGTCGTGTCCCTGTGACAAAGAAATATTCCCCTTGTATATTTGTGGCAAACAGAGCCAGTTATTGTTTCAGACATTATATATTAACCATTCTTTGGTTTAACTTCATGTCTTCACTTGTATGATATATACAGCAGTTCAATAAACAAAAAGCTAATTAAGTAACTGACATTTTAGACAAAATATTGCCAAGGCAAGGCAAGTTTATTTATATAGCACATTTCATACACAATGGTAATTCAAAGTGCTTTACATAAAATAATCATAAAAATGTCTGTTTTTGTTGCAGTTATACAAACAAATGTTCAAAAAGAAAAACTGAATAATCTTCAGTTAAAAAAATAATAATAATGAAATAATTATAGTTACTAGACTATAGTGTATGTATACATTTTACAAGAAAATGCTATTTTTTCAACTTCAGATTTTCATGATTAATTTAATGTGTTGCTTGCGGTTTCTTTGTAACTAATTATAAAATTTACTAACAATTGAAAATTGTACACCAAGTTCAGTGCAGTAGTGTCGTTACTAAATGAATCAGTGTTTTAAACAAATCAAATCAATGACTCACATTTTGTTACTAAATGAATCAGTGATTTTGAACGATTCACTTGAGGGAATGGTTGAGTGAATAATTCAATGATGCCACTGTTTAACCTGCAGAAAGACACTAATCAATTCAGTTAAAAGAACAATAGTAATTCCTTCTTACATTTCAAATGGATTTAAACCATGTATTATGCATTCTTAAAAATAAAGGTTCCAAAGGTTTTTGTTGTATTAAAGAACCATTTTTGATTCCCCAAAGAACCTTGAATTGGTTCCCATTTTTAAAATAACCACTTAACAGAATTATTTAATATTATGAAGTCACTTTGGATAAAAGCATCTGCTAAATGACTAAATGTAAATGTAAATGAAGAACCTTTTTTCACTATAAAGGACCGTTTGTGCAGTGAAAAGATTCTATGGATATTTAAAGTTCTTTATGGAACCATAGATCCTAATAGAGAACTTTTTTAAGAGTGTTTCAACTTTTAAAAAAGTTTTCCTTGCATTTGGTGAGTGTCAGGTTTGTATTCTGCTATCAAATCTAAAAGAGTCTCATCTTGTCTGGTATCTCAGAGAAACTCTTACAGTCGGGGATCACAAAGCTACTGATGCAGAATCCATCTTATAGCTAATGCTGAGACAGCTTATGCAAATAATAGGCTTTCTCTCCTCATTCGTCCTCCAATGACAAGCCCTTCACCCTATGCAGATGTTTTTCTTTTTTTGTACACTGAAATGAATACAGAATGAAGCTGGGGCATCTGTGGAGGAACAAAAACACTTTCCAGAGAGTCCATAAGGCTACTTGATCTGGGAGAAATGTGGTGTCATACATCTTCATTTGCAGGTGACAGAAAGCCTTTGTCCGTTCAATGCCTGCTAATAATAATGACACCAGCCGTTGAACAGTACAACACTATGGAAATGCCCTTGCTTTTTGTTAATTTTACTAATCGCAGTCACCAAGTTTAATTTTAGTCCTATTTCTACCAAATCAGCAACAGCTATATTAAGCCTATTAGAGTAAATGAACACAATAAAAAAACTGTGCTGAACAAAGCAATAGTACACTTAATGAATTTGCCCTCAGGGCTCCAATTCACAGATTACCATTCCGGAATGATCTATATAAGATAGTCTCTGCGTAGCATTGAGAGTCGAGGTTTATGTTGGCATGCTAAGACATCCAGAAAGTCTCCAGACAAACACACGGATATCAGCACAGCTAGAACACTTGTACTGACAAAGCTCAAGTCTCAGGCGTATGGATTATGGAGGCAGAGTAACCTGTTACAGGCTGACAGCCCGTTGTTTTGATTGGGATTTCAACATGCTAATTGGCCGCGCAAAGTTGGCGTAAGTGGGTGATGAAGAGGCTGAGGGGTGCTTGGGTTTGGACAGCTGTTGAAGAAGAAGAGGAGGGTGAAGGAAAGAAAGACAGAGATAAAGGAGTGCACGTGGGCCGAGACAAAAGCGCGTGTCAGACTCTCCGCAGCCTGTTGACTGAGATAAGCGTAGCTGCAACTTGAGGAGGCGGTGATTCTCCGCCTACGGAACCTCAGCGTCGCCGCCATTTCCGAAGACTTTTCTGCAGATGTATGATGCACATATATGTGTTTTTGTTCAATTGCGGACATTTTTAGAGTTCCAGGGGTTGATTTTTATTCAAACAAACAGATTTGGTTATATGAAGGAGACATTAACACAGTCATGGAAACTTATTTTTGCTGTTTTATGGTTTTCCCTTGTCCTAGTCCCAGATCTTCAGTCTTGAAATATGAAAATAAATTAGGATAAAATAATATTTATTATAAAAATAAAAAAAATTAACATTTAAAATTAAATGATGTAAACAAGTACTGAAATAAACTGTTTTGATATTTATTGTGGAAAAATTATAGAATTTTTTACACAAATCACAAATTTCCATTTATTTGTCAACATTTTACACAGCAACCAACAATTTAGCCACTGATACCAATTTTTTCTTATTAGTTTTTTTACTTGGCTACAAAGAGACACCAAGAGACAGCAACATCAACGAAGAGCAAATCGAGATGAAATGTGACATGAAAAATCAAAGTAAAAATCCCTTGTAAACAGAATCATTTTATTGTGTATCAGTAATTTTGGTCAAATTGTGCAAAAAAAAAAGTTAAAATATTATTATTAAAATATTAAAACCTTATCATTGTAAATATTATTATTATTAGACATTATTATATATTATTACATATTATTATCAAGCTGTAAATGTTCTAAAAATGTTAAATTATTGAATATTATTTTGTATATTTAATATTCTTTAAATACTAGGCACAATTATGTCCCAAAAATGTTTAAAATCTAATTTCCACTACATAATACTATTATTTAATATTGAGATGTGGAGGAAATAATTTTACAAATTCAGAAAAAAATATGCATATCCTGTATATCCACTGTAGAACATTACTAGCTGACAAATTTAAACTTGTGAGAGCTTTGTCTAAAGGTCAATGTGGAAGAAGCTCCCTTGCCAGTTAATTGTTTAAATTGGCGGTGTGACACCAAAACAGGAAGGTTGGCAGAGGAAAGCAAAAAATACAAATCTAATTACAATGTACTGCAGGAAACTTCACTGTAAGCTCCATTATGCTAGCAGCAGGTACCGGTGCTTTTAGGGTCACTATCATTTGTTGACACAAATTAAAACTTTTGTGTAAGAGCTCTATATTGCTTTTTTTGTCCAAAAACTTTAAGTTTCTCAATATGGGGCTTTTACACTAACTCTCAGAGCAAGATAACATTATAGCAGAGGTTGAGTAATTCTCTATGAATACGTAAATGATTTTGCAGCTCCTCCTCATTGCACTTTCCATTTGTTGATGTATGATAAGACTCATTGCACTCGGAAAATGGCAAAGCTCAATTCCCACTGTTTGTTTAGGAAATGTGAGCTGCCTTCCATACATCCAATTAAAATGAGCAAATTCAATCCGAGCGCTTGCACGGAAATCATCTTCGTATGATTAACAGTCAAATGTTTGTAGATGCTTTTTTGTGTTCGAGTGGCGGCAACATTGGATTTGTGGGTGTCCGGTGAACCTCGGTTGGTTTGGACAGCTTGTCCCCAATTGGAGGCCAGGTGCTTTCTCATCACGAGGGACACAGGAGCAGATTGTGCTGATAAAAGCCAGCGCGGTCCAGCGACCAGACAAGGCCAGAGCAGAGGTGGTCACCCCGCTGCCGTGCGATGCAGCCTTTGAAAATGTGATTCAGCTGTTCGCTCCTGTCCGCTCGCATTAATCTCTCTCATGAAGAGAAGAGATTCTGCGAAAAGACATGTCAGTACATGGAAAACAAATTTCGAGTGCACAAAAGCTTTCCTAGAAGAGTAATCTCATTCCCGGAGTCAGAAGCCACCAGGGCAGCAGGTTTACTGCACTTTGTGCTGTAATCAAGACAACAATCATACACAGACTGACTTGTTTACTTTTGAGTATGTCCACATTTAGAAGTAGGTTAGGGTCTTTTGAAGTCTAAATGTCTGCTTGGGATATTTGTTCTCAAAAACAAATGCATTTAAGACCCTTAAAGCGCATTTACATGGCGAAACCTTCCAGGATCATGGCACCCACGCATGCAGAAGCGTTGCCAAGGTAATGTATCCGATTAAGCCCATATCTGATGTGAGCTGAGCTCATTACTATCTAAATATGAGTCAGATAAAACAACACGGCAAATACCAATTTCATAAATTCTCATTTTGATATAATCCTTGAGTCAGACACAGGTAAACTGATGTGGTTTGCTGTAGTGGTGGAGCGACTTTAGCATGATGAATCATCACAGAACTGAGGTCAGTGCCATGTTATATGCAACACTGTACAAAAATACATTGTATATTTCAGATTAACATGAAAATAATTTACATTTCAGCCATAAAATGCTCTTTTACCAAAAGAAGCCAAAAGAGCATCAACTGTTACTCTTTCTAGACAATGAAAGTCAATGGAGACAACAAATGTCAAGGCAAGATTTTCAATGAATAATGACTTTTTGGTATATTTCGATATGTTTTTTGTAAACAAAACCTCTGAAGGCTTGGGATATAACACACAAGTTGTATTGACCAAATTCATGATGCTTTTATGGTGCTTTTTGTCCTATTAGGAGCTTGAAAGTCTTTGGTCTCCATCCGCTTCTGTTTTATGAAAAAGTGCAGCATGATCATTCTTCAAAACTTCTCCTTTTGTGTTCAGATGGAAGAGAGTTATAAGATTTTAATGGTGAGTAAATGATGGCAGATGATTTTTTTGGTGAACTGTCCTTTCAATAAAGTGGTAATGAGTGTACAGTATTAATACATAGACCCAAGGTGTTTCGTGATCGACAGGATTAAATGAACATGCAGTTTTCTTCGATAACGCTCGATGCTTCTTCAAGATTATTAGTATTTTGGGAATGCAATGCAAAGTCAACTTGGTACTTTTGGATATGGCATTTTCACTCTGGCAGTGTCACAATAAATCAGTCTTGCACTGAAAGGTTTGAGGCAGTCAGTCAAATATATATTTATACATTTATACATATATATGAGACAAAAAGAGAAAGAAAGAGAGAGAGATTGAGCTCTGCAGCAATCTGGCAGTCTTCCAAGGGCACCGTTACATCCAGTGAACAAACAAAATACTGGTCAGCTAAATATAACATTTCCCTTCATGAGCAGGCCTCAGGAAAGAGAGGGAGACAGATGCGGTACTGCGGTAGCAACATGACAACGTGAGACGCATGCTGCAGAAACTCACCTGAGGTGAAGCTCAACCGTGCTAGCAGAGGTCAGGCTTGTCCTTTTCTCTCCTCTCACAGAGACAGTTTGTCTCTGAAGACTTTGTGCACCCTTCCAAGCGCCCCTCAGACTCTTCTTTCTTAGTGTTTGATTAAATTTCCCCCCTCTCTCTCTGGAAATACAAAGCTTTGAAACAAGACTTTGCAAGCTGTGGAAGATTAATAATTCACGTTGTAGCTAAAGCTACAGGGACTTGTAAAATTAAGCATTGTTTTTCAAGCCTGAGTTGGGCCGTCGTGCATAGAGGGAGAATTTGTTGTAAAAATATTAACTTGGGAGGAACGGCGGAATGGAAACCGCTGCATTGTTCACCGCAAATCAAATCTGAGGGAGAAAAAAGCACATGTTTATCATCATTATTCAGGAAGAACCCTTAACTCGCCTGCCGAGGATTTGAAGCAACTTTACTTAATCCGTCTTTTGTCTCGGTGGGAAATTTTAAACAAGCGCCAAAGCACAGAGAGACTTTGGAGAGAGAAGCCACGTCTCGCTGAGGGCTGTGTTCTTGCTCTGTGAAGAATATGGCTGCAGAGAAGGTCATAAGTAGACAGGGAGCACTGCCTGACTGGAGTGTGTGTTAGGGGGTGTCTAGGAATAAAAAAAAATAACCTCACACCTAAATCATCAACATGAAATTCAAATTCATTGTGACTGGGTTGGAGGATCTCTAGGGCTTTGGATCCCGAGCTAATGACAGTTCTCTGGTTTTCAAAGGACTCATAGAGTCATCCAAGGCTACCGATGCAGACGCTGTCATCTTTGGTCTAGTTTTGAAATTTGATGGGATTTTTTTTTAAGTAAATGGCTTTTGTCCACTGAAAATATATTTTTGCAGAGAGTTTTACCATTCTTGAAGACCTCCAATGGCCCCTAAAGTAACTGGACACATAAGCCATGCCTAAAGTGTATCAATGTCATTGCATTTTTATGAATGTCATTGCATTAAGTGCATATATACTGTATATATATATACGTATATATATATACAGTGTATATATATACTAATATATAATTTACCAGAATGACAAGATCTCCTCACACAAGTGAATGCATGCACTGATAAAGTGTATACTTTGAATGCATTGTAAGTCGCTTTGTATAAAACTGACTGCCAATTGCATAAATGTAATGCAAATGTATTCTTATATGTAAAGAAATTTCTCCTAAGGACAAAAATGAATCATGAAAAAGGTTTCACACGACCTTCCGCATGTGAAACAGACATTGGTTGTGGCTATTATAGACATATTTCTTTGTATTTATAACAGCTACTGAATAGAAATGTTGGATATAAAGTAACAGGATAGTCAATTTCCTCAGTAAATGACTCTTTTAAACAGGAACTGAATCAAAAACTTCTAGCACAATCAGTGTTATCTGATTCCTGAACATTATTCATTCTTAAATCAGTGTAGTAACTGACTGATCATTCCTGTGACCATGTGTATTTAAAGATTGTTATGCATTTGTTAGTAGTATTTTTTAAATAAGTTAATAAAATATGTTACCATATATTTCTCTGTACATATAATGGCTAACAATAAAATATATCCAATATATGTTGTGGCAGACATTAAGAAACAGATCACACAGTGAGAAGGATGTGACAGCAGAGCTGTGAACGATGTACAGTAGTTCATTCCAGGCATGGCCGTCCACTTGCCTCATAAAAACCCAATGTCACATTGCCCTTTGACCCTTTGGTGTTAGTACTCTCTCCATGCAGGCAGAGAACTGAAATGTCTCATGCATTGTAATCATGCAGAAAGAGAAGGAACTAGCAAGTACAGATACTGAGCTTGAGGTAGCGAGTGACATAACCATGTGATCAGGGTCTGCGCACCCCTTTGGCTGCTACCTGGCTCGCGGCAGGCAGTGCTAGCGGGGGCAAACGCAGATGCTCCAGGGGAAGCAGCTGTCATATGGCAGGGGGCGGCTCTCCAACAGCTTTTGGAGTTAATATGAGAGTGTGTGCTGACAAGCACTACTGTGATTGTAGTACAACAAATAGACACACGAGCTCCTGCAGAGATGTGTGTGTGCATGTATGACATATTCAGGATCACAGTTATTGCTGGTTACAGCCTATACCAGCATGATATATCAGGATGTGAGTTATTTTTTCCAATCTTCTGTCCTAGTGAGTCAGCCATCTCCCTTCTTTAAAATCCATCTTAAGCTGATGGTTTAGTAGGAGCATAGTAGTTGGTTTCAGGCTGAGCTAATGTTGTTTCATGGTGGTCCTAACAGCTGGCCAGACATCTTTTAACAGGTTTTTGGAACTTGATGTCCGGTCAACCAGCTAATGACTAGTTTTAAAATCCACTAAGCTGTCGGTTTGGTAAGAACTGGTTGCTAGAAATTGCTGGTTTCAAGCTGGCCATTAGCTGGTCCAGCTTGCAGGAAACTGGTTTGTGTAACCAGATAGAAACCATCTTAAACTGGTTTAAAGTTTGGGGGAAAGTTTAAAAAGCTTTAAAGCTGGATGATTTATAGTCCTTGCAGATGGATGGATAGATAGATAGATAGATAGATAGATAGATAGATAGATAGATAGATAGATAGATAGATAGATGGATAGATGGATGGATGGATGGATGAGTGGATATATAAATGTTAGATAGATAGATAGATAGATAGATGGATAGATAGGTAGATGGATGGAGGGATGAGTGGATAGATAGATAGATAGATAGATAGATAGATAGATAGATAGATAGATAGATAGATAGATAGATAGATAGATAGATAGATAGATAGATAGATAGATAAGCTGTAGCTCCACCCATCATACTACACATTATTAGAATAATGTAGGCAGCTTTCCTGCAGCAAAATAAATTTCAAAGAAAATGCATAATAAGGATTCTCTGTAATCAGATCGCATTACAAATCGCATTTTAGCAATGCAATCCTATGAAAGACCCTGGGCAACAGAAGCTGCTTTAGAATATAAAGTATAATTACGAGTAGTGCAGAACCTAATTAGTTTGAAATATTAGTACCTCAGTAGAGCTGGCCTGCAGTCATGGGGGAATAGCGCTGGCTTTGGCAGCCAGTCATTTGTTGATTTTGAAGCAGATCAGTGAAACAGGTGTGCCATGCTGTGTCAACCTCACTCTCCGTCGTCGCTGCCTGCGGGGTGGATCAGCGGCGCACTTGAACTCCGCTCTGAACGATGGATCTTACGATGCGCAGTGGCTGGCTGGCAAACCGTCCACTCCAGCTGATGAACACCTTTAATCACCCAGCCTCCTGTGGTGGAGCGTGCAGGGGTTGGCACACATATCAACAAGAAAATGGATAAAACATCACAAATACGCATGTGAAGTTCGCAATATCTGTACATCAGGGATGCAGCTCAACAAATCCTCATACAGTGTATCACACTGCTGTGAATGTTTAGGAATGACTGATTTAATATGTCACAGTGAGCACCCTGTAAATTAGATGATGCCTGAGGTGATTTGAAGACATTTTAACATTCGTTTGCCTCAGCTTGGCCTCCAAACAAGCACTCAAACTATCCTTTACTTGTATACCTTTTACTGTTCACTACAAAAAAAAGTAATAAAGTTAGTAAATAAAGATAAGTGGATCATGTTTTACAAGAAAATACTATTTCAGTCTTTCTACTTCAAATCTTCACATTTAATTCCTTGTTATTTACTATTTCTTTGTAATTATTTGTGAAAATTACTAGGAATTCTCTGATTGAAAATTGTTTCTACGCCATTTTCTTTCTGTGTGGATCAAACATGATTTTATACTGAACAAATGTGAGCCTCGCATGTATCATCTGTATGTAATTCTTATTTAAAGACAACATGAAATCGAAATGGTCCCAGTTTGCTTGCTTTAATACACGCCCTTGATCTTGATTTTCATCATAACGAATAACATTTGTTTCCTTTAATGGGTTTTTCATGTGGATTCATCTGCCGATGCGAATGGAATACTAAAACACTATCGCTAACAATAAATCATTTTGAAACACATCTTCCAGAAGTGCAATACTCCTGATGTTTTAATAACTTCTTAGAGGTGGCAAAAAAAATGCACTCCAATAATTGGCCTTAACTATAGTTTAACCAATAATACTAAACAAACATAAAATGTGTGAACATATTTATTTCACTTTTACATTAAAATAATACTGACAAACACATAATATGCATCTTCATCTACAAGTTGTTGTATAAACAATAAGCCAGTCAGTAACAACACAGATTTGAATCACAGAAAATCAAAATGATTGATTTACCAACAAAGAATAATTCATGTTCAGGAAATCTGTTCAGGATTCTCTTTTGAGCTGGAGATTTATGGCGTGTTCACACCAAGGATGATTATGGTAACTATAAGGATAAATCATTCATAATTTAAGAGAATAGGAGTCTACACCACAACTGTTGCAATGTAGAAGAACAATATTGTTGGAATCACTTTCAGAGCTATTTTGTCCTGCTGGTGAATGATAAAAACAGACAGCCAATCAGAATCCACCAACTATTTAGGTTACACTTTATTTCCATAGTCAACTGTTTACTAACTATAAGTAAGTTTGCATCTAACTCTCATAAATTTGCAACCACATGCCAACTAATTCTTATTAGAGTATTAGTAGACTGTTAGGGTTAGAATAGAATAAGTTAACATGAGTTACTTATAGTCAGTAGAATGTGCCAAGACTTGGCAACGCTGCTGGTGGCTAAAGTTGAGTAGAATGTTCAAAGTTCACTATCAAAATGTTGCGATGATCTATTTTTTGAAATTTGGAATTGCATTTTTCTTCCATTTATTCTATAAAAGAACCATTATTGGAACTGTTGAGAACTGAAAATTTTAAATTCTTTACAATTCCATCCCTATTGGCTAGTTACCACAGTCTATTTAGCCACTGTTAATTTCTCATTGAATATCAAGTTTAATTTTGAAATATGTCACATTACAGAAGTGAAACAGGATGTGCATGCTGATTCATATTTATTTTAATGTCACAACCTCAGATTATACATCAGTTTCACACCATATGGAGGATGTGAGTGGAAAATGATCACATTGCAGGGGCGCTAATTATTGAGATGAATAAAGATATTCAAAGGTATTTGAGGGTACAGTGATGGTGTAACGCAGTGTGTTATTTCAGCTGCCCTGTGTGATGCATCTGCACACCCACTCCACGCCTACTGCCTCTCATTCATACACCATCAGCTCTCGTTCCATTACCTGCTTTCCACGACGGATAGATGCAGATCCACATAAACATCTCCAGTTGTCAGGTGAAATCTAGGTGTCACAATCACCTCCAGGATGCCATATATCCAAACCTGACTTCCTTTGGCTCGGACATCACATCTTTTTAGTCAACAGACTGACACTACAAGACATTTACATGCTCAGATATGGCTAATGTGATGAATTATGTATGACAGTTTTGACAGGTATGCTGTCTTGGAAAATGTACATATCTTTTCTAAATATGAGATGACGCCTGATGCACACTTTTGATGTGCAAAATGGATGTTTTGGCATATACAGCAGCTAAAATCATTTAAAGGAATAGTTCAGCCTAAAACTAAAATTGACTCACCCTCAGGTCACCTAAGATGTAGATGAGTTTGTTTCTTAGAGAAATGTAGCATTACATCACTTGCTGACCAATGGATCCTCTGCAGTGAATGGGTGCCGTCAGAATGAGAGTCCAAACAGCTGATAAAAACATTACAATAATCCACAAGTAATCCACAACACTCCAGTCCATCAGTTAATGTCTTGTGAAGCGAAAAGCTATGTGTTTGTAAGAAACAAATCCATGGTTAAGACTTTTAACTTTTTAACCATCACTTCTGGTGAAAACACAAGCCCATAATCCATAATAAGCACTTCCTCCAGTGAAGAGTCCGTCCCCTGTTGTCCTGCTGTATCAAAATCCACTGATATGTTTGTTTAGAACTGTTTTGGACTGCTTTCATTTGTAAACAGTGCTTGATCTGTACATATTTCTCTCCTGATTCAGATGAGATGACATTTTCTCTGAAGAAAGCAGTATTATGGATAGAGGACTCGTATTTTAGCTGAAAGCAATGGTTTGAAGATAAAAATGCCTTTAATGATGGATTTATTTCTTACAAACACTCAGCTTTTCGCTTCACAAGACACTGATGGACTGGAGTTGTGTTGTGGATTATTGTGAATGTTTTTATCAGCTGTTTGGAATCTCATTCTGACGGCACCCATTCACTGCAGAGGATCCACTGGTGAGTAAGTGATGTAATGCAGAATTTATCCAAATCTGATGAAGAAACAAACTCATCTACATATTGGATGGCCTGAGGGTGAGTAAATTGTAAGCATATTTTCATTTTTGGTTTAACTTTTCCTTTAATGACTTTTTTTTAATTTGTTTGAAGCACTCTAATACCAGTTAGCTTTCAGACAAAGAAGAACCATTTATAAATTAACAAATCAAAATAAACTTAATTCAAGTTATGGCTTGCCTTTGTTACCCATCAAATGAACAGTGGTGGGAGTCAAGAAAGAAAAACTGTTAAAAAAAACTATATTCTCTCTATAGTAGCAGCAAGACATTTTAAAAGGCCTTTTGATGCTTTGAAAGATATGAAGAGCTTTTGTCTCATGCCTTCAAACACCACCAAACAAATAACTTGGAAAATGTTTCAAAGAAACAGAAAAAAGTTTCTTCTTTTCTTTAAATGCCAGTTGACTTTGTTTCTCAGACTTTTTAGCTCTATGTAATTCACTCTGAAGTCCATTGCTCACTGAAGGCCATTGCACACTGAGTCCGAAATTTTCGCATGCGTTTGTCCATTTTTACGTATTCTCCATCCTTTCCTATTAAAATGCATGCAACGGATGCGAAAACACAGAAAATCGAACTTGATCTGAATTTATTTTGACAGACGAAAGTTTCGGAGGCAGTGTGTGCAAACGTGATTGACACAATGTGAGGTCGTATTTATTTTTTAACGTGTGAAAATTTCGGACGAAAATTTCGGACTGAGTGTGCAGAGACCTTAAGTATGCAAAATGGCACTTTGTGATTTGAAGTAGAGAAACATGCATGTTTATTATGTTTTCTTGGAACAGTTTTGCACCCACTGGTTCATGGAACGCTGCGTGATGTTGCATGTGTTAAGTGTTGGAAATCATTTTAATCGAATGGGATAAAAAGTTGATGCATTCCCTTTTAAAAACACCGATGTCTGAGTAAACAATAATATCAAACCAAAAAATGATGTTTGTCAGGAAGTAAACAGCATCCAATTTTCCTTATTTTAGCATGCGCACCAATCACAAACCACCAACAGTGACTATAATTATACTCTTATGTAAGAAGCTGCAATGTTGTTCTCTGTTGCGTGCAAAACAAATAGGTCAGAGGCAGAGATGATGCTTTGGGCTTGTATATGTGTGATGGTCTTTGGATATGTTGGCGTTTTGACTGTTATGGTGTGTTGAAGGTGCTCCTAGTGCGTGCCCGTCTTCTTTTTTGGAAAGCAGTGGGGTGTTCATAAAGATTCGTGTCATGTGTGGTTATAAATCGACAAAGACTCGTCAACAAAGCTTCCTCTGATCAGTGCTGAGAGACTCTCTTTATCAAAACCCTGGCAAAACAAAGCGGCTGGCTTACACCGCACAAGCTCCCAGTGCTATTTACAGTGTGTGTGCGGTGCCAAAAACAGAACAGTGTTCAGCATGTATTACATGAAACACAAAGCAGCGAGGCTTTAAACTGTGCATGCAGACTCTTGTGTTAGACCGACACATCAAAATACAACCTGCATCCTAATATCAATTAAAAGCACCTTAAATGACACTATGTCCTGTACCTTAGGAAATAAAGTTAATTGTGGGTAAATTGTGCTTGTTTTATACCAGAGCAAATTATTTTCATGGTTGTGAGTATGTCATAAGTCAAAGAATGGAATACAAAATAATGTCCGATGCGGTAGGCAGATAATTACTTTTATGTAATGGCTGATTACATTATTACATAAAATGAGTTTGTCTAAATAAATAAACACTTAAAACTAAATTCAGTGATTTTGAATGCCACAAGTGAATCTAGGCATCACAACGAATGACCATAAAGTATGGTCATTCATTTTGTGATTAGCAAAATATTACATATAACATTGTCATTAATTTATTATAGTCTAAAAATGTACTTTAAGTGAGTTTTGGATGACAACAAAGGCAATCTAAATGTAAAAACACCAAAAATTAATATGCAAAAGTAAATATCATCTGTGTTCATTACAGGGTTATTAACTAAAACTAAAAGCATAAAAAAAGGTTTTCTTATTTGAAATTTAAAAAAAAAGTTAACTGAAGTAAAATAAAATAGAAATAAACTTATTTTTTTCCTCATTTTAATTTATTTAAATTGAGGTACTAAAATAACTAAAACTAAAACTGAAATAAAAATGAATAAAATCTATATAGATATATTGTATATAGATATATTTTTAAAAAAACTACTAAAAATTACAAAACACACAAGAAAATTATTAAAACTTTAAAAGTACATTAAAAATGTAAAATAAAAATGTAAATTCACAATATTAAAAAATAATAATATTAAATAATAAATAGAATCTCAGTTGATACTAAAACAACTCTAAATAAAGAAAAAATAATAATAAACATGACAAAAACACACATGAAAATTTAGATTTTATTACGTAAAATTAAAAAATATATATATTAAATATATATATAAAAAAAATAGAATGTCAGTGGATACTAAAACAACTCGGAATAAAAAAAACGAATAAAATGACAAAAACACACAAGAAAATTATTAAAACTTTACCTAAAATTACATTGAAAATGTAAAATAATGTGAATTCATAATATAAAAAAAATAAAATAATAAACAGAATCTCAGTTGATAAGACAATAATATATAATAATAAAACAGTAAAAATAAAAAGGACAAAAACACACATACAAGAATATAGAATATATATATATATATATATATATATACACAAAAACACACATAAAAGACACACACACACACACACACACACACACACACACACACACACACACATATATATATATATATAAACACAAAAACACACATATAATATATATATATATACACACACACACACACACACACACACACACACACACACACACACACACACACACACACACACACACACACACACACTATATATATATATATATATAGTGGTTGGTGCTGCAGCAAAAATGCCTGCCCACTGCTCCGGGTGTGTGTTCACGGTGTGTGTGTGTGTGTGTGTTTATATATATAATTATAGAAAACAATAACAGGATCTCAATGACACTAAAATCTTTAAAATGTGAAGATGGCATTTTCCTGGAAGAAAACTTTTTGGATTAAGTCTCACAAAATTGGGTTTAATGGGGTCTGAAATGAGCATTTTAGTTCAGTTTCTCACAGCACCTCTTCTTCTACATTTACATTCCAAACCCTAATTACCTTTTTTACAATCATTTCTTTATATTGAGCAAGGTTTAAACATATGTGCTTAACAGAAGGACACTTTCATCTTAATGAGCAAGCCGCAAAGCATTAGCTAACACTCACAGAAAAACAATATTCTAAATTTGCATGTTTAGACCAACCTGGATTTCAGCGAAGATGATTAATGCATGTTTTTCTTCTTGCTTATGTTTCTTTCTCTCTTTTTTTTCGCCCTCCAGCTTTTGCTGCACAAATGATAATGTATTGAGAGAGAAAGGGAAGGGCGGGTGCTAATGCAGCTCTAATTAGTTCATACGCCGGATGCTTAATATCAGTGTGCAGTGATTTGGGTCGGACGGCCCAGAATCCTTCATCAGCAGAGTCATCTTGTAAAAACAACTGTGTGTGCATTTTTAAGCAGAAGGGACCGTGGCTTCTCGCGCACTGTCAGTTTTAGTCAGCGCGCGGCAGAAACCATCAGCTGGCAGCGAGTCAAGAGTCTGTTCCTCCTGAACATTGATTGTTGTTCTGTAGTTAAATGAATCGGGTCGTATAACTTCCACCTCAGTTTATGTGGTCAAAGTAAACAGAGATAAATGCTGCATGTGGTGCCATGTTGCTACAAATGCGTGCGGTGTAACAAATGTGTTGGTGTTTCAAATGTTTTGCTCGATGACATTGGTTTTCATAGTTGAGTCAGTAAGAGTTGGTCAGCTCTTTACATGTAAGATATTATGAGATATTTGAGAACATGATTGTGTTTAAAAAAAAACAGCAAGAAATCAAAATGTAAAAGTTGGGTCTGTAATATTTTTTCATGTTTTTGTCTCATGATGCTCACCAAGGCTGCATTTATTTATTTGAAAAACAAAAAATATTGTGAAATATTATTACAATTTAAAATAAGTACACTAATATATTTTAAAATGTAATTTATTCCTGTGATGCAAAGCTGAAATTTCAGCACTATATTACTCCAGTCTTCAGAGTCACATGATCCTTCAGAAATCAGTCTAATATGCTGATGTGCTGCTCAAGAAACATTTATTATAATCAACTGAAAACATTTGTGATGCTTAATATTTTTGTGGAAACCATGATTAATTTTTTACAATTATTTTTTTTTATATTATTTTTGTGGAAACCGTGATTCTTTTTTTTCAGGTTTGATTGATTGATTGATTGATTGATTGATCTGATGAATAGAATGTTCAGAAGAACAACATTTATTTACAATAGAAATCATTTGTAACATTACAAATGTCTTCACTGTCATTTTGATCAATTTAATGCATCCCTGCTGAATAAAAGTATTAATTTCTTAATAAAAAGATGACTTACCCCAAACTTTTGAATGGTAATGCACTTTAATAATGTCTCTGGTCTTACCATGCTACATTTAATGGTGCATATTATTGTATCAAATTGTAATTTTCTCTTTGTTTCTGCAAGCAATGATCAGATAAAACTTCGAAATTTCCAAAATCCTGCTTGGAAAAAAATTAATTGAGCGGCATTTGAAGACTTAAGGTCTTGCAAAAAACCTGGAAAGATGTGTACAGCTGATCATAAATATGGACGTTTCAGCAAATAAAATGCATCAATGAGTGGAATTTCCAACATGAGTTGTTAATTAAACCAAGTGGTAAAAAATGGTAAATGATACTTTCAGTTGTCAACCGCACACCTGGAAAACATGCTACCCTTCACAGTTGAGCTGCTACAAAATAAAGTTTACAAAGGGGTGGTTTTGCAATAATGCCATAGAAGAACCATTTTGGGTTCCAAAGAACCTTTCAATGAGCACTTCCTAAAAGAACCATTTTTTCTTGTTTTGATGAACATTTAAAAAATGTAAAGAACCTTTTGTGCCATGAAAAGATTCCATGAATGTTGAAGGTTTTTCATGGTAGAATATTTTGAAATGCTACACAGTACAAAACCATACAGACTGAGCTACATAATACCAACCAACCAAACATAACCTACTTTTCATTATCCAGTCAAATCCTGTCCACAGAATATCATGTTTTATTCAATAGTGTCACATTAAAGAAGTTAACTGTGTTGCAGAATGACATTTTATGTATTTCGGCTGAAAGAAATGAAGAAAAAAGGGTCATGCACCCACACCACCAGGCTCAAATCTCCAAAACGACACACACCCACATGAGTAATAGAGCAGAGTTCCTCTGTTGTGATATAATAGCATGTTGTACAACACTGAGTCAATGTTAGGGATGGACCTGAAGAGGATTAGTTTGGCTCAGCCAGCGAACTGTACATTAACAGATAGACCAGAGAGCCGCTGTGCTGACGGTTCGGCTCTGTCTGCGTGGCCTAATTCACTAAGAAGTGTATTGATTAAGTGTGCAGTGGACATACTCCTTCCTCTGATGTGAACATTCACATCCGGCTTGTTTTCACTGAGCTTATATTTGTGTTTTGAAATAAATAAAGTTTCTCTTGAGAATTTGAAGCAGAAAGCAGTGACCTATCTGTTTAAGCATCTATTCATCAGTTGGAGGTTTTGGGGTTAGTAGACGGCAAAAAATGGCTGTGGTGTAACCATTTTGTCTCCATTAATTCTCGTTGTTCTTTTTTCCACCAAACAGCCTGCAGGACCTGCGGACGCGGGATGCTTATCTGAGACCGAGAGGTTGTCAGCGGCAGGATTTTGCTTTCAGCTTTATCTTGAGTAGAGGTCCCAGAAGATAAGAGAGACAGAGATGCATGTTGGGACGAGGTTTGGACCAAACAGGTTTTTGACTTGAGAGACGCCCCTTGAACTATGGAATTAGTTTATATGCTATGCTATAGTATATAGTTATGTTTATGATATATATAGTGTGTGTGTGTGTGGATGTGTGTGTAATAATATACAAATATTAGTGCAGTCAAGCGATTCAATTTTTTTAAATGTAATTAATTATAATTAATCAAATTAAGTGCGAATTAATCGCACATCAAATTTGGCTGGGAAATTACCCCCAAAAGCATCAAATAAAGAGTAGCTTTAGAAAGAAATATTTTATTTGAGAATATAACACAACTAAAACTTTTTGGCTGCCATGATTTTTTTTTTCAGAAGCTGCATCTTAATTTGTATTTCAAAATATTTACAGACCATTTCTTACAGCTCAGAGGTGGAATGAATGAATTTACTCTGCAGTTACAATTGCATAAATAATACCATGACATTAATGGGGTTTACATGGGTATTAAAGGAACAGTTCACCCAAAAATGAAAATTGTGTCATCTGACATCTCTATACTATACTATACTATACTATACTATATATATAGAGAGAGAGAGAGAGAGAGGTTGATGTAATTTAAACACATAAGATATCCGGTGTATACATACATCCATTATATATATACAGCATCTGTGTTTACAGCATTTAAACTCCCTCAAGAATAATAGATCTTAAAAGCACAGAAGCCCTAACATCTGTTAGCAGTGAGGTTCATGTCAAACAAGGTTGTTTCACCTGAGATGGCCCTGCAGCATCTCATGAGCACTCAGATTATTTTTTAATGTGTTGCTGTGTTGGAGATGTATGAGTGCAAATCATAACACAATGCAAGTATGTTGCGTTTTCAGTTTTGCCACAACATCCACTCGGCATTATTATAAAGTCAGTCAGATTTTTAATTCATTAGCTAAGCATTTGCGTCTGTAGAAGTGTATTTGGATGAGTTTTTCTGCAAGTATCCGATATATCGGCTATGAAGGTAAATGGCTATGAAGAAAAAGTATTGTAAATTAAAAATGAAAAAAATTAATTTTCATAATTATATGAAAATAAAAATTATAAAAAATTAAATGAAAATAAAAATTGAAAAACAGTGAAGTTAAAAAGTTAAAATAATAATAAATAATATAATAGTATAGAAATAATACTAAAATAACTGATATATGCTAATAGACACATCTTTTTTACATCTTTTATTATGTCCCGCCCTAACCTCAACAGAAAACATCACACAGTAAAATGAACAGAAGCAAATCATCTAATAGAAAAAAAAAGTTGTAATTCTCAATTTAATTTAAATAGCAGGAATGTTTTCAATGCTGGGAAAAGTGGTGCATTGGAGAAAAATAAAATGCAAACAACAAAATAAAACTAACAACAAAAGCACAAATCCTTTCTTTCAAGAGAAAGCATATTTTCACGTCCCTTCCATCTTCTGCTTCCGTTTCCTAATGCGTTCAAAATAAGTTGCTTCTTTTCATCCGTTGAGTCTGTTTTCTCGTCTTCTCAGCTCTCACATTCTTTCCCTGACAGCTGAATATGATGTAGCGGAGGCATAACCTAACCTGACATTTCTCTCTACCTATCCCATAAACACACGAGTCCAAGCTAATGATCAAGAAGCTCTTTCAGCAGACGTCTCACGTACTGAATATCATCATCTGCCTCTTTAGGCTGACTTTCTAAAATGTCAGGGAGGCTTTTGATTGCTGGAGAAATACCAAGATTGGATGACTAGACAGATATTAACTCTTAACTTGTAACTTTTTAGCTTCTGTTTCATTGCACCAGCGTTGGGGAAGCTATTTTGAAACATATGTATGTAGACGTAGATTGAAGGCTCAAGTGGTCATTTTTTTAAGTTGTGCTTTCCTGTGTCATTTTCTTGCATTTTAGCTCCTGCCTCTTAAGATGCGAGGAATGGATGCGAGAAACTCAGCAAGATATATTTGTAAAATTGAATATCCTGCTCACTTCAAAGAGACGTCTCTGCACAGCTGTGTTACCTCACGGTTCTTACGGGATCTGCTGTTATGTGGCTGGAACTTGATTAATCAAGACATTCTTAATAAATCTTAATAAGTCAAGATGCACTGTTTAAATGTGTGAAACGTATGTTTTTCTAAGGTAAAACGTGAGTTAAAACTGTTGTGACAGATGTGAAGGTGGAGAATTTATGCAAGGGTCAGGTGTTTGACAAAAAAACACTTTTGTGTTTTCCTGTCTGGAAGCTTCCTCTTTCCTTGATTGTCAGCTCCTCGCAGTGCATTTAAAGAACTGACATGTCCTTCATGACTTCGATCGTTTTCTGGGTCACTGGCTAGAGGACGGAGAAGCGAGGAAACAAGGAAGCGGCTATTAGAGTATTGAGAAGCACTCATGTTTGCCCCATCGAATTTATAAATGATTCATTCTCCTAACCAGCTAGTCACTGGTTTTGTTTCTGAATGAATCTGTGGTTTTCAACAAATCGTTGAATGGATGATTCAAATGGCTCACGTGTGAAGACAGTCCAATTTCTTTCCTGAATGAATCAGTTCTTTCGAATGAATCATTTGAATGAATGATTCAGTGATTCTCTCTTAAAGACAATCACTTGTTTAGTTTCTAAATGAATCATTGTTTTTGAGCATATCGATTGAGTGAATGATTCAGTGACTTTCTCATAGAGACAGCCATTTGTTTCATTCCTGAATGAATCAGTGTTCACAGTGGTGTAGTGGAGGGTATACGTAGGTATACGGCATATACCCATTTCTTTATCAGTCAGCATTCCGTATACCCACTTCTAAATGCCCTCTGATGGGCATCATTCAGTAGTGTCCTGCACTAGCCAAATCATGACAGTCCAGCATATGAGTAACTAATCCAATGGCATGTGATTAAATGCAAATATTCCCTAAAAACATCCAGTAAAGACAGTGATGCGGTCAGGAACGAGACGTAAACACTCTCATGCAGTGTATGTTTCATTTATAGGCTACTCGACGCTGGATGGCGCTCTCGCGCAGAAAGTCCGAAACGGCCTCATAGAAGTAGCTACTAACTTACGAGTCACGACGTGTAAGAATCCAGCTATCGCTGTAGCCAAAGCTATCTCTACTGAATAAAAAGAAACGTGAAGACAGTAAACACATGATTGCGACAATATGGTTTATGTGTGTTTTTCAAGTCATCTCCAGGTAATAAAAAAGCATCTGATTCTGAATAATGCAGTGCTAAGTAATTGATAGCATTATTATTACACTTGGCAATAGATACTAGGCTATAAAATATATCTTCTGCCTTATTCTGTGATAAAAATGGGGGGAAATGTAGTATATAAACAAATCATAAAATTGTCATTAGGAAAATACAGGAAAAATAAATTATTGGTTATTGTCCAGCAGTGTATTTGATTTCTCAGCCAATTAAAAGCAAGAGGTAATAATTAATAAATAATAATAATAATCGTAATAAAACCTGTGAATTATACAAAAAAGTTATTATATTAGACATTTCTGTCCCCCTCACTTCTGAAATGATTGAGAATCACGATTTTTTTTGTTTGTTTCAAATAGAGATCACAATTCTGAACAGACAACTAAACAAAATAGCATGTCATTTACTAGAGGTTCTGACAAAAAGTCAGTTGCTGCAGTCTATTTATATATTTATTTTAATTATTTATTGCAAAATCTGCACCTCTTCTGTGGATAATATTATTTTCATAATGATCCTTACTCAAGCAGCAGAAGTTAAGTGACAGTGTGCAAATATCACTGGCCCATTTTGGAGTGAACTAAATATGCAAGACTAGTTTCACATGTCACTGTTTATGACACAGGTTGTTCATCTTTGCCGGGCCGTTTAAAAAAAATGGGGGCATAAATTAATAGTATACCCACTTCTCCAGGCACCACTACACCACTGAGTGTTCATGAATGAGTCCAGAATGATTCAGTGACTCGCTCATAAAGACAGTCACTTTTTTATTATTCTTGAATCAATCAGTGTTTTTGAACAGATCATTTGAGTGAATGATTCATTCAGTGTAGATATTATTTTAGTTCCTGAATTAATGATTGAATGCCTAATTCAAATTATTCTCTCATAAAGACATCAACTGTAACTGAGAAAGGGTCACTGACAAATACTTACAGTCTGAAATACACAAACACAAACAAGCAGAACGAGGAAACAGTGAAATCAATTGTAAATATGAATGTAGCTCAAATATATATTGTCTAGCTCAGATAGATAGATAGATAGATAGAAAGATAGACAGTATATACCTAAATGTTTATGCACTACAAAAATAACTGAAACTGCTGAATCAGTCGCCAAAATGAATGAAATTATAGATGAATTTTCAATAACTTAAACTATAAAATGAATAAAGACTCTAATAAATAGTGAAAAACTGCAGTATTTACCTAGGTTTATATACTACAAAATGGAAAAAAAAGAGAAAAAAAGCTGTAAAATAGCTTCAATCGACGAATCCGTCTGAATGAACCCAATCCCCCCAAAATGAATGAAACTTCTGTTTGGGAGATATTCTAGGGAATTGTGTTGGGTTATTTCATCAGCTCGCTCAGATGTAAGGCTGCAAGGCAAATACATGACAAAAACAGTGATACACTGTTGGCAAAAATAGCTCGATAGCTTGCTATGCTACTAAAAACAGCTAAGCTTTTGTTATGCAATTGAAAATGTAGTTAAGTTAGCAGTACTGCTACTTTTACACCCCGTGCCACAAGAAACTCTCGTAAACTGCTTATTAATCAATGTCCGGCTTATAAAAGCATAAGAATATCTCTGGTAGCGTTGATTTCTCAGTGTCAACACAATATGACTGCAGACTGTGTTTCAGGTGAATGGAAACATACCTCCACATCTGTCAACAAACAGATCGCACCTGATTCTTCTCCTAGCGCCATGGCAGTGTTTATTTCACACCGCAATCATCTGAATAGATGAATAGCACTGTCCTTGCTACAATGCTTCATGGGCGTAATTGTACAAAGTCCCATTTGTGATCTAATTGGAGCACAAAGTGCACTTGACCCCGGTGATCCGACGGGGCTCGTTTGGTTTAAGTGATAGCTCTGTTAGAACGAGCTGGAATCCACGGCCAAGTCTCACAGCGGTATCTCGCGGCGCTGTAATTTCCAGGCCCTTCGGTCCAACTGGCCTCTCTGGCCATGATAAGGCATGGCGGCGTGACAACGTGAGGGCCACGAGCTTGTGCAGTACACCTACTTGCTTTTTTATTTGCACGCTGTGCAAGATTTGCTGCTGGAAGACGTGTTGAAGGGAGAGAGGAAGGGTTATTTTTCTCATCTCCCTCCCACTTTACATTGTGTCGACTCTGATTATGCAAACCGCCCCCGCTGCAGGAGACGCTGGTTATTTAGAACCTTTAGTGAACTATCCTAATCTTTTCAGGTTTATCTGATGCTAACAGTGTCTGCAATCAGGAAATATACAAGCAGATGGGTGTAGCGCTGCATGTGGATACAATCCCTGCAAAATCCCATCTGAGATTCCTCTTTGCGTGAATGTGATACACAGATATAAATGCATAAATGAAATGACAGCAGCGGCTCTTGAAATCCTCATTGATGGGTCTGACCCACTATAACACTCAAGGTTTTCAAAGGCTACGCTTGTAAAATGAGTCAAAAAAAAAAACAGGAATTAAGTGGTTTATAAAAAGTTTCAGGGTTTAAAAAGATAAAGTTGACATCAACCAAAAAAAGAAAAAGTTATAAGGGTCCATTTTAATTTCACATTGAAAAAACAGATGGAAAACGTAAACTTAAAAATACTAAAAAAAATGTGCTTTGGCAATCAACTGAAGTGAAAAAGTTCTAAACTAATATTATGAAGAGTTAAATAAAAACAAAGCTAAAAAATATTTAAAAAATATTTAATAAAATGTAGAAATATTTATAAATTAAAGATCATTAAAAATAGTAATAAATACTGCAATAATATATAAATAATAAAGACTGATTCAAAGTAAATTTTGGGATATCCCTTTCATCAAGGGATGATGTACTGTAAAATAAATTGCACTACCAGCATTGCTAATATGTATATCACTGCACATCCTCAAATGTTTTTGTTTATACCTCAGGGACTATATGTTCCACAGGATGGATGGTACATAATGATTCTGTTTTAATATATTGTATTAAACATATTGTAATGAAAAATGGTTGCTTGTTATTTAAGTGGTACCTGTTGTATTAAGCTAAAAGGTCTCTTGAGAAGGAAACTCAGTTTCCTTCAGTTATGTAATGTTAAGATTTAAGAGTTTAATACTTGATATCTCTGTTTTGTGATCATAAAGACATTCCATAGCTCAGCATTTGAAGATACAAGGAAACAAAAGCTAACTACTTTTAAGTTTATAGTTGTTTGATAAAATAGCTAGTCTTCCAGCAATCAAATCCTGAAGCTATTTAATGCTAGCATTTGTTGTGCAGGTGCGTGAGGATCATTTTCCATGTTTTATGCATGGCTGTCTTTGCAAATGCTGGCCAAGCAGTCATTTAATATCTGAACATTTACTAAATTTACTCATTTATTCATTTAATTTGCTCCGAACTGAGAAGTTTATCACTAACTGTGTACATGCATCTTGTGTTGTGGATTTCCACATCAGTTTCCAAGTTGGAAGTGGCTCTGTTGCAATAGTAGAAAAAGTAGAAAGTTGCAATCCCAACAGACTGATCTGGTAATTGCAAGGTTGTAGGTTCAAACCCTGCACTGAACCACTGAGCCCTTGAGCAGTACGTCCTTAACACATCAGGGACAGTAGATGTTTAAACAAAGAGAGGGTAATGATACGTTTATTTCATCCCTGATGCTGTCAGTTTACAGTAACAAGAGAGGCTCTTATACAACGCTATAACGCTGCATTATTCACACAGCAGAGTTAGTTGCCTTGGAAACTATCGACACACATACAGTATGGCTAATGCTTCAAAACCACAAGCTCTCTGCATCATTAGCGTGGCTGACAAACACAATCAGACCAGCACGAGCTCCAAAACACAATCATTTGGGATGACAAAAGGGTAGCGCTCTAATTATGGCGAGGTTTATAAGGTGACGCGGTGATAATTGGTTAATCTGTGTCAGCTGACGAACGCCATCATTGCTGATCTAGTTTCTCAGGCAGTGAGAGCAACTCTTCTTGAGATTTTGAGTGAGACAATGACCTATAAATGAGTCTTTGCACATGAAGTGTTTACGAGCGGTGATAGACACGTAATGCATAAAAAATGTATAAACAAATGAAAAATATGGAAAATAGCTTGAAGGTATGGCATAGGTTAATAGCTGTGAGTAGGCACTTATGGCTGTACATGGAGGACAAACATGCTTAATATAAGCCATATGGTAACATGATGTATTAATATAAATAGATTTTTTCAAGGAATGGCTATTTGCAAAATTCATATTTAAGATGAAGTGTGTAGTTACGGGTTTTGAGCATGTGATGACATCATAAGCTGACATCATTCATAAAAAATATAAATAAATATATACTACCATATAAAATGGATACACTAAAGAGTGTTAATTAGTACTTTTTATAATCACTAGTGGTTCCAAATAAAATAGCAAAAACAGCTTTTTCAAACAGGCCCTTAAACTCCACCCCCGAGCTCCCATTGGACAGTCAAACAGGAAGTCCCACCCCAAACTCACACCATTGGTTGAGCCATAAGTTAACTTGTTGGACCACATGTTTACAAAGGAATAGTAGTCTACAACGTGATGCCTATTGTTTTTAAAATGATGTCACTATTTATAAAGTGAGTTACATTCAAGGAAATATGACTCTTTTAATCCTAGTTTGGGTTCAGATATTTTGGTGTGGCAGATTAATAGTCAGTGAGATCTATACTGCACATTTTTGAGTATTCCATGCATAGAGAAAATTGCAAACTGTGCAGTATATTGACAATGATGTGCTGTACACATACACATAACAATTTCACTTTGTTACAATACATCATAGAAACAAATGATAATTACAATGTAAAAAAAAACCATTAAAATACATTTAAAATACAATTTAACAAGCAACAATGTAAATAATACCTTATATAAAGCACTATATATAGACCATATAAATAAATAAATAAATAATAGAAAAATCAACTGCATTCTGCAGAATATGTAAGTACTGTATGAAGTATAGAACATTAAAATTGTATTGGAGAGCATCTATGAAATTAAATATTTCACTTCAAATATTCAAACGCATTTAAACTCTATAGATCATTTCCACTGTAATTATTTACTGTAGGGCTGTAAACATTGCAAATACACACCAGAAAATGCAGTAAAATCTTACCTAGTGCATTAATAAAGAGAAATAAAGGGACACAAAATATATAAATCATAGTATTGGCTTTGCAGTATACACAGATGCTATATAAAGAGCTTGAAAAATCAGCAGTTTTTAAAGCTAGAATTCATTCCTGGAAAAAAGCATCTGAATTTATCCTTCTCTGAGTGGCTTCTAAATATTTCATAAAGCAAAGGGAAAATGTTTGTGGTGGCCTGTTTTATCCTTCTGGCATTTTAACACATTGCCTGCAAAACCAACCAGGGCAAGCATGTGGTAGATAGAGAGGAGCTGCTGGTTTGACCACAATCAAAGCTTCCTATTCAGTTTTTTCATATTCTTCTTCAGTTCAGCTTTCCACTTCATTCCCATCTGCCAGGCACGGGTCCATGAGTTTGTCAGATTTTAATCTGCTTGGTTAGAATGACAAATCAAACCCCTCATTTTCCAGCTGGATCCAAAAGTATGAGGATACCCTCACTTTCAGTGGTGTGTATGCTGATGGAGATTGATTCCTGCTTCAAGATTCCAACCACAGAGCTCTTTCATTGAGAATGAGAGATTGTAAGTAATCCATACTTTGGATTACATTACAGCCACTCAACACATGTTCTGTCAATCCATCTTGCTCAAGATATTTTGGTGTCTTATTACAAACAAATCTGACTATGCATTTAGTCAGCTCTTTTCTATGGAAGCTTGTTTCTGGCATGGGATAAAAAAGGTACTGTAACTTTTCACCCACCCATTTCTGAGTTTATATCTCACAAATCTGCCTTTTTTTCTCTCGCAATTCTGACAATTCTGAGGATCTCACTTTATATTAGGTGGCCTCAACTACTGTGTACTTACATTTCAATTAATCATTTGGTACAATGCACTTAGTTTGTACATAAATGTTTTTACATTGTACTTATATTTTTAAAAATACCATGTAATTACATCTGTAATTAATTTCTGTAACTGCATTTATAATTACACTGTTGACCCATCCCTTACACCTTAACCCACACTTAAACCTACCCATACCACCAAACCTGTCCCTAACCTTACCTATATCCCACCTCAATAGCAGCAAAAGTGTTTTGCAATACAATATGAACACAATAAGTAATTTGTTTTGATGCAAGTACATAGTAGTCATAAGGCCACTAAGTGGGACCATTCTGAGATATAAACTTTTTTTTAAATAATTGTGAGATAAAATCGGAATTGTGAGATGTACAGAGAAAAAAGTCAGAATTGCAAAATATAAACTCAGAATTGTCAGAGTTTTTTACTAGAATTCTGAGTTTACATCTTGCAATTTAGTTTTTTTTCTCCCCAGCGTGGAATTAAAAGAAAAAAAGGTAGTTGTGATTTTTTTTTCTTATAATTGCGTTTATATCTTACAATTCAGACTTCTCTTCTCAGAATTGCAAGTTTATATCCTGCAGTTGCAGTTTTTTTTTTTCCGCGAAAGAATAAAAAACATTAAAAAAGGTAATTGCCACTTTTTATCTCACAATTCTGACTTTTTTTTCTCCGAATTTTGAGATAAAAATATCAATTGTTTTATAATTTTTTATATTTATTTATTTTAAATTCTGTGGTGGAAATGGTCTACCATACTTTTCAACCAAGTGCACACTGCAAGACAAAGTTGTTACCTTATGCGTTTTTATTCACATAAACTTCATTGAATTTACAATTTTTTTTAAGGAAAGTGGTCGCAATCAATTTATTTTAGCTACATTTAAATAAACAAATTTAGTTGACTAACTTTCAACTTTTTTTATTTTTTTGTAAATATAGCTAAAATAATTTGTTTGCAACCACTTACCTTAAAAAAATGTAGTATCATTTTTTTCAGTGTATAACATAGAAGCATTTTCACTTGTGGTCTCTTCTGTATGTCCCATTTACGCTGATGCATTCTGCAGTCTCAGCATTTGACTCTGTGTCACTGTAACTGAAAGAGATGACATGCAAATGACATCCTGTCCTCGCATATCAAACACGTCAGCTTGTTGTACTACTACATGAGGCTGGAAATGAGATAACAAAGATTTCTGATCATTGAACATTTAACACATTTGCCATAAGAATCATCACTCATGCACTAAATGCACTGGTGCTTGACTGGGCAGTTGCAACCCAAAAATGAGTCTATTCTGGTTGTGGAAAGTCGGAAAAAACATGATATATGGACATATTTTAAGATAGTAAGATAAATAGACTTGATACTTATAAAACAGAAAGGTGAAAACTCTTCTCATATCTTCTTGTTAATGTCAAGTCCAATCAAATGTGCAGTATTTTGACACAGATTCATCAAAATTAGCCACATGCTGACATTGACAAGTTGTGTGATATATCTTCATCCTCAAAAACCCTGAATAAAACCACATAAGGTAAAAGAAAATACAACCCAAACTACATTAAATACAGGTTCACTTATAACGAGGATAAATATGGTTTGTGTCGAGCACAATGTGTTTTGTGAGGTGAATTATTGGCTGCCGAGAGCATGAAACCATCGAAATTCAATTTTGCACAATTTTGGTGCTCGCCACTTGAGGTACAATATAAAATCTGGGTCCTGAAGCAAAACCAGTTGTGAAACATTGATCTAACGTTAGTAATCTGCTGTAATGCACATACAATATAGAATCATTTGCACATTGAAGAACATCTTCACATTTATCATGTCTTTGAAGTAAACTGACTCATTTTTTATTAAATAACATGCAATGCCATTAGCTCTCTCAGAGACGTGAGCGAGGCATCTACAGCAGTGTGTTGATTCACTAGTCACCCTAAAGGGGTTTTGAGGGGACGTGTCTGTAGTTGGAATACAAAAGCAAATGTTTAGATTTTAATCAAGGTTTCCACGCAGCTATAGGAAAGATCTTTGATCTTCAGCAGATAATAACTGTTTATGCTGCACCGACATGAAGGAAACGATGGAGAATGGATGAATAATGTCCTCTGTCAACGTGATGTCAGGAAAATAAGCAGCTGGTGTGCACGTCATCCATTACTGAGTGTGGCCCTGGTGATCTGACAATGTCTGAATTCCTCTGGTGTAATGTAAGTCAGGGGGAGGGATGAAGGAGGAGTATCTTTAAACTACATTTCAATCCTTCATTCAGATAAGATACCACAAAAAATGTATTTAAAGAGCTACAAGTGAAAGTTCTGTCATTATTTATTCTCATGTCATTCCAAACTCGTACAGAGTTGTTTTTTTGTATATATATATATACATTTTATTAACTGTGTTTTAATCTGTATGCAGCCTGGATGTCAGTGTTGTTATTGTTATAGGTATAGTTTAACTAAAGTAAAACTATTAGGAATCGTTCATTAAAATAAAGTTGAAGTAAAGTAAAATTTGAATATTAGATGCAACACTTAAACTTGAAAATTTTAAGGAAAATTATAAATGTTGCCTTGGCAATTAACTGAAGTAAAATAGATTGAAATGTTAAAATTACTAAACTGAAATATAAATTAAAGGTAAATACAAATATTACAAAACTAATAAAAATGGACAAAAACACTATGAATTTGAAAACTGAAATTAAAAAATACAACTAATTCAGATATTAATAAATACATTTAATATAGTATATAAACAGTAAAGTCATGGACAACTTTTATGATAGTAGGCTATGTTATGATATATTGCAAGTGTGATATTGCTTCTATGCAACTGCAGTAAACGTGATAAAATTGGGTAACTTACATTTTAGACATAATATTGCAAGTTATTTTTGTTTGGTTTGGCAAAGTCAGCATATTCAAAAGCGAAACATGAATCTGCGAGCAAGCACAATGGTGTTTCATTTTTTGAATAAATCCGTGTTTTTGAATGAATCTTGCACATAAAGACAGTCCCTTGTTTCGTTCATGAATGAATCAGTGGTTTTAAATGAACTGTTTGAATGAACGATTCAATCACTCACTTATGTGTGACTTGTTTCTTTCATGAGCAAATCAGTATTTTTGAACAAACTGGTTGAGTGAATGATTCAATGAGTCGCACATAATGAAATTCAGTTGTTTCGTTCCTGAACGTTAAATGACTCCATGATTCACTTATAAAGACAGCCACTTGCCGCCACTTACTGAGGTAACTATTTCTCATATATTCCATCTGATTTGTTCCACAGAAGACATAATGATGTAAGGGGTTGTAAATAATGACCATTTTTTATTAGTTCTATGAACTCTCTCTTTAAATAAGCTGCAGGAACACTTTAAAGCTTCTTCTATTCATATCCCACTATTTAATCAGTTAGTATTTAAAGCAGGGGATATACTTTTCAAAGCCAGGCAGATAAAACTAAGTATGCAGACTTTTTGAGACAAGGATCTGGTCATGCACACATACTTATGGTCCGGTCTACCTGATCATTTGTATTCAAAGGCCCCGGTGGGCCGTTACAGGAATGAGAATGACGATAAATACAGCAACGCAGCGGGTCCCAAGGGAACAGCCATCATCATCTTGATTTTTATTGGCCTTTCATTCAAGCACCTCCATCTTGCACTCCGCCGTGCATTTTTTCTTCCAGATAAAGGGCATTCGAAACGCATCCAGACATCTTCAGAGTAAAGCAGACAGGGCCTTTTTTTCTGGACAGCTTGTCAACAAACTTGTTCATGATGCAGCGGTTTTCATGTAGAAACCCTGCTTGACACGTACTAAATTTCTGTTAAAAGTGAAGCGTGTCCTGCAAACAGAGTATATATTATCAGAAAAGCAACACAGCTCAGATTTAACAATATTAATGCTAATATTTGTGTTTTTATAGAACACAAACACGCAGAATGTGGATTGATTGAAACCACAATGCCGAACCCTCTGCTGTAGTTAGCATCGAGTCAATTTTGTTTGTAGCGCACAAATTTAACAACGAACACAATGACTTCTCCATTATTGTTCACTTTAGGTATCGATCTGCAAGCACTACATTCGAAGAGCTCTTTGCCCCCTCGAAAGCTACAATAAACCCCTGCTGTTCCAGCTCTGCTTCGACAGCACCAGGCGTCTCCTGAAACATTGATAACTGTTAGCAGGCTCTGTGATATTTCACCAGGGATGCTGAGAGAAACGGGGACCTTGTGGCCCCAATCGTGCTTTACAGCCCCAGCTAACAGTGCAGTAATGAAACCCCCCCTCCACCCCCCGTCGCCCCTTCCCCATCCACTCCACCCCACCTGCCTCATGCACGTCGGGTAATGAACTGACTAAACACACGTGCATAAAGCCGTCGCAGTACATCAGCATGCTACAGGAGGGGCCTCTGCCCTCTGCATGCATTAAAGCAGCCTGGCTGGTCAGCCATGTTATGGACTGCTTGACTCTCACAAGTCTATTTGAGGTTTATTAGATGCTAAAGGCAGCAATAGAAAAAAGCCAATCTGCAGAAGCTTAGTCAAAGACTATAATTGGCAGTTATTCTGCTGTGGAAGGCTGCAAAATGTGATCTAATGTAACTGTAAGTCTAGATGAAGAATACATCATGTTCTTGGCAAAGAAGAAATTGTAGAAAATGTTTTTTGATGCACACAGGATTCTCATCTTGCAGTGCATTGTTGCATTCCGCCCATGAACAATGAGTTGAACAAAAAAGCATTCGCAAACCATTTTACTTTTATAATGTTATGTATTTATGAGAGAAATAGAATATTCAGTGAGAATAATATGTGTAATTTGCAATTGAAAAGTGGGCATCATATAAAAAGTAAGAGGGTTTTGTTAAGCTTATCATACTTTAATGAAAAAATTACGAAGAGAGGTTGCCATTTTATGTTCACCTAAGTAAATGTGATTAAAAGAAAAGAAAAAAACATGTTCCATGAAGAACCTTTAAAATCCCTGGAAATAACCCATTGCACAAAAGGTTCTTTATAATGACTGATTCTTCAGATTCTTCACACTACGAAAAAAAAAGGTTCTTTTAAGAATTGGTGACAGAAGGGTTCTTTGGGGAACTCAAAATGGTTCCTTTAAAACTCCTTTTGAAACCTTTATTTTTAAAAGTACACAAATGCAAATTCAATATCATGTTCTGTTCCATTAGAGACAACAATTACAGCAAAAAAAAAACGTTTCAGTTGCATTCAAAGTGCACTAAATAGTTTTAGTTTAACATTTAACAAAAATGAATAGTGAATAAACATGTTTGTACGCTCACATAAGTCATACTGTATATGGTCTAGTTGTTTAACACATGGTGGTCGCCATGTTGACATCACATGACCAGCTGAATAGTCATTTTACACTAGCTCTATAATCCCCCATTATTAAACACTTTTGGTTGCAGAATCAAATGGGTTACAAATATGTCTGTGGATAATGTATTTCTACAATGGCACTGGTAAATGAATCTTGGTGGTCTTTTGCATAGATTTGCATTTCATAGGTCATGTTTTAGACAAGGTATGAACAAAAAAATTCTTAGTGCACCTTTAAGTAAAAATTAATGAATACAAATGAAAAGTCAATTTAAAGAATGTACATAGCTTATTAGTGAGCTAGGAACAAATTTATCAAAATGTGAACAGAAAAGAGCATATGTTATATATTAGCATCAAACCCATAGGAAATTGCGTAATGTAATTGGCACAATCAAATATGACATTAATCTCGAAGACATGAATCATAGAGACAGAAAATGCCCCAAATGGGACCTAAACTCTTTGATCTTACTTGACACTTTTGATTATATAATTTTGACATGAGGTCGTAAGACAATGTTGACCTTTACAGAGAAAAAACAACAGCTAAAATCACACTATAATTGCACCAGACCTCGCTCTGGAACCTCCATTCCTAATTTAGATGTACAGCATCCCACATATGTCAAAATTTCTATGGGTGTTTACATAAAATCCAAGGCTTTAAATTGAGGCTGTTGAAATATTTGGCAGGATCTGTTCTAACCAGTGTCCTATTACTTAAGGGCTAATGGACTCAAATGAAAGCATCCCTGGTCGCCTACAAAACCTAAATGGATTTTGACGAAGGCTGCAGTTAAATGAAGAACTTCCCGGTGATATTAATGACACTCCTCACATCATAGCAGTGGGTGATTTTGCAGCAAATGCATGCCCACTTGAAGCATTTTTCAGGTCAGCTCGAAATACGCATCGAAAATGTAACATTTAACAGAGAAAAACTCTGTTGTTGTGTTGTATCGCAGAATGCAGAGATAATTCATCACTTTCAGCAGCGCTCACAAGGGAAAAGTGGCATCCAAACAAACTCCACACAGTCCAAAATTAGCCAGAAATGAAACGGAGAAGATGAAGAGGTAAAGTGACAAAGCAAAAAGCACATAATGGCTAAAGTGAGCCTCGTTTCAGAGAGTTATATCAGAGAGGAGACAAGAGGACGTTTTTACAGTAATTAAACACGAACACAAACAGGCCACAGAAACATATTAGCGAGAGACTAATCATGACAGTTCAATGCGAAGCGATCATTAATAGCAAAGATAAGCTTGTTAGCCTGCCTCGGTCAATATTTATACATGTTTTCCCTGCTAATTGAGCTTTCATTTTGCTTTGGGCCTGCTAAACCAAGCGTGGGACCAGGCCGGTGCTTTTTAGAGTAAATAGCAAGAACAGGTTTTGCAAAATGTAAAATTTTATTTTCAAAAATGTAAGCAACAGATTACACAGTTAACTTTCAGCAATTGCAGTCCTAACTTAAACAGTACTCACATTCGGGACTTCAAAATGAAAGACTCACAAACTTACACACTATCTACCTATAATATACAAAAAGAATACAGAATAAATATTAAAATGGCCACAAGAGAAAAAAGTAAGTTAATCAAAACAATTAGTAGAGAGCAAATGTTGGGAAAGTAGAAACAAGACTCTGTGCCTTAAATACAATGTTTTTTGTTTTTACTATTACATTTTTTACAAATTGTGCAAGATTTCAGACTAAGGCTCTGGTCTTGACATGACAGCTGTTCGCCAAGCACACACGCACACTCACGCACAGACGTCCACGCACACATGCTCCCTGTGCTCTGCGCACTCTGTGGGGTGTAGCAAACGTTACAGGGTAAGAAATGGGCTGTCGGTGCACGGGCTGTGCCTGTGATAGTGGTGGTGGAATGAACATGCACTTCACCCTGATGTGGGAAGCCTCCCGATATGCCTCGAGGAGACATTTTAGAGGAGTGTATTTCGAAAACAACCCTCACCTTGCAAATGAAAACATGAAGAAAACACCAGAACCATTAAGGCAAGAACAGCTGGAGTGGTATCTGTAACAAAATTGGCATGTTCGGGTACATGGATATGCCACACTGAACTTAGCTTAACTGGTTCTCCACTGTCAGTTTAAGTACAAGGTTCTCAAGAGCAACGTTTTAAAATTCAAACAGTAGTTTTTAGACTTAGAAAAATGAGATAAGAAAATAACATTGCCAGACAACAGAGACATACCATATGGATCATAAAACTACAGGAAATAATTTAAGTTGCAATTTCCGGAAACCACACGACAGTACCCGCCCCCTTAAGACCCGCCCACCAGCCCGCCCCCACCCCAACCCCACCCTAAAAGGAAAAAAGATATCACTTACATTTAAACCAATTTATCCTCTTGTGAAGGTGTATTCCAACAGAGTTAGTCACCCCACATGTTTTGTTTACTTACAGTGAAAGAGAAGTCTGTTGCAGATTAAAGCATTCGTATTTCAGTTTGGGAAAAACAAGACATCCTTGCAATGCAACGGCACGAAAAAAGCATCTTCGGGTCTTCTCGTTAGTGCAACTTTTTAGACACAAATTCCAATGATTCCTTAAGGTAACAGTTTGATTTCTTTACACCCTTTCTAGAGTCTTCCAGATATCCAAAGCAAAGGTCAGTCCCTTCTTGACATATCCGTTTTTCTTTTCTTTCCATTTTTTTTCCATATAATTTTTTTCTTTTTTTTTTTCCTTCTTTTTTTTTTTGCGTGTTGGGTTTCAAATGGCCTTTCGCATCAGTTGTTTACTAGAACATAAACGCGGGACGTGTCCTCTGTCCGTTCGTCATCATATTCCATTCAGACGGTTCAACTACAGGCCTCAAAAAGGGAGTGAGAGGAACGGGAGAAGGAGGAGGAGGAGGAGAGAGCTGTACAATTGAACACATCCCTGATCGGCCAGGGCATCCAAACAAAAACCACATCGGATAAACAAGAAACACCACCGAACCTTCATATAACACAGTAGGGTTCCCTCGGTAACCTGGATTTTCTGCAGTAGAGGAGCGTGGTGCTGAAGCATCTCCGGAGCTCCCGGTTGGAGAAGATGCAGATGAAGGGGTTGACTCCCGCCTGGGCAAAGCTCATCCACACAGCCGCCGTCAGGTAGCCTCCCGGGATCACTGGGCCTCGGGCGAACACCCTCCAGTAGCAGGCTACCAGGTAGGGACCCCACAGGCTCAAGAAGAAGAAGGTAATGATGTAGAACATCCTGCTTATCCTCTTTTCAGTCTTAAACTCGTCCAGCACCAGCAGACGCCTGCGGCCCGCCGCATTGCTGTTCTGCCGGATTCCCAGCAGGGTCGGAGGCGTGGGGCCCCGGCCGAAGCCCGCCAGCCAGTTCGCCGCGGCCTGGCCGCTCGCCCCCGGGCCGTGGAAGGTCCAGTTCTGGCTGACGGCAGGCACGAACTGCACCGGCTTCATCTTTCGGCGGTCGTGGACGAAAAAGATGAGCTTGAGGTAGACAAGCTGGGTGGCCAGGAGGATGAGTGCAAGGAGCAGCATGAAGCCCAACGAGTCATTGGCGCGGAAGGAGCGGTGCTGGAAGGTGCACTGGTCCTCCTCGCGGATGAAGGAGTAAGTGCCCACGTCCAGCACCGGAGGGAACGCCATGGCTACCGACAGCGTCCACACCATGCATATGACGGCCAGGCATGTCCAGAAGGTCAGCCGCTTGGTGTAAAAGCGGTGGTGGGCGATGGCCAGGTACCGCGTCACGCTAACGCAGAACAGCATGAAGGCAGTGTGGAAACAGGAGAGCACGCCCAAGAAGGCGATCACTTTGCAGGTCAGCGTGCCGTACGTCCAGGCTGAGCCATTCTTGACGGAGGTGAAGACGAAGGGGAAGCAGATGGCCGAGCGGAGGATGTCCGAAGCGCAGAGGTCCAGCAGGAAGTAGTAGGGTGCTCGATGAAGGCTCTTGTCTTTGACCAGCAGGATGGAGATCAGGAGGTTTCCGACCACGCCGACGCCGATGATGAAACCCAGAGAGGTCAGTTTAAGGAAAGTGGCGAGCGGAGAGACATTCTGCAAGATGTTGTGGTCCCCTGCATGGCTGTAGTTCGCCATAGATGGAGGAGGGATCATAGAGAACACTTAAAGCTTTAGCCAAGTATCATGATCTGGATGGAGCGTGGAGCAATAGATCCATCTGGTGTGCTTTGAAGCAGGTTCCAGCCTTGTTCGTCGCTGCCTCTCTTCTAAGGCATCCTTTGTTCCTTTGTCTCATCACACCTAAAAGGATCCCTGAAAAACACGATCCACCCATTAGGATTCGCTCACACAAAACAAACTGGGGGGCTTTGCGTTGCATCGCTCATTTCTTTTGTCATTCAGATTGCTTTCCTAATTGCATACGAAATTGCGGCTGCAACGGTATGCTGTCTGAGCCGAGTTCATACAGTTGCTTAATTCAGCACAAGGATTCGGCGTTGGACACTCACATAAATCCAGGTTAAAATAACAGACCCCCACCCCCAACATCTCCCCTTTTTCCAAAACAAATTAAATAAATAACGGCAAAGACAGAGAGTGCAGTCGACAAGATGCTCATCACCACGGCTAGACATCCGTCTAGAGGCGTATTCATCTGTGCTATGATGGAAAAAGACTTGAAATCTAATGATTGTTATCCGCTACACCCGAAAGGAACATTTGACGAAATGCAGCAAGAAAAGCTGTTGATCACACCCAAAGATCCTGCAGAATCTGACCGTGTTCATTCCCTCTGTTTATCATGATACTGTGTAAAATCAGTCATGAATCCTCATATGATTGGCTGTATAAAGGAATATGAAGAAATGCATCATATTATATTTTAGATATATAGGTTATTTGTGTCTTTAATACAGACGTTCAGTGCAACAACACAATTTAATGCAAGTCATTTGGGGGAAAAAACACAAGCTTTAGAATTACATTAGTTTTTTTCCCCTCTAACCTAGATTTATTGTTTATTAGTATTGGTATGATGATGAATTCGAGTAAAAAAACAAACACAAACAATGGATTGCGTCTATAAATCGACTCTATTTAATAGCCTGCCGTTTATTTCATATTAAACGCCCGAGGAGCCTTTCCCTATATAATAAAATAATAAACCTTTGTGTCTCCAGTTGCATTTTTACAAAAACATCCACCACTGAAGACGTTTCAGAGCGTTGCATCAAAATAAGCAACAGATACAGGATCTTTTGGGTGTTTGCGTGTGATTTCAGTACACACACGAGCTATTTTTCCCTTTGCTTTTTAAATCGGAATGATTTCTGGATGGCTGAGCGTCCATTATATGCACAGCAATTCCTTCAAATACATGCATGCAAATATCGAGATCAACAGAGACAGCGCTATAAAATATCAATTAAAAACATACCTGTTGATATTCCCCCTTTGTTTCCCTGGCGGTTATTTACATGGCAGCAGTCACTTTGCCGTAAAAAAGCTTTAGTTTTGTTGCCTGCTCTTTTTCCCCCACTGTGATTATACAGTAAACGGTGCGGTCGGCGCATGCGCACTGGCGCTATTTGTGATCCCAGCAGCAGCAGCAGCAGCAGCATCATCTGCACTGATGGGTGCAGCAGCATCACGGATCCCTTTTGCCCTTTATCAGAGTGTACTAGTGTCATATGTGCCGTCGCATGTGTTATAATAAATGTTTACTGTGTATACTGTATTATGTCAGTAGTGCAGTTTTTACATGTATATCGTGCCTGTTTTCTTATGCACTGCAATATCTATCTATCTATCTATCTATCTATCACATAATCATAAATAGAAGACGGAAAATAATAGTTGGCTTTATGTATTTTGTAAAGCCAATCTTGTTTTCTTATTTATACATTGTGTCATATATTGTGTATTACAGTGCTGTGTAACATTCTGTATTTGACAAACAAGACTAAGCGGGGTATCATTACATTCATTGTGTATTTTAATGTGCTTAGAAGGAGCGAGTAGCCTATATTACATATGGTTCAGCAGCACAGGATAAACTTACTCAATATAAACAATTGACTTGGCCTCTTGTGTGTGATGCACATCATTGCCCTGAATAAAGACCAAGAAGGGTGTCTCATTCTATTGCATAATTGGCACTGGACATACAGTGAACCCAAAGGTTGATCACTTTAGCATGTATAATTAAAAATATATGTATGCTAAAGCATTAGATAAAATGTAAGATGATTGCAACAACCTTTTACCAGCTAGTCCTCAGTTTAGTGCTGAAGTTCCAGTTCAAACAGTAGAATGTAATATCAACACTAATGTCCTGGATTCAATTACTAATGATTGCAAAAAAAACAACAACAAAAAAAAATGCATATCTTGTGTGCAATTTAAGTTCATTTGTGTGTTAAAATGCATGTAAAAAGTTAAGTGCATACAGGTGTCCTAGCAAAATAATCACATTATCTATGGATATGATCCACAAATCTTTGACAATCACAGACCCCTTTTGTCTACTGTATTATACTTTATAATTTAAAAGCTATCAAACATATTTGTGTGAAATATTTTGACTAAAAAGTGACTGTGCCATCATTCTTGAAAATAAATGTCACTTAATTTTAGAGCACAATTTGCAAATCAAAACAACAACAATAACTTGTTTCCTCACCTAATTAAAAATGAGCTTTTCTTATTTGTGTTAAAGTGGAAAGAATTTGAATGCATATAACTTCAAACATGGTCCATCAGTTTGCAACAGATACTTGAACACAATTGGCACATAAAGTTCACAAAATTTATTAACATAAGCACACAAAGCAAGCAGCATCACCCTCCTTCTGTGAAGCACACTGTCATTGACATTGAATGCTTTACATAGTCAGAGAAAGCAGTAGCCATTTAACAATTTAGTGCTTTCATCATAGTGTTGAAACTGGAAGCGGATTGTCTTGCAGTGATTGTAACATGGCAGGAGACCAACATCAAGTCCACCAGTATGTCCAGGTCCATAGAAATGTGTGAGAGAATGTCTGCATGTGATCTTGTTGTCATGCAGTAATACCCTAATGCATGATACTGCTGATACTGTAGAAGTTTCTCACATGGTGCAGAGACAGGATGGAAGTGTCCAGTGTCCCACATAATAAGTATAATGCGTCAAAGAATACAATCAATAGCTCATATTATCCATATAGGTCCTTCCTTTGCGCGCATTTCCAATTATTTTCAGTATAAATGCATGACAGTCTTTATGCACTCAGTCACATTTCCGGATGAGGCCTTGGTCAGCAGGTTGTCATCAAAACTGGCCGTTTCTTGTGCGCGCGTACCAGCCGAGGCACGCGCAGATCCCCACGAGCGTCACTGTCGCGCCCAGCAGCAAAGCCGCCGCGTCTCCGCCGTCAAACGCCTCGGCGGTCTGGACGAGCGTCAGGAGGAAAAGGCAGAGCACCATGAGTGCATTTTGGTTTTTGGGAGCCATGTTGTTGGTCGCCTGTGAGGAGAGAAGCGCAACAGCAATGACGACGCGTCAGGTGATCTCGCTGCATTTCCTGATTTTACGAAACTACTATGGGAAAGGTTTGGTTATTAATATTCAAAAACTTGGACGAGCCATTGGAATGTAAAGACCCAACGTCAGCGTATAATACAATAATAATATTATTTCACTATTGGATGGCAACGTCTGCATGGCGTAATTAATATTCATGAGCTAGGCCTAATATGTTTGCCATAGTAGGAATCGTAATTTCTCCCTTTATTAGGTATTTCACAGGAAAAAGGCGCACAAATGTGCATACATACGTACGTACGTACATACATATTTATTTATTGTAAATCATTGAAATGTATTATTATTATTATTATTATTATCATTATTTTTTTTTTTAGATTCCTGAAATCCATCCTGAAATCCTGATTGGAACATATAGCTGGTTACTAGCTGTTTGCAACAAACTAGTTACCTGTTTATAATACCAGTTTATGGTGGTTAAAATAGTTGCTGGAAAATGATAGCTGGTCAACCAACAGGTGACTAGCAAAACCAGCTCCAAAACACAACTGTGTGGCACTGCATTACTTTAAGTAGCCCATTGCCTTAATGATAAAACAAGTTTCAAATATTCAAATAAGTTCATTAAATAAGTATGACACACTGGATTTATGTTTTAAATATGTAGTTTTTTGATTTATGAGAAAAATAATGTCTGTGGTTAACATAACTGAAGAATTTGGTTCAAATTACCCATGTCTTTACTACAAATAAAACAACAACAACAAAAAACTGGTTACTATAGTTAAACCATTGTAACCACACATTAACCATTATACATGGTCTTGCTACACTAACCATAGTTTAAACATGGTATTTGCAGTAAAACTGTGGTTACACAAATGGTAATCAGTGTGCCAAAAAAAAACATGGTTACTTCACTTTTAAACTATAATAAAACCATGGTTAAATTTAATAAGAGATAATAACATATATTACATACTAACTAGTAGCTAAACAAAGACTACACCTACTGCAAATGGCGACTAATTCAAGTTTGACTGAGTGTAACTTATTTTGTAAGACAAAATCTGAATGTCTCTTCAATGTTAACCACCAACCTTATTTTGCTCATAAACAGAAAACCCTCATTTTAAAAATCTGTAAGAAGTTCTCAAGGGAATCAATAGCAAAGTAGTCCTCTGAGTTTGCCTATAGATTGGTATTATGACTGAAAAGCTCTATAGGTTTAAATAAAAGAAATGGCATTAGTCTACTTGCTAACTTAATTATCTAACATGAGCCAAGAAAAAATCTTTGCAGTCTTGGTTATGTAATAAGGTAATTAGCTTTTGACTGTAGTTTGAATTGAATACTGAGCTCTTTTGGAAATGGACATTGGATGTGAATGGCTCATATGAGAAGGGGCCTTGAAAAAAATACTTTATGTATGAAAATGTATCACAGATAATCCACAAATGCTTAATTTGACACCATTAATGCAGACCTAGAATCAAAGATAAACTGTCCCTGGGTGTATTTTAAGATGCCTATGAATCTTTCCATGGTAGTTAATACAAGACACGTGATGCAACCCAATTAAACCCAACAACTCACTCAGTCTTTTTGTGCACATTTGTGTTTTTAAAACCAAATCATATTTTTTTCTTGAAAGACAAAGGGGCCTGTCATGAACTTTTCCAGCAAGAAAATACTGAAAACGTAATGGTGGCCTGACAAAAGTAAATTAAGAAATCAAATTTCCGAACTTTGTTAAATTAACCAAAGGAAATCAGATTCAAATAACACCAGACTTCTTGCGGAGCTAGAAATGATTAAAGTTTCCTAGTAGAGCATGAAAACATTTCCATCAAAGATTTCACACTATGCTGATTAAAATAAAATGAAACAGAGAGTTCATTTGCTCAGAGAATTTTCTTAGTGGTTCTATGAATTCCTAAAAGGTTTCTGCTAGTTTGAGGTGTTTGCTTGACAAGTACTAGTTTTGGGCTCATTTTGAAGTCAGTAAGATATGTCAGTAGAGGTAAATTTACAACATTAATACAGCAAGCTTGTCTTAAGTTTGTTTTGTTGTTTCAAAAACCCCTTGTTGATAATGTGTGTCTGTGCGTGGTTGTTGATGGTTTTCAGAAACCTCTTAAGAACATTATTCTCTATCACACTGACAGCAGGTGAGAGACTGAAAAGTTGCTAAGATAAAAATTAAGATAAATTATCAAGCCATCAAATGTCCTCAGTAATAATTCACTTTGATTGGTAGGTCTCCCTTGACAATTTATAGTCGTATATAAAGAGCGTCACTCCATGTCAAATTACATTCTACCTCTGTGTACTTAATGCCGTGAATGATAGCTTATGCTTTTTATTCCACTAGTACTCACTATATGTCACTTTTTAGGGATTTTGCCAGCTCTGACTCCAGCTCTGTCCAGTTGGACAGAAAGAAACAAATTTGCTCCAGTGTTTCCACTACTGATGTTTCTTTTTACCCCGTGCCACAGATTAATTGGCGTATGTCATGGAGGGGGTTTAGAGCTTTTGCATCTCACTGTCTGCGTGCCTCACAGCTCTATGTAATTTAATTAGCGCACACCTGCCAAACTAAAAAGTATTGACCTTGTACGCCTGCCATGGTGCTTGTACGACCTTGTCTTCCTCCTGCCGACCCGTTTCCCGTCCCTCCCGCATGCTGGCTCAGAGATTATCACCTGGTTTGAAATGCAAGCTCTCTGCTAAAGCGTTCATTTGGATGCAGGACACATAGGGCAGAAGATGAATGGCACTGTCCTGACCCGCTAGAGAAACGCTCTCGAGGTGTTTTTTGATATTTTGTGATTTAAGCGCTGATCGATGACCAGGGCTCCTACGGGCTGCTCAGAGCTGGGTGGGATGGTAGGGTTATGGAGAACTCGATGATAAAGACATGTGGGTGGTATATAAGAAGCTGACATCCAAAACACAAGTTGTATATGCTGGCGACTAGCAGTTCTGGTCTTTTTTTAGCTGACTTAGTAGGAGTTGGCAGTTTGACCAATGACAGTATGATTTTGTATGAGATCATTTTATGCCATTATACCTTACGGTATATTTATATTCATATTTGAAACTAATATTAATATTAGATTTTTTTTAGATAGATAGATAGATAGATAGATAGATAAATATAGATATGTAGAAATAGATATATATGAAAATAATTTTCATGTTATGAAAATATAAATTAAATAACATACGAGCATAGTGCTGCTATTGGCCATGGTATATAATATCACGGTATGAGAATGTTTTATGAAATTTATACTTTATTTTTTTTAATAAAATATTAATAGTCATCAATATTAAAATATTATATAAAAATATTATGAAAATATATATTATGTACAGTGTATTTATATTTATATTTATAGTTGAAACAATTTTTCTAACAATTTTGTGTAATGTATATTTGCATTGGAATATATATATATATATTTATTTATTTATGCAGTTTATACTTATATTCATATTACAAAAAAAATTCCCAATTTACATATAAATATGTAAAATATATTATATTAATTATATAGGGACATAAGGTCATTCTACCATTGGTCATGTAATCTTACAAAAATATAAAAAAAATTATATTTATGTAACATATTTTTTATGTTTATATATTATTATAAATGAGGAAAAAGGTGTATATTTGTTCATGCCTATTTTGAATAATCCAGTTAATTATTATTATTATTATTATTATTATTATTAATGTTCTTTTGGTTCTTTTGGACTTTGATTAATGTAAACCAAATGATACAATTTTTCATAATATTCATAGTTTATATGTAACACTCTAGAAACAAATATATATTATAAGATTTAAGATAGTCATTTTCACTTTAAATTCTGATTGGATGATTGCCATTGTAAATTAGCCATGTGCACACCTGTGATCGCACATTATTTAAATCCCAAACTAAATTGCAACATTTCTATTAATATTATAACTGAAAGCAGTGCAAATTCACTGTGGTATGAACTGTATAGCCAAATTTTGGTTGATACATTTCGTCGCACTACCCAGGTGTCATTAGTTTCATACATTTAATTTAGTTGGTTGTCTTTCAGTTCTTTTCAGTTTAGTAAATTGAGTGCTTAATTACGGTCGTCCACTGACACAACAAACCAAAGCACCTGTGCTGGAATAGAACAAAACACTCACATGATTAATTGTGCCCTGAAATAGGTTTCTTAGTAGAGATGAGAAAAAGACAGACTTGAAAACAGTGGGAGTCTTTGTACAGAGCCTTTGGTACATCCATAATGAATTCCTTTGAGGAGACATGACAAATGGATTGTCCTGTGGCTTTTGTGCTAATGTTCTGGATGTTAAATACTTAACAGAGCTCAGATGCTGGCCGAGACGATGGGCGACGGGTCTCATGACTCATGGCTGGACCACTGAAAGAGGGACACTGAAATGACTTCAAGGTAAGTCTCTTCTTCAAAGCATCTCGAAGTGTTCTTCATAGTTATCTGCTCCGTTTTATGGTGGATATGCAAAACAGCTATTGCTTCCTCTTAAAATCTGAGAGTTGTGGGCCAATAATCAAGAAATCAATTAATCTTAGAGTAGCTTGATTGCCTTTTAATCCAATTATACCTCCGGTTTTCATTTCTTTTTTCCCATATTTCTCCATCTCTAGGTGAAGGAAGCTCACTGCCCTAGTTCCAATCTGGTGCGCTGTCAAATCTTAATGGATTTTATGATCAATGGTTTTGAGACCAAACCACTTTATTTTCTTGTTTTGTTTGTGTTCTGTCTGGTATTTTTTTTCCCCTTTTTTTTGTACAAAGATAAATTACACAGAAGCGATTGTGCTCCCTCGAGTGCAGGCCTCTGTCCGAGGAACCAAAAACCAAAACCATTTCATGGGCCAGTGCCTGGGTGGTTACAACAAGACTTTTTTTGCCTCTCAAAGGCTAACGTGTGGCCACTCAAGCAAAACATCTTACATCTTCATTTTATATGTATATACATAGGTGGAGCGTGTGTAAGGCTTAGCCTTCTCCTGGCCACGGGTCTTGGGGCAAAAATGCCACTAAATTGGATAAAAATGCCCCTGCACAAACAAATTAAATCTATTACGTCTGTTGCTAACAAAGTGAAAATGAATAGAAAGCATTCATTAAATTAAGATCTGCTCATGTTGCACCGTATTTCATTTTAGGTGTTTTTACATTGTTGCGCATAACAAATCACACACACACACTGAGCTTAGGAATGCAATGGCCAATCAGAGGCGTTCAGATGAGTCATCACTGAAACCCATCAGTTTTGAGTGCGCGTGAGTTCGCTGAATGAATTCTGGACTCTTGCGAATTCTCTCATCAGAAACAACAAAGCGCAGATGTACATACAAAGTAAGAGATTAATTTCACAGTGTAGACAGCTTCAGTGATTATAACTATATTTTTTTTTTTGAGAGTGCTTAAACTCGCCATAGATAAAAGTGATAATGACACTTTCTGTATATAATTTATTCGCCGTTTGAAAAAACGTGGAAAGGAAACATGATATAATTATAAATTTCTAATGTTTTAATTAAGTTGTAATTGTTAAATTGTAAATCACGTTAAATACAAATTCAGTTCCATTAAACATATTTTATTACGTCTGGTTCTTGCTTAAAAAGACAGGTTTATGATGTTTGTAGTTAATAGATTTAGCCTTACCCTGGAGTTGGTTCACCCTCCACCTATGTGTGTATATATATATACAGGTGCATCTCAATAAATTAGAATGTCGTGGAAAAGTTAATTTATTTCAGTAATTCAACTCAAATTGTGAAACTCGTGTATTAAATAAATTCAATGCACACAGACTGAAGTAGTTTTAGTCTTTGGTTCTTTTAATTGTGATGATTTAGGCTCACATTTAACAAAAACCCACCAATTCACTATCTCAACAAATTAGAATACTTCATAAGACCAATAAAAAATTTTTTTAATGAATTGTTGGCCTTCTGGAAAGTATGTTCATTTACTGTATATGTACTCAATACTTGGTAGGGGCTCCTTTTGCTTTAATTACTGCCTCAATTTGGCGTGGCATGGAGGTGATCAGTTTGTGGCACTGCTGAGGTGGTATGGAAGCCCAGGTTTCTTTGACAGTGGCCTTCAGCTCATCTGCATTGCTGGGTCTGGTGTCTCTCATCTTCCTCTTGACAATACCCCATAGATTCTCTATGGGGTTCAGGTCAGGCGAGTTTGCTGGCCAATCAAGCACAGTAACACCATGGTCATTGAACCAGCTTTTGGTACCTTTGGCAGTGTGGGCAGGTGCCAAGTCCTGCTGGAAAATGAAATCAGCATCTCCATAAAGCTTGTCAGCAGAAGGAAGCATGGAAGTGCTCTAAAATTTCCTGGTAGATGGCTGCGTTGACTGTGGACTTCAGAAAACATTGGACCAACACCAGCAGATGACATGGCAGCCCAAATCATCACTGACTGTGGAAACTTCACACTGGACTTCAAGCAACACGGATTCTGTGCCTCTCCACTCTTCCTCCAGACTCTGGGACCTTGATTTCCAAATGAAATGCAAAATTTACTTTCATCTGAAAAGAGGACTTTGGACCACTGAGTTCTTTTTCTCCACAGCCCAGGTAAGACGCTTCTGACATTGTCTCTGGTTCAGAAGTGGCTTGGTAGCCCTTTTCCTGAAGATGTCTGAGCGTGGTGACTCTTGATGCAGTGACTCCAGCTTCAGTTCACTCCTTGTGAAGCTCTCACAAGTGTTTGAATCAGCTTTGCTTGACAGTATTCTCAAGCTTGCAGTCATCCCTGTTGCTTGTGCACCTTTTCCTACCCAAATTCTTCCTTCCAGTCAACTTTGCATTTAATATGCTTTGATACAGCACTCTGTAAACAGCCACACCTTTCAGTAATGACCCTCTGTGATTTACCCTCTTTGTGGAGGGCATCAATGTTCATCTTCTGGATCATTGCCAACTCAGCAGTTTTCTCCATTATTGTGGTTTCAAAGAACAAGAGATACCCGGAATTTATACTGTAGGGATGGTCATTAATTGAAACTCAAATGTAAATATTTTAATATTTTGAGATACTGATTTTTGACTTTCATGAGCTGTAAGCTCTAATCATCAAAATTAAAACAAAAAAACTTTTGAAATGTTTTACTTTGCATGCAATGAATCTAAAATATATGAAAGTTTCACTTTTTGAAATAACTTACAAGAAAAAATTAACTTTTTCACGACATTCTAATTCATTGAGATGCACCTGTATATACATATGCATTGTATTGTAGTGTACTGTATGTCCATTCAAATATATCAACAGTATACTACCCAAATTTATGCATCAACACCACTTTATTTGAATTGTTTTGGGACAGAAGCCATAGTTTATTCCTTATTTGGGAACTTAATCTATCTGTCGGAATGGCTTTATATGCGGATTATCCAGATTATGTCTGAATACCATATTTCTAGCAGCGCAAACAGATTGTTTTCTTCTTGATGAGTGTTTTTTTTTTTTTTTTTTGGGTTGGTGAGTCAGATGTTTTTCACATTTTTTTATGAAATTTCAGGAATGTCTCTTCTCAGATATATGGAGAGCACAGGGAATATTTTGAGCAAGGGTTTCACTTTTTCTGATGCCACAGATCCAAAATATGATCGCCCCTTTGTGAGGGACCCCTGCCTAAAATATATCGTGGAAGATTGGGTTGTTTTGACCTAGACCTTCTGGGTCTTTTTATTTAATTCATCTATTGCTTAAAAATTACTATATTTCTTGCTTAAAATATACCCAAAATAGGTTGGAAATGAACATTTATTAATATGTTAAATAAAATGAAAATTTATTAATAAGTTGAATAAAAAATAATTAAATAATAGACATTTTTTTTAATTAGCTTATTTATAAAGGTTCACCTTTTGATTATTGCCAATGCCACTAGTAGTTGTCTGATTTTTAATCTACAACCTATTTTGGGTTCATTTTAAGCCAGCCATATTGTAATTTTTAAACAATAGTTGAGTTAAATAAAACTACCCGGAAGGTTGGGTTCAACATTTAGACTTTAAACATTTAGTTGTATTTCACCCATCATTTTTTAGAGTGTATAAAGACTATTGTGGAAAATGTATTATGGATATGTGTAAAATATTGTTGAAAATTGTAATTTAATTTGACACTAAAATTAAAATATAAAATGCTGTCAATATAGTGTAGAGAGAAAAATAATTGATTAATTGTGTGGGTGTTTTTTTTTTTTTTTCTTTATATATATATATATATATATCAGTGCCCTCCACTAAAATTGTAAATTGAGCAAAGGCAGCTAAAATATATTGTTTATATCTTTCATATATTCACAAAATCTAACCCACTTTATTTATATAAATGTTTTTCGCCATTTTCCACAAATTAAAAAATATCAAACATTTTAGAATACCGTTGTACATTTTAACATGTGTAGAGAGAGAAAGAAGATAAGCAGGGTTCCAAGATGATTGGAACAATTATTGACCCCAAAAATATATTTTATAAAAGAAAAGTTTCAGATATTTTTATTTAATATTTTCTTTCAGATTATTATTTCTTATAAATTATTTACAATTATACATTGTCACATTTATTTTATTATACACATTTTTTTGTTATATTTTAACACAGTTTTGTACTTTTCGACAGAGAACCTAGTACTCCCTTTCAACCCCCTTGGAGGTCCCTGGCCCCAGTTTGAAAACCTCTGCAGAAAGGTATGGAGTTACCGAGCCAGAGAATCACCCAAAACAAATGCTAAATACAGAGACACTCATGCATATGACACAACTTCGTGGTTATCATTTCTGGGCTGTACGCGTTGTCTTTCTTCAATGCTTTGTGTATTTGTCCTCTGGTTGGTTATTAGAATTATTATTAGAAACTATCAGTGCCATTCAATATCTGAGACCATTAGTGTCTTAAATTGCATTTTTCTAATTTAATACAGTTTTCCCCATTACAAATTATGTTATCAGCATGACAATTTGAATGAAAAGTTGAACTGAAAAATGAACATTAATTTCAGAATGTCTCAGTATGGGGTTTGTCACTCTTTAGCTCTCTTATGCTCCAGTGAAAACAGGAAATGGTCACAATGTCACAAACTGTATTAATTTCACAACATTTCCTACATTTTTGAAAATCCTAAACCTTTATCGTTATTACCAGGTTTAAATGCAAAACCATTTTCAATGGTAAATACTTCAAAACATAAATAAAAGCAGCTTTTTGGCTCTTTAACTAACAAAATATAGTGCCATGCACAAATTGCTTGATAAAATGAGGAAGTAAAAACAGTCATCAAATTGTTAGCATAAACGCTTTCCTCATGGAGTGATTGCATGGAGTGCATTTCTGCTAAGAGGACTGTTTTCAGGGTAGAGAGACAGCAACATTTCAATGGTTTCACTGTTTCCATGGTGATGCAGACTTCAGCCTCGCTTTCGCTGTTGTCATGAAGCTCTCTGCCCTCGCTCGGGGTTCACAGTCCACATGAAAGCATCAGGAGAGGATTCTTGGCTGTTTCAGAGAGGGATGTCAACAGACTAATAATTGGGCGTCAATTGAACGCACACTGACTGTTTCCTCAAAGCAAATTACATCTACAATTCTCTTTGTTGGAGGGTTTTACCACAGTGACAGTTGTAAATTGTCAACATTTTTTGTTAGATGTCAACGCTTCATGCGGTCCCTTCTGAAATGAGCAGCTGATGATGATAGTATCGCTGGTGTTCGTTTGGCCGATCCGTTTAATAATTTTCGCCTTTTCTGTGTACAGTTGAAATGGTTTTAATTACTCTTTCTAGATTTCTGCCATGTAGAAGGTGTAAACACCGAGCTACGGCAGCTCTGTCATGCTAATGAGCATGCTTGCTTTCTGTCTGCTGTGCATGTGAATCAACAATCAGCATTCAACGTGTGATATATTGTTTCCCGTGATTTCCTGTTTATGCTGCCTGTGTGTGTAAATGCACCATATATATGGTGCTTAGAAGTGTTCCTGTTGCTTAAATAGTAGAGAAAGGTGTCAGCAACACCAAGTTATGGGTTTGATTCCCATGCAATCCTTGAATTGATACAATGTGCCTTGAATGCAATGTTACCTATATCTTAAACCAGTCTAAGCTGGTTTTCTGGAATCCCAGGTTGGTCTCTTTACTAGTTTTGAAGAGATTTTTGGCTTTTGTAGCAACTGAAAACCAGCTTGACCAAAACAGGAGACCATGTTAACCCTTGAGCTGTGCTGAAATCCATTAACCAATTTCGTGTTCCCAGTAAAAAATGACCAGCCTTTTGAAAAATTGCTCGTAAATCTCTCATTATACTATATTTCCAGCAAATCTTGGATTCAATCTTTTTGTCAACTATTTGTCTTTCAATTAGCACAGGCTTTGTATTTCTTTTTGGAACTAATTGTTTGTAGGCCTCATTAATCTGTTTATGCACCTTAGAGTGAACAAAAAAAAATTATTTGTGGATAATTTTGCCAAAATTTACTCAATAACTGAAGTGCATAAGCTCAGATCAAGGAGTCATATGAGCATTCAGTTCCAAAAAGAAATACAAAACCTGTGCATAATGAGAGATGTTTAGTCCAAATCCTAGTCCAAGTTCTGGTCCAATGTGATAACATTAACTACCATTTTCAGGAAAAATAAAATCCTTTCCGGGTCAAAATGACCCAGAGCATATGATAAGGGTTAAACCAGCTTGAACCAGGTTTAAAGGGTTAGTTCACCCAAAAATGCAAATTCTGTCATTAATTACTCACCCTCATGTTGTTCCAAACTCATAAGACCTTTGTTCATCTTCGAAACCCAAATAAAGATATTTTTGATGAAATCCGAGAGCTTTGTGACACAATGTAACTACCACTTTCAAGGCCCTGAAAGGTAGTAAGGACATCGTTAAAATAGTTTGTGACATCAGTGGTTCAACTGTAACTTTTTGAAGTTATAAAAATACGTTTTGTGCGCAAAGAAAACCAAAATGTCAGTCTATGCACGTTCACAAGAGTACCGCGACGCAGACGTGTGATGCTGCTGCCGCAGGAGTCGGCATTATTCTCGTAGGTTCATAAAATCACGGTTGAACCACTGATGTCACATGGAATATTTTAACGATGTTCTTACTACCTTTCTGGGCCATGGACGTGGTAGTTCCATTGCTGTCTATGGAGGGTCAGAAAGCTCTCAGATTTCATCAAAAATATCTTAATTTGTGTTCCGAAGACAAACAAAGGTCTTACGGGTTTGGAAGAACATGAGTAATTAATGACAGAATTTGCATTTTTGGGTGAACTAACCCTTTAAGCAGGTTTTCTTCCACAGGTATGTACAGTAGAAACCAAACCAGATATGCATATATGCATAAATTACTTCTCATGCTGTATGCCCATCTCAGTGCCAGGTGGTAAAGTTGCTGTTCTGGTCTGAACAAGATATTCTTGTTGTTAAGACATTTAAGCAGCTCAGCAGGAAGCAAAGCATGCTGGTGACGCAACATATGCTGGTGATTTTTCACTGGTCTTTTCTGTAGGGGTTATGCTGGCTCTGTCGAAAGTGGCAGCAAGCCCACAGTTACAAATGTGTTGTCCATCATAATCGCAGCGCCATCCCAGAATTCCCTCCACGGCCCGGTCCACAGGACCTCTGCTGCTTTCCTTCCATGAATCATGTCCAACTGCGTGGTAAACAACCTATTAAGTGACCTATTTGTCCGTGGCCGGTTCTGCTAGCTCACTCATGGCAATTACTTTGGCTGAACGTCTGCGGTGGAGCACTTCAGAATGCTTCGCTTTCAAATCGATGACCGCACCCCTCCCTCTTCGAGAAAAGGCACTCTACTATAATATTAAGATTGCATGAAGTGGTCCAAGACTGTACTGTGAAAGTATAGGAGATTCATTGGCTTTGGTTCAAAAGCATTAGATCTATTTAACTCTGCAACATATGGTTTTGACAGTCAAGATTTGACGTCTATGTTCCCGCTTCGTGGAGTTCGTAGCAGGCGGTGTTTTAGATGACGTTTGATGGATACTGATGCTGAGCGGTCAGGTGTCACACAGTGGAAGGATCTTACGGTTGCACCAAGAGTCACGCAACCACACGCATGTCAGTTCCATTTAGATATGAAGTTCATAGTTGTACATTTCCTGCAATTGAGCCGTCGGTGCCTGTCAATCAGAGGAAATGAACGACGCTGCTGATTGCACTGCTGTAATTACAGAGTGCAGTGAAAGCGCTGCTGTGTCAGAGAAGTGGGTTATTTTTAAGCATGCTTTTTTTTCTGTATTCCAGGAAAGACTTACAGGTAAAGATGTCTAACAGTTCTGAGGCAATCATCTTTTGCAAAAGCAAAAGCCTTCACTGGGGGAACTTGAAATGATATAAATATTGTCAAAAGTACACTGTTTTTATTTGTCAGCTTGAATAATTTGAAAGACAATTGCTCCATTTCTTCTTCCATGTGTGAAACTGAGGTTATGTCCATCTCTGTCTATTTGCAATGCCTTTAGAAAGCCTGTGGAATCACAATTAAATTGACTTTAGTGAGTTTTAGTCCAGTTTTGAGGTCATTAATATGCTAGTTCAGTCTGAAAGTTGACAAAATCCACTTTTAAAATTTGCATAGTTTCTTAAGATATAAGATGAGCAGGTGATGGAATTGAGAAATGACACATCAGAGAGACTCATTTTGAATTACCAGGTGAATGTCTTTGGATGGTCATTTGGATTCCGTTAGTGAGTCGTCTACTTTAATAACCACATTCTGCTGGTGGGAGGATGAGGTGAAAAAGAAAGCAAAAAATCAATTTGATAAAAACAAGATTTGGCAGTTTGGAAGAGCAGAGAATACCAAATTTGAAGGCACAGACTTTTTAAAGTTGATGTGTGTAATTTCTGTGCTGCTAACATCACCAGAGAACTGCAAAAATGGTTGTTTTAAACAGAGAAAATGTCTTAATGGTTGACTGGTTTTTTTCTAGGCTTGATTGTGTTTATGGGGTGCATTACATGTGTTCATCTCGCATTATTTTTCACATAATTTACCTTTATTCCACACCTCTCTGTCCCTTCTCTGACAAACGTCTTTATTTCCTGGTTTAATGTCTGAGATTGGTTAGCTGGCTAGTGTGTTGTGATTGGCAAACCGTCTAGCCCTAAACGTCCCGCCCCTTTGCGGCATGCGCTCCGGTTGATTGTACTCGTTGTCTAAACATCAATTTGAGCCCGATTGAGACCCAGAGGATATTAGTGAAGAGGATCGTGCAGAACTGTGCAAGCACGGCTCACTCATACTTTTAAATACGTTGATTTTCTGTTAGCTTTTAATATACGTATCCTGAATTTAATACAGCACAGCAACCACACGCGTTCCATTTATAATGCTTCTCATTGCTTTGAAAATGTGTATTCTTTTTGGCAGAAATGTATGAAATGGTGAGTCAGCTATAGCAACACATGGGCCGCTGATTAATTGATGACTCAGGCTGTTCTCCAGAGCTCTCAGTCCGAAGAGATTCGGTCTATTGTGGCCACTTCATTTATATGACAGCACAAGATTCATGCTTATCAATTAGTCGCTTTTAATATTGCTTTGTATTCATCAGAACATTTGAATAAGCTGAAATTTTAGTCAATGGTTAAACTGCCGCATGCATTGCAATAACTTAAATGCCAACATTAAGTCAAAATTCAGTTAACTTTCTATTAACTGTGCATGATTTGTAAGGAATACCCACTTTTAAAAATCCAATCAATTTCCGATGGATTTTGAATATTCTGTTTCAGTCAGAAGTGAAATTGCATTGTGAATGCCATTTCATATTGACTTTAATAAAGGTAAAAGATGGCACCCGCACACACACACTATCAGAAATGCTGCAAGCCTTTGTTTCCCCTCCTGAGAGACGTTCAGTTTTATTGGAGCGAACATTTTAGATGATAATTAATCTTTTTGCTTTTCATACCATAACACCTTTCAGCGTGTTGTAACTCTTGGTGTCATCCGCACAGCAAGAAATTGTGGCTACAAGTCATCCTAATGCAATTAGCACGTCTTTTTTTAGCCATAATTTGATGTTTGGGTGCCCTATGAATGCAAAATTCCTTGACTTGGCTTCCTGTGCTTGGCTTCCTCCCATTGGCTTTCTTCCCAAGATTTTCTCTCTTTTTTTAATGTCTCTGCCCTTTGTACAGTAAATTACTAAATATGAATCACAATCAAACACTTGTGTGTCTCATGCAGACACACATCAAATGCACATGTCCAAAGAAGAAAGCTGTCCAAGAAACCATGTGCCATTTTGGTGAAATTACTCTTGGAATCCCTCTCCAGTCATGCACCATAAGTGAGGTACTTCTTAAATGCATAAAACATCTCTGCCCATTAAAACCGTGATTCTTCCACTAGTAATTTTGTCTAAGAGGTCTAAATGCAATTTGAATGAAATGATGGTACCATCTAGATCTCATTTACATGCTAAAAGTGCTTTATAGAAACTTCAGTGGAGATTTTTCATGATAAGCTTAAAGTTTAACGTCTGCCCCAAAAACTAACTTTTCCTATATGAATTGATGTTTTAAGAGTTCTGCTGTAATTTCATTTCTTTTGGCTTTGACGTTTTTCTTCAAATCTCATTTTGCAAATAACAAAAGCTCCTTGAAGAATACAAGAGGTTTTACAAAAAGTAATTTCGTTTCAAATGAGACAAATTTTTTATATATATATATATATATATATATATATATATATATATATACATATACATATATATATACATATACATATACATATACATATACATATACATATATACATATACAGGTGCATCTCAATAAATTAGAATGTCGTGGAAAAGTTCATTTATTTCAGTAATTCAACTCAAATTGTGAAACTCGTGTATTAAATAAATTCAATGCACACAGACTGAAGCAGTTTAAGTCTTTGGTTCTTTTAATTGTGATGATTTAGGCTCACATTTAACAAAAACCCACCAATTCACTATCTCAACAAATTAGAATACTTCATAAGACCAATAAAAAAAAACATTTTTAGTGAATTGTTGGCCTTCTGGAAAGTATGTTAATTTACTGTATATGTACTCAATACTTGGTAGGGGCTCCTTTTGCTTTAATTACTGCCTCAATTTGGCGTGGCATGGAGGTGATCAGTTTGTGGCACTGATGAGGTGGTATGGAAGCCTAGGTTTCTTTGACAGTGGCCTTCAGGTCATCTGCATTGTTGGGTCTGATGTCTCTCATCTTCCTCTTGACAATACCCCATAGATTCTCTATGGGGTTCAGGTCAGGCGAGTTTGCTGGCCAGTCACGTACAGTAACACCATGGTCATTGAACCAGCTTTTGGTACCTTTGGCAGTGTGGGCAGGTGCCAAGTCCTGCTGGAAAATGAAATCAGCATCTCCATAAAGCTTGTCAGCAGAAGGAAGCATGAAGTGCTCTAAAATTTCCTGGTAGATGGCTGCGTTGACTGTGGACTTCAGAAAACACAGTGGACCAACACCAGCAGATGACATGGCAGCCCAAATCATCACTGACTGTGGAAACTTCACACTGGACTTCAAGCAACATGGATTCTGTGCCTCTCCACTCTTCCTCCAGACTCTGGGACCTTGATTTCCAAATGAAATGCAAAATTTACTTTCATCTGAAAAGAGGACTTTGGACCACTGAGCAACAGTCAAGTTCTTTTTCTCCACAGCCCAGGTAAGATGCTTCTGACGTTGTCGCTGGTTCAGAAGTGGCTTGGTAGCCCTTTTCCTGAAGATGTCCGAGCGTGGTGACTCTTGATGCACTGACTCCAGCTTCAGTCCACTCCTTGTGATGCTCTCACAAGCATTAGAATCAGGTTTGCTTGACTGTATTCTCAAGCTTGCGGTCATCCCTGTTGCTTGTGCACCTTTTCATACCCAAATTCTTCCTTCCAGTCAACTTTGCATTTAATATGCTTTGATACAGCACTCTGTAAACAGCCACACCTTTCAGTAATGACCCTCTGTGACTTACCCTCTTTGTGGAGGGCGTCAATGTTCGTCTTCTGGATCATTGCCAAGTCAGCAGTCTTCCCCATTATTGTGGTTTCAAAGAACAAGAGATACCCGGAATTTATACTGTATGGATGGTCATTTATTGAAACTCAAATGTAAATATTCTAATATTTTGAGATACTGATTTTTGACTTTCATGAGCTGTAAGCTCTAATCATCAAAATTAAAACAAAAAAACTTTTGAAATGTTTTACTTTACATGTAATGAATCTAAAATATATGAAAGTTTCACTTTTTGAAATAAGTTACAAGAAAAAATGAACTTTTTCACAACATTCTAATTTATTGAGATGCACCTCTACATATACATATATAGCTTATTTTGTTATATTTTCTTTTGTTATTATGCCTATAGAATAAGTCTATAAAATATTTTTCACCAGTTTTATCATCTGCCAGGTGAAATTGGCAAGTCTGATTGCTAACTAATCACTTGATGAATTTCCTGAAATTGTTGACACAGATTTGTAAATATCCACATGCATATTTTTTTTTTGCCCTGTGATTGCATAATAGGCTCTGCGTGTGTATGGACACTGGTTGTCTTTGATTTTGCTGTCACATGGGGACATGGAAGGAGGAGTAATCCCTTCGGATTTAATAATTTAATCCCGGTCACCTCATGAGGAGATGTCTTGAATGTCTAATTTAGCCGAGCGAAGAAGAAAAAACTAATTTTTCCTCCTCCTCTAATTGATTTTTATGACGTGCCCCGATTTGTTCATCTACAGAGCCAGTGCCCAGCAGATATATTTGCCATGCAGAGAATTTACAGACTGGTTCGGGCGAATTACAGCGACAGCCTGTTTGTCAGTCCCTGGCTTAATCTATAAAAACATGATTATGTACACAAGGCTTACATCGATTACACTTCAACTCCAAAGCTTTCTCCTGTAGGGCATTTAGTGTAGCTGCTCGATGGCCAAACACGCATGTAAATGCAAACGTTAATTCTGAATGTGATGCTAGCATCTTTGTAAGTTTGCTTCAGTTGACACTTTGTAGGAGTAGGTGGATGCAGAAATTGTGAGCTTTTAAATGGAAGTCATCAGAGAGACAAAGACCAGGGCCCGTATTCATGAAAAATCTTAGTGCTAAGAGTTGCTCCTAGTAACAAAATTCTAAGAAAATTCTTAGAAATGTGGGTGTTTCCTCCTTAAATTTAAAGAAAAGATCCTAGTAAAGAAAAAAGTAATTCAGAAAGCATCTTAACCCTTAAAAGAGGTCTTAAGGTCCGAAATTGTTAGGAGTACGGACGAGGACTTTTAAGAGGCTTAAGAGTTTCTTTAGCAGTGGAGAAAATGGACCAAACATGAAGAGGGAGAAGAAATGTGCTGCACACAATGCATGACAGTGAGTTAATAAGACGCTACACATTAGATCGTGCAGGGATCATGTTTGTGACAGATCTTATTAAAGACATGTTAACATCCCTGACACTGCGCAGAAATGCCATAGCACCAGAAATGGACATAATCACTACATTAACTACATGAACATATTTGGCAACTGGAAAAATGCAACTATGCAGCAGCGATGATTTGGGTCTGTTACAGCACTTTCAGAACCTTATTGTGTCGCTGTTCATTTCCTATAAAATACGTTAAGTATGACAGCATGGTAAATACAAAATGAGGAATATAATGTGTGTGTGTGTGTGTGCGCGAGAGAGAGAGAGAGAGAGAGAGAGAGAGTACGGTAAAACAGGAAAAATTACGCTTGTAATTTCAAAGTGAAGGCTTATAATAAACCCTACTCTTAAAAGCGCTCTTACTTCCTTCTTGGACAACCAACCAATCACAGTCTTCAAAAGACTGTGTCTAGTAACGGGGTCAGCCCCGCCTCCTCACTAAGATAAAAGTTTTTGTCTTTTCCTCGCTCAGAGTTGCTCTCAGATTGGTCCTGAATCACTTTTAAGCTAAGACTCCTAGCTAGAAATTTTTAAGCTAAATTAGGAGCTCTCTGAGAGGATTCTTAGAATCTTTATGAATACGGGCCCAGATGTACTGCAGCTGCAGTAAGTGCTAAGATGACACGACCTTGTGTCATGTGTCCATGTGCTCCTTCTCTTTTGTCTCAATGAAAGGAGAGGAATACATAACAACGAAGTACTGTACAGAGAAAGAACATTCGATGTGTTAAGCGGAAGGAAGCAATCTCAGGATTACGTAAGGTGTTGGGGTACCGAGAACAATCCCCCATCGTGCTCTTTCGCCAAGGACATGAAATGACACATTCATTCACAATCAATAGAAGTGAAAAATGATTCTGGAATGATGTTCCTGAGGACAAACGTTGCACAGGTTCCTAAGATACACTATTGATGGTTGCATAATATGCTTTTGATGCGCAGCAGGATCCAAAGGCCTGGTTTACGTAGGAATAACGCAAAGGAAATTACTGTTTTCTTATCCTAGAGGGGCATATTTTCAATATCAGTTATGTTTCATGTGCTGTATATGTCAACCTTGTGTCATAAAATCCAAAAAGGTTGAGATTTTGTTGAGAACTTTAGAGGAGAAGCCAATGAGTCAATTGTTGTCATATAACCCTGCTGAAATACCTAATTAAACCAATATTGTTTGCTGGTCTTGGATGTCCTGGTTTAAGCTTGTTTAAGCTGGTTTAAACATCAAGAATTTGATATACTGTATATTTGAGTTCATATTAGGATCTAGTGACTTTAAAAGGCAAACCTAAGCACAGTTTGAGACTTTGCTGAGAACTTTAGAGGAGAAGCTAATGAACCAATTGTTGATATACAATCCTACTGAAATACATAATTAAACCAATCAAAGATGATTTGCTGGTCTTACCTGGTTTAAGCTTGGATGACCAGTCGAAAAGTTCCCAAAACCCTTCTAAAAGCCTTCCAAGATGACCAGGCTGGGAGACCACCAAACCATTTTAGCATCTTTTTTAAGCTATAAAATGAGTGTTGATGGCAAAGCTCAGATAGTCTCACGTAGCCAGACCTTCAGACTGATAGCAGAAGGTCTGGGAACCATGGCCACTTTGAATGGCCAAGGACCGCCCAGGAGGCCATATGACTGACCGGTAAAGCAACCAGTCACTTTTCGTTTTGTGCCGCGTCAACTCCTGAAGTGTTTGCAATTTTGTGTGCGATATGCATCAGACGTTCAGCCAACGGTCCATTGGACTATAGGTCAGATAACTTGGTTTTGGAAAAATTTGATGAGAAATATGAGTTCATATTAGGATCTAGAGCAGTGGTTCTCAAACTTTTTACACCAAGTACCACCTCAGAAAATATTTGGCTTTCCAAGTACCACCATTATGACCAACATTAAAATACATTAAAAAAAACAAGTCAGTTTTATTCCTAATACAAATATTTATTATTGTCAGCCAATTAAAACATTGCAAGTACACAGTTTGAACATTAACACTGCACTGTGCTTACTTCCAGGTAAATAAAAAAACTTAATTATTAAATTAAAATATATTGCACCTAAAAGTTAAATAAAAACTGTACTGTACTTCAGTGTTAAAAAACTGTACTTAAATAAAGATTAAATGAAAATGTATCATACTTAACATTTTAGTACAGTAACTTAGTTTTTCATTTAATCTTTAAGTACAGTACAGTTTTTATTTAACTTTTAAATAAAAAAAGTACTTGATAAAAAAAATAAAAAAAATGTGTAGCTGCAAGTAACTACAATCATGCCACATGACCACCAAAGCCAGCTGTAAGCCCTTGAGAGGGCAGCGTATTTTTGTTTTTTTTCAGTTGAGACGCTGTGGTTGCTATTAGGGATGTTCATTTCGGTTATTTTTCCTGACCGACAACCGACGTTCGTTAACCGATTATTAACCGTTAACCGACAAGATTATTTTAAATTAGAACTGAATTAAATTAGAAAGAATAAGTGTCTGTGACCCGTTAAAAACTAATTCCGGGGATTAATTTTACATGAGCAAAAAACAGCAAATAACAGAACATGAGGATTCACAAGAAAAAGCAAAGCACCCCCATAAAAATGAAATAAAATAAAAACATTTGACTCATTAAACACATGCATAAATACTGCAATGCAATAACGTGAGTTGCAGTCGCACGTAATGTCAGCATTTTATTTAAAAAATGGATCGGTTCCTTGTGCCAAGTGCCTACTGTTAGCCTGCCCCGACTAAAGATTTTTCTAGTCAACTATTCGCACGTTTATATTAAATTGATAGTATAATAACCATTTAGGTTATTATTTATGCCTATTATTTAGGCATTTAGGCGTATTATTCCGCGCTCAAACGCACGCATAACGCTTGCCGCGAAGCACCGGCTAAAGTAATGATTATGAATGCATCGGGGAAAAAGAAGACATTTTAATTATTTATTAATAAACTAGTGCTTTCTCAGCCTCGCCATCACAGTTGATGTGCCTTTAATAGAGAAATGCACCTACGGACTACATAATCAGAGAAGATTTCTTTATTATTTTTATTTTAATTGGTTTTCAAGCTTTCTGCAGATTTATTTCTTATATCTGTGAGCTGGTTCATTGTTGTGACGTGCTCCATTCACGGAGACTGCATGAGACGACAGAAAACACATCCAAAAATGACGGGAGTATAAGCTCTTTCCACAGGAAAAAATAAATAAATAAAAATAATTGCGTGCGCGCCCCCATGTCATACAGTAGGCTAAGCGCGATAATACTCCCACATTCCTCATAAACATTTGAAATGCGCCTATATAGCGATTTTATTATTCATATAAAATAATAATTATAACAACAACCTGTTTTGGTCATATTTACTATTAATTGCCCAGCTCCCTGTCATTGATCTAGCACCCCCTCAGCACCTGCGTTCATCATTCTCTGTCGCCGCCCCTGATCATATTATATCACGCACCTGCAGCGCTTCTGCGAGCGGAGAAAAACATAATAAAGCTAGGCGATATATATATATATATATATTAGAACAAATAAATAGGCCTATACGAGAAATATATTTTCACTTAAATAATAATTTAAGAAAACGAAAGAAAAACTGTGCAACAAGTAGCCTATGCAGAGTTTCGGTTCATTTGTGTGATGCGTGAAAGGAAACCAGACGGCAGAAGCTGCATCCTATTTTTTTAGGCTTATTTTACAAAAGCGCAAATATTTGTTTTTGTGAATGCACACAAATAAAAGCAAACCTTTTACAATTCCGATTATCTTCAAAGGAGTATTTGCTTCCACTGTTAGAAGGGAAGAGAAAATCAAGTGATTGCTCCAGCGCGCACACAGTTAAGCTTTACCTTGACAATGCAGCCTGTTCATTATCATTATAAAAAACAATCAGTCAAACATATGGGCCAGGGGAAAAAAACACACTGCTCAGTTAAAAATGTAGTAAAATCTGTGCCGTTAAGCCACCATACCGCTGTGAAGTTATGCAAAACATTTGTTTTCCGTGGATATTGGAACGCGAGTGAAGCAGACCTACATAAAAGGTAAATAATATTTTGGCATTCAAATAAATCGCGAATACGGAAACATTTGATTTTGTGTCGAACTAGAGACCCAAAATTGGTTTCAGTTTCGTTTTAGCCTAAATTAATTCGTTTTGGTTTGTCGTTTATATAGCTATAGCTTCTTACATTTTTAATTCTTGTTCTTTTCTAACTAGCCTACTGTTAATTGAAAGGATTTGTTGTGGAGTGAGGGGAACTAAAATAGCCTAGCTATGTTTACAGTGTTTATTATAATGTTTGTAATTCGTGTCGCCTATTTCTGAATGAAATAATAAAATGCTATTTATGTTTTGTTTCTCTCTCTCTCTCTCTCTCTCTCTCTCTCTCTCTCTCTCTCTCTCTCTCTCTCTCTCTCTCTCTCTCTCTCTCTAAAGAACATATATATTTTTATAGGCATAGCTTATTTTAACCATGCAGCAAACCTTTACTGAATTACTGAAGAAGAAAAAAAAAGTGACTTTAAACCGTTTAACTGATTGTATTAATCAGTCAAAATTCTTATCGGTCGGTTAATGGTTAAACGGTTAAAATGAACATCCCTAGTTGCTATGATATGGAATATTCGCTGAAGTAATATGGCAGACGCATCGCGAATGAAATATTTCTCCAAGTATTATTTTTCATAATATTATGGTAGGCTACAATTCCATCTGGTAAAGATATAAATACTCGGAGACAAGCAATATTAACTTCTCCATTGTTGTTCAGTCATAGTACAAGCAGGGTGTGACGTATTAGTCCCGCCCCTCCTCCACTGTGATTGGTTAGCTGACTAAGTGACAGTGATGAGCGCTAAGTTTCACCCAAAGATGAACATTTATCAACTCTCAGCACTGAGAAAAAACACCAGAGTGCTCAGCATGAAAAAGACGCTCCCATTTAAAACAATTGAAAAATAATCACTAGCCTCGGAAAAAAAGGCCACTAGCCTTTCGTGGACATGCGGCCTAATTTATAATTCAGAGATTCCTCTGCGTACCACTAGAGGAAGCTCGCGTACCACTAGTACCACGTACCACACTTTGAGAACCACTGATCTAGAGACTTTCAAATGCAAACCTATGTGACTTTGTGGAGAACTCAAGAGAAGAAGCAGATGAGCCCATTGTTGACACACAATCCTACTAGTACTGAAATACTAACTTAAAGGCAAAATATGTAAGATTTTTGTAATAAAATTTTGAAAAACCACTTGCACAGTGTGATATATTTCATGCAGTTTTGTACTTGCGTTATCTCAAAAGTTCCCTAGGATTTGTTAATCCAGAGAAATTCCAATTTTAAATAATGGCTTGTCCCTGGTTATTGTCGCCTGTCAATAGCCACGTTTACATGTACACTTTTTTGTCATTCCGATTGAAAGATTCGGTGGACTGTTTACATGAGACGTTATCTAATCCGAATGAAAACAAATAGCCTACAAAATATCAGGCGCGGCTCGTCTATATGGGCAAAATATTCATCCACTGTTCCACAACATAGACCTCTATAAAAACGGAAAAATTGGAATTATGTTCAGCATTCTACAACAAATATTTTTCAGATGTTCTATACTATTTTAAGTCGTAAAGTAAGCAGTATATATTAAAATCCTGCGCATGGCTTTAGAAGGCATGTAGACATGATACTAAGCGGGGCAGACGTTGCCTGAGACCTCCCAAGCTCAACAGCGCCCCACAATTTTGCAATGTAACTCTGTGGTGAAAAGGGGAACTGCAGTGCGCTCTAATTGAAAGCCATTTGGGCAGTTTTGAGACTGCCCCGCTTACCTTACCTTACCTTACGTTACCTTACGTGAACCTTGCTCCAAGGCGATATCAATCCGCTTCAGCTATGTGTCTGCATCACGTCAGTAACTAGTTGGAATGTCTGTTTTTTTCTATGTGGAGTAGTGGATCAAATTAACAAAGTATAAATCCTTTAGTTTCAAATGTTCTCACATGAATAGCCTTTATATAGTTCTATTGTGTTTGTTTTATTATTATTCTGAGAATAGACATATGATCGTCTTTCCTCGCCCGAATTGCTCCACAACTTGTAACATTCTAAATCAACATTTGGAGGTGATAAATACTATTAAGGCAATTATAATACAGCATTTTATGCGTGTTCTTCGAGCCTGTCAGTCAACATTAGCGCGCCACCCACAGGATAACGCAAGGATATTTCTGCCAAAATTTTGTCTGCATGTGTTCAGAGATTATAATATAAAGTTTTTACTAAATGTTTTTCATATATTAGTGCTACGACCTAGAATCTGCCCCACCTAAATTTACGGTCAGGAGCCGCTACTGCTTCAAATCGCCAGAGGAAAAAACGCCCGCGTTTTTTTGCGTTAATATTTTTAATAGCTGCTTGTGCATGTTTAGAATAAACGGACAAATATTTGAATCCCTTGCGTTCATTCGAGCGCTCAGTCATGTGGCCAGAACACATACAATTCATAGAAATTGGCCATCTTCTATCGTCCCACACACAGAACCAAATTGATTTATCTTTTGCAGTTTATAATAACCAAGTTGCACATATATCTATCAGATAAAATAATAAACACAATATAGCTTGATCTCAGCCAGGTGATCCACTCATCATATCGCCATAATTTCTTAATGTTAAAGCATTGAGGGATAAAATAACAGTGCCCTCTCTGTAATGCAGCTCTGAAATGAATTGTATTGTGATTCTAAAAAGCTTTACTGTACTTAAATAGAACAAATAAACGATTTCTTACCAAGAGTCGCTGAACTTAAAGGAGCGTTGCTTTATGAACACAGGGAGTGATCGCAACGAGCTGTATCACAAATAACATTTCCAAGCGTGTAATCGTACATTATTCATGGCGTGAGCACTTATAAATTCAAGCAGATTGGAAATTATGAATCTGTAATAAATAAATAAATGACAAAGGCAAATTTTGGTCAAGTTGTTTATTTTCATTCAGCTATACTGTCACCATTGTGTTGTTTCTAAGCTCAAATGCTTAAAATTGCGCTTCATTTCAGATCCGTTTTCCACTCCGGTCATGAGAGCAGATAAGGCAGTTCATTACACAGCAAGCATTCTCCATTCTAATGTGTTTATAACTGTTTAATTTAAATGTTAACGAATACCTCCACTATTTCCCTGTCTCTACTGTAGTGTGTGTCCCCAAATTCCAGAATGCCGCAAAGTAATCGGTTTAATGCGTTTACATGGCAGGATTTTAATTTTGTTCGGTTTATAGAAAGGTTTATCCCACCCCTTTCAAACCGATTACAATTTCATTCGGTTTGGGCATTTTTATTCCGATTGAGGTGTTTACATGGAGCATTTTCATTCGGATTGGACTTTTAAACCGATTACAATGCTCCATGTAAACGCACCTACTGATGTAATATCCGCACTATCCTCGGTTTCCGCTTGTAGAAACTAAAAAAAAATCCTGCTGTACAGTTTAACTAAATCCATTATGGCTGTCACGGATAAAATGAAAATGAAATGAAAAGTGTTGACTGCAGCATTAAATTTAAATCTGCTCAATGTTGCACCAAGATTCTTTTACGCGTTTTTGCAGTGTTGAGCATTATAACCAATCACACATGACTCTGTTAAGCTTATGAATGCAATGGCCAATCAGAGGCGTTCATATGAGTCATCGCTGAAATGCCGCAGGTTTCACGAATCACAAATGCACAGTTTCATGCTCTCTCGCGAATTCTCGCATCATAAACAACTAAGTGCAGATGTACATTTGACAATGTAAATGTTCTTTGCTCGCTTTCTCTGTATAATTTATTTACTGTTTGAATAACTGTGGAAGGTACAGGTAATGAAAAAATTAATTCATTACCTTGTCCGTGAACATGATTCGGGAATTCCTTGCATCTCTGGATGATAAAAAAGCGACATTTCCCATCGTTCCACTCTCCTTCATAGCGTCATCAAGCTCCACCTTTGTTATTGTTTTGAAAATGCGACCTCTAGCGGCGAAAACGTAGGCTACATATTGTGCCTTTAAACCAACCTAAAATGGATTGCTTGTCTTAGCTGGTTTAAGCTGTGCTGACCAGCTGAAAAGTGCCCAGAACTGTTCTAAAGCCAGCCAACAGACCAGCTTGACCAGGCTGTAGACCACCAAACCACCTTAGGCTGGATTTAAGATGGATTTTTTCAGCTATAAAATGAATGTTGATGGCATATCTCAGATAACTACATTGGAGGAATTTGATGAGAAATTTGAGTTTACATTATGATCTAGAGACTTTCGATTACAAACATGAGCAAAGTCTAGAGGAGATACAGTACATATGGGACTGGGTCTTTTTTCTTCTGAGAAGTCACCATTTGCTCTTTATTTAGTCTCATTGCTGTCTAGGAGAAACATTTGAGATATTAAAGAGAAGTCATTTGTGATTTGTCTCCCCTAAAGTTTCAAACAAACTGTTTTCAACCAGCATTTGTGAGAAAAAAGCTCACTCTTCCATAATACATAGGGTCGATATCTGACGCTGTTTATTCTTTCTGCTGGTTTGGAGATGCAGATCGTTTGCATGCATTATCACTGCTCCATAACAGACCAGTACCCCACTGGGCCAAAAGGTCTGATTAATAAACCAAACGCCCACAAAACAGCGAAGCGATGTACACAAACACACACACTGGAGTGTCTAAACAAAAGGACTATCAGTGTTGACTCAATAATCATTTTGTCTGTTTTTGTGATGCTCTTTTAATTCAAACCATTTTCTGGAGAAAACATTTGGCACTTGCTTGTGCAAAATCCACAAATCTCTAAGGTGCCAGGTTGTTGCTGTGAGGTTGTTAAGCTGTTCTGAGTGGTTACTAGGTGGTTGCCTTCTTTCTAGTCTCTAGATATGGCTCAAGTCCCTCATTCTTTGTATGAAAATTTGCTGGGTGGATTGTTTACAAAAGTAATGGCACACCTCAATAAGTGTCACAATTTGAGGCATCATGTTTGTGCAGGAAACTGTGAGCTCCCTTGGTTTTATATAGTACTATTCATGTATTCAATGAAGATAATGTGGTAATTTATAAGAGCTCATATTATTAAGGTTTCAATTTTGGCTCTTGGAACCCATCCTGACAAAGATGAAACCTAAATTTGCCTCTCAATTTGGCAAGCCAAAGGCATGTGGCTGAGATCTTCGGTACGCATGGATTCTCTCAAAATTTCAAAAGGGAACAGATTATACCCCTCAAGAACTACATTTGCTCAAACATTGCTTTGACCAAAAGGTTCCCTTCCGGGTATTCGTAGCTGATGGATCTTATTATAGTAATGCTTGCTAAAAAAAAACATCACTATTGCTCTTGATATGTGAAAAGAGTACTACTCTTGGCCTACTACATCCAAAAGGCGCATCCAATGGACACTTTACTATCCCATAAAGCCATGGGAAAGGATGTGAATGGCAGTGTAGTGAAGAAGCATGACAGATGTACTGTAGTATGTTCAGATTACATTTATTCTACACACATGCATATTATATAGAACATGTTTTTTTAATGGCTGCAAAGTAGCTGTCTAAAAGTTTGGTGTGCAACCTGAATATGATGGATAAAAAATTGGGTAACACTTTACTTAAACCCTTTATGTATAATGCATTATAAAAGTAGTTTTAATGCATTAATTATGTCTTGTAATGCACCTTATAATGCATTTTACAATCTCATGAATAATTTTAACCACAGTTAATACATTATAACACTTATCAATTCATTGTTACACTATGCATTTTAAATTCAGTTATAGTCATTTACGACACTATATAATGTATTACAACACACATTATGATTAATTATGTAATTTATTATACAGTAAGGCTTTTAGTAAAGTGTTACCAAAAACTGATATGGTTTTCAGTTACCATAAAACTGGCAAAAAGATTCACTTTGAAGGAGCACCCGAGACATTTCTATTGACCACAATTTCACAGAGGCTTAGGAAATGGACTCTTTCGACCACCCAGAATACCTTAGCAATAAGGAAAGCACCTTTCACATTTTCTTCAGAGGACATAAAAATGTAGTTTCGGTCGGATCTGAACGCATTTTAAACCTCATATGCTGTGGATCTTAGATGAAGGCACACAGAGGGTTATGAGCCGATGGAGCTGTTCCAGTCACGTTTATTAGCTGTTTGACATTCAGGCAGAGGCGACGGAGACGAGGGGGGTGGGGTAGCCTTGGAAACCCTCCATATCACCACACGTGTGAGCTGCCATTGGTGGAGTCTGTCCTGATGTGTTCGGGTGTCTCTGAGCGGCTGATAAGTATTCCTTGTGTCTGTGCATGAAGAAGGACATCCCTCCTCTCTCTCTCTTTCTCTTCCTCTCACTCCCCGAAGACACTCTGTGCCTGTTTAAGCAGGAATCCTTTTCCCCTCGCTGTGGAACGAGGCCAGGTCCATTCCTGACGTCTCAAACGAATGTGGAGCAAAGTCAATTTCATGCACTTTACAGACAAACCGCCCTTTCTGGTGATTATGTGTTTATTTTGGTCATTTTGGTAATGACTGAGAATGTTAAGGTGATCGGACCAGTTTACTAAAAAGCTTGGACAGGCATTAGCAAAATCACTTGTACGTTAATCCCATGTGTACGTCAATGTAAAATACCGCAATGCTCGGTAGTGCTTCAGAGAGCTGGAGACTTAATTGATTTTGTTGTTTGATGGGACTCGGTCAACCTCTACATGCCCGTTTGTCCTCCCAAACAGGAGTAGACCGAATCAAATGGGAATTATTCAAATACAAACAGCCTTCGTATTTACAAATCAAGCTGAATCTGTCTTGGGCAGGCTGGCATGTTTCATTTGATTTTTCTGGGCTACAGCTGAATTGCATGGCTTTTTTTTAATGGCTATATCGATTCAATGCAAAGACAGTCTCTATGGCAACCTATCAGGTCTGGAAGGGAGCTTTTCCGCCCCCTCATACACTTATGCCAGGCATAGGCCATGGAGACGTGATATGTGATGGCTCCTATAGCTCTGTGGCAGCTGTGAAAACCATCTGATTGGACAGCTTCCACTTCTGCCATCATTACCTACCCGTATGGAGTCCAGCGACCGCTTTCACTTAAGAAAAGTGCAAACGGCCTGGGGTGCGCTTGTGTTGGCCTGTGTGACTGAGTGTAAGTAAGTGTTTCTATGCAGAAAGGGATCAGTCCAACCAAATGTAGCTCAGTTTCAAAGCTTGCGGTTCATATAGGCAACATATTTAGGGATCATAGGCATGCTCCTGATTTCAAAATACAACCTGAATTCCGGAAATGTTGGGACGTTTTTTAAATTTGAATAAAATGAAAACTAAAAGAATTTCAAATCACATGAGCCAACATTTTATTAACAATAGAACATAGATAACGTAACAAATGTTTAAAGTGAGAAGTTTTACAATTTTATGCACAAAATTAGCTCATTTCAAATTTGATGCCTGCTACAGGTCTCAAAATAGTTGGGACGGGGGCATGTTTACCATGGTGTAGCATCTCCTCTTCTTTTCAAAACAGTTTGAAGACGTCTGGGCATCGAGGTTATGAGTTTCTGGAGTTTTGATGTTGGAATTTGGTCCCATTCTTGCCTGATATAGGTTTCCAGCTGCTGAAGAGTTCGTGGTTGTCTTTGACGTATTTTTCGTTTAATGATGCGCCAAATGTTCTCTATAGGTGAAAGATCTGGACTGCAGGCAGTCCAATTCAGCACCCGGACTCTTCTACTACGAAGCCATGCTGTTGTAATAGCTGCAGTATGTGGTTTTGCATTGTCCTGCTGAAATACACAAGGCCTTCCCTGAAATAGACGTCATCTGGAGGGGTGCATATCTTGCTCTAAAACCTTTATATACCTTTCAGAATTCATAGTGCCTTCCAAAACATGCAAGCTGCCCATACCGTATGCACTTATGCACCCCCATACCATCAGAGATGCTGGCTTTTGAACTGAACGCTGATGACACGCTGGAAGGTCTCCCTCCTCTTTAGCCCAGAGGACACGGTGTCCGTGATTTCCAACAATAATGTCAAATTTGGACTCGTCTGACCATAGAATACTTTTCCACTTTGAAACAGTCCAATTTAAATGAGCCTTGGCCCACAGGACACGACGGCGCTTCTGGATCATGTTCACATAAGGCTTCCTTTTTGCATGATAGAGCTTTAGTTGGCATCTGCAGTTGGCACGGCGGATTGTGTTTACCGACAGTGGTTTCTGGAAGTATTCCTGGGCCCATTTATTATTATCAATGACAGAATCATGCCGATGAGTGATGCAGTGTCGTCTGAGGGCCCGAAGACCACGGGCATCCAACAAAGGTCTTCGGCCTTGTCCCTTACACACAGAGATTTCTCCAGTTTCTCTGAATCTTTTGATGATGTTATGCACTATAGATGATGAGATTTGCAAAGCCTTTGCAATTTGACATTGAGGAACATTGTTTTTAAAGTATTCCACAATCTTTTTACGCACTCTTTCACAGATTAGAGAGCCTCTGCCCATCTTTACTTCTGAGAGACTCAGCCTCTCTAAGACATCCCTTTTATAGCTAATCATGTTACAGACCTGATGTCAATTAACTTAATTAGTTGCTAGATGTTCTCCCAGCTGAATATTTTCAAAAATGTTTGCTTTTTCAGCCCTTTGTTTCCCCCGTGCCAACTTTTTTGAGACTTGTACATTTACATTTACATTTACATTTAGTCATTTGGCAGACGCTTTTATCCAAAGCGACTTACAATTGGGGAATACATAAAGCGATTCATCTTGAAGAGGTAATCAGACAGAGGAAGTGCTCGTAACACCAAGTCTCAGTCATTGTTCAAATAAGTACGAGCTAGCAAGGGAAGGAGCGAGAGATAAAGGGAATTTTTTTTTTTTTTTTTTTTTTTTTTTTTTTTAAGAACAAGTTTAGGATGAAGTCAAGTAGTGCCGAAAGAGATGAGTTTTCAGTTGTTGCTTGAAGATTGACAGGGATCCAGCATTCCGGATAGGGGTGGGAAGATTATTCCACCATCCAGGAATGGTGAATGAGAATGTTCTGGAGAGTGATTTTGAGCCTCTCTGTGATGGTACCACAAGGCGTCGCTCACTAGCAGATCTCAGACTTCTGGAGGGGATGTAGATTCGTAATAGTGAGTGGAAGTAGGAGGGTGCTGAGCCTGTGGTCGTTCTGTATGCAAGCATCAGTGTCTTGAACGTGATGCGAGCTGCCACTGGTAGCCAGTGCAATGAGATGAAGAGAGGTGTAACATGGGTTATTTTGGGCTCATTGAAGACCAGTCGTGCCGCTGCATTCTGAATCATTTGTAGAGGTTTGATTGTGTTTGATGGAAGACCAGCCAGAAGAGCATTGCAGTAGTCCAGCCTAGAAACGACACGGGCCTGGACAAGAAGTTGTGCAGCATGCTCTGTCAGGAAGGGCCTGATTTTCCTGATGTTGTGTAGCACAAACCTGCAAGATCGAGCAGTCTTTGCAATGTGCTCTTTGAAGGTCAGCTGGTCATCAAAGATTACACCAAGATTTCTGACCGAAGTTGATGGGGTAATTATTGATGTGCCTAACTGAATCGAGAAGTCATGCTGTAGAGTCGGAGTGGCAGGGACGACAAGAAGCTCAGTCTTTGCCAGGTTGAGCTGTAGGTGATGTTCTTTCATCCATGCCGAGATGTCCGCCAGGCAGCCTGAGATCCGTGCAGCTACCGTTGGATCATCTGGTTGAAAAGAGAGATAGAGCTGTGTGTCATCGGCATAGCAATGGTAGGAGAAGCCATGTGCCTGTATGATGGGTCCCAGTGATGTAGTGTATGTGGAGAAGAGGAGGGGTCCAAGAACCGATCCCTGAGGAACCCCAGTGACCAGTTGATGTGCTTTGGATACCTCCCCTCCCCAGGCCACCCTGAAAGACCTACCGGTGAGATAGGATTCAAACCAGCGAAGTGGAATTCCAGTGATGCCCAGCGATGAGAGGGTGGACAGGAGGATCTGATGATTGACAGTGTCAAAAGCAGCAGAAAGATCCAGCAGAATGAGGACTGATGATTTGGAATCGGCCTTTGCGACTCACAGGGCTTCAGTGACTGAGAGTAGCGCAGTCTCTGTTGAATGGCCACTCCTGAAACCTGACTGTTTAGCATCCAGTTTGTTGTACTGTGAAAGAAACAGTGAGAGCTGGTTGAAGACAACTCGTTCGAGTGTTTTCGCTACGAATGGAAGGAGAGAGACAGGTCTGTAGTTTTCTAAAAGAGAAGTGTTTAATGTAGGTTTTTTGAGCAGTGGGGTTACCCGGGCCTGCTTGAACGCTGTGGGGAAGATGCCAGTGTGGAGAGATGTGTTGATAATGTGTGTTAGTGCCGGTAAGAGTGTGGGAGAGATTGCTTGGAGAAGGTGAGAGGGGATTGGGTCAAGAGGACATGTTGTAGGATGGCTGGAGAGGAGAAGTTTGGATACTTCCGCCTCGGTGAGGGGACAGAAGGAGAAGATGGGAGTTTGAGCAGTGGATGTGGTTGGTTGGAGGTCCTGTGTGTGTGGAGGTGAGAGCTGGTTACTGATTGTTCTAGATTTGTCTGTGAAAAAAGTGGCAAAGTCGTCAGCTGTTATAGAAGTGGTGGAGGGGGACAGAGGAGAGAATTAAACAGGCATTCAAACAGCTAAATCAAATTTAGCGTGTAAAAATGTGGTCAATGGGTCAATGTGGAATTTTAAATATATTTGCATATTTTTGTTTGTACTGAAAATTGTATAATTGACTGTTTCAGGTATTTTATGTAACACTGAAATTCATTGCTATAAACAATGGTGGATGCAGCAGATTTGATTGTAAGTATATATTGTTATATATTATTCATTTTATATTATTAATTGTTAAAAAAAATGTAGAAACCAGAAAAAAATAATTTCCACCAACTATTTTTGTATCATATGTACAGCATAGGACTAACAGAGTTGCTGCCAATGAAGAACATCAGTCACGTATGAGGTTACAGTTTAGTTAGCATGCTATGTAGCCTACAGTACATGTCGTCTTCAGTGCCCTCCACTAATACTGGCACCCTTGGTAAATATGAGCAAAGACGGCTGTGAAAATAAATCTGCATTGTTTATCCTTTTGACTTTTCATTCAAAAAATTCACAGAATTCTACCCTATCATTGTGAAGTAAAACAATTGAAAGTGGGGAGAAAATCTCATGATGAAATAAATGTTTTTCTCCAATGCATGGCTACAATTATTGGCACCCTAGAAATTCTTATGAGTAAAACATCTCTGAAGTATATTCCCATTCATATTTACATTTTTTAGCACACAAGGGTGACTAGGAGCATGGAATTGTCCAGCCATGACTTCCTGTTCCACATAATTATAAATATAAGGAACACAAAGGCCAAATTCCCTTAATCATCCATCACAAGGAGTAAAACCAAAGCGCATATTTCTGATGTGCAGAACAAGATTGTTGAGCTTCACAAAATAGAAAGTGACTGTAAGAAAAGAGCTAAAGCATTGAAAATAACCATTTCCACCATCAGAGCAATAATTAAGAGGTTCCAATCAACTAAAGATGTTACAGATCTGCCTGGAAGAGAATGTGTGTGTATATCATCCTAATGCACGGTGAGGAGGAGAGTTTGAGTGGCCAAAGACTCTCCAAGGATCACAGCTGGAGAATTGCAGAAATTAGTTGAGTCTTGGGGTCAGAAAGTCTTAAAAAAAAAAAAAAAAATCAAACAGCCGCTACATCACCACATGTTTTTCACCACTTTTTTTTTTTTCAAGAAAAATTCTCCTTGCTCATCCAAAAACAGACTCCAGCATATTCAGTTGTCAGACATGACTGGAACTTCAAATGGCACTGGCTTCTATGGTCAGATTAAACAAAATAATTGCTTTTTGGCAGCAAACCCACCAGATGGGTTTGGTGCAAACAGGGATAAAAAGTACCCCATGTCCACGGTTAAATATACTGCTGGATCTTTAATGTTGTGGGCCTGTTTTTCTCCTGGTTGTCCTGGACATCTTGTTCAGATGTATGGCATCATGGATTCTGTCAAATACCAACAGATAAAAAAATCTAAAACTGACTGCCTCTGTTAGAAATCTTATAATGGACCGTGGTTGGATCTTCCACCAGGACAACAATCCAAAACAAACATCAAAACAAACACAAAAATGGGTCACTGAGCACAAAATTAATCTTTTACCATGGCTGTCCCAGTCCTCTGACCTGAACCCTACAGAAAATGAGCGAGGTGAACTGAAGAGAAGAAGTACTAACATGGAGCTGTGAATCTGAAGGATCTGGAGAGATTCTGTATGAAGAAAATGGTCTCTGATCTCTTATCAGGTGTTCTCCAAACTCTTCAGGCATTATAGGAGAAAACTCAGAGCTGTTATCTTGGGAAAAGGACGTTGCAATAATTGGGTGCCAATAATAGTGCCCAACATGAACTAGAGAAAGCATTTATTTCACAATGAGATTTTCCCCCCACTTTCTATTGTTTTACTTCAATGATAGGTTAGAATTTTATGATTTTTTTTTTGGATGAAAGATTAAAAGGATGAATAATGCAGATTTATTTTCACAGCCACCTTTGCTCATATTTACCAAGGGTGCCAATATTAGTGGAAGGCACTGTACTGTATGTAGCCTAGGTTACTAGGTTTTTCAACAAAAATTATATCTCACATATCCTGCTAAAAAAAAAATCTATTAAAATCAGCATAAGCTGGTTTGATAGTTTCCAAACCTCTGCTGTCTGGTTTTAAAGGGATTTTTTTGGGGACAATTGTCAGCTATAGCCAGCCAGCTAAACACCAGCTGAGAGCAGCAAACCACTTCAGCCTAGTTCAAGTTGTTTTTTTCTAGCAAATATATATATACACCCATACATAAGCCGGTACACCACGTCCACATGAGCTGTAGGCAGTAATTCTCATGAGCTGACAGCTGCAGGCCGAGGTGCTGTTTGTCTAGCATGCCACTCAAGGTAAAATCAATCTCTGTGAAAAGCTGTGCGAGGAAATGTATGTTTTTTCCCCCTCATGCATAGCAAGCATAAAACCTCCACCAGAGCAATAAAAACAAGCCCACTGGTTTTAGTAATCAAGGCCAGGTTTTTTTTTGCTTTGAGTCAGGTGTAATTTGTGAGTACAGTGGAAGCTGTGTGTGAGCGCCTCAGTGGAGGTGGAGTTATAGCTGCCAGCGTTTGCAGAGGTGAAAGTCAGGGCTGTCGACTTTTTCACATCCTGTGGAAGCTGCGTGCCTTGTTTCCTCACCTCTCTGCTACCATTAAATGACTTGCTGAGGTGAAAAGAGTGATGTTATTTATTTATTTATTTTTTGTTAAACATGAGATCACTCATTCACACTTTCCACACAATTTTATATGAGCTTCTGCTCTGTGAGGTTTGAAATGTCTCATCAACCTTCACAAAGTACTGAGGAAATACACAAAAATGCTGGAAAACCAAAGAATTTGTGGGACCTGAAGGATTTTTCTGAAGAACAGCAGCTAGTTTAACTGTTCAGGACAAACAAGGGACTCATGAACAACTATCACTAAACAAAAAAACACAGCTTTGGATCGTTCAGGTAACAACACAGTATTAAGAATCAAGTGTATGTAAACTTTTGAACGGGGTCATTTTTATAAATTCAACTTATTTTCTCTTGTGGACTATATGTAAACATCTTTTATGTGAAATATCTTATTCAGGTCAGTACTAAATAAACAATAACATGCATTTTGTATGATCCCTCTTATTTTGGTAAAATAATTAACATTTTGCAGATTCTGAAAGGTGTATGTAAAGTTTTGACTTCAACTGTATATAAATGGTAATACAGTATGTGGTAATACTGTGGTACTGTAAACCATATATGTAATATTTTAATTATTAAATTATTTAAAAATTTAAATACATAATTTCATTTAATAATTGTATTATATTTTATATCTTTATTATTTTTATATATACTATATTACTACGGTATAGTGCTGTTATCAAATGGTAATACTATGGTACTTTGAACCATACCATGGTACTACAATTCATGTACCATGGTATTTACCAACTTCCTTATACATATTTACATCCAAAATACCATGACAGTACTTTGGTATTTTTAGTACTTTTTGTTGAAGTGATTTTCAGCACCATAATATGCATCCAAATAGCATAGTAAAACTATCAGATACTATCACTGTACCATAGTATGTTTTTGTAAGCTTATTCTGGTGTAAATTCACCATCCAACACGCTATTGCACAGCGACGCAAACCTCTCTTGAGAAGATAAACCAGCAGCAGTTACTGGTTGGAGGACTTAAACTTTATTTAAACCGACACGTTTTGGCAGCCTAGTCAGAATTCCAACGAGGAAGAGTATAAATGTAGTCATCGACATTAATTACCGTTGCTGATGTAATCGTCAGCAACTTCAGCTTGTTTACAAGACAGCACGAAGCAGAAAAAAACTCAATTCTGCACACTGGTCACCAGTGGAACATGTTGAGAAACACTGTCCTGAAGTTTTCCGTGTTCCACCGTTAGATGTTGCACTGAAATGCCTTCACGTCTGATCTCTCTATTGCGTGTGGCGGTAACATATGCAGCCTCAGAACCCTGTGATGTGACCCCATGTGAATCACTGGCGACGTTCTCCACGCTGTATGGAGCGGATGATGTTAGCGAATGTGTGTGCGCATCAAAAGAGGAAGCCAGACATTTTGAGATCGCCTCAAGCCTTATTTTCTGATTTTGTGTGAACAGACAGTCGTTGACGGCTGTGGGGACAAAATGCACAAGAATAATATCTCACACATAGCATCTCTGCACTTCATCATTACTGCGCCTGGCTTCTGCTGTCGGCATATGCTGAAAGGTTTTTTTTAGCCTGAATAAACATGATGACTTTTCGCAGCTCCCATGCCGAATGCATCGCTACCTAATTATTCTTTATTCCTGTAGGTATTAAAATAAATCCTGTTTAAATCGAATCTCCCCAGACGTCTCTTCAAAATATGCCTTGGTTTACTTGCACCTACTTGTGTTTCAACCTACTCTCCACACCAAATATACCCATCATGAACTAGCCATCATTATCCAAAACACCTCCTCTTCATCTCCACAAACAAGCGTCTCGCTGGTCCCTTCCTTTCAGGTTGGACTCGGAGCCGAGTGTCTGTGCTGCGTTTTTGCCTTCAGCAATGGGAATGACGACAGAGGTTGTGTTTACACCTGGTCTGAGCACTTGTCAGGCTGTGAACGCTGCAGTGGAGGAGATGGATGTCATGTTGGGGCCCATGTGTTGGACAGGGAGTGATAATAAAGCGTAATTCGATGGCTGTGGAGCCGAGCGTTGTGTTGGGCCTGGAGCGGGTGATTGAAAGCGCTGAGGCTCCAGTGGACGGAGGAGACACTTCCTCAATCCATTTGCAGCCTTCTTTAGTGCCTTCGGATGTGTTTGGATGTGTGTCGTGTGTGTGTCGAGAGCTGTGACCCTAACGAAGCCGTATATCACTGCAGTACACTTCTGCTTTCACTAACAATAAAAAGGTACTTTGGCATTACTGTGGTTGTTTAGAAATTACCATGGTATTTTAGAAATGCATTTTGGATATGGTACCATGATAATATTCTTGGAAGTTCTGTGGAGTACCATGTTAACAAAGTTATCGCCATAGTACTTTTGTAAGGGTACCAGTAACAACCAATAACTTCTTGTCCTACCATAATAATAATAATAATAATAATATACATTTGTTTTCAATAAATTAGAATTTATAACTTTACTATACATTTTATTTTTTTAATACATTATTACTTTTTGGTAAGGTTACCAATAACCACCAATAACTTTGTCTTACCCATAATAATAATGTAGTAGTAGTAGTAGTAGAAGTAGGAGAAGTAGTTATTCTAAATATGTTTTAATATATTTTTTTTACAAATTTATTTTTAGTACATTGTTATTATTATTATTAATTAATAATAATAATAATAACAACATTTATTACTAAACATTTATTTTTTAATACATTATTACTTTTTGGTAAGGGTACCAATAACTTTTTGTCTACCCATAATAATTTACTATTAGTAGTAGTAGTAGTAGTAGTGGTAGTAGTATTTAAAATGTATTATTATAAATGTCTATTTAGTAAATTATACTACACATTTATTTTTAATACATTATTAATAATAATAACAGTATTTGTTTGTTTGTTTAATGTACCAAGAATACACTGTGTTTTGGGGTTTATACACCTAATATCCTACTTTTTCTCTTTCTTTTTTTTGGAGTACCATGTAAATACCATGGTATATAAATTGTAATCATTTATTTAGTACTTGTTTAATAACTTTAATAACTCAAAACTTATTAATTATGCTACCTTGGTACATGAATTGTACTTAACTATGGTCATTATTTGGAGCATGCCATCACTGTACCTTTGTACCACCACAGTACTTTTTGTAAGGGTTTCACTTTGATTATGCTTCCAGTCAGATGTAATTATGTGGCATTGAGTCTAAGTGTAAGACCCACTTTGTCTTGAACTACTATGTACTTACATTTCAATTAATTATTTGATATAATGCACTGATTGTGTATATACACATTGTACTTATATTTAAAAATACCTTCTTCTACGTATACTGTAAATATACTGTATGCTCCATCATTTTTGTATACATCTATAATTGCACTATTGACCATACCCCTACCCCTTAAGCCTAACCAAACCACCAAACCTGTCTCTAACCTTAACCATGTCCCTCCTCAATAGAAGCAAACATGATTTGCAATACAGCATTTTTACAACATTTCATTATTTTTGAACATGCACATAGTAGTTAAAGACACCTAATATAAAGTGAGAACTGAGTGGACTGTATATAGAATAAAACACATCGTTATTGAGGTACAGGAAGAGAGCGAGTGTGTAACAGAAAGAGCACAGGAATAAAAGAGCATGACACACTGAGACATACTCATCTGACATTCACAATCTCACAGTGTACGTGTGTGTGAAAGAGAGAAAGAGAATGAGACAGAACATTGAGAGTAGCGGGGGAGTGAAACTCTCTCGGAACAGTTGGGATGAATCATCCGGTTTTCACCTCTCTCCAAGTCTTGCAGTAAACTGTTCTCATGGTAAAAAAACAACAGTATAAGGTAATGTTAACACGTGTTCTGACCTACAAATAATGTGTCTGTTTACACTGAGAACATATCTGGGGCCCGTTTCAGAAAGGAGGTTAAGTGAAAACTCTGAGTATGTTAACCCTGAAATGAGGGAAACTCTGGGTTTTCCGTTTCAAAATGGGAGGTTTTCAAACCCGGGAAAGCAGGGTAAGTCAAGCCGTTTCTGAAAGAGAGGTAACTTATACTCAGAGTCGGTTACTGGAAACTTATGCTGTGAACCTAACCTGGTCTTTTCTTCTCCCCTTTCCGTTTTTTTAAAGTGTAAGCGATGTTTTACTACCTCATTCATTCATTCACGCTGCAAAATTGCTTTTCTTACTGAGTATTTTTGTCAATACAAATATTTTGTACAAATATATAAAAAAAATCTTAAGTTAAGATGCATTTTCTATAGATGAAAAATTATCTAGATATTTAGTTATTAATAATTTAATTATCTAGATATAAATTGTTCTCCGTAGGGTAAAAAAAATAATCTTCATGCAAACGGAAACAACAATAGGCTATTTTTAATATTAAAAGGCAGATAGGCATTACCAGATAATTTGCTAAATAAAAAATTAACTTAATTTTTTTTTTCCGTTCATGGAAACAAGACTAAATACCTTATATTATTTATTTTATTATAATGTTTTACACCGTATTCATGTGCATATTTATTTGAGTGGTACCATTTTAAATGGTAGTTTTCTTCAAAACATCGGAGATGCAGAGCACATTATAAGTCCTGTATGCAGAATTTAAGGAAAGTGTGCATCGCTCTCGCGCTCTTTCTGAGATTGCTTTTTTCATGAGCACAAATCCATCAAAGAGGAGTATCACAGGACTGTAGGTCAGTGGTGTAGAAATCGGTTTAAATGAGGCTAATCTGATAAATGACGTTCAATTGATAACATCTTTCTGTGACGTCTGGAAGTAACCCAATAATCAGAATTTTTTGGTCATCTTTATTTCCTAGTACAAAAGCGAAAGTTATTCTTTTTACTTTTGGATTTGAGAAAACTTCCAATACTTGACCATCTCCCCTTCATCTGTCAGTGGTGCTGCTGCATTCTTGCTGCCTTCTTGCTGTCTACAAGTCAGTAGTTCATTTTATTACTCTAATTAAGAAATGTAACAGGTTGGATTAGAGAATATTTAATTATGTGAAAAGAGTGTTAGACTATGTGGAATAAGCTGCAGCGTGTTGAAATAGACATTGAATGATATTTAATGTCAAATGTTTGTAAAGTCATTTAGCCCACACCCATGAACCATTCAGGTTTAAAGCTTTACCTTGATTGAATTGTGTTTTTATACTTCATTTTTAGCTGCTGCCACGTTATTGTTTCTTTTTTCTGTCTTTTTCCTTTTTTTTTCTTTTTTTTTTGTGGCCATGGAATACCATTAAAATGAATATTAGTTCAATAATTTACAGTTTTCACCTCTGATATTATAACAGTTATTAAATTATTGACAGTTATTAAGAATTAAAGTTACGCATTGACGGAAGTATGTGCGCTGACGTCTTTTTTTTTGGCGGGAGCTGTTGCCATGGTGAATCGTAATTTCGGAGCTCCACTGATCATGACTTTTCATAGTCGTGGTGCACGCGCTAAACTCAGAGTCAACCTACTTAGAGTTGAGTAAACTAACACAATTCAGCTGTTCTGTAACCGAAAACTCTGAGTTTCCCATCTCAGAGTAAGTCAACTCTGAGTTCAAGTTTAAACTCCGAGTTGGTTGAACCTCCTTACTGAAACAGGCCCCTGATGTGATAGATTATTATTATTATTATTATTAACAACAACAACAGCAGCAATAATAAAACATTTTATTAGTAGTAGTAGCAACAACAACAACAACAACAACAATAACAACAACATAATAATAATAATAATAATGAGGATAGAATCTTGCATGAAAACAAAGGAGATGAAATGATGGGGAATGGAGTTTGGCAACTGTTGCGAGCCAGATTCGAAATAACATTTCCTGTATGAGCACCACAACTCAGTGGTTTTCCTTATAAAAAGTACTTTTGCGAGTTCTAACGAGGATGTCCGAAACAATATGTTATTGCTATGGTCCCATGTCCAAATACAAAAAAACTTGCACCATGCATCAACCGCTAGCCCACAGCTCCAACACTATGCTAACATTTCATTCGTCTTGGCACTTCACTAATCGGTATAGACTGCTGCTGAGGTATCCAGGGCCGCAGTACACGCGCACTGCTGATTGCATTCTGTTGTGAACTCACAGATGACTAATTACCGTAAAAACAAACTGAAGTGATTGGCTCAGGACGAGTGGCTGTCCAGACTGGCCCTGTGACAAACCGCAGAAGGAAAAATAGTGATTGAGAGAGAGAGAGATAGAGTAACGTGGGTCAAACACCATTTCCCGCGGGACGTTGTCTCAGGAGCGACCTGTCTCTTCGCATTGAGAGCCCACGCCGTAGCACAAGACGACACCTCATCGTGATTCATCCACTGGAGCCACCGCCACCAGGGCACCACAGAGGCCCCTAGGGGTCCATGGGCACACTTCTCTACAACACTTCTTCTCCTTCACTATCTCTCTTTTTTGTCTTCTATTCATTCTCAGCTCTGACCTCGAGGAGTTCAGAGGGTTTTGGATCCATGTGACAGACAAGCTTCAGTTGACTGACTGATAGCACAGAGTGAATAGTGACTTAATGGGTAAGAAGCATCATTAGAGAATTTATGTGTCTGTTTTCATCAATCTGAAGTCTGAATGCAGATTCTGAGTCTATTATATGCTAAACTTTACAACATAATGAAAATGTAAGTTTAGATTCATGTCATGTGTGTTGGGAACAAAATTGTATGTGCATGCAAAGATCATTTACAGTAACAACGTTACCATTGAATTTAGTTTTAAAATTGGAAATGTTACCATTTAAATTTTTAGTTTTCTTAAACCATAGTATGCTGGTCTTTGCTGGTTTATGATGGTCTTATGTGGTTGTCCAACTGTTCTGCCAGTAGATAATTGCTCTAAATCTCTCTAAAACCTGCAAAGAGATTAGTTTGAGCAGGCTTGGAGACCAGCTAGAGTTTAAGATGGTGTTTTTCTAGGCTGTATTAAAGTCTGAAACAATTCTGTCAGTTAAATCCAACTGTAATTCTGAATCTAGAGGTTTTAAGATATACAGGTGCTGGTCATTAACGTTTAAAAAGTTGATTTATTTCACTAATTCCATTCAAAAAGTGAAACTTGTATAATGTATACATTCATTCCACACAAAATGATATATTTCAAGTTATTTCTTTTAATTTTGATGATTATAAGTGACAACTAATGAAAATCCAAATTCAGTATCTCAGAAAATTAAATATTGTGAAAAGGTTCAATATTGAGACACCTGTGCCACACTCTAATCAGCTAATTAACTCAAAACACCTGAAAGGCCTTTAAATGGTCTCTCAGTCTAGTTCTGTAGGCTACAAATCATGGGGAAGACTGCTGACTTGACAGTTGTCCAAAAGACGACCATTGACACCTTGCACAAGGAGGGCAAGACACAAAAGGTCATTGCAAGAGGCTGGCTGTTCACAGAGCTCTGTGTCCAAGCACATTAATAGTTGTGGTAGAAAAAAGTGTACAAGCAATAGGGATAACTGGAGAGGATTGTGAAACAGTGGGGGAGATTCCTCTGCAGCTTCAAAGAACCACTACGCACAGACGTTGCAAGACATGGGTTTCAGCTGTCGCATTCCTTGTGTCAAGCCACTCTTGAACAACAGACAGCGTCAGAAGCGTCTTGACTGGACTGCTGCTGAGTGGTCCAAAGTTATGTTCTCTGATGAAAGTAAATTTTGCATTTCCTTTGGAAATCAGGGTCCCAGAGTCTTCCATCTAGTCCAGTTAAAGTTTCAAGTGTGTTTTTGTCAGCTGGTGTTGGTCCACTGTGTTTTCTGAGGTCAAGGTCAACGCAGCCGTATACCAGGTTTTAGAGCACTTCATGCTTCCTGCTGCTGACCAACTTTATGGAGATGCAGATTTCATTTTCCAACAGGACTTGGCACCTGCACACAGTGCCAAAGCTACCAGTACCTGGTTTAAGGACCATGGTATCCCTGTTCTTAATTGGCCAGCAAACTCGCCTGATCTTAACCCCATAGAAAATCTATGGGGTATTGTGAAGAGGAAGATGCGATATGCCAGACCCAACAATGCAGACTGAAGGCCACTATCAGAGCAACCTGGGCTCTCATAACACCTGAGCAGTGCCACAGACTGATCGACTCCATGCCACGCCGCATTGCTGCAGTAATTCAGGCAAAAGGAGCCCCAACTAAGTATTGAGTGCTGTACATGCTCATACTTTTCATGTTCATACTTTTCAGTTGGCCAAGATTTCTAAAAATCCTTTCTTTGTATTGGTCTTAAGTCTATTTTCTGTTATAAGATCATGAAATAAACACTTGAAATATATCAGTCAATGAATGTATACATTTCAATTTCATTTTTGAATGGAATTAGTGAAATAAATCAACTTTTTGACTGCAGTCCTGAAAAGACTCTAGAGTTTAGGCTGGTTTAAGATGGATTTTAAGATTTACCCTGCTGCTAAGGTCATCTTGAACCAGTCTGGTCTATAATGGTTTTAGCTGGTTGTCTATCTGGTCTCCCAGTCTGATTAGCTGGAAAGCCCTCATAACTTCTCTAAAACCTGCCAACAAGGCCAGCTAAAACCAGCAATCCAGTTTTAGCTGGTTTAAGATGTTTTCTTTCCAGGTTAAAAGATCTGCAACCCCTCTGTCAAGTTTCATCAGACTGCAATCCTGAATCTAGAGATGGTAAGATAGATTTTAAGATTTACCTTGCTGAAAAAGTCACCTTGAACCAGCCTAAGATGGTCCTGCTGGTCTTATCTGGTCTATAATGGTTTTAGATGGTTGTCTATCTGGTCTCCCAGTCTGATTAGCCGAAAAGCAATCATAACTTCTCTAAACCTGTCAACAAGGCTAGGAAACCAGCTAAAACTAGCAATCCAGTTTAAGCTGGTTTAAGATGTTTTCTTTGCAGGTTCTATCTCCTCTGTCAATTGAATCCTGAATCTTGAAATTTTAAGATATATTTTAAGATTTAGCCTTCTGAAAAGGTCATCTGGAACCAGCCTAAGATGGTCCTGCTGGTCTTAGCTGGTTTATAATGATCTTAGATGGTCGCCCATCTAGTTTCCCAGTCTGATTGGCTGAAAAGTGCTCCAAACCTCTCTAAAACATGGGGGACCAGCTAAGACCACCGAAACAATTTAGACAGGTTTAAGATGTTTTTTGCCGTGTTATGTTAAGATCTGCAGCATCTTTATCAGTCAGATTGCAATTGCAATGAGATTTAGCTCAATTGAATCAAATTAGTCAGATCCTTAACTTTATTAAACTAGACTAAGATGTTTTGCTGGTCTTAGCTGGTCCGCTTGAGTTTTTTGTGCAGTTATGACCTACCTTCTCAAGCCACATGAAGACTTTTCATTCTGATTGCACTATTAGTCAAATTATTAATGAATCATTAGGCTGCATATAAACTTAGCAACTGTGGTTATTTATCAAAAGTTGCGTTATTGTGAATAGCATGAAAGGACAGTCGTTTAACTTGATTGCTTCTGCAGTTTCCACAGTTTCTGCAGAGTCTGCAGAACACCGCTCTACATCCTGTTGGTAACATACACAACACTATATAAATGCGTACATGGAGGGATGAGGTAACTTGGCAAGCCCACACGTAACCCAGAGAGGGAGAGAGAAAGATTAGAGAGCGTTAGGAGCTATGTGTGATCCGTCCTCGGGAGCTTGGGATGTTTCAATAATGATGTATGAGCACTTGGCCTCCTGGGATACCAGGATGTAACCCAGATTCTGTGCTCGGACGTGCGAGAAGACGGATGACTGTGTTGTGTGTTTTATGTGTTTTGTGTGTGTGTGTATGAGAAAGCGAGGCAGATCTCAGTGGTATGTGCTGCCATCATGTGTCAGGTAGCCTGCTCTGTTTTAGCAGTGAGCTAATGCTAGCCTTTCAGTCCCCAAAACAAACATATTCAATCAGTATTTGTGTATCTTACAATTTTCTACGTGGCAGCTACACATTTCACTGGCTTCCATTGCTGCCTGAATGTTTGACCCAGCACAATCTGTCACAGTGAATTTCCTCCAGACTGCTTTATTCCAGTTTGAGCTGTCAGGAGTAAAAGTGTTGTTGTTGCTCCATCTAGTGGCAGCAACCCGACTTTGTCAATAAAATAATTTAAAAATTAAATAAATAAAAAAAATAATAATTTTACTTAAAAAATGTATTAAAATAAAAAAAGTACAATATTAATATTAAATAATAATAATAATAATAATAAAAAATTACAAATAAAATGCAAAAAAAGAAAAGAAAATGCAAATAAAATGCTAAAAATGAAAGTACAAATAAAATACAAACAAATTAAAATACAAAAAAATTAAAGTAGAAAATGAAAATACTAATAAAAAAATTTTTTATTAAAAATAAAGGTGCTTCACGATGCCATAGAATAACCTTTTTGTCTAAATGGTTCCATAAAGAACCTTTAACATTTCTACATTTCACTACTGATTATACCCTGTATGATTGTGTATGTGACAAATAATAAAGAACCTAACATCTGAAGAACCTTTCAGTTTCTGTTTTTTTTTGGTTCTTCAGATTATAAAAAGGTAAGAAAGAGGTGGTTCTTTAAAGAACCTTTGACTGAATGGTTCTTTGTGGAACCAAAAATAGTTCTTCTATGCCATCGCTGCGAAGAACCTTTTAAACACCTTTATTTTTAAGAGTGTAAAGATAAAATAAAAAATATAATACAAAAATAGAGTATAAATAATAATAAAAAATATTAAAAAGTGAAAATCGTAGTAATAATATAATATTGCTTTCAGTGATTTAGATTGAAATTAACTTTCATTTTGATAAGGGTATGTTTGTCATGAAGTTGGCACATAATGCAAAATGTGACATTATACTCAGCTTTAAGATGCCTGTACTTTCAGAAAGAAAGAAAGAGAAAAGGAAAGGGTGCCAACACACGTAACACATAATTAACTGCAAAGCAAGCATGCAAGAAACATCTGAAGTATTCACGCCTCAGAAAAAATCCCTCATGTGATCGTAGCGACATTTTATCATGTGGCCTACGTGTCTTTCATCTGTGAGCGCGGTTTGGGAATATCATGTTCCTCCTGAGTCACTTTAATAACAAACTGTGCTGAGCTCAATGGAAACGTACAGGAAAGACTCAATCAACCTGTTTGTTATGAAGTTGGTCAGCACAAACTGCATATTAAAACCACAAATGGTGCAAATTATTCATTTGATTTTGTTTTGAATAACTGGAATATTTGTTTTGGGTGACTATTATTTATTATCTTGAGTTGTTTTTAGTGGTCCAGTGTTTAGTGGTCAGTTTATTTGAAGCATTTTTCATTTGCTTCACATACTTTCATTTTTTTCTACTGCAAACCAACATAAAATACAACGTGTGAATGCCTGGATCATCTGCAAACACTTAAACACTGTATGCAATTTAAATACATGTAACAGAAGGACAGCACATAAATGTGCATTTTATGACATTATTAGCTACAGATTAGTTTAAAAACACATTTAAGAAGTTTAGATGCCCTTTGAATGTCCTTAGATGGTAATACAGTATCATTTTTCTGCGATTCAGAGTCACCAGACCAGCTCTAACCAGCATAAACCAGCTTGGTTCAATTTTGTTTTTTTTCTCAGCAGTGTAAACTTATATAATAAGACAAATATTCATTGAGTTCACTGTAGTATTTTAGCTCTATTCAGTCTGATATCTTATGTGTGAATAAATAAGTAGGCCTATATAATTCTTAGTTTCCTCCTTATGGGGATTTTAGTGCTCTTAAGAATAGTCACATAAATGTTAGTAAATGTTGAATCGAGGTATTAAGACCAGTAAAACTATGAATGTGTGCTCTTTCAGTACAGATGAGTATCTTGAGTTGTACGTGAGGTCAGCAGCCAGACACCGAAAGGTCAGAGTCATAATAGACTGGATCATATGACTGCAGCAACACACACACACACAACATCTCGATTACACACTCACATATAAACAGAGATCATGCATTTGCCCACAACTAAAACAAGCACATGCAAAGACCAACACACTGGCAAATTCAATAAACTGTCGTATTTCAGCTCAAAATTATGCATCTTACTAAACACCCATAATCCAGTTCAATGAGGCGTAAAAATCATGCCATTCTTTTGAGCCCAAGCACACCATGTTTCTATGTAAATTAGGCTCATTATAGATTGCACCGTATTCACATATGGACTACTTTTATGATGTTTTAATGGCATTTTAAAGCTTGAGTCTCCATTCGTTATAATTGCATGGAGAAGAGCATGAAAACTCATTTTGTGTTTCACCAGACATGATTGTGCGTAAATGAGGGGAATTTTCACTTGTGCATAAACTATGTTTTTAAGGCTTTTAGGTATGAATTACTTATCAGAAGGTCGAGAAGCCCCGTCCTTTCTCCAGCCCTCATATCTCTCCCTCTCTCTTTTGGGAACAGAGACATGATGGGATTTGCAGGAAATGTCACGTCCGTCACACACGGGCTACATAGTGCATTCAGCATGCCTTTGTATGAACCCAGTTTAACATTACATAAAGGTACAGTACCAGTCAAAGTTTGGACTGAATATTTTTCCTTGTGACACTTTTTGATACTAAGGCTCATGAAGAAATTATTTTGTATACAATCATAAACTGTGCTTAGGTGTATGAATTTGTTTGCAAAAAAGGTCACACTTTATTTTAAGGTCCAATTTTCGCTTAGTTTAGTATTACATTAAAAGACAACTGTTTTAAATGGGACTTTTAATGGGAACACAATTGAGAAGAAAGAAAGAAACAAAAATGCCTCCTAGACCTAATTTTGTCAAGTGATTTTGGGCCCATAGAATCACTTCGTGTCACTTTTAGTTTAGTCTCAATAAACTCCTAATTTGCTGCTTATTAATAGTTAGTAAGGTAGTCAAGTGTAGGTGTAGAATATAGTCATGCAGAATATGTGCTTTATAAGTACTAATAAACAGCCAATATGTTAATAATAGGCTTGCTAATAAGCAACTAGTTAATATTGAGAATTGGTCCCTATACTAAAGTGTTACTGCACAAAATATTTTGTGTAATTTTCCAGTTAAAATATCTAAAAATCCTTAAAATTGGCTAAAAAAGCTTTTGACTGGCACTGTATATCATGGAGATATATCTGTGAAAGCAATTGTTGCCTTTGACATTATAAGAATGTTTTCTGTCATTTAATTATTTACAAAACTGGATTAGCGCATATCCACAATTCTAGCAGTTTGAGTTTAGTATTATATTAAAAGACTCCTGTTTCAAATGGGACTTTTAATGGGAACACAAGTGACAAGAAAGAAAGAAACAAACAAAAATGCCTACTAAATCTAATTTTATCAAGTGATTTTGGGCCCATAGAATCACTTTGTCACTTTTCATTTCAGAGTCACACATAATTTGACAACAACTTCCTCAGAAACTTTCAAGAACTTCCTGTCTGGTCTCAGTCCACATCGACAGCCCCGTCCAGACGCTGCTTCATGCCCTGGCTGCACCACCAGCACAGAGAAAACAGATAGAGGGCCATGCAGGTCGGCAGGTCGTAGAGATACACCATTATGAAGATCACAAACAGAATAACATACACAAGAGCCTTGGCCATGTGACCCAGCGAGCAGAATTCTCTCAACAGCCTACTGCTGTTACCGCCCACCCAGGACAGGTGAATGCTGGGTAACGGCATGGAGAGTTCATCCTCTCCGTCCAGTTGCTGGGGTTCTTGAAAGTTTCTGAGGGTCTTCCCAAGCTCAAAGTCCTTCCTCTGCCGAAGTTTCCTTTGCAGATGTTGTCCGAAGTAGGTGCCTGGATGGGTCAGGACTAACTGTTGGATAGGTAGGTATGTGGGTGGGTGCAAATTTGGTAGCATGAATCTCAAACTCTTTCTCTTCTCCATCTGTGCAATTGTCAATCACTGCTCGGGAGTCCTCTATAAGCTCTTCTGAATGCATTTCATCCTCTTCAACACTAGCAGCATCTATCGTCGTCTCATTCAGTCGCTCCTTCATTTTAAGTCCTTCGTTTGCCTCAAAAGGCCTCTCTTCATTTTTCAGTAGCTCTGAATTGTCTTTGTTAAAACTCTTGTTCGACGTGCATAATTCGTTCTCATTAAATGCCTCGCTCTCGCACGATGAAACGCTCTGTATTTCTGTGCTGTGATCCGTAGTTGTTTCATCTTGTCCTTTTCTACTGCTTTCCGTGTCCTCTTCATGTAGTTCTCTACAAAACGCCCTCATTTCCACCTGCTCCTCGCTAGCATCTTTATTTATATCCTTCCTTTCTGAAGAAGATCCCTCGGCCTGTCTATTTGTGAGTGGCACGTCCATGATCCCTGTAAATGTCAGGGTGTCTTTGACCGCTCTCTGTGTGTTTTCTTTAACCTTTGAGGTGTCGGAGCTGCCCGTGCATTCTTCAGGTGAGATTCCATCTCTGGCTTTTGAATTCTGAGTCTCGGTGTCATGTGCGGTTCGAGTTTCATCCCCAGGGTTTGCTTTGGTCGTGTCTTGACTCAAAGATCCACTTGTGTGCTTGTGATGTGGGGCTTGGCGGTCACAAGATGTCTCTAACTCACTTCCCGCCCTCTCTGGCTCCGATCCCTGGGCAGAACATGGTAGGGTAGTGACCCTTGGCTCTTTCACTAGTTGGTAATCCACAACCTGATCTCTAGAAAGACTCGTGCTGAGATCCTTTGATTGCTCTACGGGATCAGATTTTACAGTTTCCATTGCTTTCCTGTCAGCAGACTTTTGGCTGTGGTCTTTCTCAGCTCCCTTGTCCTCCATTGGGACTAAAACTTCTGACTCAGGAGGAACACATACTTGGTCCTGCATATCAGTGCCGTTAAGAGAAGTTTCCCAGGCCTCAGAAGCAGATATGGCTAGGTGATCTTCAACCTGATGTCTTGTTTTACTGCAGGCATCTGGAGGGTTTGCTTGGGGGGGTGTTGTAGTGGTATTGCCCCAATCCAGGGAAAGCAAAGGGATCTGGTGGTACATTAGTACTGGTGGCGTGTCCATACCGTATCCTTGTCGGCTGTGGACAACCGGCAAGTCGGTTCTACTTGGTATAATCAGCTTTGGGATGGATGTGGTACTTTCATCTGTGTTGGAATTACATCCCATCTGGGTTTCCATTGCTTTCTGAGAGAAGTAGTCCTGCACGCGAGCCAAACGAACAGCTTGACGTTTCCTACGACGATCCACCTGTCAAAAAATAGACCTTTCAACAGACTTTATTATGTCATATTTGTAATGAGAGGCAGTTATTCAGTGCAATATAATGTTGCAAAATGCATGAATTTATCCTTACTAATAAGTTTCTGCTTTGCATTTAAAGAGATTGTTCACCCAATAACGTATATTTATCAGTAAACTACAAACTGGTGAACTACCTCTCTAAAGGCCTGTCTTTGTCTCTGAATGTCTCTGAGCACTCATTGACCCTACCAGAGTTTTGCAGCAGTCCTTAAGGGATTTGCAGGAATTGATTCCTGCTTCTTTCTCTATTTTGTTCTCCCTAGTATGCCCGGCCTTGGGTGTGACTTGTTCTGGAAAAAAACAAACAAACTCAAACTCGGTCTCTCATCTTCAGAATCAAAGTTCCCCATTCCCAGATCTCCACATAAGAAACCCACCTGAGATCTCACCGCTCGCCTCTGCAGGTGTCACCTCCGAGTAGGTCTTTTTACTGTAAATATAAGGCAGGTTTTCAATCACACTCACCAACCATATCTTCAAACATACCACCTCCAGTCAAAACAGAGTGCTTGATTGGACAACCAGAGAAATACGTCTCGTTTTATTGAGAAATGAAGTATACCTACCTATTTAACAAAGTTTAACCATGGATTTTAGTTCTGCTGTGCGTCTGCTACTGTAAAGTGTTCAGAGTCATTTTTAGTGCTGCTATGCAATTGGTGGGATGTTTTGGATGGTTGCCAAAGGTTTTGCTATGCGATTACCCTCCTGCACTGCAACAAAATCCTGTTTTAAAGACTTTTTTTTCTTTCAGTGTACATATATGGGATTTCTTTTGGACAGTTTTATCATTTCTAAAGGGATAGTTCACCCAAAAATGAAAATTATGTCATTAATTATTCACCCTCATGTCGTTTCAATCCCGTAAGACCTTCGTTCATCTTCAGAACACAAATTAAGATATTTTTGATGAAATCCGAGAGATTTCTGACCCTGCAATGACAGCAACTCAACTGATTTCTTTTTTTTTGGCCCAGAAAGGTAGTAAGGGCATCGTTAAATGTGTCCATGTGACAGCAGTGGTTCAACCATAATGTTATGAAGCTACGAGAATATTTTTTTGTGCACAAAGAAAACAAAAATAATGACTTTATTCAACAATTTCTTCTCTTCCGTGTTGCGTTCATGAGAGAATCACGATGCATGCATGTGCATTGCAAACAAGGCCCAGCGTATCCGGGTTCTATGTCAGAACGCCGGCTCCTGCGTCAGCAGCATCACAAATATGCATCGTGGTACTCTCGTGAACGTTCGTCGACTGACACAGAAGAGAAGAAATTTGTGAATAAAGTCGTTATTTTTGTTTTCTTTATTTATTCTCGTAGCTTCATAACATTACGATTGAACCACTGATGTCACATGGACTATTTTAATGATGTCTTTACTACCTTTCTGGGCCTTGAACGTGGTAGTTACATTGCTGTCTATGGAGGGTCAGAAAGCTCTCGGATTTCATCAAAAATATCTTAATTTGTGTTCCGAAGATGAATGAAAGTCTTGCAGGTTTGGAACAACATGACATAATTTTCATTTTTGGGTGAACCCTTTAAGGCTAGATTTGCAAGTCTGATTACTTGGTAAAAGTAGCAACACACATCTCTTAAACAGTCTGCATTATTTACGGTATCATTCACGTCCAGGATGAGTTATACACCAAAGTTCAAATCTCTAACACTTAGCTTGAGTAATAGTGATGATAGTGTCTGTTTTTGCAGTGTTCCCCACCTGATTGTTTTAAGGCAGCTCCTGATACCTTTTTGGTTACTCTCCTCTACAAACTTCTCCTTTTCACTCTCTTTCTTTTTCAGATCGCTCCTTCGTCTTTGGTGGCAGAAGACAATGTAGTTCGTCCCTCCATTGTTGGCCCAGAAGGTTCCAACAGCACTTTCGTACCTCAGACAGAACTCCACCCGCAACCCTTCGTCCTGGAATGGAGGCGTCAACACGAGGTGGAAAGAGAAACAGTCGGTCTCGCCATCGCTGGACCCAGGCATGTACTCCGCCATCAGGTCGAAGTGGCTCTGCCAGCCGTCCAGAGTGACGTGGATGTAGATGGCCTTGTGGAAGCAGAGGTTAAGCACGCGAACAATGCCCCGGATCGTGGTGGATCCAGGGAGCAGTTCGATGCGCTCCAGTTCCAGCTTCTGCTGCTGAAGTCTCACCTCCATGTCCTGGTGCAACGCTGGGACATTGAAGAGGCATGAGATGTAGTATTCCTCACCCTCTCTACCATCTGAATCCAGCCTTGATGAATCCCGGTTGTCGTACTCCTTCACGAAAACCAGGTTCAGACCAAAGGCATCCGCAAACGACACTTTTCTTCGTACGGCTACCGGTGGGGGCTCGGCTTCCGCCTCCTCGGATTCATCTCCAGAGCTTGCTTCTAATACCCTGTCCACCGTTTTCTCCAATTTTACATATTCCTTGTTGTTTTTCATTGTCCAGTCATTATAGATGGGAGGCTCCAGGTTGCAGGAGACCATAGAGAGTACAATCTCTTCCCCAGACATGCCTGGGTAATGCTGGATGGGTTAAGTCTAAGAGAACAACACTAACCGCCTGAAACCCTCACTCACAACTTGACTAGGCACAGAGCGTCAGGTTGCAGCTGAACATTGTGTGGTTGCCAGGCTTAAAAATAGCTGCGGGTGCTACCAAACTATGCTGGTCTTCCTGGTCACTAGTGTCTGGTAGACGTGGGACACTTTGATGTGTTCATGTCGTCTGTTGAACTCTGCTGTTGAAATGCTGTTGAATTATATATGTGTATCTGTTCTGAAACAACACAATGCTTCTGTTTGGAAATGCAGAAGAGATCGGGGCTGGTTGTCACATGGGAAATTGGCTCAAGGGGCGATATCAGAGTAACTACAAGTTTTAAATGCTTCTGGGTTTTTCACATGTATATTGGTTTCAAACACCTAGTTGAAACTGTCTTACAGAATAAAGACAGATTTTTGTGAATTCTGTCCTTTGAACTAAATTTTACTTTGGTCATATTTTATGTCATGTCTGTTGGCATGTGAACACAACAATGACCACACTGGCATTACATTCAAATAATATAATGATTAAATGTTAGATTGAGGCAAGTTGTCATGTTTTTATACAGTTTATATAAGTTATTAATGATTATTTCTTCTGGCCAAATATTTTATTTTATTGTTTATATTTTGACTGTGTTTTGTTTTGTTTTATATTAGTTTTACTGTTTAGATCGAGTTGAAAAGCCTTTCAGTCTGTAATGCATTTTAAATGCAAATTGTTTAAGATGGCTTTTATTACATTCAGATATTATTTCATATTTCAAAACAAAAGTATTTCATCATAATTGTCAGTGATCAGTAGGTTCCCATTGTGACAACGTACCCCATATTGTGACAACTTGCTTTGCTATGGTGCATATTGTCACACTAGATCAGTTCAATAAACTGTGTTTTATAAGAGGTGAAGGACTGAAACGGACTTTAGCAAATATTTTTACTTCATTAATTTATAAAAATGTACACTTTTTATTTTATTTGTATGTGCTTTTCGTTTTATTGTATAGTTATTTAATCAATGTAGAGCTTTGTGAGTTGTGAATTCCAGAAAACGTTGCATTATCACAACTGACCACTAGGTGACAGTGTCTAACCAAAGTTGTGTGCACACTGTTTGTTTCTTTGAGACTCAAAAGTGGTTTCTAAAACATTCCAGTAGGTGGCAGCAAACCCTTATGTTTCATGCAGTCTTCTCAAAACGATTTTCCTCCCCTAAAATCCATATAGAAAATGCACGCGTTTTTGATTTCTTTGTGATAAAACCCATGAAATGGTGCATTTTCTTAATTAAATCTTGTATTTAAATGGCATGCATGTGGTGAAAAGAAGGCATCAAATATTCTATTTCTGATCAATTAACAAAAAATTCCTAACACCTCTGCAGACATCTGGCAGATATTTGTTATCAGATTTTGGAAGTGTTAAAATGTTCTAATAAAACCAAGTCAAAATCTGCTATGCAGTGCATTTATTTAAATATGCATGAACACTATTTTGATGATATGCAAATATACGTTTTAGATTACCATCCATCCTTTATACAAATATCATATTTAATGCAGGTAGTTTTTGCTTCCACAATATGTAATGAAGATAGTTAATTCAGACAGAGAAAAGGATAATTAATTCACAAAGGGAGATTGTGATTTTATCAATCTTTGATCTGAATATCATTTTTCCCGTTTTATTCATATGAAAATGTCAAAGCAGTAGCACACAGTTACAGTACAATGATTCATAACTCACCATTACAGTATGTGTATCAACTAAACAGATATAATAATTCAGACACATAAATGTGCAAAAGCAAACATTATTTCACAACATCAGCTGATCACTCAAATAAACAATATTTCATCACAATAAAAAAAAGATTGCTGATGATCTACAGTTGTTCAGCTTGAGGTGCATTTAAATGAACCTGGGGTGTGTGAACTGAAGCAAGTGTTAATAAACTTCATGCTCAAAGAAATAAAAATGCTGTTAACAATACATCAAATAAAGCCTGAATTTATAAACAATTAAGGAAATAAAAAAAAGAAAAGAAAGCACACAAAAAAAAATTCAACAAAGCACAATAATTCTCAGTTGTTCCTTTGTTTCCAACACTCCTCCACATCACTCATCTTCAGATATTTATACACAGTTTAACCTCTAGAAATGACACTTTGAGTGACTTTGTTTCATTTTATTTATTCATAATATAATATATAAACATGTATTAATCACAAACACAGATAAATAGGAATTACAAATTAAGAAATAATAATAAAAATAGCGATAGTGATAAAACTGTTAAACAAAAGAAAAAGAAAATAAATGACAGCACTCCACATTCCTGTTCCTCATATCTACTGGTCTATCTTCAGCAGATGAAACGACTGATATTGCATACTTCTTATTAGTGTATTTAAAAGACTCGACAAACAAAAACTCCTTCAACTTCTAATGACTGTATTGTTTACCCAGCAGGTGGACATGACGTCACGTGGGGTCGCAGTACGCCAAAAAATAACAACATGCGCGTCCGCGTTAGTGCCTCCTCGCATTCTAATAAGCTAGTCCCCCCCCAAACTCGGCCGATACATTGCGATGTATTGAATCGAGATACAAAAAAACAAGCCGCCGCTTCGTGTTGCGCGTCATGCCAGCGCATTCAAACAGGAGTCGGTGTTACTCGGGCGTTTTTTTACTGTTGCATCGGTAATAACAGCAGCACACTGACTGAAGACAGCAGCCTCTCGCAACTCCGAGCGGAGGAATATCACCAGCGCGTGTCGTGCGTTTGTTTTCAACCACTGACTCGTAAACACGCCAAACTTCGCATCCGCGAAGGAGATACATTCTCTTCTTTTGGTGAGTTTTCACGTTTATACGAGTTTGACTTCACTGAGAAGTTGCAGACGGCTTGTTGGATGGTTTATTTGTTGTTTTGACAGTGTTTGTGGTGTTAGAGAGTTCGGGAGAACTCAGTACTGTGATTCTGTCTTTATAAACAATAAACATCCAGTGACAGTTTTGGCATATTTGATTATTGCACGTGTTTTATGCTAAGCAACTTTTGTTGTGTTTATAGCAGTGTTTATTTGTGCGTTTTAGTTTTAAAACAACCTGTGTGAAACGTTAACATGTATTAGTTTGTTATTGAAAATAACAACACAATTTCTATCTATTTAACAGTAAACGATTTTATTTAATGCATTACGGCATAAAATGTAAATATATGGAGAAATGTACATGTTCTATAATTGATTTCACTACATTTACTATTTGTACAGTTATTCTCAAATGATTATGAGCGTTTAATAGGTTTATAGTTTTAAATTTTTTGTCAGTTTCTAAAAAAAAATTAAATGAGCTCATTTATTAATTTTAATGCACTCCTGGAGTTGTCTGTTCAGTTTTTTAGTTTTGGTATGTTTTTGAGGTTTGTGCTTTTGCATGAAATTTAGTATTGTCAGATTGTCATGAAGTGTAAAAAATACTGTATAGAAAGTGATATTTATTATTATATATATATATATTTATAACATATATATATATATATAGTATGTATGTATGTATGTGTGTGTGTGTGTGTATAGTAATAAAGATAATAAATAATGTATAGTAGATTTTATTATTATCAAGGTTATCATTAATCTTACCGTGGTTGCTTGCTTCATTTCCATCATCCGGAGTGAAATCTTGATTGCTTTCGAGCTGCTCACAGGAGCAGTGAGTGTCAGGACAGTAAGGTTGAAGTATTGGAGTGTTAATGGACAGCACTACTCTTAAGACTCAGCCACATCTACTGCCAGTGCAGTTTCAGTGGGTTCAAGGGATCTGGGACTAAATCAATAGGGTACGTGACACTTACTTTTTTTTTTTTTTTTAAACAAGGTGTATAGTATTACAGCTCCTATCATGGCTGTGATTAGCTCTGAGAGTTTTGGTTGCAGAAGCACCTCAGTTTCACTCCGGCAGCTGTGCAGGTGAAGTGCAGGTGTGCATCACGCCGCTTCGTCACTCAACGCTGTGTCGCTTCAAAGAGGTTGTAATAGCAGTAGTAAAATTTCAAGCACACACACACACACACACCTCGGCAGCTCCAGACGTGCTCTGTAACGTGAAGCCCGGCCCTTTGTTAGCCCCACGCAGTTCTTCCCAGGTGATTTTAATTAGCAGTGTTTCAATGAGCGTGATGTTTCACGTACGACACGTGGAGGGAGGGCGGCACGGCTGACCCGCGACAGGAAAGAGGGGCCTAAATTCGAATTATCCCCATGTTTTTGTAGTCGCAGCCTGATTACGGCATTCATCATCGGCTGGGGTGTGTGCAATGCACTGCTTTGTGTTAAAAGGAAAAAGACACATCCTTTTAAGATTAATGTGTGTGCATTGAGTAAAATAAAATCATTTGTCTGAGTTAAGATGCCACTGCGAGCTGAATACTTCTAGGTTGTGCCTTTATTCGAATCGAGAGTAATGTGGGTGGGACTGTTTCATTGTTTGAAATCGTGAGTTTAATTCTTTCATATGGCGTCTAACAAAAAAATGCACACTTGAACTTAAACTTAAAGTGCTTTGAGGGTTTTTTGTTAGTTCTCATACACATTAGTGACATGTGTTTTAATATACATCTCTAAACAGGGTCATAAAACTCTAATGGCAATTAAGCCGGAAAGCCTTCTGTTTGTATCCATGTTAACTTCACAGAAATGTTTCCATGACAACCTTCATGCACGTTAAGGCAACCAGAGGTGATCAAGTCTTTTTTTTTTTTTTTTCGTTTTCGTTTTTCCCCCCTCCCTTTCCTTTCTTCTCTCAAGAGTGGAATTTGTGTTGACAGTTCTGGCCTTTAATGGCACTTTGGTGCCGCGTGAAAGTATTTGTTTACCGGGATCATATGCTGCTAGCTGTCAGCCTCGCAGAGATTGACTTCTCCAGATAAAAGACTGTATTACATGCTTAAGAGGTCTTATGTGCTGTAATTATCCACATCATCCTAATGACGTTTGGTGTGCTTCAGTTCAGTAACTAAGACACTGAATGTTTCCTCTGAGGTCACCTATTAGAAATAAGAAATGCTTTTTTGTTGTATTAAAGCTTTGTGTGCCAGTGGATGTGATTTTTATGCTTATTTTATGAATTTAAATGTTTAATGTTTTGACTGATGGAATGTTTCTTCTCAGTCTGAGGTTGCAATGCTCTAGACCTTTCGTTTGATTTTTTTTTCTTCCTTTAACATGGTATATAATCCCCAACTCTAGTCTTTTGACTGTGACGGCGCTCTTTCACATGAGCAATATCACATGACCTTTATGGAGAGGTAATAAAATCACCCATAAGCATCTTATCTTAGTACAAATGCCCTTGAAATTATTAATTGTATGCTTAGCTGATATTATCAGTGCTGATATGTTTTGTCATCCTTTTTTTTTTCAATTTAAAGGCATGACAGGATCTTGTTGGCTGAAGGCACTGATTTATTGAGCGTTTTAGTCTCTGGTTGACTTAAAACCCCAGTTGTTGTGGATGAAGGGGGGCGTCATTTGTAGTAAACGGCAAGGTCAGACCCACTCGGACCAAACTTGCCTGTGGCCTGTGACGAGAGGAAGTGTGGAAGTCGACTCTGCTAGTTTGTGTGATGCTGTTTACGCCAGGCTTAGTTGCAGCAGCTATGCAGCATGCTTTTTTTTGTTTTTTGTTTTTTTGCACAAATTATTTGGTTATTTATTTAAAAATAAATAAAAAAATATATTTTAATTTGTTATTCTTTATTTAAAATGATATGAAAAAAAAAAAAAAAAAAAATAATATATATATATATATATATATAAAATAATGATCCTGCTTTTAAAAATAATCCAAAAATTCTTAAAAACATAGATACTGTCAGTAAAGTAGAACCAAATACTGACCTTCTAAGTGGAATCTCTGAGGACAATTCTGTTAGCATGGAAAAAAAGTGTTTATTTGAAACACGTTGTGGAAAAACAGCAGATTTATGACAGTAACGTCTCCTGACAGGCGTATTAGGCTGCAGAAAGAGCATTGGGCCTGAGGCTGAGGGCATATGGTGCTGCCTTCTGCTGGCATCGCTCTAGAACAAGTTGCAACACTGTGGCAGGGTCACGATGGGCTCAGGTTTGTTCCTCCTGCCCTCTCTAAATAATAACAGGGCAAATTAATGCTCCCTTTGTCTTTGACAAGGGCAGAGTGAATATTTTTAGTTTGACTCTTTGGCCTGAATTGTTGTTTTCTTGGTTTTGCTTCATGTTGTTGTTGAGTTACTGAGCTGATGTTTTTAGTTAATGTGTTTGACCTTCATGTTTCTCTATTGTTTTAAAGGAATGCCTGGTTGCTGTGCTTGACATTTAATTTGTGTAGCAAAACATCTTTTATGTTTACAAAACTACTCTGGTATTGCCATATTTTTTGGATGTTATAACAGTAATACAATGTTTTTTTGTTTTTTTTTGGACCAGTAATATTGTTATTGTGGACATGTTCCATTGTATTCTTCAAAATAACTGTGAGTGGCATGTAAAACCATGGTTTTTGTAAGGATTTATCTTTGATATTGATGTTATTTTATTAGTGAACTTAGAAATTTAGAATATACTGTATGGATCATGATTGTGTTAATCTTTCAGTACCATGGTAGATATCAAAATACCATGGTATCACCATCATTTTACCATCATTTTACCATGTTGCCACATTTGTTGTAAGAGTTAAGGCAGAAATCAGATATTATTATTGATATCTATTATCAGTTTTAGATTAGATTAGATTAGATTCATCATGAGCATGGTAATCATGCAGCACCATGGTAAATATCAAAGTATAATACCATCAGTGTACCATGGTACCACTAGAGTAGCTTTTTTGTAAGGGTTAGTGTAGAATAATCAGATTTTATTATTAATATTGATATTATTTTCTTTGATATACTTGGCATCAATCATGAATATGTTAATTGTTCAGTATGTATCAAAATACCACGGTATTTCCTTCTGATTCCATCACTATATCACGGTATTTCCACAGTAATTTATTGTGAGGTGTTTGTTGAATAATCAGATTTTATATTTATATTCTAGCCTCTAAATTTATCCAACACTCATATGTAGCACAATTTAATAATGTCCACCAATATGAATCAATAGCACAATCATATTTTGAATACTGAAACACAAGCATCCGTTCTGAACTGAACTGTAGCTATGACTCTGAGTGTGTGTTCAGGGGCCTGTGGGGTTGTGTGTACCGTTGTTGTGTTTGGTGCTCAGGGATGTCTTTTAGACTGTGGAGGGTTAATTATACTCCCTCTGACTCCCTCTTTGTCTTTGATAGGGCCACTTACAGCATATGGCCACAGCAATACAAAAGTTTATTTTTATGATATTTGATGAGTGGTTTTTAATTTAGATTGTCACTTCTGGCAACCAGCAGGGCAGATGGTGTAGATTTGAATGCCCATCAGAGCCTAAACACCCTCCAGGCAGCTGTTGTTAATAAACTTTTTTTCCCCCTTGTTTTTTCCCCCGTTTTCCCCCACGCAACACGTTTTAGGTCAAGAGGAGTCAAACCTGTTACAACACCTGTTTCTGCATATGTAAATCTGTTGTTTTGTCATTTCATTAAACAAGAAAAAAAAGGCAACAGTCCCTTGTGGTTGCAAATACGACTGGCATCGAGCCCACTTGGCAGGGTGAAGACAGTGAGGGGAGGAGGGAAAGACCCGTAAAAGACAACTGCGGTTTGTGTCGCACGACCGCAGGGCCGTTGGATGCCGCTTCCATGTGAGGATGTTTTCTGAAAGGGCCCCAGTGGAGAATGCAGTCCCCCCCCCTTTGGTCTTTTTCATTCTCTGGAAATTGGAACCTGGCACACGCGTGGCTGGCACACGCTCCCATTCAACCCCCACCGCCGTATTCCTATTGCCCTCTCATCATGCCGTGATGTCAGAGCCCTACTCTGAGCCACATGTGCTGTCCCGTGTGTACGATGCCTCTGGGGCTAATTGCCCCGGCCCCCCTCTGTAAACCGCTGGTGCATGACGATTTTAACCCAGAATGCATCTTCGAACCCTCATATACATTCCCTCTCTCTCGTCCACCGCACTTTTCCTCCCATTTCTGGGGTAAATTGTGGGATTTGAGTTGTAATCCCATCTGTGTACGCAGGATGCAACAAATATGCCGTGAAATTAGAGGTTATTCCTCGCCTTTGAAGATTACTGTCATCATTGTGGCAAATGCAGCTTTGTGTGCTGCACTGTTACAAGCGTCCATTTTACGCTGTTATTCCCCTACCTGGGTGTTTTAATTTGGCTGTTGATTCGCAAGCTACCCTGGGTTTGGCTCGGACGGCCTCCTGTTTGAGGGTCCCCGTCGTGTGCTAATCTCCCCGGGCCGCTGAGGTATCCTTCCTGTGATTTAGCGCCTCTCCGCGAGCCTCTCCAGAGCGCCGCACCATCCCTCTGTGATAGGGAAGTTCATTAGGGATGTGCCTTTGATGGGGCAGCTTTTCATGTGACGGCGCTCTCAAATACCTTGATGTAGAAGCTTAAGAAGCCATTGTGCCGCGAGCGCGTCTTATTTAGATCTGCATAGTAAATCGACCCGAGTAAATACGGGAAGAAGCAGATGGAAGCAAGGAGATAAGGCCCAGACGAACAATCGCATTTGTATTTTGTTATGATGTTGACAGCAGCTAAAATTCACTAATCTTGCGCCACTGATCTGCATTTCAAAGAAATCTCATTTAGCAGCAGGGAGGATAAAGTTCTTTTCATTGTGGTCGTGCTTTTTTTTTTTTTTTACTTGCATTCTTCGTTAATTTATCTGCCGCAGATTTAACGTTGGGCCGGGCGCGAGCATGCTGCATGTTGCAAAGGGGATCTTAAATACCCTGAAAGCGGTAACGTCTAGACTGTGAACCGGGGGTAATTACACGTCCGCTGATGAATGGAGGGAGTTTGAAGACTCATCTTTGTTCGGGGGGCCTGAATTGCTTGACTAGCGCTGATAAGGGCCGTTCGGCCCTCAGTCAAAATATATTACGGTGGCTTCCACCTCCTAACACGGGAATGGTATTTACTTGAAAAGGTAAAAAATTATTGTGTACTGTAATCTGACTTGTTCACATAATGTCTTCTTTCATCCGCACACCCAGCAGATGGGCCAGAGAGTATTCCTGCCCTTGATTTGAAATAGTTTATCGCGACTTTTAACGCCAGGCTTCATGTAAATATCAGACAGTGGCATTAGGACAACCTCTGCTAATGCAGTATGTGTGTATATAATTTGATAGTATTTAGAGATCTCGAATTGAAACGGGTCCGGTATTGTGTAAACCTGTCACCACGAGGTCATGCAAACTAATAACATCGGAAAAGTCCATTTAAAAGGTGAGTTTTCACAGTCCAAAGACATCGCGGTATTAACACAAACTGGAAATGAGTTGGGAATGAACGGGACATTAACGCTCTTCCAGAATGATTATTCTGAGCTTTTTATATCGCATTTCATTTCCAGAGTTTGTTTACATGTGCACGCGCAAAAAGTACAGACAGAACGGTCTTAAATCTAATTTTGATAATAAATCTCTCATTCAAATGTTGACTGAGCAAGAGAGCTTAAATATACACTATTTGTGCTCCTAAACCGAGCATACTTCCAGAATTACGAACAGCATATACGTGCACGTGTAATTGAGTGCGGAAGATGTGTATCTTAATACTCAGGCTAATAGACAGTTTGTGCTATTTCCACCAAACACTCAGTTTGTAACACCTCCTCAAACACAGGCGGTTAAAGTAGTGGCGGGTTTGTGTTTGCAGAAACTCTCTCTTAAGCAAACCCCCTCCTCTTTTTGTACAGTTCAGGGAGCACATTCCACAGGATCCTGAAGTTGTTAGTTGCCTACAGGGGTCTTTGGAATTCTGGGACAGAGAGAATCCGAAGCCATCTGGCTGGTTTGTGTGTGTGTGTGTGTCCCATACTGTAGCTTCACAAGAGAACTGTACTCCTCAAAAAAATAGAAGAAATATGTTACAACTTGCAGTTTTTTCAAAAATGAGGTGAACTGAGCTGCACACGCTCATTTAGTTGAACATATCTGTGAGTGTCAGCAAAAAAAACGGCAGAAGCCTTGATGGAAAGTTTGATTTATGCTCGGTTAGTTTTAACCTGCCAGGCATGGCAAGCTGATTTGAGGGCAAAACATTTTCCCTCATTTCTGACACGTATTATTATTCTGGGTGTGATGTGTGTCAGTCTGAAATTCAGACGAAGGTATCGAAGTGCATTTAAAAATTTACAATTGAAAATGTTGCTTTCTGAATAAGGTATAATATCATTTTTTGTTTGTTTTTTGACAGATTCTCTCATACTTGGACTCGCCTCTCCCAAACAAACGGACATCAACTGAAAGTTTCCCCTCAGGGTAAGATCGAAAAACACAGCTTCTCTTGTACTTCTGTCAACACTTTCATCTTTTTGGCAGATGCACTCTTTGAAAACGAGATAAAAAAACTAGAGTGTGATCGTACGCAACTGCGGCACGTTGACGTGAAACGAGCCCACATCCAGTTATTTGATTGACCTGTCGTATTGATGGAGTGTGACAGACTTTGTTGTAATTATTTTGCTGTGGAGATGAAAAACGCTCACGTGACACAAACAGTAAACCTTGTCTGTCATTTCAGTCTCCTTAAATATCACTGACAACATGCTTACACTGTCATTTTTTGCTATTTTGCCACGTTTATAGCATTTAAAAAGGTAATATGCAAAAAAAAAAATGCATGCCTCAAGGAAAAAATATGTATGTTTACAGGATGAGACCTGGTATGGCCGTTGCTCATAGCGCAGCAGGAGTACTCTGAAACCAAGGCAAAAGCGGTGAGTAAAAGCAATCTTTAAAGTGCTAATTTGCATGTTCTTTCTGTCTGTCTCGGCCATAATTGATATGTCCTCTCAAAAATCACTTCCATTATATATTCCATCAACCACATCCTGAGAGGAGCGTTAATAACGAGGAGTCCGGGGACCTCTTAAAGATTCTAGATGCATCATGATAGTCGAGAGAGTCCACTTAGTTTATGACGGCTTCGACGGTTGTGGGGTTTCACGTTAAAGGCAGTTGAAGTCAAGATAAATGTATTGTGGTGCATAACCCAGCAGGTAAAGGTTTGAAGCATGTTGTCCGGCTCCCTCCGGCCCTTCGTTGAAGCCCTGATGATGGTTTTGTCACCAAGTAAGTGAAAAATACGCATAAGGAATCCCACCGTCTGTGAGAATGTGACTGCTGATTATGTGGAGGTTGTGGTCACCGTCATTAGCGATGTAGACATTGCCAGACGGGCGGCTACAGTTGCGAAGGGTAAATGAGAGAAACCTGCATCTATTCAATGCAGATCATGCAGAGGGCAAGTTCATGTCATGTTTGATAATTTGAGTAAGAGATTTGTTGACTTTTTAAGGGTCCTGATATTAGCTACTGTAGGTACTCGGTTGCTATTATAATTTTTGTTCTAAAGGGATAAAAAATGGAATCAAAAATGAAAAACTGTGAAACACAGTAGGAGAAATGTTGACGAATGTACTGGCCAATCTTCTACATATAATGAATGGGGGGGAAATCTATTAAAATATGGTGCCTTTAGATGCAACATGTGAAGTTTAATCACAAAGGAAGTTTGTTTAAATATGTAGAAGTGAAAATTCAATAATTTTTTGAAGGGTCCCCTGAATCTTTAATGGTGCAACTTGTATCCTCATTCATTTATATGGAAAAGAGTCTAAAGTACATTTTGGAACATTTCTCCATTTGAGTTCCAAGGAAGAAAGTAATATTTGGGTTTGGAATGACTTAAGGGTGAGTAAATGATGACTGAATATTTTGGCCACTTTTTGGGTAAAAATTTCCCTTTAATAATTAGTCAATAAATAATGATTGAGAAAAAATTGTTTTGCTTAATTATATAGAAAAAAAAGCTTTAGAAGATGGGTAAACACCTAATCTACTTGTGATTTGAGATGAACCAGTCAATGCACTTGCATTAATTTTTTTTTTTTTTTATCTAAGCTAAGAAAGTTTCACATTGGGCTAGCAAAAACAGCCCACACTTTGCTGCCGATTTTCTAAACTCAGTGGAGTCCAGCGCTCAACTCGGCTCTGTAGAGAAGCGTCCATCAGTAAGGCTATTCCAAGCCATTACTCTGCCCTTGAGGTGCGGGACTGATTAAAGTTTGCATTTGCTGAAGAGGTTGGGTGGCTTGGCTTCAGGCAGGGGCTGAAATCCCCAGAAGTCACTGCCTCACAAGGCTAAGCAAAGCCCGGCTCCTCTCTCCCCACCTTAAAGAGATTTGAATATTAGTTTTTAATTTGACGAGTATCCACTTAAATCTTCAAAGATGAACTCTTAAAGCATATCTGTTCTGGAACAGAAGTCCTCTGATCAGTGCGTAAAAAAGTATAATTGCCGCCCAACTTCACACCGCCAATGCACACACATTTTAAAATCTACAGCAATTAAGCATATCTCACCCGAGTTTAAAGACGAGGGATGGCGTTGCTCACTCTTCGGTTGGACGGCCTAGCGTGCTCTTCGCTTTGAAAATTGATTTCTTGTTCTAGTAGAGCGCCTGTCATTTCCATCTAAAATGGCTCAGAGAGAGCTCTTCCACTCCCCAGAGTCGAGAGTAACCTCCATGGGGCTTTGCTCTGGACACTCGGAGCCGAGAGCTTGGAAGGATATCAAAGGAAACCAGGCTCCGTCTCCATTGGAAGGTCTCATTGTGTGGCTGATTTGGGATTGGAAAGGGAAGGTGGTTGGGGACGGAGATGAAGCGAAGCCCGGTTCCTCCTAATCTTTATCCCCCATTAACCCCCAGAACCCGAGCAGCTCCTGGGATCAGGTCACTGGTCAATCCCCCCATTTCGATCGAATATTTTAAACTTAAGACTTTTTATGATGGATGGAAAAAAAAAGTTGAGGCCATCAGAGGTTCACTTCATGGTTCTGGTCTTTCTCTTTTTCTTAAACTCTCTTCGCTTCATTGTTTTGTCTCCGTATTAGAAAGAAGGATTTTTTTGGGGTTCTGCCCAAGTTTCCATATTCCCGTTAAGCTTGGTTTGGGAAAGGGCTCATAAAGCCATGCTGTGAGCAAATTGGAGCATGAGTAGCTCCTTGTCTTGCCCATTCACACATCTTTTTTTCTTAAATGTGATAATAAGAGGTTTGCAAAGTAAACTCTGGCAACAATGGTGGCGCCTTCGTTCCCTCACTTCCAGGCATTCAGGTCCAGATAAAGCGAAAAGCTACATACTAATCTTTCTCAGTGGCATCTAGATAGCTTTATTTACTCTCATCCCAAAAGACAGTGAGACAGAAGGAAACAAATTGAGGCCAGTTTGAAAAATAGAGCCAGAGTTTGTAGAGAATGGACAGTTGCCCCAAGAATAGAGTTAAAAAAGAGAGTCTGCCATCATTCCTGATAGAGGAGACAGACTGAGTCAATGAGGTTATTGATCCGGCAGGAGTGCTATGCTAATCAGCTGTCTGAATGGGCCAAGAGTCAGTGTCCTTCACTGCGACTTCTGCTTGGTTTACTGGTCTTTTTAGTCTCTTAAAACATGCCCAGAAATTCTGATATCCAGAACTCTATGCGGTTTATTGTGGAGAAGCTATAAGCGCTGGAATGTTTCCAAGAGGCGGGATGATTGTGAAACGAGACCCTCTTTCTGACATCAGAGCGGTCTGTCACAAGACTGACCCCGATGGTCCAGGTGGCAGGAATTAGTCAGACGTTTGCTTGCAAGTTATCATGCCCAATGCATTGGTCTCACACCGTCTCGTCCCCTCGCGTGTCACCTGGAGTATATTTTGAACTCCCCGTGTGGTCATGAAATGGATCGCAGTGTAGAATAGTCATGGATGGATTAGGAATGAATGGGCGCAGATTGAATATACGAGATTGTGAGTCCAATTACAAATTTCTGCCAATTTCATTGGTAAGAATGTGTATTAAACAACCACGAGTCAGATTAGAAACTTATGTTCGGACAATTGTCACATCAACTCCAGTTGAGTTGACTAAACTAGGATTATGACACGAAACATGCGATGGAAACTGCCATTGGTTTCTTGCAGCCAATTTATTTAGAGGCTTTGAACCAACTGAGTATGAAGGATTTTGGCCTCCTGTGGAGTTGTAAGACTCCTAGATTATGTGAATAATTGGCCACAAAAAGGATTCATTTAAATGTAAATTAGATTTAATTAGCTTAGTCTTATTTTTTGTGTGTTTAATAAAATGTGATTCTTCTCACAAGAATTCTAGGATTTCAATGCATTTCTCGCATTCATTTTATATAAACAGCTAATGTTATTTTCGTCGGAAGAAAGAAATCTTATACGTTAACAGAGTTCTCCCCTGCAACGCTTTGATAGCGCTGTTTTGAAATGCTTTCTCCATTTGAACGCTTTGTCTGGCTTCATTCACAAGAAAAGCTTTACTACAAAAGATACAAGCCCACCGCTTTGTTCTTCACGATAATTTGATCGTGGCTTGAAAAGTGATCTTGCGGAAGGAGAGGTACTAGAGCCTGGAATTTGGCTTCCCCACCACAAACCACAAGCCTGTACAATCAAACTGTGTCACGTTACCTGCTTTGATAGATGGTGAAACTGTTTGTTTTTGGGACGAGAGCAACCCGATTCGGGTCACATGTCCGTCTCAGGCTGGAATGTGTGTGTCGGAGCGACCGTGCTGCCAAATCCAAGAGTCTCTGATTTCTCTCCATGGCGCGCGTTTCACTTTTGTAACCCTCTCTCATGAAAGCCGTGCCTCTGGGCCAATTCTGCGGTCACACTACCTGATTCTGAGGCTCGTGGAGTGATGTTGAGTGCTGAAGCCAGAGGGAGTCATGTGAGAGAGATTCCGTCTGCATAAACATGCCCTTCTTCTTCTGCGAGAGAGACCAAACAGACAGGGTGTCCCTCAGCCCACCTCACCTGTGAAGGCTTTTCAAATCTCTTTAACTCCTTTCCTGTCTGTCTCCCTTTTCTTTTCCTCTTGTACTTCTCCAGCTGTTTCCTTCAAGTCCCGTTAAATGAAACTCTCAGAGAGCAGATTCTTTTTCCATCATTCCGGCTGGTGAGGAGGAATTAAGTTAAGCCCTAACGACAGCATTTGTGGCCTGTCGATTACTGCAGAAAAAAAATATTTAGACTAAAAATCTTAAGGTAAAAATCTTGAGTGTAGTGCAGTGCAATCAACATCAAAACACACACTGTTTGAAAGTACAGCCCCTAATTCAGTTTCTGGATTTGTTGAAATAAATTTAAATTTAAATTTAAATTTGAATTTAAATTGAGGTAACAAATAAGATCCAGAATTGCAATTTGAATTTGAATCATAGGATATAGAATAAAATTAATGGAAATTCACAGAAATCAATGTAACTGTAATTTTTTGTAGAGCCTTGAAGTTTGATGGACCGGATGGATGGATGGATGGACAGATGCATTGCTGTAACTGTGATTTTTGGGTTGTTTTTATAAACTGGGGGGCAATTTGAGTTGAATTTCTGTTTAAATCAAAATGAATTCCACAGATGTTGTTGATCGAGTATTTAAGTTTCATGTTAGTAAAATGAGTTTTGTTTAGACTTCAGTTCTTTCTCGTCCCATTCTGCTGCTTTTCCATTTGTTTTCTCCTAATATTTCTCTCCTGCTCTCTCCAGACCTATTTTCATCACTTAATTCTCTTTCTTTCATTCATAGCTTTGCTCCCCTGTTATTAGATGACTTTCTCTCTCTGTCTTGCCTGTCTGCAGCATGTTGCACCACACACACTTACGTACCACACACACAGAGAGAGAGAGAGAGCTGGATGCAGACTGACAGTGCTGCCACAGGACTGATTGAAACTCGTGTCTCAAAGTTGCTAATGCTCACTGAACCATTTTATTGAAGATAAAGTAAATAAAATAGGTTGCCTTATGAGAATTCACTGAAATAGACCAGAATGATCTAGAAAACACACTCGCACACACGGTGAGCAGACGCTCCTCTGATTGGTTCATAGATTCCAGGCGAATGGCTGGGATGAGCTGTTTTCTAGAGGTATGGGAAAGCTAGGAATTTCACAAGTTCAATGTTTTTTGAGAGGCCTGAGAGAAAGCAAACGGCTCAATTTAAATCTCTTTCTAAGGAACGACTTTTACAAAAAATACTTGAGTTATATATCACAGAGCTCAGTCATTGCTGTCAGGTGACTACACAAGCTTGTTGGTACTACACAAGTTATTTCATGAAAAGCACAGAGACATTTTTGATGTTTTAGGCTGTCCACAGAAGGACTTTCACCACATAGTGTAGTTAATACTGTACAATATCATATAAAATGACACTCTTTACCATCTTAAGGTATGAATTCAATCTATTATGATACATCCGCTTTTCATAATCCAGTCAATTCCTGATATATAAAATAGACAAAAAATATATATCACACTGTGAAAGTAAAATGGATTGCGAATTCCATTACATATTGACTTTAAAGACATGACATTAAAATGATAAATTATTTACTTTATTAATACATTTTAATTTATTATTAATATCTTGAATATATTTAGTCTCATTTCCCATTTTGTCAATGTTTTTCTAAAAAAAAAAAATTGTATAATTGCAAAATTCAATATCTTTCTTCACTTCTGAAGCCACTTTATAAATATATATATATATATATATATATATATATATATATAGTATATATAAAACATCATAGCCTATTTTTCATGGTTCAAGCAAATCCTGATGTATTCAAAAAAAGTCCTATTCTGAATATTTAGTCAGTTGTCTTTTAAACCTGTAACTGTACTACAGTTTAAATCTGAATTAGATAAGAAAGTGAGATGATGTCCTAACAGCATTTTGCAGTTAACAGAGACCACAGGCCTTGTCTTGATCATCCCGATCAGAACAGGTTTGTCAGTCTTTTGACTGCATCTTGGTCTGAATGAACAGCAGGTTTAAACACCGAAGCTGAACAAAATGAGTCACATTCAATAAGATCCTTGTTCCCTTTCAACCTTGTGAAGAATCATCCACGTTCTCTATACATTTACATTTGTCCAAATTTCTATAAAAACCTCCTCCCAGCGCAGCATTCTCCCTCTGAAGATAAAGCCAGCGTTAGACTGTGATTCCTTTTGGCTTAGAGGAGGTATAGGTGTCACTCTAATACATTAGCATTGTCCTCCGTTATAAATATTCTGCCAGCCCTTCCTCAGTCGGCTGCCTCTGAATGCTGCCACTCGCCGTGTGTATTGTGGAGAGCGCCGGGCCGTTCTGAATCCACTCTGTCTGTCTTTTATCAAACATTCCGACGCTTTGATAGTTTCCTCATTTATTTAGTGAATAGTTGGAGAGGAAGAAAGAAAGAGAGAATGAAAGAAAAGAGTTTTTACATTATGTAAATGGTGGAGGGGGGAGTTCGTCTCTAATCTCTCGCACGCTCATCACAGCAGACGTTTGCATTCCGTGATACTGTCCTCCTGGAAACCATTGTTGGGATTTCTTGCCCCGTTCCAGTCCGGCTCAATGCCTTTTAGAGGATTTTAATACACACGCCTTTCCTCGCAATGACGTTTACAAGCCGCCGTTCAATAAAATCTCAAGTACCTCAATGTTTCCTTTGACTGGTTGCAGGAAAAGCATGAAGTATTATGAATGATACAAGAACATAAGAGCGATTTTGAGTGTGTCTGCGTGTGCTCGCGTTGTATAATGCACTAATGCGCTCACACGCAGGGTCCAAAAATCACTTTTTACTGGATAGCGGGTGAATTCAGAAAGTTTACCACCTATTATTTCACACCGCCTGCGAAACTGTGAAGCTTCAAAGTGTTCAAAACGTATGTTACTCCTGTAGTCTAGTGTATTTATGAGTGAAATTGGGGGGGGAAATGAAAACTGTTTTTACAAAATTCACTTTTTACTAGATAGCTGGTGAATTCACAAATATTACTAATCATTATTTCTCACTGGCTGTGAAAATGTATTTTGCATTATTTTTAAACTAAAAATAAAGAATTTAGCCTAGAGGCATTGTGATTTTATTCCTCATGGTTTCAGTTCACTTAATGCAAGAAATGTTGCAATATTGAGCTTTGGAGAAGCAAAAACCATAAAGGGTGTTAGATGAACTTAAATTTTCACAAATTTGTGGTTAGAGCAATATGGCGATGTACCTCTCTACAAAAAAAAAATAACTCTACTTTCACAAGATGATGAATAAAATATGCATCTTGTTTTTATTCACTTCACGTAGGTGCTGTCATTTGAATCATTATATATGTATGTTGTAATTGTACATGCAAATTAGCTAGTTTTATTGTAAATGAAAAGGAAAAAAAATCAACAAATTTACTTTTTAAAACAAATGTATTGCATCCCCTGTATTTTCTTAATGACGCCCCCTAACTAGGAAATTCAGGCTTAAAGAATGTTTAAGTTTAAAGAGTCCCCCGCTTGCAATTATGACATTGTGGTGACGTTCATGTTCGTTTGACTCGTAAGTGTGATCTTTCCAACATGACTTGAACGCACCATTAAATCAACGCGATTCGTTCTTACAGTTGGATTAAAACCAAATAATGTTGCATTTCTTGAATTTTTCAGCCAACTGGCAAGCAAAGCCAATTCTTAGTTGCGTTTGGCACTCAGAGATTGTTAATTTTGGACCCTGCGTGTACAAACACACTGTATGTTCGCAAGACCGCCCTTCGTGCTCGACAACAAACTGACAGCGCTAATGCAGGGTAATTATTACCTTTAAGTAGGGATAAGAAAGGAATTGTTGACAGCAAATTGGCTTTTAGCATGCGTCTTGTGCACCTGCGTGTTGATCAGAGTCTGTGATACACAGAGCCAAGAAGGCTCTCTCACAGCATATACACACACTTACGAGTTAGTGCATATATTTGCTGTTTCTCTCTCTTTATGAAACCACGCATATGTCTGCTAATGAGCTTTCTAAATATATAATTTACCCACTTCACCACGAGAAAGAGGTGTTTGTGTGGCTTTTTTCCCTGCTCAAATTGTTTCCTTTCATTGCCTTGACAGCATAGAGGATTAGCAGCATAACTGCTAACAACCATCAACGTGTTTTCACCGTTGTGTCACATAGCATGATTTTTTTTGTACAACCCCCCCTCCCTTTCGCTCCCTTGATTCACAACTAAAAATGAAAAAACAATGGCTTCGACCTCCGGTGGCCCTTTCCAACATACAGTGAGTTAAATGGTTTGTAAGACGTTTAATTACCAAATGGTATAATCATTATTCATCTCATGATTAGTTGTATAATATTAAGTGAACCTCCTCCCTTGAGTCCTGTGTTTCACAGATCAATAGATTTAGAGCTGGAATAAGGGGGAGGATTGGACAAAATATTCTTCTGATGTTTCTTTAGCAGACCAATCTCTCATTTATTTATATAATTAGCTTTCATATATGTTTAATTAAATGCTAATTTAACCGTTCTGGCTACTACACTATACGCTTTATACAGCATGCAATATTTATTATAATGTATAAGTGCACAAAAAGCAATAAATACATGTTTAAAACAGCATTTATATGCAAAATTCTGGACGTGGAGCATACAGTCAACTATTTAAAATCTAAAAATCACTATTAAAAGTGTTCAAAATGTGTAACTTTCGAGTGAAACAGGATTTTATTTATTTATTTATTTATTTATTTATTTATTTATTTATTTACAATAATAATATAAATTATATACTTTTTATATAATTTGAGAGGAGGGACTGAAAAAAAAATAAGGAGCTTGATGACAGTAGGCAAAAATAAAAGTTGTCTCAGAAATCGTGATATTTTGTGCACAATAAGATGTAAACAGGGTCCATTTTGATTTCATACTAACCCTAATTTTGATAGTTTCAGCTCTATGGTGTTTGATGATTACATGATGTGAAGTGTAATGAGGTTTAAATGGAGAATCCTTGTTGTCTGCATCACAAAACTTATATTTTCAAACTGTAAATGAAGCCCAGATGCTTTTGAGTACAAGTTTATCAGATTTTCCCATGTCATGCTTTCTGGCCACGATCAGATTGCATTAAGATCAGTAGTAGTTAATAGCAGCCAGCGTTTTACCCTCAGATGCTTTTTGTCAAGTGTTCAGGACTGAAACGATCTGCTTATTTTCCACTACCGTGCCACAGATTACATTGCGACAGGTGAGTTTTGTTCTGGTTTTTCTGATGTAACGCTTCACAGTTGCTGAACCGCTGCTTGAGAATCAGCTCGCACACATGCAGGGTCTTACCGTTATTCACTCTGATGTGTTTTGCCCACTGCTCCGCCGAGATGTTTCTCTGTCTTTAGTCACCACAAAGAAGAAATGACAGATTACAGGCTTTTGCCAGAGTACATATCAGTCTGTGGGCTTCCTGGAGATCAAGCCTTGAGGTCAGCACTTGAGGAATGCCCAGACACATCACTGGATGGCACTGTTTCCATTTTTTGCTCTCCTGAACCCCCTCGGCTGGATCAACAGGGTTTGTTTTGTGCAGGCTGAGAGCACTTGAAAAGGCAGGAGCTTTAAGAGAGCCGAGGGCTTCTCAAAACTCTGTCCCAGCACGGAAGCATGAATCCTGGGGAAAAAGATCATACAGACCAGTCTCCTCTGTCTGTAGTGGGTGGCAAAACCTGAGAGCTGAGTGATGGGATATTATAGTCCAGAAGAATGTTTATTGAAACATTCTAATTAGGTCTGTTTATTTTATTTTTGTACAGTATAATTAGTTAAGAGAATATCAATATTTGATTAGAATTATATTTTATTATCTAGTTTAGCATGTTTAATAGATGCAGTGACAATAAATTAAGTAGTTTAAGTAGTTTAAATAGGGAAGTTGGCATCCTGTGGAGTGATCTGCACTATAATAAACAGCATTTGCTAATTATTTTTTATTATTATGCACAGCTTTTATGAGCTGATATTAATCAAGTGACTGCTTTAAATGTTTGTGCATTAAAAAAACTATTTAGCACGCAGCAGGACCATTTAAAACGAAGCAGTGAAGGCAAAAAGATAACTAGTTGGCATCTAGTGGTATCTACACTTTCTCTTATATATTCATGTGGATTTTAAATTAAAATCTTAGTTTTGTTTAAAAATATACGTTATGCATCATCTATTTTTTTGTTTAGTTTTTTTTTTGATTTTAAAATCAAGATATGGCTTATTTTTGAATTTCCAGCATTCATCGGTGTGCACATTTTTACAACAGGAATTTTGTGGTTATTCATCCGTTTAAATTAATTAAATTAGATTCCTCTGATGCTGCCAGGCGTTCAGATGATAATTGCATCAACACGCCGAAACATAATAGCGCTCTGAGTGTTTCCAGCGCAGTTCATTTCAATCTAAATCCAGAGCTCCTCTGGCGAGACCGTGTGTTCAGAAGACCCCTCATCTTCATCTGGAACATCTCCTCCAACTTAACAATTTATCAGGGGCCAACTTGTAAAACTGCGGTCGGAGACGTTTTGTTAATGAACCGTTTACAGAATCGTCGTAGCCAAATGTAGGGCTGATATTTGACATGCTCCAGCTGTGCGCTCCCTCCGAGGAGGGCCACTGCTGATCCAACTCGTGATTTTTAGACAAAAGCTTGCTCGGCGGAATGGACGCTTCGAGCCCGTCATACAGTCGTAAATAAAGGTGGGAGTGTAATTGAGTGATGTGCGCCGGGGGAACAGCGAGAGATTGAAGGCTGTGTACTGGTAAATAGATAATCACACAAAAGTAAATGGGGTTTTCAAACCTCAATCTACTCCGCCAGCGTGAGCTCGTTTGCATGTTAATCACCGCAGCGATTTCCCTCATCACGAGGAAGTCCGCACTCTTTCATAACCAGCTTTTAATTGCATTTAAAATGTCACAGAGGTGAAACACATGTAATTTAGCCATAACTGTGTCCAAATTAATGGCTTCTACTCAGGCGTTCCATTCAATGGACTCAAATGAGTCTGTCACTTTGGTGTTTTGATCTTTTTTTTTCGCCCACTTGGATTTTTATTTATTTGAAATGCATTAGACAGCCTCTGAATATATCACGAAAAGCACTGTTAATTCCAGGTTATTTCTCCTGAATGCTTTTGCCAGTGTCGCCTGGACGTTAACGAGGGAAACCGGATGAGATTAGACGAGGGTGAAAAAGTCAGCGGACTAGATTTAAAGAAGTTTATTTTCCTTTATCACCAGGTGTTCTAGCACATATAAATTACTGAGATGATGTTTCCAAAACAGAGCGGAGGGCACTCCAGAGAGTCAAACCTGCAAAACAGACCTATTTAATTTTTCATAGAGGAGGACCATCAGGAGCAATAAGCCAATATTCTCCTTCCCTTTTTCCAGATGCTTTCTCTAGCCTTGCATCTTTCCAAACCCTAGCCTTTACATTTTTCCAGAAAAAAAAGGCGGTTCTGCCGAGACCTACATGAAAGAAGAGAACTGTTGAAATGTTAATTTTACCATCTGCTGTCGAGGCCTGCTACCTTTGTGCGAATGAGTGTGTGTGTGTGTGTGTGTGTGCACGCACTCTCTCCCTCCGTCTTAAATTCCCAGTGGTTCTGTTCTGTTTTATGAATGTGCTGGTATTTTGGTTGTTTGAAGTTTTTTGGATCTGGGAGTTTGAAAGTCAGACTTAGAAAAACAGAATGCCACAAGACGCACCGAGTGACAAACCGATTATCCTGCCCTCGTAGTCCTGATAGCGCTCGTCCCCTCTGCGTCTTCAAACGGTTAGAGGCCCGGTTCGCTCCGGTTTGCATCGGTGGCCTCAGTATCCCAGGAACTTCATGTACCAGTAGCTCAAAAGCATTTCTGCTGTGCAGACACACATTGAGGTGTGGCATTTTTTAGAAGTCCCATATGAAATTGATTTATTATTTATTTATATTTTGTCTCTTCCAGGGAAACAGAAAAATATGAATGACTCATGCTGCACTGCATAGTTTATTGTTTTGTCTAAACTAATGCTCTCTTGAATGCATATAATGTGCATATAGAAATACATAAACCATATATAAAAATTTATATTTTAAAATGCTTCAAAAATATATTAAGATTTTAATAAATATGAAAATACAAATGCATATATCATACTGTTGACTACTATATACAGTCGTGGTCAGAATTATTGGCACCCTTGGTAAATATGATCAAAGAAGGCTCTGAAAATAAACCTGCATGATATTTTAGTTAAAAAAAATCACAAAAATCTAACCTTTCATTGAACTAAAACAATTGAAAATGGGGGAAAATCTCATTATGAAATAAATGTTTTTCTCAAATACACGTTGGACACAATTATTGGTACCCCTAGAAATTCTTATGAGTAAAATATCTCTGAAGTATATTCCCATTCATCTTTACAATTTTGAGCACTCCAGGGGGATTATGAACATGAAATTATCCAGCCATGGCTTCCTGTTTCACAGAAATATAAATAGGAGGGAAAACAAAGCCCAAATTCCCTTAATCATCCATCACAATGAGAAAAACCAAAGAATATATTTCTGATGTGCAGCAAAAGATAATTGAGCTTCACAAATTAGTGAAGTGGCTTTAAGAAAAGAGCTAGAGCAGTGAAAATTCCCATTTCCACCATCAGGGCAATAATTAAGAATTTCCAATCAACATAAAATGTTATGAATCTGCCTGGAAGAGGACATGTCTATATCGTCCTAATGCACGGTGAGGAGGAGAGTTTGAGCGGCCAAAGACTCTTCAAGGACCACAGCTGGAGAATTGTAGAGAAAGGTTGAGTTTCGGGGTCAGAAAACCTTTAAAAAAAAAGTCAAACAGCACAAGAAAAATTCTCCTCACTCATCCAAAAACAATCTCCAGCATATTCAGTTGTCAGACACGACTGGAACTTCAAATGGGACTGGCTTCTATGGTCAGATGAAACAAAACAATGAGCTTTTTAGCAGCAAACACTCAAGATGGGTTTGGTGAACACAGGGATAAAAAGTACCCCATGTGTACAATGAAATATACTGCTGTATTTTTAATGTTGTGGGCCTATATTTCTGCTGGAGGTCCTGGACATTTGTTTAGACACATGGCATCATGGATTTTATCAAATACCAACAGATAAAAAATCAACCAGTGACTGACTCTGTTAGAAATCTTATAATGGGCCATGTTTGGATCTTCCAACCGGACAATAATCCAAACACAAACCTCAAAAACAACACAAAAATGGGTCACTGGGCACAAAACCAAGCTTCTGCTATGGCCATTCCAGTCCTCTGACCTGAACTCTGTAGAAAATGAGTGGGGTGAAGAGAAACTGAAGAGGAGAAGCACCGTCATGGAGCTGTGAATCTGAAGGATCTGGAGAGATTCTGGATGAAGGAATGGTCTCTGATCTCTTGTCAGGTGTTCTCTAACCTCATCAGGCATTATAGGAGAACATTTAAAGCTGTTAAACTGACAAATGGAGGTTTCAAAAAGTATTGAATAAAAGGGTGCCATTAATTGTGGCCAATGTGTATTAGAGAAAAACATTTATTTCATTATGATATTCCCCCCCCCCCATTTTAAATTCTTATTCTCCAATGAAAGGTTAGATTTTTGTGAATTTTTTAAAATAAAAAAGATCAAAAGGATTAACAATGCAGATTAATTTTCACAGCCTTCTTTGATCATATTTACAAAGGGTGCCAATAATTCTGACCACGACTATATATACACACATTAGGGCTGTCAATCAATTAAAAATCGCATGATTGTCATGAGTTAACTCGCAATTAATCGCACATTTTCATTTGTTCTAAATGTACCTTAAAATTTATACTTTTCAAATTTTTTATACTCTAATCAACATGGGCATGGACAAATATGGATGCTTTATGCAAATGTATGTTTATTATTATTGAAACCATAGTCAACATAAAGCATGAAGAGTAGACATGTTTCAAAGGTCATAGATGTTTTTCAAAGAACTTGTTCATGTCTATTAGACACATGAAAAAAGAAATACCAGGTTCCCATTACTTCTCTTTCTTTGCACTGAGCAATTTACTTACACAAACCTGTTTACATTTTTGCACACAGGGCAGCTCTTCTTCTGAACCCACATACTGTATTTTGATGCAGCTAAATTCTCAATAAAACTGTTTTCATTGGTATATTTTACTGTTTCTGTTGTCAGACAATGGAATGAATATGAAATAGTGACTGAAACGCGACCCATTAAGACTACATAACCAGCTCTCCCTTCCAAGATGTTAATCTGCACATAAACCCTGATAATCGAGCCGTCGTCTGATGAAATCAAATACACATACGATAATGACAATAACTGTGCTGTGATTTCAGCTATACTTGCATGTAAAATTAGAGAAGCAACATAATATCTGTGTTTAACTGAATTAAAGCGCTGCTCCTCTCTGCCGCTCGCTGAAGAGAAACTGAGCAGACGCAGAGACAGAGAGAGAGAGAGAGAGAGAGAGAGAGAGAGAGATGTGTGCGCGCGCGCGCTGGGAGAGCAAGACCTCGCGCTTGCGCGGCAGTACCGGCGATTCTCAGAAACTAGGTTTGGGTCACTAAAGGGGTCTGCAATGTTGCTAAATTGGCAACACTGTACATCTCCATTTCTCCAACTACGGGTCGGGCCATGGGTCAAGCAGAAAATACGTGCTGCGTTAATCGCGCGTTAAAAAAATGAGTGCCGTTAAAATGAATTTGCGTTAACGCGTTATTAACTTTGACAGCACTAATATATATATATATATATATGTATATGTGTCAACTTTTAGAGTACACTAGTAGAGTACACTTTATAGACAGACCTCAAAGCTGACAGACTTGGACTAAGAGCCATAAAACTTGATTTCAAGGTCTTTAACTCACTCCACGCGTTATGATTTTGCGAATGTAACTATGCAGAGTTGGTCTCCCTTTTTTTGACAAATTAAAAAATAGCCAACCGAAACTCGAAATCCCGTCGAAACGATTCTCTTTTCATCATGGGACGAAGCTGACACTTTTTAAACAACATTTTATCAGGTCCGCCGACAGGGTCCCTGCCAAATGGACAGATTCCATTGTGAGATTTGATAGTTGGCAATTAAGCCGAGACATCCTGAAATGCGACTGTGTGCAGAGTTGCAGAGCGTTTGCCTTGGCCAGGATCGGATTGTTTAGTCTGCTCTCATTGTGAAGCAGCACTGTTTCTGAGCAGCAGTTGATGGTTGTTTGCAAAGTGCGGGGGGAAAATGTGAGAGGCCACCGTTCCCTGCCATTTATTTATTTTTCCCTGTCCTTGGGACTGGAATCTGATTTTTTTGGTTCCTGTTACTCTATTCTTTGGGAATTATGCTTTTTTCACTGTATATGTGGCTGCTGAAATGTAGACTTTTCATGACCTCACTGTGCAGGCTGTGTTTCATTAATGACCAGCTCTGTGGTTTGGGTAGAGGAATAGTTTTCATATGACACCGTCTTGCATTAGTGCAAAGCAGCAGCTGCAGAGAGGCTGAACGCAGCCAATTCTGTGGCTTTGAAAGGTGTGAAAAGTTCAAGTCCCGTTGCAAGAGCCTTGCATTTATAATTTGCGTGTGTAAATTTAATTTGTGCATAGTGTGTGTGTTAAATCGGAACTGCCGGAGACCTGTAAAAAAAAAGTTACCTGCTAATGAAACATTTGTCTTTGATTCTGTGGCAACTTGTCAGGCGAATTTGGATGCCGACCCCTTTCCATGTGCCAGCGTAATGCTTTGACTCCACTTTGCTCTCACTTTTGAAGTAATTAAAAGACATTTAAGTTCTTTCTGGCTCATATCTTGGTCTTTAATTCGTCTTTAATTGACTGGCGTTCAATACAGACCGCTTCGTAACATAACCCTGAAGCTCTTCTCGTACATGTGCACATTGGACTACTGTAGCCACCGGTTTGCTACTTCTGCACAGTATTAAATGTCCTCTGGGGAAGATTGGAATTGTCCGGGCCAAACAAAAGACCCCTGTTTAGTGCCTGTCTCCTGCTGTTCAACTCTTCCTCTGATGGGGTTCTTTCATGATGCAAGTCAAAAAATTTGCATCATGCATGTTTCTGTGGTTTTTGTAGGTATTTATTACTGTGTCGTAGTTAAGTTTGGTCGCTGGCACAGAGGGTTCAGTTGTTAGTCTAGGGGTGTAGTTTGAGCAGAAAGGGCGATGGGGGCCAAAACTCGGTGAGCCTGAACAATGGAAGGATTAGCTAAGAGTCCAGCTATGTATTTGAAGTTGTGTCTGTGTTTGTTTGGGGAGGTGGATGTGCGTTTAGATGACCCGACGGCAGCTGGTGGGCACTTTTAAACTGTCAGAACATCCTTCCATTCCTTTTCCCTCCTTCCCTTCTGCTTTCCATCCAGTAAAATGCAGAGAGTCTTGTACGTGCCGAAGTCCTGATGAGGGGAAAAATGTTGGAAGTATGCCGTGGGCTTTGGTTTGGATGTGTGAATTCAAATGGGTCGTGGTTGTAACGTTCGCAGTTTCTTCTGTTTTGAGTGTGATTCTTCAGATACAAGGATGTGTTGAAGATGTTCGTTAAGAGTTGCACAGCAATTAATCAAGTAATTAATCAATTATTGCTCACTATGATGACACTATCAGCCGAGGAGTGAATTAAACCACAGCAGAGCAGCATCAACATATGTAAACATTGTAATAGCATGTGAAAAATGCAATCTGATTTCTATTTGATTCAGGTTGTATAGATGAGAGACCTTTATCAAAACTTAGACAATGATATTATACAATGAAATGGGAAAAAATCAAGTATAAAATATAAAATTATATATTTTGCCTTTCCTTTGCATATGTGTACACTCTCAGAAAAAAAGGTACAAAAGCTGTCAAAATGTATGCCTTTGTATCTTATTTACCCCTAAAGTGTGCATATAAATACCTTAAAGGTACATATTAGTACCATATACCTAAATGGTGCATATTTATACCTATTGAAAAGGTACCAAACCCAGTGTCAACTTTTGTACCTTTTTTCTGAGCGTGTACAGTGTATGCATGTATGTTTTAAAACCTACGTGTCACATTCTCCCTGTACAACTGTACTTTTTAATTCCTGACTTCTCTGGGAACATTTTATTTGGCTTATTTGAAAACACTTTGTGGTTTGAAAAGCCCTTTTCCTGTGCTTTAGCTTCTGGTACAAATAGTCTAAGCTTTTTACGGTACAGAGCAATTTGTACTTTGAATAGAAGCTGCCGTTTAATAAGTTTGTTTCAGTGTTTTTGATTGGCCTGTATTAGAAAATCAAATGGGGACTGGTGCGTGTTTCATAGCAAATGCTTCCATTTTGAACTCTTATTTTGTTATTATATATTTTTTTCCCCTTCCTTTTGCATAAACAATTACAATTTTTGTTCCATTCCAGGAATTAATGGAAACCATTTGCATCGGGGGGAAATTTGTACATGCAGTACTGTTTTCAATGCCATCAAAGGCTAATTTTTTGCGGCTAAAATGACAGAAGAGAGCTGCTTTTAAGTACCACGCAAGCAAACTGACAAGTGAATCATTCCACTCTCTAAACCCTTTTTATTTGGACTTTAATAACCACTGTATTATAAATTATAATGTATTCCTCCGTTTGCTAATGCCCTTCAATATAGCCATCTAAAATGTGGTCTGAAAGTTATTGTGGCTACCTTTTCAAAGGCAAATCAATTACATGTTTTTGGTAATGCACCATAATTCCGCCGTCAATGGACGAACGGATGAATTGAAGCGATTCAGAGTGGAGCGGTTGTTCCTGTGATGTTTTTTGTTTGCGCTCTGCACTATTGACTGCGTCCAATCAAGAGCAAGTATTCATCCTCCGTTCCCGCCATAATGGAAACGGGTCGTCGGAGGCACCTGATTACGACCTCCAGTTATGTTCGGCTAATGGAATATGGAGTTCTCGTTCACCGCGTGGTTAAAGCAATTCGGGCCAAAAGTTTTCCTCAAACTCAACGTTTAAAGAGTTCGCCATTTCTGCCAAATTGCAGAGCGCAAGACTTAAGAAGGATATCGGCAGGGAGATCTTCAGGAAGTAAAAATTGCCACTTGCATACTGTCTTTGACCGACCGCGCCAAATCTTAACCACTCCACGGGAACATGTGCCGTTTAGGAAGATATAAAGGAGTGATTTTATTACCCAGTACATCTCTCCTCAGAAGCGATTTCATTTCTCTTTTCAGCCGCCACAGGAGTCTTTATTTGATCTCATATTCCTGAATTTAACTGCCTCAAACTGGCCGGCCTCAGTTTATTTTCATTTGGAAAACACATTTTCTGTTCAAGAGGACACGAGGGTAGTTGGGATTGAGGTGGGGGCTGTCAGGCTCTGTGTTGAATGTAAATGTCTTCTTTTAGTCACTTTTCACTGTAGATTATTGGAGTCCAAACTTTTCATTTTCTCCCACCTGGAGCAGATCCTACGTGTGTCTGCAATGCCTACAAACGAGACCGTCGAGTCTTAGTCTTTCACTTCGAGTCTTCGTAGGGTTTGAACTATTCAAGGAGCCTGTCTTGCTTGTTCACAGGTTGTTAATGTTCAATTTTTTGGGATTCTTTAATGATGGCAAACACTTTCTTGCACAGTCTCAAATCTCAATTTTTCTGCAGCAACAAATGTCATTTCCGCATTTAATTTTACTAGCTTTTTGTGGCAAAAATTACATTTTAAACAACTTTTGGTGTAAAATGTGTTGTGCTAAGGTTATGTATCCTAAATGCACACAATTAAATAACATTTTTCAAACTTTTTGCATAATTTGAAAATTGCTGATTTATTAAAATGGCACAGTATCACTTAGTTTTATTAATACTTTTAATAATACTTTAAATTGTTGATTGTGATGGAAATAATGCCACAGTGAATTGTAAATTGCCTAAAAATAAATTTTCACATAAATATTATTTTAATATTAATTGTAACATGTATATTTGTTTATATTGTCATTGTTTTAAAATGTCATCCATTCATAGGTCTTGGACAAGGATAAAGCAATAAAATCTGGCCTATACATAAGACATTTGACAAAAGTTTCCAAGACTGTTTTAATGTGACATTCATAAAACAAAAAGAACTCTGTTAGTTTTAATAAAGATCAAACCTTCAGCCATAAAACTGCTCATAGTTGAAGAAACACCCATTTGGGTCATGATTGGGGTTGGGAATTGCTCTTCTCCTTGCGTTCTCAGGCTGTCTGATGCACCAAACAACTCTTCCCTGCTTCAGATTTTGTCATGTGTTGACACAGATGTTCAGGCGTGTGATCCAGCACGAGATGTTTTAAATATCAGTGGTGGGGTGAGACCATCTAGTCCAAACAAGGCTGCCACCTCGCTAGAGTCTGATCATCTGGGACTTTATCAGGACTTCAGTGTCTCTGTTGGATTGTCCCGCTAATCACACCTCTCTGACCTGTCTGATGACAGCACTATGAAAACATTCAGCAGTTTTCAGAGACCAGAAACCCCCCTCAGCCATCCCTGCCCCTCTTTCTCTCATATTTTTTTTTATTTGGCTAGCCTCCATACAGCGAATTACCTCCAGATGTAATTCCTATCCCCGCCCCCCTACTGAATTAGTGGCTAGTAAAAATTAGGTTTAAATTAGCTGCGGCATGGAGAATGGTTAAGTTTGAAATTTCCTTATAATGAGTTTATTATTCTTTGGTGGGATGCCATTTTCCTGAATTAATTCTTTTTTGAGTAATTGCTGTCTGATTGAATAGAATCAAACCTCTGGATTGGATGTAGCTCATGGTACTTTTGGGGTTCTGGTGTAATGTGAAACGAGCTAAGACGTGTCCAACTTTCCTGCTGCTTTTTATCATAATATTTTTCTCTGTTTTCTTTTTCTCCCAGTCTTTGTGATTTTAAAAAAAAAATATATATATTTAAAATGTTTGGAATATTTGTAATCAGATTGTGTAAATCTTTATGCTTTAAGCTGCAAATTTAAAAAACTAAGCCCAGTTTATTCTCATATGCTGTATATCTAAGGAAAGCATTTGTTCAAATCACTTCTTCCAAATAATAAATTTCAATCTTATTGAGCAAAAGTATGTGAAGAGTCACGTGTGCTTTTTGTGATTAATTTTGCTAGGCATGAAATTTGACTTACTATTTTGGTAGTAAATTCAGAGCTAACTTGGTATTTTAATTTTTTAATTTGAAGAAGGAAGATTTGGGCAGACAGACCCAGAACAAGTTTTTCAGACATTTATATATGTATATAAAATTTATTATAGGGAAAGTGTTTAATTTTTTTTCATTAGAATTATCTTTTTTTTCTCCTTTTATCTTTTGAGTTAAGTGTCAAAACAACAAAAACTTAAAAAAAAAAAAATATTTTTTTTTTGTCTTGTTGGCAAGTGTTGAGTTAAATTTATTACCAAAAAATACAGTAATCAATGTCGTTTTCACCATCTGTCTTTTATCTTGTTTGAGTCTAATGGTGTTTTCACACCTGTAGAGCAATTGCTTTATTCCGAAACGGGGATTAAAATTATTACAATGTTGCTTTTTATTCTTGGTGCGGTTTGCTTTCACACGGCAAAGTTTCTAAACGGACCAAAATTGTCACGTGCGAGTAAACTGTTCTCTCATTGGTCAAAGTTCCACAGAGCTGGAATAAAACTTAATGATTCATTTGGAAAGAAAGGCAAACAAACTCTCTCTCTCACACATACAGTCAGGTCCATAAATATTGGGACTCGACACAATTCACACTCTGTACACCACCACAATGGATTTCAAATGAAACGAACAAGATGTGCTTTAACTGCAGACTGTCAGTTTAATTTGAGGGTATTTACATCCAAATCAGGTGAACGGTGTAGAATTACAACAGTTTGCATATGTGCCTCCCACTTGTTAAGGGACAAAAGTAATGGGACAGAATAATAATCATAAATCAAACTTTCACTTTTTAATATTTGGTTGCAAATCCTTTGCAGTCAATTACAGCCTGAAGTCTGGAACGCATAGACATCACCAGACGCTGGGTTTCATCCCTGGTGATGCTCTGCCAGGCCTCTACTGCAACCGTCTTCAGTTCCTGCTTGTTCTTTTTTCCCTTCAGTTTTGTCTTCAGCAAGTGAAATCATGCTCAATCGGATTCAGGTCAGGTAATTGACTTGGCCATTGCATAACAGTCCACTTCTTTCCCTTCAAAAACTCTTTGGTTGCTTTTGCAGTATGCTTTGGGTCATTGTCATCTGCACTGTGAAGCGCCGTCCAATGGTTCTGAAGCATTCGAATATGAGCGATAATATTGCCCGAAAACTTCATTCATCCTGTTAAGTCAATCATCAATAAATACAAGCAGTTCCACTGGCATACGCCCAAGAGCATTGAAGATACTGCATTATATCTGTCCAAGGATGTTGTTCCAAAAGGCAAGGAACTGCTCATGATCCTAAGCTACCACCTCATCAGTGAAGCATTGGTGGTGATGTATGGCTGCCAGTGGAACTGGTTCTCTTGTATTTATTGATGATGTGACTACTGACAAAAGCAGCAGGATGAATTCTGAAGTGTTTCGGGCAATATTATCTGCTCATATTCAGCCAAATGCTTCAGAACTCATTGGACGGCGCTTCACAGTGCAATGGACAATGACTCAAAGCATACTGCAAAAGCAACCAAAGAGTTTTTGAAGGGAAAGAAGTGGACTGTTATGCAATGGCCAAGTCAATTACCTGACCTGAATCCGATTGAGCATGCATTTCACTTGCTGAAGACAAAACTGAAGGGAAAATGCCCCAAGAACAAGCAGGAACTGAAGACGGTTGCAGTAGAGGCCTGGCAGAGCATCACCAGGGATGAAACCCAGCGTCTGGTGATGTCTATGCGTTCCAGACTTCAGGCTGTAATTGACTGCAAAGGATTTGCAACCAAGTATTAAAAAGTGAAAGTTTGATTTATGATTATTATTCTGTCCCATTACTTTTGGTCCCTTAACAAGTGGGAGGCACATATGCAAACTGTTGTAATTCCTACACCGTTCACCTGATTTGGATGTAAATACCCTCAAATTAAACCTGACAGTCTGCAGTTAAAGCACATCTTGTTCGTTTCATTTGAAATCCATTGTGGTGGTGTATAGAGCCAAAAATGTTAGAATTGTGTCGATGTCCCAATATTTATGGACCTGACTGTCAGCGTCGATGGAACGACAACAGCTTTGAGGGCTGCTTGTTTTGTTTTGTTTTTTGTTTTTTTTGTAGCTGTCAATATATTTATTAATTTATAATTTTGAGCAGGAGTCCAGGATTCGTCGGCAAAACATTGTTAAAATGCATCTATACGAAGAGCATTAAGACTGCATTATAAAATGAAAAGGCGCGCTTTGATTTTGAATGGCGAAGACGTGCTCACCCACTGCTTTTAACGGAACTTACGTAATTACCCATTATACAGCGTGATATAGCCTGGTTCGTTGGTCCGTTGGATCGGATTGCTGTCTCACTACAACCGAACCGCTCCAGAGTTCGTTTTCAATCGAGCCGAGACCACCTCGTTCAGGCGATCTCGGACCGATTGTTTTGGCGCGGATCCGAGCGCGATTGCCGTGTTCACATATGCCCAAACGAACCGAACTAAGGGGGGAAACGCGCCAGGTTCCGAAACAAAGGGCCAGGTGTGAAAGCACCCTAAAAAACAAATGCATTACTTTTAGTTTTTTTTTTTACTTTTTAGTTTTTTTTGTTTGTTTTTGTCTTGTTAACAGGTGTTGAGTTAAATGTATTACCAAAAAATTTTTGTTTTGTTTTCAACCTTCTGTCCTTTATCTTTTAAGATTAAAAACAAATGAATTGGGTATTTTTTTTGGGGGGGGGGGGTATCGTGTTGATCATGAAATGTTACCAACAAAAAGTATCCATTTTCTTTGTTTTGCGTTGCTGTAATCAATGTTTTTTTTCATCCCGTCTTTTATCTTTTGAGTTGTTTAAGAGTCTAAAATACTAAACATTACTGGGTTTTTTTTAGATTTTTTTTTGTCATGTTGACAAGTGTGAGTGGTCATCGTTGAGTACTTGTCATGTTGCCTTTCATCTTATTACAAGTTTGGCAGCTCCAAGCGCATCAAATACCCATTACCTGCGTTTCTCCAACAATGCAACGCTAATACAAATTACAGCCTTTACAGTATGATAATATCTCTTGAGCGAGAGAGGAAGTCTGCTGCCGTTCAGTTTGCTTTCATCTGCCACCAATCTGCCGCATAACAGGTAAACTGCTGTGAGCTGCACTTGCTTGTATAAATTTACCCACACAGTCAAGTCTTTGATTTCATCAACTCATCTAATTCAAATGCGCTTTTGAAGGAGCCCACATTTTAAGGGTAGACACAGAAGAGCCAATTTAACCTGGAGTGTCTGTCTCGTTCTGCGGGGCTTTCTGTTTGAAGTGGCCGGTCAGCTTGAACTGTCTGACTTCTGTCATTTCGATCTCTTTTATTTCTCCGCTGAAATGTATACTTCAATCCTCCCTACAGATGCTAGAGTGGAGCAGGTATCATTAAACGGAGAAAATGAGAACGAGAGCGCACGAGAACGTCGTCGCGGCTGCCGGGGTTGGTTTGTTTTCAATAGGAACTGAAGGCAGGGCCCTTTTCCTGGGGCCGCTCGCTGTGCCTGTTGATATTGAGTCAAGCAAACACTCTCTCTGGGATGTCCTGTCGGGCGTCCGGCCAGGGTCTCAAATGAAAGTCACATATGAGGAATCCTGCGCGGGGATCCTCTGAGCTGAAGCCGGCCCCCGTCTCACTCCCGGCCCCTGAGCTTAATTAGCTTTTTAATGGAGGTGCCACCAAACGTAGCTTATTTACCGGCGCAGATAGCGGCTTATTTTGATGTGCGTTGTGTCTCGGAGCTCTTTGAGGCTCGGGGTTGTTATTTTCAGAGTAATGCTGTGGATTAAACGCGCATCTTATCTTGCGCTGTTGTGATTGTTGAGCTTTGCTCCGTCCCCCTCCCTCGCCTACCGAAGTATATATGCAAATACATTTGGACACTATCATTATAGGCTACTTAATAGGACTTCATTAAGGTTCCGCCATGCAAGGAAAAGGGAGGTTGCCATGGGTACGGTGGCGCTTAAGTACAGTATATTATAATGTTTTGCTGCCTGTTATATAATCATTGTGCTCTAATGGTCCATTTCAGGTCATATCGATCGGTGATGAAGAACATCATTAAGATGAAGAGAGGCCGGTCTTATGAGTTTGCCATTAATCTCAGTTTTTCTTTACGTTTTTGAAGAGAATGGGGTATGGATAGATCAAACCATGGTAATCTGACAGAGATTCTCTTGCCTTGTGAAAATAGCAAGACAATCCTGATCACTACAGATGCAACAATCTTGAGCTAAAAAAAAAAAGAGAAGTTGATTTTTGATCAGGACAAATAATTAGTGGACTTGTGGTTTTGTTTTTGTAGTGGTGATATATTACCAATATATGCATATATAATTTGCTTAAAATAATATTTTAAAATTTAATTATAAGCAATGAGATAAATGTATCATTATCAATACAGATTAATTAATATGTAATTTAATGTAATAAGTTGTAATTAAATGTGTGTTTGTGTGTGTGTGTGTATATAAGTACTGTATGTATGTGTATATATGTGTGTGTGTATATATATATATATACATATATATATATATATATATATATATATATATATATATATATATTATATACATATATATACATATACATATACATATACAGTTTATCATTTATTCTCCCATAGAAATCATGGAGGGGTTGAAATTGTCATCGTATGATGTCCAGAAAATAATCTAAAAAAAAAAATCCAGAAATCACAATGATGATTTTTTAACATTTATTTGTATGATACAGCTGCAAATAAGTATTTGAACACCTAGAAAATCAATGTTAATATTTGGTACTAGCCTTTGTTTGCATAAGAGGTAAATTTCCTGTAGTTTTTCACCAGGTTTGCAACTAAGGGATTTTGGCCCACTCCTCCACCAATCTTCTCTAAATAGGTTTCTGGCCTGTCGCTGAAAACACGGAGTGCTCCCTCCAAAGATTCTCTATTGGGTTTATTGGAGACTGGCTAGGCCACGCCAGAACCTATATGCTTCTTAAGCACTCCTTGGTTATCCTGGCTGTGTGCTTTGGGTCATTGTCATTAAGACCCAGCCTACCCATCTTCATGCCTAACTGAGGGAAGGAGGTGTTTGCAATATGCCCCGGTCATCCTCTCCTTAATACAGTGCATGCCCTGTCCCATGTGCATAAAACACCCCCAAAGCATATTATTACAGTAGGGATGGTGTTCTTGGGATGGTATCATCATTCTTCTTCCTCCAAACACGTTTAGTGGAATTATGACCAAAAAGTTCTATTTTGGTCTCACGCCACATGTTTCTCCCATGTCCTCTGGATCATCCAAATGGTCATTGGCAAACTTGTCGGGCCTGGACATGTGCTGGTTTAAGGGGGAACTTCCGTGCCATGCAATTTCAAACTCCTGTTATTACCAACAGTCCTTGGAACGGTGGTCAGCTCTTTGCAGCATTGACAGCTCCTCCCGTGTATTCTGGTTTTCTCATTTCTTAGACTTACCCCACGAGGTGAGATCTTGCATGGAGCCCCAGTCCGAGGGAGATTAAGTCATTTTAGCTTCTTCCATTTTCTAATGATTGTAAAGTGGACCTTTTTTCACCAAGCTGCTTGGCAATTTCCCCGTAGCTTTCCAGATGTACAATTTTGTCTGTGTCTTTGGACAGATGTGTAACTCTTAATGAAGGCTGAAGGTGTTTGGCAGACTAACAGGTTTTGAGGGTCAATTCTAGCTGATAGACTGTGATTATCATACAAATAAATAGTTAAAAAATCATACATTGGACTACGATACTTTAAATTTGCCCCTCCAGTTTCTAAGTGGGAGAACTTGAAAATAGCAGGGTGTCACATTTTATTTCAAACTCATACATATATAGTTTATCATATATATATATATTGCAAATAAGTGTACACTGAGGATATGATGATTATTATTATTATTATTGGTAACGCTGTTTGTAGATTTTGACACAAGGGGGAACTAAACCTCCTGTTAGTCAACCAAGCCAATGGTTATTGACTTACACGACAATCTTAAATTGGGTAAACAGCAGCTGATCAGTCTGAGATGTGTAACTCTTAATGAAGGCTGAAGGTGTTTGGTTTAAATTGACTGTGATTAGAGACTAAGATACTTTAAATTTGCAGTGTTTGAGTGTCACATTTTATTTCAAACTCATACATGTGCAAATAAGTGTACACTGAGGATACAGACAGACCCTCAGCCGAATGGATCGGAGGCGGAGATGAGCTCAAGTGGATAACTCTCCAGCCAGAGAACAGCTTTAATGCTGCCGGCATTTCTGTGAGGCCTGAAACGCACATCAGACTCTCAGTGAGTGCACACTAGCTCAGCTTAATCTGCTGTTAGCTCAATCTTTAGTGGTGGTCGACTGGTAGGAGTTTTTCAAGGGCTGATGCCAATATCTAGAGAGCAGGGTGGCTGATATAATTACCAACATACTGGGTTTAATTGAAAATGTGGAATTCAAAATTGAATCTAATTAGGTATAAACAGAGATCTGGCATTTTGAAAAATGGAAAAAATATGCAAAACAAATAAGAAATAAGACTCTGCACTATTTCTAGGTCACCTTTTCTTTTCCAGTTATCATGTACAGTACAGATGGTCAGATTTTCAAGGCTATTTTGGATCATCTAAATCATGCAGGAGAGTGTGATCATATAGTATTATACTAGTGGAGTTTGTGCACATTATTATTTTTTTTTCCAACTTAGATCAATTTGTAAGGTTTTTTTTTTTTTTTATTACAAATTATACAGTAATGTATTTTTTTTTTTTCTAATGATTTCTGTCCAACTTTATGCATTGTACAATTTAATGGCAGCAAATTAGATTTGTACACCTTATTTCACACAGTGTTACTAAAATTCACACCAAAATTGTAAAAATAGCTTTTTATTAGCAATTGACAGTCCTGTCAGATTTTAAAACTGACACAAGGGGGAGGTAACACCTCTGGTAATCGACCAAGGGACATAATTCAAATATCATCCCATTAATCACTAATATTTACCATGCATGAGTTTCAATTGTGGTTTTGGTGTTCTCACTGGTGTGATTGTGAAATAAAAACAGGATTTAGATGTTTAGTGGTGAGATTTTTGCCACTATGAAGGAGCCTAGTGGGGTCGTGGCTCCAAAAAGGCCCAGTTTTCCCCTCTTGACACCTTCCGGAGGCTCGGGGCAGGGCGTTTTGTGTCTGCTTTAATTGAAAATTAATAGTTAAGGGGGTTGCCATGGAAATTATGCCAGCGCTCGAAGACACCAGCTCTGCCACCACACGAGTCCATCCCCCCTCACCCGACACTTTCTTCTGCATGCGCTAGAGAGCCGCTGCTGGAATTGTTTGTCCTCATTGACCTTGCAATCCAAAGCCCTGTGAAATGAGGAGGAAAAAAAGAGAGGGAGTTAAGTGAGAGACAAACGGAATAAAACCAGATATGAGTGAGAACTGAGAGTAACTAACAAGCGCTAAAAGCTGAAGCGGCCTGTTTGTCTTGTGAAGTGAAGGTTAGGGCGGATGTAGCCTTTAGCATTTGGGTCGAAATGTAAATATGACGCATTAGACACAATTCCTGCAGTGACGCTGAAACCTAGAGGCCTTCCATGCCTGCCAGTGCAACCTTTTACACTTCCTCATTGAGCGTTTGCCCTAGTCTGGAGGGGTGGAGGCCCAAAAAACAGCGTTGGCTTGAGCTCAGAGGTTTCTAATGATATCATACAGTTAAAATATGTTCCAGTAGAGCTGGTAGATAATCTGCTGCTCGGAGCCTGTTATATCATCCTCAGAGCGGGGAGTTCAAGTGGTCTTACGGTTCATGGAGGTTTTTTTAGCTAAATAAATCTGTCATGCTTGGCTTGGGTGGATCGTGCACAACGTGAAAGTTCTTGCTCACCATGATGTGTGCATATTTTTAAGACCTTCTACAGTTGTCTATGAGGTAATTGATTTTATTAGAGCTTGAATACGGAATTGCTTAGTTGTCCATTTCCATATAAATCGTGCTTTTACATCAGTCTTTTGTATTTAAAATCTGCTCGTTCATATCTCCCCCGTTTACCAACAGCTGGTTCCTCGCTCACGTTCCAGCGGCGTCTACGCGAACGCTCCCCTCACTTTTCAATCTCCATGTGGCGATGGGAAGCATGCAGCAGATGGACTTGGTTTTGCATCTGCCGCGTGCAGACTGGCCTTTGTACTCCTCTCCTGGGGGAGAGCGTGGCTCTCGTCTCTGCGAGCGGATTCCTGTCTGCGGGAGCAGCTAGGAGAAACATCTGTGGCATGCGGGGCGAGAGAGCGAGAAAAAAGGGTTGACAAACACCATTAGTTTACAATACGACAGATACGAAAGCGAAAGATTTTGAAGGTTTAATTACATGCAGTAAATGAGCAAATATGCATGTGTAAAAACAAATTTGCAAACCCATCTGGTTTCCAAGCTTTTTTTGTCCTTTCTCACTCAAATACTTCCCTCGTAAGGACTTTTTTTGGGTTAGCTTGACCTAATAAGGAAAGCAGCAGCAGACGTATTTATTTATTTTTCCACCATACTATCACTCAACTTGCTAAAGTAGCCCTCCATCCATCTCGAAAGGGAAAAAAAAGGAAACACAGGAAAAAGAAGTGCCACCCCTCCACCTCCCCACTCTGACAATCAAACCGCTGATTTTTGTGTACGATTAGTCCTCGGGTGCCAAAACAATCAGAGGTCTGCTTGATTTGTTTTAATTACAGGCGTAAAAATGCAACGGGTTTCTCGGACGTGATCGGGCAAGAGGCGCTCGTGTAAATACCACTGTAAATATTTCACTGATGGTGGCTTTGACAGTGAACGTCAGCTAGTTTTTTCTTTTTCATTCTTCGTACCCCCCCACCTCTCTCTTCCCCCCCTCCTATTTTTTTTTTCGTGCTCTGATGCTGTTGCCTACCAGTGGCATCCTATTCCTCATTTTTGATGCAAGTTAATGCTTCAAGCCTTCTAAGAATATCTTCAAATGCCTCTACCTTCAGGGAGTGGGATTGTGTGTCGTTCCTCAAAAGGTAGGTTACTTTTTCTTCCCGGCTGAGATTGTTGCATGTTTTGGTTTTTATTTAGGAAAACGCAAAGCTCACTAGTTTGACTTGCAAGAAGGTCGCATGCTGGCTAATCTCAAAGAATACAAAAAAAGCAGGCAGGAACACGTACCTCACGTTTTTAGGGGCTCGGGACGTCCTCCGCAGCTGGCCGCGTGTGTTAAATCCCCTCTCGGTTGGAGTCCGAATGCAGGAGAAAAAGAGGAGAAGGAGAGAGAGAAAGTGTGTGTGCGTGTGCCGCGAGCCACGCGCTCAAATGAGAGCAGCGAGAGGCTGCTGGCGGAGCGCGATCCGAGTCCTCGGCTCCGCGCACAGGCTGTGAGAGAGACGCTGGTGCGCACGGTCACACACACACTCACACACACACTCGCTTCTTTCAGTCATCAACTCGGTCAGCAAGACGAAAGACTTCCTTTTTTTAAAAAAAAAAATTAAAGAAAGAAAGAAAGCGGGAGAGGGACATTTTTGAATAGCATTTTTCGATTATGAAGCCCAGAAGCAGTAAAACCTGCAATGATTAGTTGCATTTTCAGATAATTTTCAGAGAGATTTAATGCTAATGATGCCAGTATTTCCAGTGCGTCACAAAAGGCAGAAAAGCTCCAGGTCAGGGTGACACATTTCCATTTTAGGCACTTTTTTCATCACCTCCCCTCGTTCCCGGCCGGTCGCACGGCTTCCCAAAGCCCCGCGTCTCCTATTGGGCCCTGTCTGCACGCTGTCGTAATTGCTCGGTGACAAGTGGAGATGAAGGAATAATTGTCAGGAGATAGGGGTCGTTTTTTTTTTTAATGGGTGCACTGCCGATTTAAGTATGCATGAGCGACGCGTGAGGGACGGGGCCAAAGAGGCGCTTGTTTATGATGCGAGTCTGTATAAACACAGTTGGAGTGATGACACTGATAATCGCACGCTCTTCCCCGTGATGCCCGACTCTCCGCGAATCACCCTCTCCAGCCTGCCGTCCCACACCGCTCACCTGCAGGTAATAAAGCCACCTTTTCCTCCATCCATCCATGCTTTCCTGCTTTCATCCATCCATCGGGTCTTTTCACTCTCGCTGTCATTCCTCAAGGCTTGAGCCGTGCTCCGGCTTGGTTTGTGGGCTGCTTTCATCTGTGGGTTAATTGCTGCTGATAATGGCAATGACGATAATGAATGTGGTTTTGTGCGGGTGTGTGTGCGCGTGCCGTTAAGTGTGTGTGAGTGTGTGCCGAAGAACAGTGTGCTTTGACTTTGCCTAGTAGGTGATTTTATTTGAAGTGAAGTGTTTGTGGAGTTTACATTGTGTTGGTGGGGAAATTAAATCATTTGAGTAATTTTTATAGTTTTTTGTCTGCTGTATATTGAGTTAAATCATTTTTTGAGCAGCTGTTGTCATTTTTGTAGGGTAATAATTGTAAAATTCTAATTAGATGTACATGTGTTTTTTTTGTTTGTTTTTTTATGATTTAATATTTTTTTAATTTGAAAGTTAAGATTTCATAGTCACCTAAAACTTAAATGAGCCTGTCCCATTTTGGAGGTGGGGTCAGTAAAATGATTAGCCCTCAAGTACTAATTATCCCTATCAAAGGCGGGCAGATAATTTGTTTACTTAAATATTCATAAGGGTGAGCGACGCTCACTATTGGGCTATTGTGAGCATATTAAGTTTTTATATGGCTTTGTGCTGGAATGTGGACGTGGTCTTCTTTATAATTTAATACCCTGATGCATAATGAGCAGCATGATTAGAGCATACTCTATAGAGAATCAGATGGATAATTTACATTGTTCTCCTGAGTCTGTGTGTAATAGCTTGTTTAGTGTGATAAAATTAAATGCTGCATTTTTTTTTTCTATTTTGCAAATCATCTCGATGAGCTTTTTCCACGCCTCATTGTACACTCTCTCCAAAAATAAATAAAAAGAAAACGACAAACAAACAAAAAAGTTAAATATGAATTTCAAAAATTGTTTAACCAAAACACATGTTTACCTACGTTTTGTATGTGGCAATTAACACCGCTCATTAGCCAAGGCGGGTATTTGTTTTGAAAGTTTAACCAATCACTTTGTTATGCTAATTGTGATGTAATTTAATTTGAGTCCTGTAATGATGATGCCGCTATTATCCCCATAAATGATGCAGTTAAGCATCACAACCTTATTTGCATGTGCTTGAAGAGGGAAGCTGGATGAGACGACGCCAGCATCACTCTCGTTTTCCTCCCTCTGTTCTCCCACGTCCCTCCGGGTCCTCCTCGGCCTGTCTGGGCTCATTGATGATCAGCCTTTTTTATCTGATATTTTAATGCGAAATGAGTCGACTGGTTACTCTTGCCGCACAGATGTAAATTAAATGATTGAAATACCAGACTATTAAAAAATGCTAATGGATTTCTTCAGTCGAGGCATCATCACACAGTGAAGTCATGGAGAAACAATTGATTTGTATTTTAACAATTTTTTTGTGCGCATGTGTGTGCATTGTACTAGTTTGCAATCTACCTCCTTGAGTTCACATTTGCACATCAAAGTGCTTCTTTGTTGGCGAGAGGTTAATTTTTAATCCATTGATTTCATGGCCTCTGGTTTGGACATGCAGATGGTGGCTGATTAGTTAGCGTGTGTGCGGCTGGCGTGTGTGTGCTCGAGTTTCTGCAGTCGTGTGGTTGAATTTTTAAGAAAAAAAAATCAATTTGAAAGTCCTACAAGAGCCGCTTCCCTCCTTAAATGCACTTCTGAGAACCCTTCAGCCTGGGCTCTCGCTCTGTGACTAAGTCTCCCTTAAAGACTGCCCATTATCTATTTTGTTGAGGTTTTAGACTTGGGGTAATTTTCCTCGGGAAAGATTATTTTTCTCTCGACCAATCTCGCCTGTTACCGCCCTAATTGGTTACATAAATCTTGTCGGGTATGAATGAGAAATGTTGGGGTGTTGTCAAGTGTAATCTTCACCCTTATTTACCAATTCATTAAGATCTATCGATGCAGGACCGGGCCGAAAGAATGACAACATAAATCAGAGCAGTGCGACATAATGACCCTAATCAGCCTCAAATAAGTGGAAACGTCACCATGAGCTATGTCTCTCCGCGGCTTCGTGTCTGTGTGGTGGCACCAGGGCCGTCCCGGTCGTTAACGCGGCCGCGTGTCCCAGGCAGGGGCGAGCGCGCTTACCCCCTCCACCCCAAGGCTTTTAATCTCGCCCCACACGCAGCCGGTGTCACAAAGGATAATTGCGGCATGAAATGAAATGAAATATGCATTTGAGGCAGGTAAATAGTGTAAGACGATGGATAAATAGTGAGAAAGAGAGCGAGGGAGAGACTTTCTCTTCCTGCCAGAGATGATTGGAGCAGACAATGGGGCCTCCTGCTTTTATAGGTCAATTACTGGTGATTAGGTGGGCTGAGTTAATTAAAGAAATTACCCAAAATGCAAGCGCAGGGACTGCTTGATGAGATACCAGCGTCACTGTCTAGTCACCCACTTTTGGAGCTGCTTTCGTTCGAGAGGGAGGTGCTTGCTGGCTAGAATTTGAATTGAATGGAAAGACTTGAAACACTCCGGGGTTTTTTTCCCGGAAGTGCTGGAAAATCTGAACGAAACTCCGGCTTTGTAGGTCACGTTGTTTAGCATTTATGAATTATGTGTTTTTATTTCTCAAGGATTTGGTTTTGTTTCAGGGCTTTTTCAGGATTTATCGCAGTTTTCTTTGTCCCCTTAGTCTGTGCTTTTTTTTTCCCTCTCTCTCTTTCTTTTCATCTCCCTCTCCTTTTCTCCTTCTTTTAATGTAAATAGCCCAGAATTAAGTTCTGAACAGTCAGCGCTGAATGAATGGAATCACAGATGGTCTATTTATCATGAATTGAATTTTTTTTTTCTTGAATGTGTTCTCATTTTACCACTGATAACAACACTTGATTCGGTTACTTTGCATACTATTAATCCTGAAAAGCGATGTATTCATCCTCCCTTTTCATTTTTGAACTCGTGGTATAAATATGATTTCCCTCATGCTCTTTTTACTCTATAATCTCGTCCATTGTGAATCACTTTGAAATCCCTCTATCTGAGAAGAGGGGGCCTGTAATATTACAGTACATTCAGGTTTAGAGGAGAGTCATTAACGGTGTACGGCGACCCCCAAGAGCCAAAAAAGACTGCTGGCATGCACGGTTTAACTTTTAAACAGCATTTTTAGCTGTTCAGTGGCATTTTTAATTAGCATATTCTCAATTTCACATATAGTACAGATGTACGGGATGAAATTCAAACTTTGCATCATCATTTTCAAAATCTGGCATTTTGATTTATTAAGCATTCCCGACTGTTAAATATTGGAGAATAGCAGAGCCACTTTATTTTGTATGCATTGTAACTTATGGCAATGATGAATTAATTTCAGTGGAGCACAGAATTTGTGATTATTTTAAATGGTATCCATATCTTAACTGAATCAGAGCGGGTGAAGCTAGCAGACTGTGAAATGTAATTTTTAGTATTTTTTTCCCTGTCTTTTTTCACCCTTCCTTGCAATGTTAGGATTCCGGGCACCTGAGCAATGCACTGATAATGACTAGGCTTCTTGGATCACAGAGTCTGCCTTTCCGATGCCTCCCTGAAATAATCATCAAGCTCTTTTTCAGGTCTGTTCTGCGTGTCCTATCAGGGGAGAGGGCCGCCGGTTTCCACGGGAGGGGAAAAATGAAGTGCGTCTCGGCGAAAGTGATGATTTCTGTGAGTGTGTGTGTGTGTGTGTGAGAATGTGTTAATGTCACAGTCGCAGCCTCTGGTGCCCCTTTTCAGCGACTTGTATAAAACATATTCCGCGGTTTTCTTAGAATCGCAATATCCAAGCTCCGATAAGAAGGGTGCCACGTTTGATAATGAGGCAACATTTGTGGTTGTAAAATCAGATCAGCTCAAACGAGCGTGAGTAACTTTACACCTCCGTGATGAGGAGTGTGTGTATGAGAAACATCTGGGCTATATTTGTGGCTTTCCCTCCCCACACCTTTCTTTGCAAACCCACCCACCCGAAATCACAGGCGTAGCCCTTGAATGCGTTGTCAGGATCCTGTCTGGGATTTTTCACCTGATGGAAAGGACAGATTTGCACAGCCTACGATTCGAGAGCAAACATTTACACAGCCAGAAAGAAATCGCAAGCGTGGTACTGTTACAGCGTTTAAAGCACAAAAAACACACCGCGAGAAAAGAAACGGATCCAAATAACATCTTTTATTCCAGAAACGCAGTCATTTGGTTTTTATCAACCTTCTTGAATACACAGACTTTCTTTTAGATGATGACTGTTATCAAAATGATATGGGTAATAGCGGTTCACAAGCTCAGTGTTTATCACAGGACTCGTCCAATTTTGCCAGTGTCAAATGGGCCGGAGCTTGTCCACACTAAAAGACTAGCAAGGGCTGTAAATATGTTCCAATAGCACGAACCCTTGACCCCAATGGGTTTTTAGGAAAAGACAGTGTGTTATAATGACAGGCAGTTGGCCCCAAGGGTCAAAGACAGAGAAACGGGGGTCCTACAATAGACATGAACAAAGACAGACTTTGGGTGCTGGCTTTCCTCCCTCTCTCTCTCTCTCTCTCTCTCTCTCTCTCTCTCTCTCTCTCGCTCATTCACGCTTGTGCTTTCTCTTCGTCCATCTCTCTCAGGCAGTACAGTACCATACTAGACTCTCTCCTTCACTCAGTGTCATTCAAAGACATACCCCCCCCCGCCATCCTCCTTGCGTCCGCTCCATCGCGTGGAAACGATCGTGAGCGAGGATGTGTTTCTAATTGACATTGTAATTGGCAGATTTGGATGCTGCCTTCAGATGGCTAATTAATTTATCTCACCGCTGTCATTAAGGTTAAAGCAGCACCTGATCTCTCTGAATACACTTTGCATACATCTGCATGAGCATTACGTTCGGTTAGACACCTACACGCCAGTTGTGGATCATGTGGATTTAGAGGATACAGTGTTAATAATGTGTGTTTCTATAATGACAGGATCAGTATTCCGCGTCATTAAACCCAAAACCAAATTTGAAGGGGAAAAAATCGTTTTTTTTTTCTTCTTCTTCTTCCCAATATTACGTCAAAATGTCATCCATTCTTTAGTTATTTTAAAACATGTGTGGAATAATCAGTTCGTAGAAATCATATTTGAATTTCCACAGTGCAAACTGGGATTACAGTGATCTGAAATGTAATTTTAATTAGCACTTTCTTTTTTAAGGTTTGAGTAGGAACAGTGTCCTAAACTCGTCCCTCACTTTTTAGTCTCCTTCATTGTGGCATTAAAAAACACTCCATTACGTTGTTCATAAAATTCGCGTAAAGGCAATCAAGCAGCCCTTCTCTGAATATTTTAAACATGGGGCATGTAAAATTTATGCCTAATTTGAATACTTATTAGTCGCCTAATCTCTACGGCAGCTTTGTGTTTCTTCAGGAGAGATTCGTCTGCCCTCACACTGTGCTGAGTCTCTCTCTCTCTCTCTCTTTCTCCTGGTCTGCTAATCTTCTGCACTTTTGTTTGTTCCCGAGTTGACCAGTGCATACTAGTTAGGTGGTGTTCTTTTTAAATAAAAAAATAAAAACTCTTGCTTCTAGTGTTTCTCATAAGACACATGCGTGCTGTTAAAATGTCATTTGCTGATCTGAAAAGCAGCCGTGGATTAGAAGACTACGTCTTTGTTGTGTCGTGTGTTTGATTAGCGCCGTTCTTCTTTTTCTTTTTTTTTCATGGCTCGGCTGTCGAGTTACTGTACGCTCTCGTTCAAAGATCGCTGCTAATTGTCCGTACGTAGCAGGTGACAAAATTGATGTGTTTAATCTGTGGAAAGAAGGATGGCGGAGCTGTCAGGGAAATAAATGAAAGTGTTGCTGGAAAAACGAATCCCTTCTAAACATTACACGAGATTAGGGATATTTTATTGTGCGTGCTCGCCATTAGCGTAATTAATATTGTTTATGTTTGAATGCGCTGAAATATGAGACAGCCCGTCATCATTTTCTGAGAGAAACAAAATGTGTAATGGGTAGAGAGGAGGGGGTTCGATGAATATGTGAATGACGGAGTGTGTATTAAGGCTCTTGTGGGTGTATTAGCTATGCAGAACACACCTTGAATTGCGTTTGTTGGGTCGGACGATTCTTTTATTTATTGCAAGGATCTCCACAGATCTTAGCAGGGTTCCTGTGAACGTACACAACATTTATGCAGGGAAAATGATAAAACATTTATTACCAGAGAAGAGGTAATATGCATAATTTATGCAGTTTTTAGCACAATCATTAGTGATATTCGTGAAAGATTTTTTTATTTTTTTTGAGCCACCACTCTCCCCTGTTTTCATATCTAATAGATGCCAGGGAAAATTAATTTAATATCTTTTCATTTATTTGCCAGAGTAAAAATTGACGTGTGCGATTTTTGTTCTGTTTGAATTTGGTGTTTGAATTTTAATTGTGCTCTGCAGACGGCACTAAATATACGGACATAATGAATATTTGAGTATGTGATTAAAATAAAAAGGAGGAAGAGGACTAGCCCTGTATGTGACACAAGCTTTTTTTCTCTCCTCATTTGACTAGCAGGTGAATTTTATTTAGCTTCAGCTAAAAGAAAAGACCATTATATCGTTCATCACAGTACAGAAGCATGTGATTTGTAATTCCCCCTCTTCTCCCCTCACCTCCTGTACCAAATTTTAATTTTGCATGATTAGCTGTGCGTCATTAAGCAACTCCGTTCAGTCGAGACGCAACGGGGATATTTTAAGACATTTGAACAGGGGGAAAAAAAGGCTTCATATGTGTTATATTTCAAACATGCACCTTTGGAAATTATTCACACCACATTAAAGTCACTAAATGTATTTTTAAACACATCATGTGATGTTTATCTGTGTGTGTGATGGGCGATATGAAAAAAAAAGGAAATAGAATTAAAAAAAAAAAGCGTGCATTAAGCAAAATTAAAAAATAAATAAATAAAAGGCAGGAAGAAACGTGCATCTCTTTGTATTGCTTCATTTACACAGTGAATGCATAATTCCACCCCCTCCCCCCGTTAAATGCTTTAATTTGCAAAGGGAGCAGGGGTTGATAATGGAAAGCTTTTTTTTCTTTCTCGTCCCCATTTTTCCTTTTTCTTTTTAACCCCCCCTCTTTTTTTTTTAGGAGGCAACTAAAGGGGATTGTAACAAGAGCCTTAACCGGTGCCTCTTAATCACTTCTAGGTATTAAGTCATGATGCAGGAGTCGGCCAATGAGACAATAAGCAACAGTTCAATGAGTCAAAATGGAATGAGCAGCCTAAGCAGCCAATTAGATGCTGGCAGTAGAGATGGAAGATCAAGTGGGGAGACGAGCAGTGAAGTAAGCGCAGTCGAGCTGCTGCATCTGCAACAACAGCAGGTAAGTTGCGTCTCTCTCCCCCCCCATCCGTTGTCATCCGCCGCGCTCTGTCTCTTTCTCTCTCTCCCTCCCTCTCTCTCTCTCTCTCTCTCTCTCTCTCGCTGGCTTTCACACAGGGCTCAGCAGGCAGCTATTTGACTGACACCCTTCAGTTGTGCACATTTAGACAGGAACTGGACTGTTTTATTGTTTTATTCTTGATTTTACTGTATTTTAGTGCTTGTTTAGTGGCGGTGATTATATAAGTTTAGTGCAATGATTAGGATTTCAAGAGTTTTGTGCAGATATCTGGCTGTATTTGGGCTGTTTTTGACTTGTTTTGGAGGTGTTTTGGTGCTTCTTTGCAAGAAGTGTGCCGGCTGAGGCCATGCATGTGTGTTTGTGTGTGAAGTACGGAGCCTTGATCGTGTTTCTTTGTTTGTGGCCACTAGAGGGCCTCCTTATTTGACTTCACAACACTTTTATGGGCTGCCAAGCAGCTCGTTCACTCCAGAAACCTCAACTGATCAGTGCATGTTGTATTTGTATCAAAATATATATGCGTAGGGGATGTTTGCGTAATTATTTTGACTTTAAAAGCAACACAGTTGTGTGCTGTATGTATGTATGTGTCTCGGTGCAGTGAATGATGGGTTTGACAGCTCACCAAAAGAGCAGCATGAGAGGTCAGGCTGAGCTCAGGGTTAGTCTGCAGGCATTGTGGAGTGTGTGTTCACTTATTCACTCGCAAGTGTGTCATTGGATGGGAGTATGTGTCTGAAAACAGAATTTGTGATTCCTCAGGCGTTGTTTTTGTTTTCAAGGATTTAAGACTTTCAATACTTTTTCCATGTTTTTGGTTGCCATGTGAATATTTATACTACTAAAATACTTAAAAGTAGGCCAAATAATTGCACAATTATTTATTTTAATAATGTAACATTTTTATAATATTTACATATTTTTAAACGTATTTAATTTTTTTTATAGTACTTAATAGTATTTGAATTAATTTTTAAATTTGTTTTGGCAGCTTAAGTTTATAGCTATTAAATGGCAGTTCTTTTTATTATTGTGTGTGTGTGTGTGTGTGTGTGTATATGAATGAATGAGTGGTTCAGTCCTGGTGACAGCAGCTGAAAGCAGCCCATGGGCCTGTGGGTAAGACAGGATCAGTGTAGCAGAGTGAAGTGTGTCCTGCGGCTCTTTGTGGGCCCCTCTGAACACCCCCCCCCCCCCCCCCCCCCCCCTTCATAGCCACCCTCTCCAGCTGGTGATTACAACGGCACCCCCATCTCACGGCCTCTCCTCCCATTCATCATCACACCGGCCGTCTCTCTCTCTCTCTCTCTCTCTCTCTCTCTCACACACACGCGTCTGATTGGGGTCAACCCCCCGCTTTCTCATTACTGACTTCTGTTTTAACCTGAACACTTCAGCGTGTGTGAGATAGAGATCAGTGTTTGGTGGTTAACACTGGTTTCTTCAAAAGTGTTTTTGTAAACTTGTATCAAAGCCATTATTGATAATAGTTTGTATTTGTGAATTGTTAGTAGTTGATGACGATGATGTTTTATTATTATTATTATTATTATTATTATTATAAACCTATTGAAATATTAAACAATGAACATCTTAATTATAAGTTTATTTTAATTATGTGAATTTAAATATCTATACAAATGTTTATATATTTGGTTTGTATTTGTTATGATCAATATATTATAAACAGACTGAAATAATAAAGTATTAAATATTAGGAATTCTAATGAATTAATGTAATTTAAAATTAAAGATATTATATAAAATATTTTTGTTTTTGTTGTTACAGTAAACAAACATAATTATAAACAGTAAAAATAAAATATTGATATTCTAAATATGAATGTATATAAATATGCATTTAATGTAAAATAAATAGTAAAATGTAAACAAATGTTTTTTAATAATAAAATTGTAGATTCAGTGTTATTATTAAACAGAGTACAGTAAAAGCCAAAAAGCCAATAAAGCAACTAGCCACAGAAGCATCTAACCAGATGTATTATTATTATTATAACGATGATGATGATTACTATTATAATATTCATTATTATATAATAATCACTGTTATTGTTGTTACTTGTTGGTAGCAGTAGTTAATATTATTTTTATTGTTTTATTATTACTGTAGACATAAACAGAATTAAAAGTAAAGTAATAATATTGTTATAAATGTGTATGTAATATAGATATAAATTGTATATAAATTTGATTTTATATCACAAATAATATTAGATTAGATTAAACTTTTTGTCATTGCAGAGTACAGTACAAAGCCAACGAAATATAGAACCATATAGAATCATTATTACTTATTACTTATAATACTAATTATTTGTTGTTGTTGTTGTTAGTTACATGTTAGTTTAACAGTTGTTAATAGTAAATAACAAATAACATGGATTTTGCTTTATTCAATTGTAAAATTTCATTTTTATTCATATTTAATTCTATTTCTTTCATTTATTATTATTATAGTGTTATTATTCCTGTATAGCTGCGTATTACTTGAATAGATTTTGTTATCTGTCTGTAGATAATCCGCACTAAGAGTGGAAGAAAAGGGCAGTGTAAGCAGAAAGAGTGAAGAGAGGAGAGATAAGTGCCATAGAGACAGTGGAGAGAGTGACAATGTTTCACTTACAGAGAGCGAGCGGGAGAGCGCAGACAGACACATTGAAATGAGTGGGCCAGCTAACAGGCCTCGGGAGGCTTTTTAAAGGGAGGCCAGGTGCTGTTAACTTCACACACTTCCTGCACAATTCCCTCTCACACACGCCACAGTCAGAGAATTCCTACACATCCGCCTAATAACCACCTAGATCTCTGAGATCTGTGTGTGTGTGTGTGTGTGTGAGAGAGAGAGATGAAAGAGTCCAATTAAAAATGACCGTTAGTAATTGAACTATTGAATATTTTTGTCCATTGCCAAACTTTCTTACTCAGAAAAAAATATCCAGAAATTACAGCCTTGTGATCTTTTTTTGTGTTTTATTATTATTATTTTCAGAGACCGTTTTACATTTGCTATACATTATATTTCCATAATAACCTTCTTATGGAAGAAGCATTGCAGCACTGTATAGTTTTTTTTTTTCATGTTTCAGCAAGAATGGTGGTTAAGGACATGGACTTCATTGATTTGTAGGCTGTTGTTAAATGAGCTTTTAATGTTGTTATATTTATAATGGTGTGTGCATACAAGAATGTTTGCACTGATCTGTGGATAATGTGATGTGATATAATGGAACCTCTAGATGATTGTTCTAGTTTAATAATCTGTGATCGTATGGATTTATAGTGTAGCTAGCCATACTCTGCAATTTAACTTCCTGTCCTGAGAGGAAGTTCTCTGTGGTATATTATAAAATCCACACGCCATGCATTTTGCCTTCATTCATTAGAATTAATTTATATATTCTGCAGTATTTTATACTATATATACATGCCATTGACTCTTGGAATATTTCTGTTTTTATTTATTTGTTTATTTTTAGATCAGTTCTGCACTTTTTTTATCAGCCACTCTTCCACATGTATTTATGAATGTCGTGTCCAGATGCACAGGACATTGTTCATTTTATATTTTTTCCCCTGCTAACAGCGATTGTTACTGGAAGCGGTGTGTAAGTCACTGGCCCGGTGTAAAAATGACAGCAATTAACCCGACATTTTAGCTTGAGGAGAATTTAAGATGAGACGCCTGACAGCCAGTGTCAGCCATATTTCCCCGTCTTCTTCAGGTGTAAGAGCAAATGAAATTGGAGGTAGTATCGCAGTTGAGGGAGCCACTTGGGGAGGAGGGAGGAGGTGTCCATGGAAAACGAATTATCTAAATAGGACTTATTTTGCACTTATTTACTTCATTTTCCACAATGATTTTCCGCGAATCCAAGAAAACACCTGGAAAATATCCATAAACAGAAGCATAACTGAGAAAAACCACAGTGCTAATTGATATTCAATGAGTCTGACTCCATCATCACCCCACAAACACATTAACACACATGCATGTGTTCAGAAGAGGTGGGAGGGAGCGTCTCTAGGGGTCCATTGACTGTCATTCAGGAGGGGAAGTAACAAAGTAACGTGGAGACGCCACACAAACAGCCAGTCTCGCTTCCGTCTCCCCCGCTGTCCACCGGGAGCTGCGAGTGCAACATCTTCAGGCAGGGTGATGACGGCTTTCGCCGCTCATCAGCCAAATAAAAGCCCCTCTGATGCAAATAGCGCTTTGCCCTTGAGCATAATTTAAAGCAGTAATCACCCCTGGAGTCTCTACCGTGCAGATAGCGAAAGCGAGGTGACTGTCTCATTTACACTCCAGCACAAAGAAGCTCATTAGCTTTATCACACCGGCCCGAGACTCCTCCACTACAGTGTGTAAATAACACACACACACACACATACGGTTTCACCAGAGCCACATTTCAGAAAGCTCTCACAAAGATTGGCACTAGAAACAAAATAAAACACGTTTCGATGACTTGCCGTTGTATTTATGGTTACCATTTCACTATCAGCAGACATCGTTTTGACATATAGAGGCGTGCTGCTTCTCGCGATGACACTGCAAGATATAAGCCTCTCCGTGACGGATGTGCATGCTTCGTTCCTCCCTAGACAACAGCAGGCATTATTCTATTATCGCCACTGAGCTCAGATCCTGGAGTGGTCATTTGTGTTTAGGCCACATAACATGTGGCTGTATGGAATTTACAGTGCGCCTGCAGTAGTAACTCCATTTCCCATCAGCCTCTCCAGAGACCGAGCGAAATGTCAAGCCATGGCTTTGAAAGAGAGATCGAGCGAGGGACAGGACGAGGAGGGGGGATCGAGAGAGAAAGGAACAGAGTGAAATCTGCTGGAAACAAACACTCATGAACATTGCTCATGCTTGGGCGGCACTAGTAGCGTCATGGGGGGGAAACACGGGTCAAAGACGTGCAGGTGAAACGCACACACCTTCAGCCTTAGAGTTATAAATGAAATGAGCCACGTTTGCACATTTAGGCAACAAGGGAGATTTTTTTTTTTTGTGGAATAGAAATATTTATACATTTAAAAGGTGACCCTTTACATTACGGTGCTTATGTAAGTCCATCTGATTTTTTTTTGTTTTTTTTTTTCAGTTGTTTTATACATTATTAATCCATGATTTTACAGTTTAATGTATTCATACTTATGAATTTTTATTTTACTTTGCAAATATTTTATACTTTTTATGCACGTTATTCTGTACTCTTATAAATACCCATCTTTTTTAATGTGTACTTTTTGTATTTTTAATTTAATTTGATACCACTTTATTGATTGAATGGTGGAGAAGGCTGGGGGCGAGTGTACTTTTGGGAAATGTTTGACATTTCCCTGATTCAGACTCTCCTTGTCCACGGCTCAATGTGTTAGCGTATGGGCTAACCATTAGGCCACGACTCTGACCAGCCGCTTGTGTTAAGCAATTACGTTTAACCTCTGAGTGTAAATAAAACTCCAGCAGTCGAGCCAGTCAAGATCAATGACCACTTCACATCTCATTTCCTGCTGTTTTGATGTTTTCTAGCAACCCTGCCTGTGGAAATTAACAGCACTGAAATCTATAACGGCCCTCGGGGCAGAAGCTTCCACTGGAGACAAAAGTGACGTACTTTTGCTCTGGATTACGCAGTCAAACCACTATTTTAAGACTGTGGAGCAGGTGCTTATGGGTAGTGTGGTTCTTTTCCCAAACCTTGATCAACGAACCGAACGCTGTATTTCTCGAAGCAGGTGATTCAGAGCAAGGCCCCCAAGAGCGAGGAGTCTTTTAGAGTCGCTCTGAACTCAAACGCAATAAAAACATGGTGAGGAAACTGGAGCATCCTGAACCTCATCCTCCCAGTATCTCTGACAGCCTATGACACCACAAACCATTTAACAGAGCTTAAAAAGCTCATATATGCAGATGCCCGGCCTCTTAAGCTGACAACCAAGAGGCAGGATTTTCTAGAAGGCAGCTTTGGAGCCTTGTGAATTTAACAAGCATGTCTAGTATTACAGTTTCTCTCCGGTTTATCCATGAATAGTAACAAATCAGCCTGTGAAACGCCTGCCTGGGGATGTTTGTATGTGAAGGTTTTCCGGAACAAATATTAAAATGATGTAAATCTGGTTAAGGAGTTGAGGGCTACGATTGCTAGAGTTGTTCTCCCCCCGTTCCTCCCTCTATCCCTCTTTCTATTTACTATGCACAAGGTAGTCAGATGTTGCCACTCTTCCACTTGAATATTTGAATTCCATAATGCTGGAAGAGAGCGAGCGGGAGAGAGATCACATGAGTGGCGTCTGGCCTGGCTCATAGCTCACTGCCCCCAGACACTGAATGCATATGTAAGAGACCCTCTCAGCTTGCGGCTCTTCAGGGCTTTTCAACAAATGCTGTAAATAAGCCTAGCCTCAGCTCGCAAATACACAAGAGGCTTTTCAAATGCACGCACATGTCACTTAGCCCAGGCTTGCAGGCTTTCTCAGTGGGTGTTATTTCTGGGGGCTCGTCCGGGACATTTTTTATCTTTAAAGTGTAGGATCGATGCTATATCCCCTCTCCGTCGCTGTCATTTCAGGCCAAAACATCTCCATCATGAGCTAGAAAACCACAGAGTGTGTTAGCATGCACAAAACACGAGAACTAGCGGCATACACCACATTGTGCGTGAGAGGGATTGAACGAACGTGGCGATAAGGAAATGCTGTCGTCGTATGCAAAACATGAATTAAGGTTGTGTGTGAGGCTTCATGCTTGATTTGACGCTAAGCTGATATTGCTTTCACGCTTAAATCTTCCAATGCTACTCCATTTCAATTGAAATGTGATTGTTATTGCTAGAGGTATTTACCAGGAGTTATTTGATGCATGAATTTGCCCGCTAGGCATTTCCTCAGTTGTGTGGCGACATAGGGTGCTTGTCTCGGTTTGGCTTAGCAGAAGTTCTTACTAAAGCAATTAGCTGTGATTTTTACCATGATTAAGAGGTTTTCGGGAGCTTTTATAAAACATTGGCCACAGCAATATGATCAGATACTGTAAACCAATATTCAAAGCCAAGTATTGTAGTTAATTTGCTTAGCTGCTTGATTTTAGTTGTGCAAATGTTGTCTGTTTTGATATGTGGCTCATCCAGTCTTATTTTAAATCTTTTTTTTATAATTATATGTGATATACTTCATCTTGTGTATCTTTTGATGTAGATCGTAGTTACTTCTTTTTAACAGCCGATGTAATTGTCTAGTTATGGTCAGACATGTTATGAAGGGAGTGATGATGCTTTAGGGATGTTCATCAAAGCGTAGAAAAGGGAAAAAAAAGAATGAGACAAGGAGGGGGATTTCTCTCATGGTCGAACTAAGTGAACGACATTGTGATGAATTTTCTTGTTAGGAGAAATTACATCCACTAAGTTGAGCTACCTCAGCATGAAATTGAAAAAGAAGCATTTCTTGGCCATTTCCATTCTTGATTCAATGAAAGATGTAGATTAGCTGTTGGGAGGGGGAGGGAACTACAAAAGTATGACTTTATTCACGCTAGGTTTCCGAAATAAACCTCGTAAAATGCCATATATGCCCGTCAAAGGGTTTGTTTACGGGAGCGAGTGTAGTCAGGCAGTTAGCTGGGCTGATTATAGCAGATACATGGCATGTGAATACACAGAGCCGACGTGTTTGAGTGGACACGTATGTTTATCTGCGCATTGAATGCATCTTAATCACCGCACGTCTAGGGGTATGTGTAACAATCCATAGCTCTTTGTAATCAGCCTGAAACCCTTAGAACAGATCTGTCTCTCTCACTGAAACGTTGACTGATAGGCACCGTGTGTCAGGAGGGAAGATAACTCTACCCCAGCTCAGCTCACTCAAAAGGTCAGGCACGCACTGTAATTGGAATATTCACAAGACAAACGCCACAGATCGCTGGCACACGTAGCAGGGAGGGCCCGGGGCCCCAGCGCTCCTTCAGCAGGGAGGATTGACGGAGATGCATTGGCCCACCACCAGCTAGATGTAACGCTATTAACTCTGCTGATCTGCGGCGCAGCCCGACGCTCATTGAGATGGGCTGGGAAGATCCATCACCCGGGCTGAATGGACTATCGGCCCACCGCAAACTAATGACAGTTGAACACTCAGGTAAATGGAGTGAAAACAATAGTTTGTCTTCACCTGGAGTGGCTTGTGCTCTTGTAACCCAATTCCATTTTGTGGTGATCATTTTTCCTGCGCTATTGAAAAGCGATAATGTCGGAGCACCATTTTTGAGCTTCCTTCAGTACGTATTTTCCATCTGGAGGAGAAACCGCATATTGTTCCACAACGTGACGTCTTGGTTAGTTGCACGGTAATCAGGGGTTTGTGCTTTACATTGAAGGTCACAAAGGGGCCAGTCGACCTTGTGGGTAACAGGTGTAAGAGCTCACCGTGGACCACACATACACACTCAGACACATACTATTGACTTTTAGAGAGCTGCCAGGAGGGTGATTAGGCGATATATACAATTACCTAAATGAGGATATATCTCATACCTTTAGGTGAAGCTACTATACATACATACTAACCCTAATATACACCTAAAAGTAAATGGATTTGCATTTTTAGAACTTTCCTACCTGGAGTACATATGTTTATGTTTCGGCACAAGACCCGTGCAGTTTGTTTTTCATCGTGGTCATGTGTATTGCTGTTGAGACCCTGCACAAACACTTCTTTTGTCAATGGGACTGAGAAATTGGCATCTCTTTCCCCTGCTGCAGAGAGTATACACTTTGCCTCTAGCTGTGTACTCTGCTGTCTGAGCCTCTTAATAAGTTCTTGTCAACAAACGCTATGCGAACAAGTCCATTTGCTCGGCCTGACAAAGGCTCTGTGCTATTCTTTTCCTTCTTTTTTCCTCCGGCCTCACTCTAAATGAAGTGTGGCGTGTGCTCTCTCTCACCCCTCAATGCAACATTTATAAAGAGGTATTCCTCCGACCGTGTGATGCTCAGTGGTGTGGAACTGCGAAAAAGAGATGGATCATAATCACTTGAAAAAGAAGCCAAGTGCATCGAGCACATGCTAGGAAGTAGGGGACTCGTTCGCCGCCTCACTCTTCCTTTATTTCCTTTGCTGACCTGCACTCGCTGGCACGTGTTGATGGTATAAGTGAAAAGCAGTCTCCTTTCTTGGTTGTGCCTCTGTAAGGAAGGCAGATAAAAGGCCCAGAAGAGTCACCTTATCTAAACCCAGATGATATACAGCAGTTGAAAGCAAGGGCTTTACCAAAGCCTGCCGTTGAGAAGCAGGGAGAGATCGAATTTCATAAGTAAAGGAGCCAGACAGAGATGTGGAGAAACAAGGTCTGAGGAGGATAGGCACTTGGTTTCAGAACTGATCTGTGATGCCTCTTTAAGATGTTGAAGCATCTTTAAAATGAACTGCATTAGATTAGATGATACCATTTTTTTTTTTATATAAAATGAGTCGTTACTGTGCAAATTGTACTGTTTGTTTTTTTGCCACAGAATGTTTTGTCCACCAGTAAAAAAAAATTTGAATCCAAAAGAAATAGCGTTGCTCAATAAGCAAATCTCAAATTTTTTGCTTTTCAACTATTATTGCAAGCTTCTCTTGAAAGGAAAGCTTAATCATTTGTAAATTGTATGTGTGAATTATATTTAAATAAATACTTCGTATTTTTTTTATTGTAAAAAAAATTATAAAATTAAATAAGCAAAATACTTTTTTTAAATTTATAAATTGAAATTTATAAATTAATTTACAATATTTGTTGAGGCAAGTGAAATGTTGGCAGTGAAATTTGAAATCTTAGCTGGCCTAACTGAGAAAAAAAATCCTTATTGTTGAATAGCACACCTTTCCTCAACAAGCTTCATGAATGTAAGTACCATTCATGTTTGTAGCATAACCTGTCAAAGTTTAAAACTAGGTTTAGGGATCATTCAAATCATTCTAAGTAACAGTAATAGTGATGCTCATCTTAGCAAAAGCAACTAATTAGAGTAGAAATAGTTTTTCTCTCGCTCTTCTACGTACGTTTCTGGATTTCTATGGGATACAGATGTTGTTTTCAGTACGGGGCCCCTGTCGTCTAATTCCCTCCACAGGTTGCTGGCGATACTGTAAACTATTATACGTGGTCCAGTGCAAAAGTGCGGCGCGGATTTGCAAGAACCATCCATAACGGTGTCTGCAGGAGGCGGGAAGCATATGAATGTTTGTGGTTGCAGTGAACGGTGGAAGCCGACTCTGTTTGGCCTGTTATTTCTGGCACTGTTTCCCCAACGAGGGCCATGCACACACACACACAGACACACACACATGCACACATTGCTGTTGTCTGCGCATACACACTCACCCTGATGGGCCGGACAGACTCGTGTTTTGTCTCCTTGCACTTGAAAAAATAAGTGTGAGATTACACAATGAAGCAGATCTTTGTTTTCTCTCTCTCCCTCCCGTAAATACCCGGCTTTCTGGGGTAGAAATGAGCGAATTCATCTCGAATTCACCAGGGAGGGCTGAGCTATGCCTCTGTGTTTACAGTGGCAGAAAGTTAATATAAATTTTCATCAGAAGGGGAAGTTTACACATATGATTCTATTTGTCCTTCATTATTAGCACCTGAGACTGGGCTGGGGAAGCATAATTGTCTACAGACACAGGCCAAATAGATGCAAGGGGAAGGCAAATAAGCACACCCCAAAATAATTTTATGGTTGTGTGTTACAATCCCTCTCCATGGGATCCTTAATCTAGAAAATCAATAAACAAGAAGCGAGCGAGGGAGATGGGGATGTGAGGCGCGGAGCGAGGAAAGATGGGAACTGCGTACGAGAGATTGAGAGGAAAAAGCTGGAGAAGGAATGAAAGGAGAAAAAGAGAGAGCGCAGCTCACAGAAGCCCATTGTTCTGCCGGTTAGCTCGCGCTTGGCCCTGCAGCTGAGGAGCGTCTCCACGGACCAGCCCGCGAGCTGCACACACCGCTGATTTATTGAGTCACACATAAAAACACTCATTATTCCCACATCCTTTTCTCTTGTCTGAGAAGTATAGCGTTTGGCTGAGGAAAAACACTCTGTGTCTGTATCCACAATAACTGAGATCTCTCTCTTTTTCTCCGTCTCGCTCGCTCTCCTCTCCTCATTTTTTATTTGTGTCGGCTGCTGGAATGGATGCTGTGAGCACGTGTCTCATCCTTACTGGACATGTTGTGATTTGGGCCATTTTCCCACTTGAGTCCTTTTTACAGAACTAAACTCAGACCTCACAAGTCAAAGTCATTTATTTGTTACATATGCACATGGTGGATAGACATAGTTTTCTTTTAGCTAAAGCCAGAAAAGGAAGAATACAGTTGAAGACTAAAACAAGCCACAGAACAAAGGGTGATATATGTTATTTATAAGTAAATCTAAAAAAATCCAAATGAAAGTGGCAAGTTACTAAGTTAGTCAAAAATTATCTTTGCATTTACAGAATCTGCGCTTAAAAGTGGATTCAGATTGTATTGTTTTTAAGATAATATATTACGTTCTTTCTTTTCACATTTTGTTCTAATAATAAATTCTTTTTTTAATTACTTAAATTGTATTTACTTATTAATTTGTTATATTTTACTTGGTATTATTTTATTTATTATTATTATTATTATTAAAGTAATTTTCATCATCAATTTTCATAATTTCTTTCTTTCTTTTTCTTTTTTTCTTTCCTGTATATTTTTCTAATTATATAAAAAAAATTATTACTAAAATTGTAATTTATTAATTTGTGTTATTTTACTTGGTATTAGTTTAAATTACTTTATTATTAGTAGTAGTAGTAGTAGTAGTAGTAATTTTCTTCATCAAAAATACATTAAAATATTAGTATAATTTTAGGTTATTATTAAAAGTAATTTTCATAAAAAATGCATTCATAAAATAATATTATTAATGTCATTTTTATTTGTTCTGATATTAAATGGAGCTTGTTAATTACTTGAAAATTTAACAACTTAATCACCTGCTGCTTGTCGTGCCATCTGAGAAGGTCTGAGTTTGATGCTATTCAGAGCTTTCACATAAAAACAAAAATCAGTCAAATTTAACATTTCCAGGTTGTTAGTTTGAACTTTGTTTGTCTCCATAGAGCCAAATGCAGCCTCAGTCTTTGGAGCTCAACAAGGCCGCCCAGCCTCCCCGATAAGCCCTGGTTCACTGTTGACTGGAGCGCTAACACAGATCACAGCTATGGATGACCTTTGATAAAAGGCGGTCTGTTCCGCCCTTGTGTCAGTCAGCCTCCTCACAACAGAGGTTGGGACATTGTCCACAGACTGACCTACTGCCGCTGTGTGTCCAAATGGACCTTTAATGTGTTCAGCTGTCATTCATACTGACGTGCATGTGGCGCCCAACGTAGGGCCACTGCAGGGCTGTTATGTCCTCAGCGCACGTCTTGTTTATGAAATCTGTGCCTGGAGCGACGCTTTCTATTCATGAGTGGCCTGGCCCCTCATCAGACCCCTATGTCCTAAACACACTTACATAACAGATATGGTGTCAATATTTTGCTGTCGAGAGTGGGGCCCTATCTTTGCACAGGCCGCGCAGACCACCGGCCAATCAGCTCTGTTTGTTTGTTCAGCTTAAACTGTTTGTCCTTTGTTTTTCGTGGCAGCCGACTCCTGTCGGCTTGATAAGGGTTGTGCTCTCTCGCTCTATCTCTGTCTTGTTGTGCGTGTTTTCCATAAGCCGAGGGTTGACGTGCCCTCTGCGACTGAAGGCCCGGAGATCTTCTGAAGCACACAACTTCCAACGAAACACGTGTGGCATTCTAATCTAGAGTTGTTCGGTTAAGATTTGTGTCTCCAAAAAAAAACATTCTGATTGAATTAAAGACATTTGCCAAAACACCCCACCCTTGTGGACAAACATTCTCAACAATCCAGATTAATCCACCATGTTTCCATTCTCAAACAAACCTGCTTCCCTTAGCTAGTTCTTCACTGTAACATTTGTTTGTCTCGTAATGCATTTGGTCACAGTTGAGACTCTAAAAGCTCGGTTCAAGTGCTGATCCTGGGGAACGAGGATGAGTTTGTAATGATGTGCCAAGCTGCGACTGGCTGCTAATGCTTTTCATGCTTGTTTTAGCGCTGGGAACGTTGTGATGTATTCCTCATTACCCCTGTGTTAAGTCTAAACACAGACTGCCTGGTGAAAGGGGTGAGAGAGTTGATTCTCTTTTGCCTGTCTCTTTTTCTCTCCGGTGAGCTCCGCTCGGCTATTAATGTAGCCGAGGAACGCCTGTGTAAACATTCGTGTTTCTTCCCCCCGTTTCGAATAATAGTGACCGGTATCGCCTTTCCCCCTCGACCTCGCTATCTGAAACCAATTACAGCTGATCCATTTGGGCAGAATCATATTTTCATAAGGATTGCGAAGCCCTTGCAATCATGTGTTTGTGCGTGTGTCTTCCATGTGCACTTCATTGTACTGAATGTGCAAGTTTGTTTCTTTCTGTTCTTTTTTTTTTCTCCCCCTCCCAGTCCTTAGAGATAGATATCAACATCAAATATGTTCCTGAGTGCCTTGTTATTTACGCTCCAGCCCGGGTTCTCCTTGAGCTCCTAGCTCTGAGGAATGTGATGCATTGTGCTGTTTATACAATGTGTGCATTAATGGATGGCAGCCCGCATTTCTTCTGCACAGCAACAAAACTTATAGGATGAAGAAAAGCAAAGCAAAGCAAGCAGCTTCCAGCCGTCCAGCAAAACTTCAGTTGTTGCTTTGCTTTTGTTGAATCTGGAAAGCACCTAATATGCCTTTGTGTTGCATTCTGGGTATTTTCACACAAGGGTGAATATCAGCTGTATAATGCGGTGTTGTCACTAATAAGGAATGTTTTTGCAGCATTACAGGACAAGGACAGATGAACAATTCTGCTGGAAACATTAAAGGAATAGTTCAGCCAAAAAGTGAAAGTTCTGTCATCATTTACTCACCCTCAGCCCATTATTCCAATTCTTTATGACTTACTTTCATTCGTAGAACACAAAAGGAGAATTTTTTTTTGGTCACTCTTCCATATAATGAACATGAATGAGGACTGAGACTCCAGAATGGCAAAAAAGTATCATTAATAGTAGCCCATACGGTTTGTGTGACTTATTGTTCTTTAATCGGTCAGTTTAAATCGGTCAGCAAAATTATACAGTCTTATGGACTGTTTACCATAGTGTTCAGATCATTGAATTCAAGAACCAGATCAGTCCAATTCAAATGAATCTTATAGACTGGTTTGTGAACAGATTCAGTGAATCTGATTCATTTGCTTATGAATTGGCTGTCTGTTTAGTTTCTTCTTTACACAAGAATATAGAGCTGTTTGGACTACATTTATGGTGCTTTTTGGTCTTCTTAGGCCGTGTTCACACTTGGCGTCTTTTTTGACTAGAAAAAGTTGACGAGCGCTTTTTTTAGTAAAATAAAAAGCTGGCAGCGTTTTGGTTACAAATAGCAGCTGACTGCTTTTGTTGCTATAACAACAGCTGCAACGGTAGCCTAGTGCTGTGTGCTGAAGAAATGTCGGGTTTTGAAGTTAACGTTGGCTTTTGAAGTTAACGGGGAGGGTATGTCGGTTCACAACGAGGAGTATGGAGCTCCGGCTGGATGATGCACGGTTTCATACAACTCCTTGTGCTCCGAAACTAGTACGATCTGTGGCTATCTTCTCCTTTTTCTTGTTGTTTTTGTTGTTATGGAAACGACTCGCCACTCGCTTGTCAGTGGTCAGCTGTCAAAAAGGCGCTTGACGTAGGGCGTTTTTTTCAGAAAAGTTAAACTTTTTTCAACTTGAAAAGACGCTCTGAGCTGCAGAAAAAGACGCCGGCGCTGGCGTTTTAAAAAGCGCTCAGGACTTTTTTGAAAACACGGTTTACTCCGTAGGATTATAATGTAAAACAGACGCCAGCAGCTTCAAAAAAGACGCCAAGTGTGAACATAGCCTCAGGCCAGTTTTATGTAAAGAACAGACTGAAACTTAAGCCGATTCATTAACAAACTATTTAGATTAATTGAACCTGTTCGCAAAACTAGTCTTAATGATTCATTCAAATCAGACTTATATGATTCTGGAACTTTTATTGTCACTTTGCAGCTTACCAGTTTCCTTTCACCTTTGTTATATTGAAAAGTGGCCCAGAATAGTCTTTAAAAAAACAGAATGAGTTTGGAATGAGGATGAGGAAGTAAATAATCCCATGCTTTTGGAAGAACTATCCCTTTAACTGTCCTAAACAAATGTACTTCTAATATGCAAAGTGGAGTTGATTACATTCCCCCTTCCCAGCGTTCACGTTCGTATTGGAAAAGCCATTAAACGTCTCCGTCCGTGTGCTGTGGGAAGCGCCACTCTCCTGACCTCTACCATGTATTGAATGACTTCTTTGACTTTGTCCTATTATTCATCAGAGGACAGCGAGTCTGTATCGATCGGGGCTCGGATAAACATTTCCTCCTGTTAATTGTTGTGCTAAAGCCATTAGCCGACCACTAAAGCCACACAATCACAATCACCGCTTGGATGGGCGTGAAATCTCCCGCAATTTACAATCTCATCCACGCGGTCCTGCTGATAATGACTTGGTGAGGGTACTTATAACTCACTCATGCATCCAAAAGTACCACGAGGACCATAACTAATCGATAAATGCATCGTTGATAACAGAAAAATAAGGCAGGATGATTTACAGAAACTTTCTTAGCATACTACTTGATTAGTTGGCAGAACATAAACCCTTGTTTTTTTTCCCCAAAACTTACAAGTATGCTCCATTCAAACTGCAAGACTGGTTGTTGTCTGTTTGGTTCGTTCAAAGACAGGACAGGGAACTGAGTTGAAGTAGTCCAGCTCTCCTCCACATCCTGGTGACGGTTTACCATTGCGTTTGAATCATTGAATTAAAAAAATGGATCAAATTTTATGTAAAGAACAAACTGAAATTTAAGTAGATTCATGAACAATTTTGAACCTGTTCACAAAATTAGTCTAAATGATTCATTCAAATCAGACTTATCTGGTTCTGTAACTTTTGTCACTTTGCAGCTTGCTAGTTCCCATTCACCTTTGTTATATTTAAAAAAGTGGCCCAGAATATTCTTCATAATTTTATGTTTCAGTCTGTTCTTTACATAAAACTGGCTTCAGAAGACCAAAAAGTACCATAAAAGCATAAAAGTAGTCCAAACGACTCCATATTCTTCTGTACAGAACAGACTGAACAGACAGCCAATTCATGAACAAATAAATCAGATTCTTTGAATCTGTTCACAAAACTAGTATAAATGATTCATTCAAATCAGACTTATCTGATTCTGGAACTTTTATTGTCACTTTGCTGCAATAAGTGACAATAAAAGTTTATTAAAATTGACAAAAATTATTAGTTTGCAAAATGTGAAACCTTGTTTTTTTTTGTTTTTTTTTACTTATCCAGTTAGACAAGTATGCCACATTCAAAGCACAAGACTCCGGTTGTTGTCTGTTTGGTTCGTTCAAAGACAGGACAGGACAGGGAACTGATTTGAAGTAGTCCAGCTCTCCTCCACATCCCGGTGTCCCCTGAAGTATCAGACAACGGCTCTGTGTGTGTGTGCATCAGAGGAGACAGATCGATGCTGTTAGGACCCAGTGCCACTGTGTTGTGTTTGTTTACCAGGAGCTCGGAGAGCCTGGCTCCTCACCGCACAGCCAGACAGACAGTGGCAGCTCCTCACCCTGTCTCTTTATAATTGATCAGGGGGATGGCTGCCTTCCCAGCGGGTTAAGACGTGGCAACTTTTCCCCCTATCTCTCTCTCTCTCTCTCTCTCTCTCTCTCTCCTTCTCTCCCCCTGTTTGCTCAGCATCTCAATGTACTAGTTCAAACATTGTTCTCACCAGCTGGCAGAGCAGTACCATATGCACATCCTGTCAAGGCAGCTGTTGTCATGGATACTGGCAAGCACCAGGAAATAAAACAAGCCCTTGATTCTGCTGGAAGAAGTGTCACTCTTTATCTGAAGGAGTTTTTTTTTTTTTTTCTTCGCACCCCTCGACCTTCGCTCTCCTCTTCCCCGACAGATGAAACACCTGTGAAGTTATTGTGTTGTTTATATTGCTTTATTTATTTTGTTGCTTTCTCCTTGTGTCGGGGCGCTGAGGCCATCTGTGGCTGTGTTCACAGAGTCGTTGTTCACTTCTGTCTACGGTCGACATACAACTCCAGGAAGTCTGGAAAGAGTTGCTTTCCTTTGAAGGCGTGTATCAGTATTCCTGTAGATACATGAGGAACACTGTAAGGTACATCATTTCTACCTACCTTCCATCAGGCTTACACACACATACTGTAACATGTTTTTTTTTTAAGAAAAAAGATAATAAAAAAACATGTTTACATTTTCTGAAGAAAAAGGAGTGGATGTTTGCTTATGCAAAAGTTGGTAGGATGTTGAGGGCGATTGTTAGTGCTATTGTTTGGAAATGTGGTGGTTACTAAGGTGTTCTGAGGTGTTGTCTGAGCATTGATGTGGTCATGTGGTGGGTGGCTAGGACATTTCTAAGGGGTTGATAGGGTGGTCTGGGTGATTGCTAGGTGGTTGTTTATTGGTCAAATTTAAAAGAGCACAGAGGACTCACTTATACAATGTAAATCTATTTTTTCACCCATTTTTTCACCAACATGCTGTAAATCATTAGCTTGATCCCTTATAAACAAAAAAGTAATAGGTATCAATCATGTCAGTAGCACAAACTAGGGGTCAGCCAATTATTGTCGCCGATATTAAGCATTTTATAGTTATCGTATCGGTTACTTACATTTTAAAGAAAGTTTTTGTCACAGCCCTTGTTATTCTTAATTTTGACATTAATTTTCATTTTTACACCAGACATGTATATCGGTACAAAATACCGGTTATCGGTCTACTTGATCTGTAATAATCGGTATCAGCATTAGCCCTGAAAAACACATGGGTCGACCCATACAGGATGAGTTACATTCTAAAGTTTAATAATTAGGGTTGAAGATTTGAACAAACCCCTAACACTAAGTATGAACAATAGGGACACTTGCCTTAGCAACCAAATATTCTTGTATTGTTGTATGACATTGGAGAAGTAGGTATCTGGAGTGATTTGGCAGAGAAGGGCCGGCGTCACCCCTGTGCTCAGGCGCCCGGCTAATGCTCAGCTCCTTGTTAATTCACTCCTGAGGTAATCTGATGTTGATTTTGTCAACTTTAATTACAGCTTCTAGGAACACTTCACATCGCCTGCCTCTACTTCAAATTGATATTATGAATATGCAAATGGGCCGGTAATTTGCAGAGAAGTGGGTATTTCAGCTGAGCACACACTAGACAGGTCAATACCACTGACACTCTCTGTATGTTTTTTTTCCCTCGTGCTCTTCAGAGGTGCTAGACAAACTGTATTTATCTTTCATCACGGCTTCGTGGATTATCATGAAAAATGTATATCTGAGAGACGATTCATGGCTCATCAACAACAATGAATAGTGTAGTGGATGAAATGCACCGGGTTGATGTCACCTTTCACAGTGTTTGATATTTGAGTGTGCCAGAGTTGAAGGGGAGGAAGAAGGATGGAGGGAAAAAAAACTAATTTTGCGTCTCTTTTTCTCTTTTTTTTTTCTTTGCAGGCCCTACAAGCAGCAAGGCAATTACTCCTACATCAACCAGGCAGTGGCCTGAAATCTCCAAAGAACAACGACAAACAGCGTCTGTTGCAGGTGAGCAGTTCCTCGCTAATCTCTTAAGTCCATCCATAATACATGGCGCTCTGGAAAAGATTTCCTCTGTTCCAGCTACTCTGTTTGATTTGGCAATGTAATTCTGGAACTGTCAGTAAAATTTCAACCTGTCAGGCCTGCCCTTCTCCAAAAGAAACCAAACAAAATACCTCACACCTGAAACCTTTCTGTTGTCTACAGCTACATTACCTCAGCTCCTCTGTCGGGCAACCTTGAAATCTCTGCTGTCAAAAGATATTGACATATTAAAGGAATATTCCATGCTCAATTGACAGCATTTGTTTCATATTCTTGATTAACACAAAAAATAATATTGACCTGTTCCTTGTTGTCTTCAAAAAGGAAAAATCAAGGTTGTAGCGAGGCATTTACTATGGAAGTGAATGAGGCCATTTCTGTTAAAATGTATTATTTGTGCTATAAAGCTGTTTAAATCAACATTTTTCAAGTCATTTTAGGGATTTTTAAGAATCGTTATCATGGCAACAAAGAATAATTAGATGTAACCTTTACACAGAAGCTGTTAGTAATCAAGTTCTCTCTCTAAAATCATGATAACTCGCATTGTTAATGTTTTGTGGTGAAAAAGTGAGTTTTAACATTTATAGATTTTGCCCCATTCACTTCAGTTGTAAAAGCCTCACTGTAGATTTTACAAAGTCAAAATTAAACATGGTAAACGAAGAATAAAAAGCTTTTGGAAACTTTCTATTGGATTATTTACAATACAATTCCGCAGAAACCAAATAGCAACTCTTCCTGGCTTCCTGTAGCATTGCGTATCCTAACCAGCTGTCATTTGTACCCCTCCAAGATAATTTGCCATTATTGATTCCAGCTGCGCCGCATCGCTATTGTCGGTGATTTGGTAAAGGTCACAGCGGCATTGCGCACGTCGCATCCCCTATTACCAGACCTGTTTACTTACCCACTGAGTGCCGATGTGTTATTTCTCTCACATCCCCACAATACAAACGTGCCGCCTCAAATTATGTAAGTGCTTGACATCTGCCAGGCTCCGTATTTTTAGGTTTAAATTAAGTGCAAGAGAGAGTGCGCCCTCCTCCCTGCTAATAAGTGCTATCAGCTAGCGGTGGTTTACCTCATTAGTACACCGTGCATTTAATTAAAGGAAGGGAAAATTGGCGCTAACCCTCGTCGTTAATATTTTCACAGAGTATAACAATGGCGACACCTTCTCCAAGAGTCACACCCTTGTGTATCTAATTATGCGGAAGTTAAAGATTCGGTGCCTTTCGCTTTCAATATATTCAGGCTGGTTTGGGCAAATATGGCTTTTGTATTTGGGAAAGTTTTTCCTTTTGTTTTATTATTTTTTGCCTTCTGTGCAAAGATATTAGTTGTAAAGCAAAGCCTAGGTGGATGCGCTTTCGTGTATCTATTGTAGTTTCACAGCAGTCTGTATACTCAGAGAATGGATTCTCGGCACACAGCGTGACTGCAAATTGCCGTGCGATACTTCCTGAGGAAGCCGAGTGATATTGGATGAGGAAGGTCTGTGATAACTGGTGGCCCATGACCGAGCCCCTGACTCTAATAACACCAGAGGATGGTAAATATTGAATATTTACATTTGCTTATGCCATCCTTGCCTCATGTTAGCCATATGAATCAATATGAATCAGGGCTTGTTGAGTGCTGTCTTCAGGCTGTAGTTAATCAATGCTGTCGATCCTTTTCTTTATTAACTTATTCGGTGCTGTTTTAAATGTCTAAATGTCTAGTTAACCTTTATTTCCCAAAAACTATGTTTAAAGGAATATTCCATGTTCATTTACCCAATTAAGCTCAATCAACAGTTTGTTGATTACCACAAAAATTATTTTGACTCATCCTTACTTTTCTTTAAAAATAAGGTTCAAAAATCAAGATTACGGTGAGGTACGTACAATGGAAATGAATGGGGCCAATTCTGAAGCAGAATTGTAAAGCTTATAATTTTATAAAAGCAATTCTTCTATTAAAACTTTTGTATTATTTGAGCTCTAACGTTGTTTAAGTCTTAATTTTTACAGTTGTTTTAGGGTTTATGGAGGTACATTGTCATAGCAACAGTTGTAAAATTGGATATAACTTTACACAGGTTAGAAAGCAGTTTTTCACACTAGAATCATGTTAACACGCATCTTGTTCTCGTCTTGTGGCTGTACTATTGAAACCATTCACCTTGGTTCCATTCACCTCCAATGGAATATTCATTTAAATATCTTTTTGATCGCTATGCTTTTAAATGCTTACAAAAACTCAATTCAGATCATGTGCGTGTACTTAGACATGCCAAGTAACGAGCATTTTGAAAAATGACTTATTTACATAAAGTAAACGCCTGCTCGTTCCCTGACACTGATGAATCCGCCCCTTTCCCTGTCCAGGAAAGGCAGGGAAAGTGATCCATAGATCATGGCGTATAAATTATTTACTGCACGAGCATCTAAGTGCTGCAGCTCACGGTTTTAATTACTTGTAATAGTGTCTAAAGCCTGTCGGCTGACTAATTCTATCCAGCGCTTCATCTCGCGCTTTTGACGCATTCAGAAGCCGCTTTTCCACATTTGCGTAATGTGACAGGTCTATTATTACCCTGTAAGCCCAGAGGAGAAGTCAATAAACACCTATTTCTTCCCCGTAAATCCTTGTGCCTTCTCCGTGCTGCTTACAAGGATTTCCCAAGGCACACAACAGTCCTCTCGCATCGTACCGCCTCTCCCTCTGAGTGGCAATATCTCCTGCGCGTTTTATACACTGACATTTAAAACACAAATAAAACGCGAGAGGACGAAAGGGAAGGGGGATTACAGAAAGCTTGCACGACTGGCAATTGTGTCTCCTGCCCTCCCAATCAGCCAAGCTGCCATTCTCCAACTATACGCTACATGCCGGTTTGTTTGTTTGGCTCTGTGTGCCGCCCAGGCGTCTCGTCCTGATGGCAGGATGGGCATTTAGCAGTGTGAAAACACATGTTAGCGATACTGAATACTGACGAAACAGCGGTTAGAAGCTAACAGGAGGATGCTGAACAAACAGAGGCATGTGGGTGTGTTACAACGGGCTGTTGTGGTGATATAATACAGCTGTCTTCGTGTAAGGAAGGTGTTTAAAGAGTTAGAGTTGACCTCTGACCTGTTGGCGGTGTGGGCTCAGAGAGCGATATCTCAGCATTAACAAGGTCAAATAACCAAACAAAGCAATTTCAGCTCACTAGTGTGCAACTGCGGTACACTCTACAGCATTTGCGTCCGCGACAGAAACATACGGCCAATACTTTGACCTTTTTTTGTTCATTTTAAACCCAACCGGCATTGCTAATGTAACTTTTTCACAACCAAACATCCTTCCGGAGGCTTCCTCGTTCCTGCGTTTGGGAAGGACGGCTGAGCGGCTCGTTGCTCACGCGTATTCCAAGACGAGAGAGAAGTAGCAGATAGCTCAACCCAATCACTTCCTGAGCAGTGAGCCATCCTCAGAGTGTCGCCGATTTAAAGGTCAGCGACACACCGCTCATCTGAGCATCACACTCCTGCGCCATGTTCCTTAAAATTCATCTACTCAGACCGCCAACTGGAACCGTGCACAAAGCCGCCGGAATTTTTAAAAGGAGACTCGTGCCCTCATATTAACATTGATTATTAACAGCGTTCACCCAACAGTAGGGTTGTGCGCCATTCAGATGAGAATTTAAAAGGCCTTTTAAATTCCATTTCAGTTGATTGGAAGTGAATTTGAATTGAGGTCGCAAAACAGAATGCAGAATTGCAATTTGAATGTAAGAAAGAATTCAAAAAAATTGACATTCAAAGAAGTCAGTAACACTGTAACTTAACTAGTCTAACGTGGCAAGCAATGGCTGGCAAGTTAGATGTGGATCTAAATGCAAGATTTTAAATAAAAAGAAGGAAAGGAGGGAACCACAATATGTCCATCCTGCAACTAACCAAGAAACATAGGAAACACAAGGGATATTTATATAGGCTGGGTTAATGAGGGTAACAAGAAGACAAGACATAACTGGGGAGACAATCAAGGGGAACCAATGAAAAAAGGAACTACAAAGGGACTACAAAACTGGCACAGGAAACGGAACAAAATTACAAATTAAAAGTCTTGATGGAAAGTTTTGATAAGTTTAAAAAGCATTGAAGTTTGAAAGTTTATAGGCCTCGTTGGTAGAGGTTTGTGTTTAGATTGCCTAGAATGCACTTTCTGAGCATTCCAGTTAAAATTCCATTTCAGCTTTCTGTGAGGTATGACTAATTCAGTTCAAATTCCAACAAAGTTCAGCCACTCCAAAACGAAGGAGGAGGGAAAATTTGTGATCTTTAGTAACCAGGAAAGCATCCTTCTTTACCCACTAGCTGCCCACTACCTGAACTAGTGGGCAGCTTCTGTAAATTGCAAGGGATTCGGTTTGCAGGGGCTCACATTGCAATGCAAAGGAAGTTGAAGCACAACCCTTAGGCAAGAACCAGTGGAATGGTGGGAGTGGGGAAAAAAAATAGTGCCATGGCACCGCTTTGATGTAGAAGCAACAACTGTACCTTCTGACAGAAGATGCATGGGAGTAATAAACCAGTTCCAGCAGCCCTTACACATGCAGTCTGATTACTCTGGCCAGGGTGTTAATTGGATCCTAACTGGCAGATCTGATACGTGTAGCCCGGTGGTGGGAAGTCTTTCCAAGTGATGAACTATAATTCAGCGAGCTGCTTGAAGCTTGTGTAATTTACTGCGTGTCACTTGACGAGGAGAGCGATCCAACAGACTCCCTATTACCTGCGACATCAGAAAGCTTTCAAGAGAGGGAAGAGGAGGGGGCTGATGCGGAGTGAGCGAGAGAGACATATTTCCCTGTAAATGCCACACGATGCTCCGTTTCAGATATGGTGAGAAACATATTTGAGGAAAACAAAGGAAGACAACTTTAAGACGCGTGTAGACTTCGTTCTTATCTTACAAACTCTTGAAGATCACATTTGGTTGATTTTCTTTGAGCGGTTTTATAGCACGAGCTCTACTCTTCCTCTCGTAGTTCCCTTTGGAAAGCACATGTAGTATGCAATTGATCCCTCCCTACATTGACAAAAATGAAAGTGTGGTTATCTAAATCTGTGTGGAAGATCCATTGCATCCCTGTTAGCTCTAACAGAGGCCACATCCACTCTATCATCATTTGAAGTGCATTACACTTCCCATACTGTTTAGCTGAACTGTAAAATAAATCGATTTAGGAAAACATTCCTGTAATCTACTTAACTCCGATCCAAGAGAGCATCCGCATTGATCTTTTAATCCAAACGATCACTGTGTGAGTATGTGTGTATGTATGTTAGCGTGTTTCAGGTTTAGATTAGCGCAAGTATGTTTATATTGTCAATGGCTCACAATCAGTGAGTGTGCGTATTGGTGGTCCCCAAGTAAAGCAACTCCATCAATAAACCCTTGACTGTGAAACCATTAATTACTGACTGAATTAGCAATCCTAGCTTTACCAAAGTGGAAAGGTCAGGATCCTTTCCGGAGTCCAAGAAAAGCCCCATTCCTTGGGAACGAGAGAAATTGGTGAACATAAGTATCTCTGGAATGTGGTTCTCTAAAGTGGCCCCATGATTCAGCATGTTCAGCCTGAATCATCTGATTCAGAAACTTCTTTCATCAAAAGAAATCAAATCACTTCTAACTACAAACTTTAGCTAGTTTGCACTTATATTAATTATAGTTATTTAACACGGCTCTCTCAGCCATTGTTGCTGTAAATATAGCAATGGGACATTTGATGTGTTTTCAGGTACTGCAGGAAGGCTCAAGTCTTGCGGGTTTTTTTGTTCTTATGATGTGAAGTTGACCGTCAAGACCCGTTTTGGCATAGCGAGAGCCCTGTAATGATTTGCTCGTTCTTCAGAAGGGCCACTGATGTTTTCTCATCACTGACCAATTTAAAGCTATTTGTTCTGCTCTCTCTCAGGTTCTGAGCCTCATGGCTCTAAAGAGCAGGTCAATGGAGATCAGCTTGTATTTGTAGTTTTTCAATAGAAATCAAAGCTTCATGGATTGGCATTTTTGGACGTGCTTGTTGTTTAAAAGGAGAGTGAGAAACAGATGTCAGTTGATGGTCTGTAAGTAAATTTTCTCACTGCACAAGTGCTTCAAGTGCAGATGATTGAAGTTGATGCTTTGATTCATGAAGAATGCCATTATCTGTGAAGTTTTCTAGCACTCGTTGGGTTGCATCATTGCCTCTCACAGTCGTATTCTTCATCTGGCATCCTGCGAGGGAAAAGACCCATTGTCTGTGACTGTTTACGGCTCGACCCTTCGGCAACCGCTCATTAATTATGCCCCGTCTTGGCGAAATCATTTCGGGGAGAAGCAATTCAGCCTCTGTTCCTTTCAATTCACCCAGCTTGTCAATCATCGCCCCCCGCAGTATCCCGCGGAATGGAGGTGTTATATTCCGCCAATTATCATGTCATATACTCGAAAATGTAAATGAACGTGTGTGTAAAATTAAATTTATGGGTTGTCAGTGAAGAATAAGAACCAGGAGAGCAATTACTTATCTGCTTTCATCTTTCAAGCTCTGATATATCATGCAGAAAATGCTGGCGTTAAATACTGGAATTAGCATTGTGCGCGACTCGGAACTGAGTGGGCCGAAACTTCAACTTTGTCTCGTCTTTTTTGTTTGGAAAAGCGATGAAATGAAGATGCGTATCATCCGTCGATCTGCTAAAAAGCTAATGAGGGGCTGAGGGGCATATCCTGATTTCATTTTATTTCTCGTCGCCTTTGTCATTTCGAGGCTCTCTTTGGCAAGTTCGAGGCGAAAATACAACACACAGTCCGCTATGGTCGATAAATAAACTTAGCGAATTGTTCTGAAATTTACATGTTTATTGTACTCGCCGAGCCACGGTGCAGGCGAGGTGATCGTTCGTTTTTCAGTCCATAGCTCATTTAAATATACAAATAATGGGCATAATGAGAACATCTCCTCTTGTATTTTCATGCTTTGGTCTTTATATTGTCATTTAGGCCGGCGCAGAACCCTGGCTGAACCTGGGGGTAATTACACATCACAAATGTGTCTTAAGGTTTAATAACATTGAAGGTGTAAGCATACATTTGCATAATTACATGCAGCTGTTTAATTTGTGACTTTGTTGCTTTGTTCCTTAGTTTTTTTTTCTTTCGATACCTCCTCCCTCGTCACACCTTTTCTCCCCAAAGAGAGACAGACAGAAAGAAAGAAATTGTATTTGTGTGTGCGCTTCCCTCCGTGGTGGTGGTGCTCGTTGAGTTTTGGGGCCAGTCTAATGAAGAATGGTGCTTGGATTTGTTTGAATATGAATATGAGTGGGGATGGAGTGTGACCTTCAGCTCCGCTACTCAGTTCATCAGGATTAGTCAAGCTCGGCGCTCAGGAGCGCTAATGCATAATGACTTCTAAAATGAAAAATGTGTAGTGACCATGCAAATGTCTCTGCTAATCAAAGAGGGGAACCTGAGCTGGGCCGAGCCAGGAGACTAAAACAAGGACGTGTCAAGGCCCTGAGAGCTCAGACGTACGGAAAGCAATCAAGCGGTCTTGATTAGCCGGCACGAGGAGTCGCTCGGACCCCTCGCAACGTCTAATGGAGCCTCACGTCTTTTTCTCAAGCTCAGAAACCACAACAATAGAGATGTTTACCTGTCATGACGCCGAAGGCTCGGCTGTCTTGATGATAGACAGCATCTGTCGAAGCTGCTCTGTTGGACGATGCAACATGCAGCATGCTTCATAAAGTACAAAGAATGCCCTGAAGAGTCAGCTGTAGACAGGTGCAGCGTCCAGGAAAAAAAGGAGGGGAAAATTGTTTCTGTCTTTCTCAAAAAGCATTTGTCTGGCAATTATTTTTATTCTGTTCATTGTGCAGTTTTAGACACGAGCCAAATTAATGTAAATGTTGCGTGTTTCCAGAAAACTCGCTTGCTTTATTTCAATGCTGGGCTGCGAAAATATTTTCTTTGTTTTGTTTTTTAGCTGAAAAAGTTATCTCGCACAGTTTGACAGCTGGTATTTTAATGATTCTTATCATTTAAAAAATGACATGAATTTTTAAAAATGACATCTCGTGGAAGACTTGTGCCTCTGGCTGCTTTCTTCCAAGCGTGCAACTTGGAAACTTCAATGCGCAGCGAGAGGCAACTGGTAATTCCCCTCACCTCTGTAAAACAGAATACTTCACAGCAGCTCAGCTTCAATCACGAGTTTCTCACAGACTTTTCAAAGCTTCAAACCCTCGGCAGCCTGAATCCATGCTACTTAGCTTAGCTGCTCCTCAACAGGCCATGTGTCCGCTTACGACCCACAGTCGGCTCTGGAGATGTGCGTCTTCCTGCCTGCCTTGCGTGTTGTAGCACTAGAAATCGCCTGAGGGAGTTGAAGGGTTCAGCTAATTAAGGTCCTCCTCTATTTAAAGCGCAGTGCTTTTCCCATTGGGAGTAGCTGACAGAAAATATATAGAGTAAGAAAGTACACATGCACTGCCAAATGACTACATATACTGCACTCGCACCATTTCCAGAGAGTTCAAGAAGCGCATGACTTTACAGTTGAAGAGTTTCCACATGGCTAATGTGTCGTTCTCTCTGTCTCCGTCTCTCTTAGGTGCCAGTATCTGTGGCAATGATGAGTCCACAGGTGATCACACCCCAACAGATGCAGCAGATTCTTCAACAGCAGGTCCTTTCCCCCCAACAGCTCCAAGCCCTCCTACAACAACAACAAGCAGTCATGCTTCAGCAGGTGAACAGCACCCTCTTACTCACTGTCCCATATGCAGTAATGTTTTGAAATGGTAGCATACAGATCCACTCATCTGTCCTTGACATACTTAGATCAGAGAAACAAATACGGACAGGCGTGTAATTAGTTGTTTTCAGTGGGGACGTCTTTTGGGGACAAATGGAGCACAGAAACAAGAAAGTCAAACAGAGTTAGCTGTACATGAACTTGAACACTTTGAAAAACACAAGCTTGCTTTCATGTGTTGTTTGGTTCATTAATGTATCCGCATTGCAAGACGCATTGCGTTGTTATTGTTGCACAATAACTCCTACATTCTTCACTCCTTCTATAGGTTTTCCTTTTTATCATAATAAAGCAGCAGTTTGAAGATTGAACAAGTTTGTTAAAGTTAGTTAAACTATCAACATGTTAAAGTAGCTATAGTAGATATATGACATTTGTAGATGCTATGTTTGTTTTTGGTCTTAATTAAACTATCAACATGTTAAAGTAGCTATAGTAGATATATGACATTTGTAGATGCTATGTTTGTTTTTGGTCTTTTGTGACTGTAAACCAGCCTAAACTGTTTTCTGCTCTTAGCTGGTCTCAGCTGGTCTCCTTTCCTTACCAGGCAGTTAATGTGCTGTTGGTCAGGCTGGGAGACCAGCTAGCCCACCAGCTAAAACCCAGCTTGCCCAGGCTGGGAGACTATTTTTAACCAGCTAAGACCAGCAAACCAGGTTTAAGCTGATTTTTCAGCAGGCGTAGTACTGTAAGGACATGAAATGATTAGGAAAAACAGCTCAAACCTTGATTGTCCGCATGAGCACCACATTATATCATAGCAAGCATTGTGGTTAACAACTAGACCACGTCTCTGTCAAGAGTAGATTATATCTTCAAAAGTGATTTTTAAAACTCTCCGAGTGAGCTCTTCATTAAAAACATCTCCATTAGCTCAGTTAGCCTTGATTATAATTAGGTCTGTATAAACGGTGACGAGCGTCTTGTGCTGAAGACGTCTCCCGCTGAACGAGATGGGAGAGCTTGGCTCCTGTGTTCTGACGATGAGCTCCTGAGGACAGCACTCTGAGAAGAAGAGGAGAAGTGTGCTAAATGCATTAATTCACGTTCACAATGATGAATCCTCTCCTTTGAGTGCGTCACATTCATTTCAGAATTTCACTGCCTGTCAAGGCATCAGAGAGAAAAAAATATATAGGCAATAAGATTAATTGTTCCTCTAGCGGTAATGTGCAGCCGCATAAAAGTCCATATGGAGACGCATGATGAGGGGAAGTGCTGGTCTCTTTGTCTCGACCGGAGAGAGATGTTATTTATGATGTGACATGCAGAAGCACATCCAGGCATGTCGTGCGGCCTCAGGAGCCCGGAGTCGGCTACGAATCTGTTTGTTCTGTTGTAGCTCTGCTTTGAGGTACGGCCACACTAATGTGGGAAAAGGGAAATAAGTAAAATATAAATTTTCAAGCCATATACAACAGCTGCTTTTTGTCACAGATGTAGCCTAGCGGTTTGCGCATTTGCTCTAGAAGCTGTATTTGCTCCAAGCAGTTAGTGCAAGCACTTTAACTTTATAGAACATGGGAAATACATTGATATTTAGATACATTTTCAAGCCATATACATCAACTGGTTATTTTGTCACAGCTTTAGCCTAGCATTTAGCACATTTGCTCTGAGAGTGTTTACATTAACTGCATCTGCTCCTAGTGTTTAGTGCAAACACTTTAATAATGAACTTAATGCGAAACAAGCACAAAGTACTATGAAATATTTTAAACACCTAAACAATCATTCTTTTTTGTTATAAATTAGCCTAGCGGTTAGCTCATTTGTTCTAAGTGTTTACACTTTTGTATGGTTTGTTTCTTTCCACACATTGTAATAGAGAATGTCCATGTCTTTCCACAGCAACACCTGCAAGAGTTTTATAAGAAACAACAGGAACAACTCCATCTACAGCTTTTGCAGCAACAGCACCCAGGAAAACAAGCGAAAGAGGTACAATAAACACACCAATACGCACATGTAAGAGGCAAAGTGATGGTTTTCCTTGTGTTCGCCAACCACAAGCAACTTGTAAATCAGTCTGTGCTGTCATTATGCTCTTTTACCACAGAGGAAACTTCTTCTGAATGCTACCAAACGATGCAGAGAGCTAAAATTAGGCAGACAACGTTGTCAGGTGTCTCAACTCCGTCCTTGGCGGCAATTCAGAGTTACGCTGACGCTAAAATGCCCGCTTTAGCGTACCGCGCAGGGTCCGTTCACTAATGAACCGCCGTGGCAGGTTTGGGCCGACGAGCAGAAAAGTTCGACCGCAGCGAGCTCATAAATCAAACTGACAGTCAGACCGTAGATCTGTCTGACAGACAGACAGAAGGAGACTGAGGGTTGCTGACACGCAGAAGCAGGCATCAAAAAGCGAAGCGCGCCAAAGAGGGGGGAGGCAATCCAAACAAAACGTGCGGAAGCAGTTAAATTGATCAGCTAGGTATCGTGGACGGGAAACGTCCCCCGCCCCCAGCAGTCTCTTCAACTAGCACCTTCTACCATTGTCTCTCTTCAAGCAAGCCATTATGCAGGGCCTACAGAAAGCAGGACTGGCCTCCCGAAGGCTTTGTTTCTGTTTGGATTTGCGAATAGATTTTTTTCAGGCCCCCGCCATCAAATATGGAATAGAAATTGCTCCCTTATTTCTCACGAGACGGCGGGGCCAATCCGCACGCTCACTCCATTATGCAGTCTGTTTTCCAGTGAGCGCATCACAAGTTTTGCCTCTCTTTCTCTTGCTCTCTCATCCCTAAACTAAAGGAGTGAGGTCTTCCTCACCGTTCTTGACTGAAGGTCTTCCTCTGGAGTCTGCTCAGTCCTACCGCTAGTGTAATTCCAAGCAAAAATTGGAAGTTTAACTTTCCTCCTGTAATGGGGGTCTTTGCTTTCTTGTCACTGAGTAGGTTGTAATGTATTCTGACAGGAGAAGAGGAAAGGGAAAGCGGATGGGAGAAAGAGAGAGAGCTCAAGCTAACAGGGTCTCAGCAGAAACTAGCTCTCAGTTTGCTAATGGACCTCTGGAGACTTTGTCCACAGAAGCAAACTTCAGTCATTTTTAAGCCAGACCTCCTAAAAACAGCTAATAAATTGAGTCTGTACGGCATGGAAATGCAACTACTACACCACTTTACATTTACGAACAGCCAAGACTAAAGATCGGTGTCTTGTCGTTTCATCACATACGAAATTATACAAACATTGAGCCTCATTTACTAACAGAATGAATTTGCATGTATGACAATTTACATAAAAATGGTATTACGAACTAGTACAACATAAAATTATGTCTTGGGCCTGATTTATGAAATCCGAGAAGAATACATTTTTGTGTAAAAGTGTAAACTCTATTTACAACGATTTATGTAGTAATGGTTTTACAAACAATTTAACACACAAATTTGATCTGCTGTTGTTTCATGAATGAGGCCCAAATGTTTGCTCTTTAGTGATTGGGTCTAGCTAATTATTGTTTAATTTCACTTAGTTCAGTATTACTTTGTAACGTTAATGTATATCTATTTTACAAGTTTATTTATGTCCATATTATGTGACAGTTCAAGCTAAATTTTCATAGCTGATGTTTCATGAATGAGATCCAATGTACGAAAATGTTTACTGTAAATACTATGATTTTCAGTTTGATTTCACTTAATTAAATGCTTTGCTTTGAAGGTTTTTTTGTCATGTGTAACGTTTTACACAAAAAGTGTTTTAGATGGATGTTTTGTTCACTGTGATTTTGCTAATCCTTTTTGTTCGCAGATAAACATCAACGTTTACCTGATTTTACAGATTTATTTTTATCTATGGAAAGATTTCAAGCACAGTTGCTGTGCTTTGATCACTGAAGCGCTGCATTGTTTTTCTGTGGTTTCCGCCACCGCTGCTGCTGTTGTTGTTTTTGTTGTTGTCTTCGCCAGCTTATGCAAGAGGCTCGACTGGCGGTAAACAGGGCTCGGAGGGGATGGGGGGGGGGGTGCTGTAAATCTCTCTCAGCTTCCCTCTCTCCGTCACCCCCTCCCCGTGGCCCCATAAGCTGTAATGGACCATTAGAAATGCAAGACAATTAACTATCAATGGTGGAAGGAGGGGGCTCCACACACCCTCCCACCCGCATCTCACACACAGTTTTCAGTCCACATAAACAGGCGAAGAGAATGAGACTGCTAGGTTTCACTTGGGCCACATGTATAACCGAACACACTTTCTCCTCCATGTGTGTGATTAGTGTTGATTTAGTGTATATGCTCACTCTCTCTCTCTCTCACTATAGCAACAGCAGCAACAGCAGCAGCAGCAGCAGTTGGCAGCACAGCAGCTGGTCTTTCAGCAGCAGCTCTTGCAAATGCAGCAACTGCAGCAACAGCAGCACCTGCTCAACATGCAGAGGCAGGGCCTCCTCTCTCTGCCCCCCGGCCCAGGACAGCCCACCCACCCCGGACAGACTCTGCCGCCAGGTAACATCCTCACGTGATCATCTGAGAGCGTGCGTGTGTGTCTGTGTCTGCGTCCTCTTTTAAACTCCCCTTTTTTGTTTCTTGCTGCATTTTCCTTGCCATTTCAATTTTTTTCCCTAGTTCTCTTTCGCTCTTGCCTGTGTCTGTGTGCTTGTTGTTTTCCTCTCTCCCCCTCTCTCTCTCTCACACTCTCTCTCTCTCCCTCCCTCCCCTCCTTGCCTGTTGTTGTTGTTTACGGACTCGCAGTGCGAGCTCAGAGCTCTGAGGAAGACGAGCTGTTGCCATTTGCTTTTTTCCTGTTACAAACACCTGGTGCTACTGTGTTTATCGAAATGGCGATGGATGACAATAGTTTGAAAATGGCTCTTAATTGGAGTATAGTCGGGGCGACACGAAGCGGAATAGTCATTTTATCATCCAAGGGATTATATGATGATTTGATTCTGCACACAGAGGCTCGTTTATGAATGCATAATCATGTGCAGATGAGTTCCTGGTTGCTTTTCACTTTCGGATACCACGGAAACGAAGCGAGGGATGAGCGTCCGGGTCGATCTCACGCCGGTTTACCTCCAGATGCTTAAGTGTGATGCTCAAGTTTCGCAGCAGAGCAGAACAGGTTTACCTACCTTGTTAGAAAAGGGCAGATGGGAGCTCATGATGACAGTTTTGTGTATGATTGTGTCTGTAAACCTGTTTGTGACTCTCTTGTAGCTGGTCTGAGCCCCGCCGAACTCCAGCAACTTTGGAAAGACGTCACCAATAGCCACGCCATGGAGGACAATGGGCTAAAACATAGCGGCCTGGACCTGAGCACCACCAACAACTTGTCCACTACCTCCACCAGCAACCCCAAAGCTTCTCCGCCTATCACCCATCACGGCATCTCCAACGGCCAGTCCCCGGCCCTCAACAACCGGAGAGAGAGGTACTCTACAGACACATGCATGCCAAAGCTAATCGGAAGGGCTTACCCGATCACCATTGGCTCCTTGAGATCCAGCTGGATTTACATTTACATTTATGCATTTAGCAGACGCTTTTATCCAAAGCGACTTACATTGCATTCAAGTTACAGTTTTACATTTTATCAGCTCTTGCTATCCCTGGGAATCGAACCCATGATCTTGCCGTTGCTAGCGCCATGCTCTACCATTTGAGCTACAGGAAAGCCATGTAAAGTCATTTTGGATAAAAGCGTCTTCTCTGTTTCACTCGACACAAACTCCAAATCCCTTTTCAGACATACGTGATCACAAACCTCCCGATAATGGGTCTTGTGTGCACATGAACACAAAGGCATGTTAACAAACACAAACCAAACAGCCGTTTAAACTACTTTTCATGTGCGACACGAAAAAGGAAAAGAACAGCTGATGTGTTTGTCCCCATTTGCAAAAGGAAAATGCTCATTCCTGCAGGGAGTGGGCTGTGTTTTTGTTTGTTTGCTCATCAATAGTTTATTAATGTCTGGATAACAGTTGAAATGAGACGAAACCTCCCACGAGACAGCACGCTATTGAACGCAGCGCCTTCCGATATATCAAACGCATGGTGGTGCAACTTTCAGTGGCAGGAACACACAGCTCACCTCACTGTACATTAAGTATTTAATACCTTGCTTTTCTTTTGAAATTGCTTTGCTGGCGCTGCTTGTCATGTAAATAGAATACACTATGCCGGTGTGGCATTTCCTGTGCGTTTATACACGCGATGGCACTTTTATACGCTCCACGGCTGCTGTAAGACATAGATTCGCATATTTCTCCATGTATTATTCAGTCTGTAGCGGCCATATGTTAGTAAATAGCAACAGCCGCTGACTTCACTGGGGGTGGATGTGTTGTGTAATTGGTTTCAAGTACGTAGCGTCTTCACAGAAAGCCCTTTCTTGAGAGAGATATCTTTAGAGGCAGAGAAGAAAAAGGAAAAAACAGAGAGAGAGACAGGGAAATGATTTAAAAAATAGGTTAGACTCTTTTCTCGTGTGTTGGTGGAGTCTCTCGGGTCCATGGTCGTTCGTAATCACGGAGTGTGTTGTGTTGTCAGAGCCAGCTGCTTTCTAAGATGTGCTGGATCGATAACGGCAAGGTAAAACAGCCGGTGAGGTTTGTGTGTGTGAGCGTGTGCCGCACACAAACACACGTCGTGCTGGTCTGCTTAGCCTCACTTTCGCACATTATCCCCTCAGCACCATTAGAACTGGCGGTCGTAACTTACCGCAATGTCTTTTCACAACAGGTTGTGTCCTTAAAAACGCCCGTTCCACCGCAAATGAATCTCCTGGTGAAAATTAAAGTGCAGGGGCTGGTTTTCTGCTATTTACACAAGTTGTCCGTAATGGCTTTACAAGGTGAAAGTCTGTGGAAAAAATGTTGACGGGCGATTTTGGCCGGGCCGTGTGTTTTTTAACACACTCGTGTCTCTTCAGTAATACTCTGGATCAATAATCACAAGGTGGCGTGATGTCGAGGGATAGCATGTGTGTTTTTTCAGCTTTTCTGAGCATCAAGTCCACCAAATTGAGCCGGTTTGACCCAACTTTTAGTCATAGTATCCTGACAGGTACCACCATGTTTTCCACCACGTTTTTAATGCTCATTATTTCTCTTTTAGTTCGCTGCATGAAGAGACCGGAGCATCACACTCCCTCTATGGTCATGGAGTGTGCAAGTGGCCAGGATGTGAAAGTATTTGTGACGACTTCGGACAGTTTTTGAAGTAAGTGATCATCAAGTGACCATAAGTGCATTTATATGCACTTAAAAACTTTCAGTTGGCCTACAGTAGCAATGTATCTGTTTTCCCTTTAGGTCTCTTTTTATAATGCTTATTAGATGCTTAGTTTTTACTTTTTCAATTTAAAAAGTTTTCATACCTATGTTCACACACTTAGCTGTAAATCCACAAAACGGATGGTGAATCAGATTTCCCAAAGTCACCTGTCTGCCCATCATAGGCGGCGCTCAGAAATGACCGTGCATCTCCACGGCTACGTGAGTGGATGATGGGCTGGCATTAAGCGGCAGAAGCTAATGGCAACCCACAAAGCCATGCGGTGTTGTCATGGCGCAGCTAACTGAGTGAAATGAACTCTTCATGCTCCATCAACAATTTAGTTAATTAGCTCATTTGTAATTGGTCTGCTTTGTTGCCAGGATGTGAGTGGGGGGACATCAAAGGAGAAGGTGTTTGCAGTGCTGGAGATTGCAGGTTATCACGTTGCCACTCCGAGGAAAGAGCCTCACCATCAAAGAATGGAGAAAAGGATTCATTTGAATATTCTAATTAGATCCGTAATTAACTGTGAAATAATAATCTGGTGCGTTTGCTGGGTGTAAATGTCCACGTCAATTCTTGTAAACGGCTTTTGAGAGTGGCGACGTAGTTCTATTCTTTTATAAACCGGTTAGACGCAGTCTAAAGAGTCCACTCCAAACAAGTCAAGAATTTAGCACCTTTGGGTGTGTTACCATTTAACTAGTTGGTCATGACTGTCAACCATAAGACTGCATGTACCTCAAAGTACAGGGTTAATTATCCCCGTCTACCCCATTGACGTTCGTTTATTGTGGCACAGCATGCATCAGAGATCATGTGATCATTTCCCGCCAAATTCAGCTTGTATGCAAATCAATGGTTGAAGAGAACTAAATAAAAACGCTCGTTGTCTGACAGCCTGTGCAGTAGGATGCCATTACAGCAATCATCCTCCAAATCTTCGTAGAAATGGGGGCGAGACACCCAGAGTCGGAGACGCCCGTACTGTAACTCGTACATGAAAACGCTCCCACAAAAGGCAGCGTGATCTGAGCCGGCGAGATGGCGGGTGGCGCCGTGCCTTGGAGGAGCGATTGTCGGTGTCAGAAAGAAGCTTTTAATGTCGTTCAGAGATGCCAGTCACTGCTGCGTATCATCCAGGTACACACGCTTAAAATGGTTTACATAAAATAGGTGTCAGATTCAAATGGCACCTTTGATGGGGAAGCAGGGGGCGGAGGGATTCACCCAACCTGCGCGGGCTTGTAGCTTGCGGAGAAGAAACCAGCCACGGTTTTGTAATCTTTGTTGTGTTGCTGAGAAAGTTGTCAAGATCAGCATTTAAGCGCAGCTCTGCGCTCTTTCATGCACGGTGCACCTGGAGAGGGGTAGCCAAGAGGTGCCTGGCACGTTATATTAGCTCTGAAGTTCAAATAGACGTGTGTGAATGTGCGTGCAAGCGCGCGGGTACACCTCGAGACGTGTGTATTAATGCAACAAAGCACACATCTTGTGGGTCTGATTCGGGGCAACTTATTTGGGGGTTATGTGCAGCTAAAAGAGGGGGCTAATGAATTCATAGTGTTCTAATGTTGTTCTGCCACGCAGGCGATTTTGTTATTGTTTAAGCTCCAGATTGCTGCCCTAGTTCCCTTATTGATTTCCTCTCACATGTTTGAGAAGAGTCAGGATGAGTACGGAGAGAAAAATACAGACATACCCGCTGGCCTGTAATAAAGATTGACGTGCTGTCAACGCAGGCTTGCCATTTGCTGTAGCGTCTTTCCCATGTGGACGCAATATGAGGTTGTGTATCTCAGTAAACAAACTCTTGCCCGTTCTAATGCAGGGAAATGAATAATTCTTTTCACCTATTTAACAATTAATACTGGTGAAGCGACCTGCCAAGCTTCTGCCACTTAGAGTGCTACGTCTTAAACTGGGCGCGAATGAAAGCCAACAGGAAGTCCCAGGTTAGATTAATCAAGCCCATGTCCAGTTGAAGGTCATGAGTCCCTTTAGAAATTGCGAGTCATTTGAGAATTAGTGAAATGATTTGATTGGTCCATGTTGGCTGGAATAGCCTAAGTAAATCCTACTTTAACTCAGATGATTTCATTCTGTCTGTGGTTTTCGATGCACTTCTCAGTCCGTTGCGTACCTGTCCATCTGTTTCTTAGACCATCAGAGCCCTCATTCCCCATCTCAAAACAAAAATCAATATGCCTATAAAGTGACCCATAAATTACAGGCGGCTCCAGAGATGTTTGCTCAGAGCGAGCGGGCGGCCCCGTCTCATTCTCCTCTCACCTCTCTGTTTGAACTAAACCCAGCGCCACAGGCTCATTAAGAGATATTGGTGACTGCATCTAACCCCCCTCTAGCCCCCTGCTTTTATCAATGCATAGTCAAACACCTACTGCCTGAATATTTCATAGCCATGGAGTAATCTGGATGTAATCACCAGCACTAACTAGCTCTCGCTAACGTTAGCACTCGCTTAAGACTCTGTTGTGCTGTATTTCATTCTGCTGGCTATTAAAAAAGGTCATTGCGACTTCATTTTTAGAATTGCTACTTAGTATCTCACAATTGTGACTTTATAGCTTACATTTTTTACTTTATATCTTACTATTGATACTTTATATGTCACAATTGTGAGTTTATAACAATTTATTTCTTATAATAATTGTAACAATTCATTTTTTTATTAATTGGGACTATATATTACAATTGTGACTATATTTTGCCATTTTCTTATTTTTTTCTCAAAATTTTTGACTTTGTATCTAACAGTTGGGACTAATTCCTCTATTTTTCCACATAATTGCAACATATCTTTCAATTGTGACTTAGTGTTTCACAACTGCGACTTTTTATCTCACAGTTGCGACTTCATGTCTCAGTCTTGTGACATTCTCATATCTGTGCTTATATATCTCAAAATTATGATTATTTTTGATAATTGTGACTCTTTATCTTCAAAAATGCATAAAGAACCTAGTATTTTACACTTTCTGACAATTACATTTATTTTATTTACTCTTAGAGAAGGAAACGTGCTTCCATTAGAAAAGAAAACCTCACGTTCCTAAAAGAAACAAGGAAACGAGATTAAGATCTAGATGGCCACTAATGAGAAACGGGGCGTGCGAGATAAGATGTGTTATTTAGCGAGCTACCTGTCGGGACGGCGGAACTAGCCAGTCGTGGCTTTTGAAGCAGCTGTAATTTATGACATCCACCATACATCAAGTGCGTAAGATAGCATTATGAGCATTGAAATGAAAAGGGTATTTGCTGCATTAGTTCCCTGCGAGGGACCTGATTACATGATTAATGAAATGCCCCTTTGCATGTGCATTCTGAAACAGCAATTAGGCACAGGGCTGGAGAGAAAGGCACCGACTCTCCAGTCATCCTAGGCATTTTTTATATTTTTTTCTGTTCAATGCTATCTCACTCTTGATTTATAATGGAGAATATCTGAGCATTAGACCTGAAACGGTTACAATAGCAAAAGCGGGCGTGATGGAATGAAATAATTTTAAATGGACACAGGCGTAATTGAAAGGTAGCGGCGGCCATTGTGTTCTCAAATGTCCTCTGCTTTGATTGGCGTGTTTGAGGAGGATTATGAATACGTTGTTATTTTGCGTTTTGCACATAAACAATAGCTGGCGCTATGAATAGAGAATGAATAGAGAAAATGCTTAGTAGTGTTAAAACTAGCTCAGTGTGTGTTTGTGTGCGAGTGTGTGTGCGCAATTTAAGCTCACACTAATGCACTGGAGGTTGTACTGTAAATGATCATTGAAGGGTCTGCAAGCTAACCTATAATTACAGGAAAGAGAGTGGCAGCATTGGCATTTCACAAGCATGTCTTCTAAAAGAGCGCTTTGTAGGTTTGTCACCAATGATAATTTAGATAGAGGCTCATTACCGAACATCACAACACTTTTAAAAACCTTTTCGCCTCTGTGCGTTCGCCGGGAATAAAGGTCTATTTTAATGGCGGGCTTCTTTTGTGTCCTGCAGACAAAATCCAATCAAGGAAAACCGCCATTGACTGCTCCTGCAGTCTGAAGTGGGGCTTTTTTTTCTGTGTAATATTCTAATGAAAGGATGAGTAGATACATTTAATATGTCAGCGGAATAATGCACTCTTCGTAGGAGGCACTTTTTAAACGTTACTCGAGTTAAATTGCATTTATTGTATTTATTTCTTGATAAATGTAGAAGACAAAACCTCTGCGCGAGGCCTTTTGTACGCCAACATCCCTCATAAGCTGTTGTGTTCTGAGCGCTGCCTCTCATTCGCATGACAGTCGCGCTATTGTGATGTTAAACACCGGCTTTCAGCGAGCGCGGGACACACTTGTTAGACGGCGGCGGTTTGTTAAAAGCTAATGGGATGGACGTCCTGTAATCCAGAAATCATATTCATCAACAACAGTGGTAGTTGATCAACAGCAACAGTCTATTATTAGTTCAGCCTGTGTATGTGTGTATGAGGGGTTGGTTTCTCATCCGTTTCTCCTGTTCGCCTACAGGCACCTTAACAATGAACATGCTCTGGATGACAGGAGTACAGCCCAGTGCCGAGTACAGATGCAGGTGGTTCAACAGCTAGAGATACAGGTACAGTAGACACATGAATATAAGCATATACGCATTTAAAGAAACAGTTCACCTAAAAATGACATGTCTGGCATCATTTACACACCCTCATGTTGTTCAAACCTGTATGACTGACGTTCTTCTGTGGAACACAAAAGCATGTGTTTTAAAAAAAGATATTAGTGTTTTGGTGTGCATACAATGAAAGTCAATTTGGTTTAGTGTTGCTTTGTTTCATACAGGTTTAGAATAATATGAAGGTGAGTAAATGACAGAATTCTCTTTTTTGGGTGAACTATTACTTTAAAGACATCATGAAATGACATTCACAGTGCATGTTTGATTTATAGGCTGATTTCTCTACAAATTGAAAATATTGTTGCATTATCGAAACATTAAACCAACCTGACTCAGCTTAGCTTTACCTAGTTTGTGTACTAACTTATACTTCAAACTTTACATTATATATGTCATTTGGATAAAAACATCTGATAAATGAATTAATGGAAGCATTGGCAGGTTGCGAGCGGGACTGTCTGCTTACTGCTTATCCAGTGGCAGACAGTCGATGTGTTCGGGAAACATGTTTGAAAACAATTATTATTTATATATTTGTCCTTAATTTAGAGCAATACTGGATTTTATGCATCAGGCTTTGATGGAATTGTGAAAAGTGGGTGTTCAGTACCAGCATGTTTTGCTTGATTTTGATTTCATGTTGTCTTTAACACACACTTGTTCAACTTTAACTGCTTTTTTGCAGCATAACACCAAACATTTTGTTAATTAGCTTGTTGCCATAAAAAGCTTAAAGCGCATAAAGTGAAAAAATGCACAAGGGACACCTTGAGCAAATCCATCCCAACAAAGGTGAAAGCCATCACAGGCTTTTATAATTGAATCATGGTTTGTGCTTATTTTCTATCCCGTCCAATTAATATGCGCGCATCTGGGCTGGACTGTGTTAATTAAATACACTTTGCACCTGAAGGAACCTCTAAAGAGAGACACTATTTTCAGTAGCTGGAGCGTGACCTTATTAAGGTGTCACGCTGGCGAGATAATGAGAGCAGTGATTGAGGGATGCTATTACTCAACGCTGCGGCCATCTCTCCCACCAGTTAATGCTCTGTCCTTTGCCTCACACCTTCCGGTGCATCATGGGATGCGGTGCACAGGGTTAAAATCCATCTTTCTTCTGTTAATTTCAAATAAATAACCAGTTTCGCTTGCAGAATAATTGCGGCCTGTGCTTATTTTTTTATGTAAATCTAGCTGTTCCCTTGCGTTTGCGCACGCTAAGAGCCGCCTCGCCTTTGTAGTGCGGATTGCTTTCTGACCGTGGCTCCTCTAAGCCTTCGTGATGCCCATCTGAATGCAAGCCAAGCGTTCCCCTCAACCTTTAAAGGTTTTTACGCTCGGCGAAACCCTCCCTATTTATTTGTTGGGCTCTTGAAACAGAACAATGAATAATTCTTGTTTATATGTAAAATAACAGACGGACATCACGATTTCTCCCTTGACTTGTTCTCTTGTTCGCTGATACCACAAAGCCGGCATGCTTACACTGTGACCAATTACAGCAGCACTGCTGTTTTCTGTCCTTCTGGGCTTTTTTCTGCTCTTTTTGGTGGTTTTTTTTGTCCTCCGTCAGTGGTAATGAGGCCCGGTTCAGAGCTCGAATGCCGGCTCACCGGCGGAGTTCAAGGCGGTGTGCCGTGCGGGCCGGTCCCTGTCACTCTCTGTGAGTTAGATTGATGATAACAGATCGCCAGGGCACTAACTGGACCTCGGAGGACCCGGGAGGAGGCAGGGAGGCGGGACCGACTGGCACTCTGTTTGCGGGACCCCTTCACCTCTCGGCAGCTGCTAGATCCAGTCCAGCCCTAACAGTGTCCACAGGACTTTGAGTCGCCGACCAGGACGCTCTAATTTATGGCCTGAGTAGCTTGTTACTGTCAGAGCTTTGCTGACCTAAATTCTGCTATTGACAAAAAGATGAAGTGCTATTTGTTTTCCGTGACCTCCGAGCACCACCTTCAGCTCTCCATCACCGCACCACGTGGAATGGTTCTCTTATCTTTGCTTTAATCTGCCTCTCTCTCGCTCTCAGTGGTTCTCAACTGGTTTTGCTTCAGAACCCAAGGATTATTGCTTCTTATCATCTAAAAGTAACAAAGATGTCCTAAAAATCACACATAAAAGGGAATCACTTTTCATAGTATGGTTATATACCTGAATTTTACAGCATTTGGTTAATGTGAATTTTCACACATACTGATATATTTTAAACTTTAAGAATTAATATTCACCTAAATTAATACATGCTGTAAAGAAATACAGTTAATTGTTATAGTTCATGATGCCTAATGCATTATAATAAGGATCTATAAGGGAACATTTCTTAATACTATTTATTAATATTGCCAATAATAATATAGGCCACATTTTATTTCACATGACAAAATTCAAACTTTTGTTTAAATGCATAAAACAGACAAAGGCTGTGAAATAGTTGTTTTTAGAAGATACATGATGTGTTTTCCTCTCCATTTAAAAGTTGATAAGCCTGTTTATTGTTCTATCCTAACTATACTCAAGTGTATGGTTAATTGCATTTTTTATTTGCATTTAGCATTGTTGTTTTGCAGCTGTCCATGACCCCACTGGAAAATACCTCTGGCTGTTTTTTGGGTCACGACCCGGCGGTTGAGAACCACTGCTTTATGTCTGTGTCTTTGAGGCAAGCTTAAGGAAGCCGGTCCGGCCGTATGCAGGATTTATTACAAGCAGACAAGCTTGATAACAAGATGTATAACTGTGGTAGTCTGGGGAAAATCACTCATTTATAAAACCGGTCTGTTTTCTTTTTTCTCTCTCTCCCACCCTCTTTCTGCTAACAGCTTTCTAAAGAACGTGAGCGTCTTCAGGCGATGATGGCACACTTGCACATGAGGCCCTCAGAGCCCAAACCATCACCAAAACCGGTGAGTGCATATTGGTACGCGTACAGTAAACAGGACTTGGATGGTAAATGAGCTCTCTAAACACGGCTGGAGGATGAGAGGAGAATGGGATTTGTAATGCCTGCTTTCTTGGGACCCTATCAGGACCGAGAGAGCATTAAATCATACACCCGATCTCAGCCAAAAACACAGAGCCATTACACTCTGATGGCTTTAGCACAGCAAAACAACCTGTTGGCCGGTAAAAGCTGTTTAGCGCCGCGACCGCAGGCACACTTAAAGTAGGGGGAAGACGTTTCGTTTCAGAAAACAAACAGTTTGAAATGATAGATGGAAACTGCGAGAAGATTATCTGTGAAGAAATAACCCGTAATCTGTAAACATTCAGAGATATAGCTGTGTATTTGGAGAAAAATGGAGCAATATATGAAAACGGCCAATCTGTCTGAATCCCTGTTGACAAAAAACATCAGATTTCACCCAAAGACGTTCTTAACCATTAATCAAAAGCAAAATACAAAAGACACGTTGTGTTATGCTGGAAATTAAAGTGTTTACAAAAGAGAGTAGGCTGTGATAAATATTATTTATTGGAATTATTTATTAGCTATTCAATATTTTGCGGGGGAAAACATTGTTAGCGTGTTGCTGCCGCTTAGCAAGTTGCTAATTTCACCAGCATAATTTTTTCTCATCACCTCCCACCATATAAAGCAGATAATCACAAGACAGAATAATTATCCTGTAAATCCATCAGGAATCGACTGCTCACCTCTGTCGATTTATTATTCAGTGGGGTTTTTTTCTCTCCCGTTTTTATCCTCAGAACTCCAGCAGCTCGGTGAAATCGACTCTAATAAAAAACGTTCAGCCTATAATCCACGACCGCATATGAATGAATAATATTAATGAAGTATTACATTACATAAACCGCACATGAAAGGACTGCTAATTGCATTTGATGATGAGCAATTAATGGCGAGTTCTTAAATAATCAGCGAGGGTCTGCGATTTTTTTTCGGCTCATTCCTTTTTGTCTTAGTGCAAGTGTCGGGCTCACGCAAATGCTTTAACGTTATCTGTTTCGCAGGTACAAAAGAGAACACGTGTATCCTCCCCACAAAAAAGGATGTTACAGATAATATGGCGGTACTTTCACGCCCTCGCACACACAGGGCCGACAGAGAACCGTCCCACACATTTGATAAATATTAATAGTGCGAATTTATTAGCACGACAAAATGAGCACCAGCAAACCCTCAACAGCTATCAGTAGCCCAACACAAGGTGCTGGTACACTGTTATACGACCCCATTTAAACTCTGAATGGCACTTCATTAAATGTTACCTTTTGGCCATGCCATGGATGGCTGAAAATCAAAGTTACCAAGGCTGCTAGTCCTGAATAATGAGGGGCTCTTTTTTCCCAACCCCTTCCTTTCCTCTCAGCCAACCTTGAATATATATTCAGATGAGCAGCGGTAGTAAAGGACTGATCCCTGTGTCTCATTCACTCCTGCTCAGTTAAGCTTTAATAAATTCCATTTTGCAAACACCAGATTGTATGCCTGCAAACATGTTACGCTTGTTGCCATAACCAGGTGAGGAGAGGGGAGGAAAATCTTGTCTTAACATTTTAAATATACATGCAGCACACTCTCTATCTGTTTCCCCGCTCACTCACTACTGATAGGATTTATTATGAAGTGCTTTTTTGCAATGTTTGACAGTGTATCAAAACCTTTTTAGAGGAGTAGTGTGTAATTACTGGCTGATGTGGTGGTTTGGCCGCAATGAGAAAGATATTAAGAGAGACAATCCTCAAATCTGGTGCCGTGACCCGGCCCCTGATGAATTATACAATGTATTATACACATCAAACTGCATTTTTGCAAGCAAGGACAAAGATGGTAATACAAATGACAATAAATTTAGCACAAACACTTTATTTGTCTCTCAAATAACAAAGCTAGTTTTTGTTTCAGAGTGGGGGGGCTTTGTAACCGTGACAAAAAATCTTTTGATTTTTTTTCAACATGAATCAAATTCAAAATGAAAGAATATTTGTTGTAGAAAATGTGAGCTTATATTTTATTTTTTATAATGTGCAACAATGAATTGTTCATTATAAGACCAGGAACACCTTTAGAAGTAATGGGGGTCAATTTTGATTTCTTATTGACTTTAAGACACAAGTATTTACTTAGCATGTAATGTAATGTCAACAGCACAACCGTTTACCCTTTTACTAAGACATCCCTCTGGTAGACAATGCGTCTCTGTCATTAATTTCCTTTCAAGGTCTTAGTTCCAGTCGTTAACCAGGATACAACATTCCCCTAGAGGAGCCATTGATTTCTCGCGAAGTGGTATAGCGCGTGCCACTCTCTGTGTTGGCATTATCTCATTATCGTTAAGTGGAGCTGTAATTGTCTATAGAGCAGCCGCCTGAGAATAGCCGGCTTGACATTTTATTGTATTTATCAACACGTGCCACAAACGATTGTTGATGTCCAACCGGCGGTCATTTTCAATTCCGACAGCACCGGAATTCCGCTTGCCAATTCGCAATTAAGGCAATTTGGTTTGAATATGTAATGATGTCATTACCATTTGAAGGAGTTAACGGTGAGACTAAAGGTCAGGGTGGAATTTTTCCACTCGAGTGAATTTGGGACACAAAAAAAGCAGAGGATATGTGCATATCGATAAAAAAACTGACTCTTGTGTTTGAGTAGTAAGACAGGAAGAAAGCGAGATGGATCACTAGCAAGGCACCATGTTATGGCAGGAAGCCAGGTGATGTTCTTCTCACCGCGTTTGTGTTTTGCATCCAGGGAGCTCTTATGGGATAGAGATGGGCCGGGATAACTCACAGCCTGATCATTAGATAATCTTTAACAGCGTGCTCTAATTAGAATTCTTATGAAACAATTTCATCCTGTAATTAGTGCAGATTGGCTGCTTCCTCCTTTGCTTATTAGGGGAAACACAGCTGTAGGAATGAGCCAGCACTCGTTTAAATCCCTCTCTCTCTCTCTCTCTCTCTACAGCTGAATCTCGTCTCCAGCGTCACCATGTCAAAGAACCTCCCGTCTGTCTCGCCCCCCAACTTACCTCAGACGCCCACCACGCCCACCGCTCCAGTCACGCCCCTTTCCCAGATGCCCCAGGTGCCCAACGTCCTCAGTCCCGCCAACGTGCCCAGCATGGGCGCCATGCGCAGACGCCACACCGACAAATACGCTATGGCCTTGTCTTCAGGTTCGTAGATGTTTTGTTTTTTTGTTCACACTTTATGCAGATGAGGCTAAAATCAAATCATCAATATTCAATGCATTTTAATTACAGGCAAATATAAAATGATGCAATATTCAAGAAGGAGATGCATGTAAAAACATCTTGTTTGATGTTTATATTTACTGGTCTTCCGCAAGTGTTGGAGCAGCAGGGAAGGCATGAATTATTCAAACACATACAAAATATCGACGTGGGCTCTAATTTCACGAGCGTGTTAATGTTTAAGATTTCTCCAGAGAGAGATTAATTAAAAATGTATTTAGTTGGACATGTAAAATGCTGATTTGAAGTACCCCCCACCCCCCAACTCGCCTCTCGTTTTAATTTGATAAAATCCTGAATGAATTCCTGGCGGAGACACGTTTAGCAATTATCCCAGGTGGCGACACTTTGGTTTATTTTATTTATTTTTTTATTTATCTGCTGCTTTCTTTCTTTATTTTTCTCCGCAGAGATCGCCCCAAACTACGAGTTTTACAAGAACGCCGATGTCAGGCCGCCGTTTACTTATGCAACCCTCATCAGGCAGGTGAGTGGGAAATAAATTAGCTTTAGCCTGATTAGATTGTAATTAATTGCTGCTTGAATTGAATCTGGGTGAGAGCGCCTCGACGCACTCTAGTTTCTAACGCGCCGCTTAATGGCATCTCATCGCAGGCTATCTTGGAGTCAGGTGACATGCAGCTAACACTCAACGAAATCTACAGCTGGTTCACGCGCACCTTCGCCTACTTCAGACGCAACGCCGCCACCTGGAAGGTAACGTGCTACGAAGGCCTGTGAGGGACGTGGGCCGATTAACGGCAATCGTGCCTCTTTTTAATAACCTGCCTCCTGAAAAGGACAAATTCTCTCTTTATCTTGCTCTCGCTCACTCTCTCTGTGACAAGTGAAAGAATAATTCAGCCTCTGATATCGTTTTCTAATTTGGTGCAATTAATAGCCGAGTCTTGATGGGGAGGTGTGCGCTCTGACGCGCTAATTACTAACCAGCCACTCAATCATCAGCACCTTTTGTTAGACGTGGCATATTACTGCTTTCTCAGTGTCTCCTTTTCATTTTTTCTCCCTCCCCACCCTGCATATTATTGGTTAATTAGTTTGAAAGATGGCTGTTTGCTTTGTAGACGCACTCCGCTACATCTCTTTTCTTGTTGTTGTTGATGTCGGCCAAGGCTTCGTACACACTATAACTCATGCGGTGAGACAAAAAGCAAAAGAGAACAAGACAAATGGAGAGAGGGGTTAAGACCCGCTTGGCTCTAAAGCGCTAATGCCCCTGTCATCCAGGAAACACACTTTATTTCCCAGTACAAAAGGCCTCATTTGTATCTCTGTCCCAACAAATACATTGTCAGACGGGGATGAAAAGAAAAGGAGGATACAATAAAAACCATCCTCTATTTTTAGACAGGAGAGCGCGGTGCGTGTCGATAAGATACACGGCCGTTTTTCCCTTTCTATTTTAACTCCGACGCAGGTCCTCTCAAAGGTTTCTCCGGCTCTCATCAGCATGCGAAGCATTTCCCAGCACTAGATTTAGCAAAGTGAATTAATTTGGATTTGGCTTGCTAATGATGCTGGTGTATGATTACAGCTCCACAAGGGTGTGCAATAGCTCCCCGTACAGATGCATGCTGGGCCACGACTCATTTACTGCCGGAGCGTGTGTTTGGAGACGCACGGATGAGCGTTTTTAGGCATTTTATGGCCTTGTAGCCTCATATGCATCCCTGTTTCCAGCTCTCTTCGCTTCTGTCCTTATCGACTCCATATTTTAATCTGGTCCCGACTGGAACAAAGAGGCAAAGCAGGGGCTTTCGGCATATTCAGGTCCCTCCTTCTACAATAGCGGAGCAGGAATTTCCATTCGGAGCCTCCCTGCTCTTTTGTGAGGGCCCGGGCACGGCCGGCTGGTGACGGGATTGTCATTTGATTAACAGAGAGAATTTTTAAAAAGGAATGAAAGGTGATTTAATATCTGTGCTTGGTCTCATCAGCTCAGCTTGGGGATCGAGCTCTCAGCCCCGCCAGCTTATTAGTTATAACTATATAGCATGCATAATAAAACTGCTCATTTGCTCATTAATATTAAAATTATCATATTCAGAGCCATGGGCATTAAGATCAATCAAATCCTGGGATTTTCAGGTCAGATGCGAGATCTGCTTATGAGGGTTTTTTTTTTTTATTCCTCTCTCTCCCTTTTCTTAGAGCAAAAAAACACCCGCCCCTCAAATAAAACATGAAAAAAATGTAATATGAGCAAAGGTTATTATTTGGCTTCTTTGCTACATGTTTTAATTAGATTCTTTTATGGCGACGTACAAGACTCACCATATTTCTTTATTTTTTATTCATGCTTCTTGATTATGAGAGAGTGTTTATGGGTCATTTTGATAAATTGAATAAATGTTTTTTTAATTATTGCTTGATTTTTTTTCTTTCAATTTCTAAGCTTGAAACATCTACATTTCCTACTTATTATGGCCTTTAATCTTTAAATAACTGCCACAATTTAGTTTTAATCTGCCATAACATGTTACAACAACAATAGTGTTCAGCAGTAGATGATAGGCTGTGGTATTATTGGTTAATATTTTTTCCCCACCTATGTGGCTTTGATTACACCAGCAGAAAGCTTTAATAAATGATACACTTTTTTTCTTTTTTTAGAATATAATGCAATGATAAATCATGCACACTAATACATTATATACAAAAGTAAATGCACTCATTAAGAATTTGTTGTATGTTTAACAGAACGCAGTGCGACACAACCTCAGCCTGCACAAGTGTTTCGTCCGGGTGGAGAACGTGAAGGGCGCCGTGTGGACCGTGGATGAAATGGAATATCAGAGACGCAGATCTCAGAAGATAACAGGGTACACAAACACACTATAAATGTTTTTTCAGATGCTATTACAGTCAGATTAATAGAAATATAATTCAACATTTGTGTTGTTGTGTTCAGGAGCCCAACGCTGGTCAAGAACCTGCCATCCAGTCTGGGTTATGGGGCGGCTCTCAACGCAAGCTTACAGGTAATGTGTGTGTGTGTGTGTGTGTGAGGTTGGCACAGTCAGTGAGAGTCTAGAAGGACACCGTGTGGTAGAGGCAGGTACCTTCTCTGCCAGCCTGGCCTCAGATTGATAGCAGCCTGTGCAAATGCGAGGGCATAATCATTAATATTTATCCAAACTGTCATAAATGATTTGGCTTCGCAGTGTCGGCCAGCGAGGTGCTCGTGGCAAAAACTTTAAAATTTAATTACTGTATATAACTTTAATGTGCAGGAGGCAAAAATGTCAGGAGTCTTTTTTTTTTTTCTTTGACTGTTTTGAGGTAAAGTTTTGGATGGTTTCATTATCATGTGGATGCTCGGGCTTTCTTTATTCGCTATTCATTTGAGGCCTGTCTTGTAAGGTGAAGAGATTGTTTTTGCAACTTCGAAACTTTCCCGTTGTTTTTTTCCCTGCCACTTTGTGGCAGTTCTCATCTGTTTTTATCATACTGATTCTTCAGCAATAATTCGGAAGTAACTCGATTAAAAAGAGGAGATAATCTGGAACGAGCTGGAAGCTGTGCGCTGTGACATGCTGACTGCTGAAAAGGCTTGAAAATGCTTGAGTATAACTATTCCCTCTCTCTTTCTCTCATAGGCTGCGTTGGCGGAGACCTCTTTGCCGTTGCTGGGTAATCCAGGCTTGATGAATAGCGCGTCAGGTATGATGGGGGCGAGTCCTCCAGGACTGATGTGCTGCAGCCCGACCGGCCTATTACAGGGCACCACGCATGAAGATCTCAACGGCACACTAGATCACCTGGACACTAACGGACACAGCAGTCCCGGATACTCCCCACAGACCCAACTGTGAGTTCACACACACATATACACCTGCATTTAGACAGTAAACGGCACAACATATTCAGCAGGGCCTTGATTTTCCTGGATCATGAAAAATTAGCTATTTTATTAGCTAATATTACTAATACTATCAATATTAATATTATATATATATATTTTTTTAATAATCATGAGGTACACCAGCATATGATATATGGGGTCAATTTTGCTTTTATTTTGTATTTCAGATCCTAAAATAACTACTTATTATAGAAATAAAATATAAATAATTATTAATATTTTTTATAAAAAATATACACAATTATTTCAGTTCTTTCAGGTTTTTAGCACTGATTCTGCAGTGGTATGAGTATTCACAAGGTTCCTAAATTGTTTAAATTAAATTCACTAATTTTTTAATTCATTCCTAAATTACATTTAAAACTAAATTCACTCAATTGTCTAAACTTACTCGTTTATCCAGTTTCATTCTAAATATGTCATTTCATGGAAATAAATGGTTTGCAAACTGCTCATTTACCTTCAATTTTGAGGGATGCTGTGCAGTCATTATAGTTTAGCAATAATAAAATAGTTAATGTTGATGTTATTTATTTAAAAAATATAAAATGTTAAGGGAAGATGTGTGGAAATTATAACAAAAAGTGAGTTTTTGTGCCAAAAAAATTATAATATTGTACTTTTTTTAGTAATAAAATAATTATTTATCAATTTTTATTTATTTATTTCAGATTTTTTTTGCTTTAAACCAACAGTAGTATAAATATTCGTAAAGTTCCTAAATTACATTTAAATTACATATGCATACAAAAAATGCATACATACATCTAGACCTGAGGGTTAAGTGTACATTTGGTTCTTGGATTACAGCTCTTACCTATAAATAGGTAAGAAGTGAAGGCTGCCATAATTATAGATTCCCTTGTAATTACCCCACTGTCCGCATCGCAGAGGTTTAGATGTTATATTTTATGCAAGACCGTTCCTATTAATATTTAGCAGCTAACTATATCATTAATTACTTTAAAATCTTTTTTAATGGCTCACAGAGAGAAAGAAGGAGACAGAGAGAGAGAGCACGGGCTGATGAAAGATTAATGCGGTGCCGGTCGGAGGAATGGTGAGATAGAACATGTGCTCGCCCTAATCAGTGATGTCACTCATGCTGGATGGCTGTGTTTACCGAGCCAAAGATAGTAGCACGAGCGTTAAGGGCAGCGGGAAGTGTGTCGCACGCCGTCAGACCTGCACACGCACACATTTCATGCATTTTCATGCACAGAGTTGCTAATGCTAACCCAAAGACCCTATTAGCTAAAAACACACTGCGCGCTCTGGAAATGTGTGTTAATAGGAGTGTGTTTGATTCAGAAGTGGGACAGTAGTGTGAAGTGGGCCAAATCTGAGATCCAGACAGAATCCCTGTGTATTCACTCCCTCAGGTTATTTAACTTTTAATAGCGGACAGTTAAGTCTGGTGTTTTTAGACCCCCCCACCCCTGTCTCTCTCTTTCTGCCTGTCCGTCTGTCATATTTTCTTTCTTTCTGGCCGAAGCGTGAAGACATAAATGCTCAATAAAGGTGAATTCCCTGTTACATGACCCCTACATGCTCAAAATGGAAGAAATATGTTTCGTGAGTGGCTTTTTCGGGGCTGCATTTAATAATGAAGAGGCTAAAGAGGACAACATATTCACATTTTGTCTCCTGAGAAACAGAACAATTAGACTAACCTTTCTCTGAGCATGTTGCATTAATGGCATCAGTCAGACTAGATGTGTGTATGAGCACATGTATGATTTTTGACATGTTCTGTTTTCTGTATCTTGTTTAGAGGAAAAAAATTAATCGTTTGCTTTCATGCAAGCAAAATACAAAGATAATCTGACCGTTTTTCAACATGAAATAAAACTTAATTGTTATTTTTTAAATCTTTTTATCAAGTGAATTTTCAATGGATAAAATTAAGTAAAATTAAAGTTCTCATTGTTTATCCATTGCTTACTCTGAAATATGTTATTTTATGAAAGTAATTGGTTAAATATTGCTCATTGTCCTTAATTTATTTAAGGAATGATGTGCAGTCATTATTGCAAAAAATGTTTTGTGCCAAAAAGAAAAAAAACTCAATATTAAAGTTTAGCAGTAAGTATTCAGAATATATGTGACCCTGGAGCACAAAACCAGTCTTAAGTCGCTGGGGTATATTTGTAGCAATAGCCAAAAATACACTGTATGGGTCAAAATTATAGATTTTTCTTTTATAACCAAAAATCATTAGGACATTAAGTAAAGATCATGTTCCATGAAGATATTTTGTAAATTTTCTACTGTAAATATATCAAAACTTAATTTTTGTTTAGTAATATGCATTGTTAAGAACTTAATTTGGACAACTTTAAAGGCGATTTTCTCAATATTTTGATTTTTTTGCACCCTCAGATTCCAGATTTTCAAATAGTTTTATCTCGGCCAAATATTGTCCTTTCCTAACAAACCATACATCAATAAAGCTTATTTATTCAGCTTTCAGATGATGTATAAATCTCAATTTCGAAAAATTGACCCTTATGACTGATTTTGTGGTCCAGGGTCACACATACATGTATATATATATATATAAGAATAAAGAAATATTTAATCTATGCAGTCATAGATGTCTCTGATCATTTTGGGCATGGGAAGCGTCTTTGCTCAAGCGCTGTGCCAGTGTCTACAGACACACACACACACACACAGACTGGCACAGACTCCGGCTCCAGATTTTCTCATGCCAGCCTCTCATTAAACACAAAATGACTCATCCTGACATCTTAATACAGTGGAGAAGGGACGGAAAGGACTAATCATTTCTCTCCTTCCTCCTCCAACCTCACAAGCATGCCGCTGATTTATAATTAATGCAAATGAAAGCTGTAAGCCATGCTTCTTCACATTAGGAGTAAAGGCCTGTGTCGAGCTTAATGGCCAGTGGAACGTCGGACCGACCGGGATCATTTGTCTCGCTGTAATATCTTTAAGTATATCTGTTTGTTATTGTATGATAAATGTGGCCTGCGGAACGTTAGGTGAGCATTGACGGTCAACGGTGTCTTTTATAGCCCTATCAAACATTATTATGACAAAATGGATGTTTACTAACATTATAGCTTCAATTGTATGACTCTAGTGTCAGTAAAATTATAAGACCTAATAAAAAACATGGTGAATTACAATGACAAAAATGTTTTTTTAATCACAGGTGAACATACTATGTACAACTTTTTGATACCAAAATAGATTGTAGCATCATTGTTATGGCTAAGATTGCAGAGAAATTATGAGAATGAACAATTTACATAAATAAACCAAAATGCAAAAAAAAAAAATAACTTTAGTAATGAGCAGAAAATTAAGACAAATTAAAATGACAAAAACTTATGCAATCGCAGGTGAATATTCTCACCCAAAATTGTTGTTTGCAGACTAAAACTTGATTATTTGTTGCTATATAATATCCTTAAGTGTATATCAGTTTGTATATAAATGCGTCTGGTGGAAATTTACACTTTTTCATGGCAAAATAGATGTCTGAACATTTTAGCATCATTATCATGGAAAAAATAGCAGAGAATGAATTTATGCAAATGATAAAGTTGCAAAAGTTACACACAATTGTATAAAATTGCAACAAAGGTGTAAAACTACAAGAAAGAACTTTATTAATGAGCAGTGACAGTCAAAAATGTCTTCTATAGCACCATTTTGTTACAATGACAAAATAGATGATTGCAAACATTATACCAATGTTTTATGGCTAACATGCTTGTTAAATGATGAGAGCGAATGGAAATTCCAATAAAGAAATTCCATAAACCTATGAAAATTATATGAAACTGTCAAATTAGTAAAAAGAAAAAATAACTAGTAATGGCCGATGGACATGCCAAGGAGAGCGTATCTTTACTCAAGATTACATTGTCTGACGACCAGATGCCATTGTGCTTGAATTAATTGCTTTAATAAAGGAAGGAGAACTTTTTAATTTGCATTCGCAGGTATTTCTTGAGGGTGTGAAATATATCATTGTGGCGGTCCGGCGTAGTCGCCCCCTTTCTCTCCAGCGCACGCAGCCGAGTACAGGAGACAGAAACATCCCGGCGCTTCCACATCTGAATATTAATCTATTTTGCTATAAATATTAAAGTAATCTGTACCTTTTAAAATTCTTTTCATATTCAAAGTTCCCCGTGCCATTGATGAGCGCGACCCAGGAGAGAGCAGCCAGACACGGCCTAATACAGAGACTAGTTGATAAGGATTCCTCTCTCTCTCTCTCTCTCTCCAGTCCAGCGGGATTTCCTGATGCATCCGACGTGTCAGAAATAATTAGGTTTTGTCAGATTTATCATGGTAGCACAAACCTCTCTCCCTGCCAAGGTCTCGAGATCATGTTAAGCCTTGTTTGTGTATGACAGAGTTATTATTCTTGTTAGTAACCCTACTTCCGCCCTCGTTTCAGCATCTCGCCGCTCTTCGCCAAACCGCTCCATGTTTTTTCACCATTTTTTTACCCTCCTCCCTACATTTATTGACAGTCGGTAAAGATATTCATCCATTTGGAGTTAAAAACATGGATCATGGTGTCCGAGGCAACTGGCAGTCTGAAGTTGATTAATGGTGGAGTCTAGCTGCAGGTTGTCTCCTCACTTGAGAAGTGCCACCACGGCCCCTGCATATTAACGAAGGCCTGCACTTTCTATTAACAAGATAAAAAAAAAGCTCCACTCTCCCCCCCGCCCACCCAACAAACCCCCCCTCTTTGCTCCAGGGGTGAGAGGATGAGGAATTCTCCATTATTTATAATGGGGCTGCAGCTACTCTTTTTTCCCTTTTAAATAGCAGGTGCCATCAGTAAACTTCTCAGCGGCGAGCATATTTTACTGTCAACGGTTTCACGTTTCCACACGTGCTTCATTAATCGGGGTTTAATTGCTGTTAACGCTATTTTGCAACTTTGAAAACACGGACATCTTGAGTTAAGGGTGCCGTGTTGAATTGCGTGGTTGATGAGATACGGTTTTTACACTGTTTTTTTATTTCATAACAGTTTTGTTATTAGATCTTAGATTTGCTTTTCCTATAGACTACGAAGCCTATAGGTACTTATTTTGACAGCTTCCTGTGATACTTGATTCTGATTGGTCAGTAGCTGCATTTTTCCTATCAAATATGTTTTGTGTAATGCTGGGGAAACTATATACTGGCAACCACATTTCTGTATAGCTGTACTAGTTTCATGTCTTTTTCTTCTCATTTAACAATATCATTTGAACTTAAATCATATTTAATGTCCATTTATTTATTTAATAAGTAATAAGTGGGATAAGATGGTCATTATTGCAAAAATAAATCTTTTACTTGTCATATTAGGTCCTGAATATCCTGTTTGTTTGTTTGTTTGTTTGTTTGTTTGTTTGTTGTTATTGTTATTATTATTACACTACCATGCAGACGTTCAGGGGCAGTAAGATTTTGAAAGAAATTAATACTTTTATTCAGAAAAGACGTATTAAATTTATCAAAAGTGACAGTAAAGACTTTTGTTACAAAAAAATATATATTTCAACTAAATGCTGTTCTTTTGAACTTTCTATTCATCGAAGAAAGCTGAAAAAAATGTATCACAGTTTTATCACAACTGTTTTTAGCATTGATAATAAGTAATGTGTCTTGAGCACCAAATCAGCATATTAGAATGATTTCTGAAGGATCATGTGACACTGAAGACTGCAGTAACGATGCTGAAAATTCAGCTTTGATCACTGGAATAAATTATACTTCTAAATATTTTAAAAATAGGAACAGTTATTTTATGTTGTAATAATATTTCATATTATTGTACTGTATTTTTGATTCAAATAAATGCAGTATTAGTGTAATCTTTTACGTGTTTGACCACACCTTCCTCTAAATTTTGGATCATTTTTTCGCTTACACAGGCCTCCAATTCACGTCAAGGAGGAGCCACTAAACATGGACGACGAGGACTGTCCGATGTCATTGGTGACCACAGCCAATCACAGTCCTGAGCTGGATGATGACCGGGAGCTTGAGGAGGGCAACCTATCGGATGATCTGGAATGACTATTTTGCCCCACCCCTCCGCTGGGGTTCTGCCTCTTTCAGGCCCCGCCCCTCAACTAATCCACAACCACCGCGAACGCAAAAAGACTGGACGCAGCAGGCGGGAGTATTTATTTAGCATGCATCTGGAGACTGGCCCGAAGAAAATCTATAGCGCAGATTTTTAGGGACCACAGATGGACAGACATGAGACGTCTGCTGTTTAAAAACAAACATAAAAGGAAGAACAAAAGGACAAGATTTCATTCGAATCAGCTCGGCCACCTCACACAACGAACACGAGGCTCACGGACCGAAAAAAGACAGAAGTGAAACGGGAGTGAGTCCGTTTTGTAGAAAGCCAATGGCCACATATACTGCCAAAAAAAGAAGTTTTAAGTTTGTGAATATCCAAGCCACAGTAGTCGTCGGTGTTAGATGCAATTGCTGGTTCAATTCAAGTTGTTGCTCTGTTATTTTTTGCACATGAGTAGTATCATAAATTAGTGTCACTGCCTGTATGTCAACAAAATTTTAAAAAGGAAAAAAAAAGCTGTTTTTCGTTGTTGTTGTTATTTTGTTTTTGCCCCCCCCCATCATTGTCGTTTCGTTCTTCGCGCGACGTAGCTTACGTTCATTTCGAGTCATGTTTGCGGCACCACCAACTGTAAATGGCATTTCTTAAAATCACATCAGTAACACAACCAAGGTATCAAGACTGTTGTAGCCGTCCAAAAAAAGTACACAAAGTAGGTCTCAAGTCTCACTAGCTCCGTTTCTGCTGAAAACGTGAAATGTGATTCAGTCGCAACTGCTGCGAGCACCACGCTGAGAGGAAAAACACAAAAGAAAAAGATGCGTTTCTGCATAGTCTTCTAGTCTCTTTACCTCCTTGTTCTAAAGCTTTGTCTACCTGCAAAGAGTCACAGGCAACAGCTAGAAACCAAAGCCAACACTATCAACGGCCAATAGCTTAGACAGAAGCCGCCAGCCTCTTTGGTCAGTCTTCTGTGACTTTAACTAATACAAAGAGAAGATTTTTTTTCCACTAACTACCTTCGAATAACCTCTGGGATTGTCTCCTTTAGCCCTGCACAAAGAGAAAATGATTTTGATGTAATTTGATCGACAGACGGAGCGCTCGCTCTGGCCTCGTGATGTCGGTCGACCCCAAATAAAACGGGAAGACCTCGATTCAGTGACCGTCATGTGGTCAGGGTAGAGCTATAAATGGATCATGACCAAAACAACCATTTGTGGAAGTGCAGAAAACGTTACTTTTATATTCCTTTTTTTATTATTATTATTATGATTTGCGTAAGCCATCTTGTCATCGTTTTTACTAGTGAAATGTACTGTTCATTGTGACTGTCCAATGTTGTCATGTCTTATATCCGTCAGTTTCTTCAGAGCCGAAACCGAAAATATAGTAACCAAACTTTAAGATATCTAGTGAAGCCAAAAAAGTCATGATTTCAAGTCGATATGAAATGATGTGGCTTGGTTATATTGTAAAAGCAAACAACAGAGCCATGACAGGAAGAGGAGGAATCCTTTTCCAGCTGACGTTTGCTTTGCTCCATTGATTCAGACTCATTGTATAATTCATGGCTATATAGACACAGCTCGTGTTGGATCATGGGAAGGTTTGTGGTTAAACCATGTATGGTGTATAAGTAGCAACCGGTTATTTGAGATGAAACGCTTTGATTTGAACGTTGCTGATGTCATCGAGGAAAAGCGGTTGTTGCTTTAAAGTTTGCTTCTGTTTTCAGTCAAACCAAAGTTATACAGACTTCTGCCTCTTCTTATACAGCGGATGGAGATGAAAATAACGCAAAGCCTGTTTCCTTTTCTTCTCTCTCTCTCTTTCTTTGATTGTTCTCTAATGCAGAAAACCCATTTGAAACGGATAACTGCTTTGTGTTGTAACCGATAATGTCAAAGTTTGTCTCTCTGTGTGTGAAACATACTGTGCAGTTGTTCCCGTTTCGTGCCAAACCGAAGGGTTGGCTGCTAGTTTTAGCACACCAACACACACACTCACACACACTAATAAGACAGCGAAGCTGGATCCAGGAACAAAGCGTATCCCTTATCCTTTGCTGGAGTCAGCAAATTGACTTGAAGATGACATTCATAATAATTTTATGGCACCAAATATAAGGACGCAGCGTCTTTGAATAAGAAGATACAAAAAGGGTTCTCCCACTTATCCAAAAAAGGCTTCTACCTCTTCACAACGCGAAAAAATGGCAGATTGCACGAATCGTTAGAACGCCACCGACACATTTTTCCGCCCGATTCACGCAGGACGACGCCAAAAGCACCAGTTTACATTCCCAAAGGCAGATGTGGAAGGTTTGCATAGAACTAGTTTGTCCTCAGAACATTTGTAGAATGAATATGTAAAAATACCTGTAAGGGGATATTGTGTTATTAAAAAAATGCATGTCTAAATTCATTTGGTGGACTGGAAATAAGCATTAATAAACACGTATAATAAAACGTCAGGATGATGATGATGTTGATGGACTAAGTGCATAAAGTGTGCATACCTCAGCTATACTGTTTCCGGGAGGAGATGATGATGATGTTGATGATGATCGACAAAAGAAACTCTCAGCCACAGAATGCATATTACCTGTAGAGTTTGCATGGGTTTTGTAAAAACATTTTAAAAAATGTCTAAAATAGTTGCTTGCACATAATACCAGAAGAACCTCCAGATCGGCAATCTCCTCCAATAGATTTTAGGATTGTCTGGGTTTTTTTCTGGGATGATTTTGTCTGTATTTTGATAATTGTGCATATTATGTAAAAAGATACAAAAAAAAAATGTTGGTGGACCCATGAATTTACCAGACATTTTTTTCTAAGCTAAAAAGATCAGTGTTTTTTTCTCCTGAATTTCATGAATTTTTACTGTTCTCTCATTGCTTGCTAAGAATAGCAAACCTGCTTTTCCTGCATCTGCGTTGCGTAGCTGTAAGGCTTTTCCTAATGTGTGTATTTATTGCTTGTACCTCTGTGCATACGTTCTGAAGCATTACGTCTGGCAGTTGAGTCATGTATCCTTTCTAATAACTATCATTCTCCGGGAATATGATCCCCTATGTATACAGTAAATTGGGACTGTAGCAACAAACATGTTTATGTAATTGGTGAATACCTTTTGGTTGTTTTTGACTTTTCGTTTGGTTTCGTTTCCTTCGAATCGAGACTCCTTTTTGATACTTTTCATTACCGTGTACTGTGTCCATATGTTACGGATTTCTGCGAGAGTAGAGGTCACGATTGAGAACTGTAACGGCCGTCATTATGTTCTGTATTCATGGCTTTTCACTGCTGAATAAAATAAAGGACCAAAACTAGGATTTGAAAAGCAACTGTCTACCTCCAACATCAGGGAGTTCTTACTTTTTTGTACACATATATCTTTTATTCTACAAAGACGCAGCCTGTGGAAATGGGGCTGCATTATGCTTTTATGCAGCGTGGAGGAATTCGTCGCAGAAACTCAAAAACAGCTCGGAAAAGAGAGGCGGGGAAAAAACAATAAAACTTTAATAGCCGACTTACACGGCTTTGTTCCGGCTCTCGGCACCTCGAGTGTTGTTTAGACGAGGGGAGAGGAGCCGCCCATGCAGCCAGAGGTGCGCGTAATGGACGCGGCCCTTGTTCTCCGTCCTCGGCTTTGATCTGAGGAGAGCGTGGCCGGCGCAACTTACTTGAAAAGGCTATTTGGGATGCAGTCGGGCCCTCTGTGGGGAAACGGCACATCTTCATGCGTATTTGCTATATTTTTGGCCCCCTGTTGAGCTGCAGCGTGTTTACTTGAACGCTGAAAGCACGGCATGAGGGAGCGGTTTATTTCCCAGAAATAATGCATAGCGTCTGGGCGTCTGCATAGCACACATATAGCCGAGTCGGAGATCCTTTGTTAGTGACTTTCTACACTTTGTAACCAATTCGAATTTATAATAATAATAATAATAATAATGAAACCAACCGATAGTCCCGCCCCAAACTCACGCTATTGGTGGAGGCAAAATTTCAGACCCTTAAAACATAAAGATCGACGTTTAAACCTACAGATGTCATACTTTCAATGGTCTGTAGTTCAAAGTTCACCCAAAAGAGAAAATTTGCTGAAAATTTAGGCTACTCACCCTCAGGCCATCCAAGATGTAGGCCTGCATGAGTTTGTTCCTTCATAGTCACAGATTTTGAGATATTTAACATTACATCACTTGCTCACCAATGGATTCTCTGCAGTGAATGGGTGCCGTCAAAATGAGAGTCCAAATAGCTGATAAAAGCATCACAATAACGTGACTGCAGTCCATCAATTAATGTCTTGTGAAGCGAAAAGCTGCACGTTTGTAAGAAACAAATCCATCATTAAGTAATTTTAACCAGGTTTGCCAGGTTTTCACAACAAAACCCGCCCATTTGGTACTCAAAACTAGTCCAATCGTGTTTCGAGGGGGGTCTCCATGTAAAAAATCGCTTTCTGGGCAGTAAAATACACGTTTTGGCAGGGTTCCACTGATTAAATTCACATTTTAGAGGCTATATATCATGTTATTGGGGTCGCTTAAACCCGCGGACACGAAAAATAACCCGCGGCAACAGTGTTAAAGTAGCCCAATCCCGTGGAAAACCGCGGACTTGGCAACTCTGGCAAAAATATGAGTCCTATAATCTGTAATAACAATTCCTCCAGTGAAAAAGTCCATCCCCTTTATCAAAATCCACCAACATAATTGTTTAGAACCGTTTCAGACTGTTTACGCTTGTAAAAGTTGCTTGATCTGTGCATGTTTCTCTCCTGATTCAGACGAGATCACTTTTTAACTGGAGAAAGCAATTTTATGAACTCTGGAAACAATGGTTTGAATTTAAAAACATCTTGATGGATTTGTTTGTATTACCAACATGCAGCTTTTCACATTACAAGACGGTAATTGATGGACTGGAGTCATGTTGTGAATTATTGTGATGTTTTTATCAGCTGTTTGGACTCTCATTCTGACGGCATCCATTCACTGCAGAGCATCCACTGGTGAGAAAGTGATGTAATGCTAAATTTCCCAAAATCTATTCTAAAGAAAAAACAAACTCATCTACATCTTGGATGGCCTAAGGGTGAATACATTTTCAGCAAATTTTAATTTTGGGGTGAACTGTTCCTTTAATATTTAAACAAAAAAATTGCACTGTACCTTTAAGACAAATATGCATGTGTGTGTTAAATGATCTTATTTCTTATCCTGGTTTTACTCTGATCAAACAAATGAACCCTTTTCCCAAGGAAATGACACGTTTTACTCAGGGTCAGCGCAGACAGATGTGATTTAACCTCATTTCTGCCTTTGAAATTGAAATGCGTTGACCACGAATTTGCAAGAAAATTGTAAAAGGCACGTAAAATAGTAAAAGCAAACTTGTCAAAGTCACGAGCAGGTGCTTGGGCAGGCCGTGATTGAACCCAAGTCCCTGGTGTGACCCGGCGCTCATTTTCATGCATAACAGTTTTATCTTGACTGATGGGCCGCTCCGTCAGTGGCCTTTTACTCTGAAGGGATTCGACTTTACCACAAAGACCGAGCTAACAGGCACCTGAGAATCCGTCTTTTAGCAGGTCCTCCACTGGTCACTGAGAAGAATTTGAATTTTTTAGGTTTCGCCCATGCAATCAAAACGCCCCCTGCGCCCGGTTTGCTGCAGTTACTCCAGCAGTTTCCGCGGCGCGCTACCTCTCAGGACACTATTCTTCCGTGCTTTTTATGCACTTGGAAGTGTTTGTGAATTCAAGTGAGGGATGGCATACGACGTGCAACAAGGGCCGCTGTGTACCACACAACATCAGAGCGAGCGCAGACATTAAAGTGTGAGCCACATTACAGACCCCTCTTTCAAAGGCCATGAAATAATAATGGCTTGTGGTTAGAGGTATCCGTGAGTCACATTTGCTGCTTTTCATAAAGTGGAGTTATTTACAGAGCAATGAATAAAAGAATGGGATAGCGGTGCAAGCCTTTTCCACATGAACTGAGAGAGCTGAAATAGGTCAGCATACATTTTGTTCTTTAGGTAGAGGTCTGACATTCACTGATGTTCTAGTCTACTAATAAAAATAGCATGTACTCCTTATTGATTAAAAAAAAAAGACCGTTCTGGGTTTAACGTAAGTCAAAATATATTGATAAGCACATAAAAAATAATTTGAATTCGTCCTTTAGTTTATAAAAACATGCAAAAATCTTGTTTATGGTACACTCTTATTGGCATCTATGGTTCAATGAGGAACCTTTAACATCAATGGAACACTTTCAATGAACAAAAGGTGTTTTATAGTTTCAAGTTTAGTTTATTTCTAGAGCACATTTAAAAACAACAGTAGTTGACCAAATTGCTGTACATAAAGGGTCATAAAACAAACAACAATAAGGTACTGTATTGTACATTACTGATATTTTTGTTTATAGTGGAAAAGGGATCTTTAGATTTTTAAAATATTCTTTGTAATAATAATAATAAGAAGAGCTGTTCACTGAAAGGTTCTTTAGGGAACTGACAATGTTTTTTTCTCCTGTGAAAACCCTCTTTTGGAAACCTTAAGGCCGGGACACACCAAGCCACTCGTCGGCTCTCGTCGGGCTCAAGGCGAGAAGGGTATAACTGCAGCCTGGAGATCTCCAAATGGGGGCGGGAACTCCAAAACGGGGTGAGAGCTCCAAAATAGGGCGTGGCTTCCTCCCATTAGGCGCGTTCGACTTTAAGCGGCGCTGCACAGAATGGTCAGTGTATGACATCAAAGTACCGCGAGAGCCATTCGAAAGCATAGGATCCATCGGCTCTCTTATCGCTCTCGCGGTACTTTGATGTCATACACTGACCATTCTGTGCAGCGCCGCTTGAAGTCGAACGCGCCTATTGACAGACAGGCACATGACACGCATGCGCAATTTTTTCTCCCAATCAACTTCAGCGCAAACTCCGCCCCACAGCTGATTCTAAAGATTTTATTGGTTGTGTCAATCACAGTGTTAATTTAATTTCCTACACTATGCTACAAAAAAATGCTAACCCCTAAACCTACCACACACCTGACCCTAACCTTAACCAGTGAAATTGGCGCTGAAAAGAAAGTTGCAGTTCAGGAGATAAGCAGTTAATAAGATTATGCGATATCCGATATGAGATCTCTGAGCCGGGCCGTTCCGTTCCGTAACTCCCCAACCGGACCTCACCGGACAATGGCACCTTTTTAGTTACACCCAGCGTCACTACCCCATCCTACCCTGCGAATGTCAAGCCCCGGGACGCCTCCGTTGCTTAAAACAAAGCGATAGAGTAAAATCTTTCCCCTGCGCTGCGCTCGGAGAGCTCGTGGGTGATTCCCATTAGGTGTGTTCGACTTCATGCAGCGCCATGAAAACCGATCGGCGGCTGACTTGAAGCAGTGCATGCCGGTTAGAAAATTTGTCCGACTTGAACCGGCGCCGATGCCACGTCACTGTCATTAGCAAATACACCCCCACTTTATTGGTATTTAAATAGTATATGTTTATGTTGAACTTTATTCTTGAACAGATGGCCCTGTATTAAGTAGTATATAAAAAGTGTTTCTGTTGCTCATGAAAACGTTTCTGAAACGTCTGTGTATTTGACAAATATTGCATTTTATTCACTTCATCTGTGATAAGAGTATCCAAACACCGCATGAGCGTCACTAACGGGAGCAGAAAGTGTCCGGCTTGACGAGTCCGTTATCAGCTCCGCCCCTGACTGCAAGCGGCTACTCTCGTTGATTGCCGTCTGTAGCCGTGCTTCAAGTCGAACACACCTATATATATCATTAAACAGAGGTTCAAACTCCAGTCTGAACACCACTGACCACGAGCTTTGGGCCCTGCTCTCAAGGAGAACATTGATTTATATAGCATATTTTATTTTTAGATAAACTAGAAACAATTTTTAATTTATAAAGTGTTATTTTGACATGTAAATCAATAACAGTTGGCTGAAGCCAGAGCCAATGGTGAAAGTCTTTGCGCGAATAGACCCCGCTCCATTTTGGAGGTTCTGCCCACTTTTGGAGTTCACGCCCCATTTTGGAGATCTCCGGTCTGCAGTTATACCTACTTGCTCAAGGCCGGGACACACCAAGCCGACTTCAAAGAACTAGCGGCGACGAAAGCCGACGGTGTTGTTGCCTCGCGTCGGCAGCGTCGGACCAAAAAGCTGCGCTCGAACACACCACACAGACTACAGCCGACGGCAAACTAACACGTGCGTTCTGCGCATGCGTGAGAGGAATTAACTGTCTATTTCAGCAGCTATCAATAGTATATATTCGTCATTCAAAAGGAGAAACCGAAACAAAGATATACAAGATAAACGCAGATATACGAAACGTAAACAAAGCAGTGCTTGCTTACCATTTTGAATATCAGTAAGGTTGATAACTTTAATCATTTTAAGCAGCTCATGTTGTTATGAAAACATTCACGTATTAGAATGATTGGGAAAGATCACGTAACATTTAAACAGCCTTCTGTCTGTACCGGCTTCATTTAAGCCTGGAATAGGCCTACACTACACGATTTTTGCCTCTATTTTCCCCTGATTTTACAGTCTGAACAAGTTAAAGCTAGTTGAGGAAAGTCAGAGCCAGTCTGCAGATTACAGCTGACAGATTCCACAGAAAATCACGTAGTGTATGATGGTCACAGTCTCCGATTTTTTAGCTTCAGACCAGTCGGAGGATATCAAACATGGATATCAAACCGATTTTTGAACACATATTGTTTTCATTTGTCATGCGTCTCCTAGCAACAAGGCTCATGTTTCTGCATGAGTTTGTTGTGATTGTTGTTAAAGTCTGGTAGTGTATGATGCCCAGTTTTCCTTTGTCACTATTTACAAAGTCGGTAATAAGTGTATGATGCCTAGTGTTTTAAAAATCTGTTCAGATTTTAAAAGTCGTGTAGTGTATTCCAGCCTTTACGTGCTCGTTTTCATCACTTTCGCTGTAATTCTCGGGCACTGACTCGTTCGCTAAACTGAACATCCAATCAGAGTTCTCCCTTTCACCGACGGTCCCGACGTCCCCGATGCCGATTCAACATGTTGAATCGGGCAAACTGCCGCCGATGTGAGGAGCCCAACAAGAGCTGACGAGTGGAACACACCAAACAAACTAGCCCTACCGTCCGTCAGCTTGGTGTGTCCCGGCCTCATGGGATGAGACATTCTTCAGTGTTTAAAAGCATAATAGTGAGCTGATATTTTTTGTTAAAGCACTTATATTAAGTATTATGTGCAGAAATGTTTATTATACAAGCTTTAAGTTGTCTAAGTCAATTAGCAGCTGTACTATTTTTCTAGTCGGATGAACATGTAAGTGAATGTGAAAAGTCCCTTTTTGGTTTGCTTGTGCACCTCATAGCAACACAACTTTTCACACTACAAGCTGTTAATTGATGAACTGGAGTCATGTTGTGGATTATTTTGATGTTTAACAGCTGTTTGGACTCTCATTCTGACGGCACCCATTCACTACAGAGGATCCACTGGTGAGCAAGTGAAGTAATGCTAAATTTATTTCTGTTACGATGAAGAAAATAAACGTATCTACATCTGGGATGCCCTGAGGGTGAGTGCATTTTCATTAAATTTTCATTTTTGGGTGAACTATTACTTTGACATTGAAAAGAAATTGCACTGTACCTTTAAGACAAATATGCATGTGGGTGTTAAATGATCTTATTTCCTATCCTGTTCTTCACACTACAAAAAAAAAAAGAGGGCCTTTCAAGAACTGTTCACTGAAATGTTCTTTGGGGAACTAAAAATTGTTCTACTGTGAAATCCCCCCTTTTGAAACCTTTATTTTTAAGAATGTAAAGCACTTGCAATTGAAGTCTAAGGGGTGAGACTTTCTGTGTTTAAAAGCATAAAAGTGAACTCATATTTTTGTGAAAGCACTTATATTAAGTACTCTATGCACAAATGTTTATTAGAAAAGCTTTAGATTTTCCAGGTCTTTATTTTAGTGGTATTATTTTTCTAGGCGGAAGAACATGGGAGTGAATGTAAAAAGTCTCTATTTTGTTTCCTTGTGCTCATCATGCATGCAAAGTTAGTGCTAACTGCTAAGCAACTTAAAATGGTAAAACTAAGTTGATAAATGTGATATAACCTTAAACAGACATGCTAAGGTAAGTGATTTGATCAAATTAGTGTGATGTTAACAAAATACTTTCACAACAGTGTATTTTAACATTCATCCCCGTGTAATGCCACACTGACTTCCATTTTAAATGCATTACTCTACACGTTATTTTGATTGCCTGTTTAAATGATTGTGTATGACAGTGGACTGCATCTTTAATATGACAGTGTGCACATACAACAACCTAATTTAGTTGTCTCTTAGCAAAAAGTGTCAAAAATGATGTGCTATTGTGAAAAAAAAAATCAAAATGAGGTTTAGAGATTCAGAGGCCAAAAGCGTCCCTCTCCGCTCAGCCCTGACACTGTGTTCCTGCTCTCCAGCGGGACTCGCCCGCGGCTGCAGAATCGCCTGCTAAACAGTCCGAGGCGATGGCAACGCTAATTGAGATCATCATTATTATAATTGCAGCTCCTAAAAAAGTGTGTCTTAAATAATTTGCATTGCTCTCGAGTTGATATTGGAACACACTGCAGAAAATAATTGCATGGCTGCAAGGCACGTTTGGGTTGGACGACTCCCTCTCTGTCTATCTGTCTCTCTCTGTCTCTCCTCCTCAGGCTTGCTGGTGTTCACCCCGTCTCCTGCTCTCAGCTGACGATGGCCCCATTACTGATTTGCTTTTCTGCATCGCCACAAAACCCCCGACACATTATATCACAGATCACTGAGCCACTTAAAGACGCCGACCACCATTTGGATTCAAATGCGAGAATTATTGTGCAGGCTAAAAATAAATAGAATAAATTAGTTTGCATGATGGGTGTTCATGTAGGGGTTAACAACAAGCATTGATGAAATTAAGAGAAATGTATCATAAAAAAGAAAGCAGTTTATTTACATAGCACAAAAATACACAATGATAATTAAAAGTGAGGAGAATTTATATTATTTTTACACAAAAGATTCCAAGTAAAGAAAAAAAAATAACGAAACACTTGCTGACACTGATAATTTTTATATTGTGTATTTTCATGAGACACATAATTATAATCATATACTGTTGTTTTGAATCATAATAATAATGTTAAATTTTAATTTTTTATGGTCCATTGGGATTTTAGACCTTGCTGCAAATCAGACACAAATCAGATTAAGCGTCTAATCAAATAAATGAACATCTATTAAACACATATCTATATCAAAATATGAGATTTGATATTTAAAAGAGTCCTGAGTAGGCTAATATCGCTCACGGACCAGCGCTATCAATTTCAGGCCGACCTCAGGAACCAGACCACGACCTAATTGCCAATTCATCAGAATTTATTAAAGAATGATTTCAATTACATAGCATCAGTATAGAGTACCGATGCACCGAATTAAAATTAAATTAGGACACTCGATTGTATCACTCTCTTAAGTCCCTGCATATTATTATTTTCCCCTTCATCCAGAACTTCTGAAGATGAACTTTCTGTTCGGCCTCGGTCTGGAGTGGAGGAGAAATAGGAGAAAAACAGTCTGGCATTAGTGAGGAATAGTGGGTTAAATCACTTACTGAAGATTTTTAATGACATTTCAGTGTTCCGCGCGTAATTACTCTTCATCTAAGATATCCCATAATGATGTTGGACAGTCTTGGTTCAGGCTCGCTGGCTCGCTTCATTAGCGTGTCATTCCTATTTCACATCAGAAGATTTAATTGTAATGCTGAATATGCACAGCTCGCCGTGCTGGCCTAATCAAAGTGGATCCACTTGTATTATTAATATCGGAATATCGGACGGCTTGCTATTTTTTATAAATAAAAGAATACAGATGCATAAATCAGCTGTCATTTATTAGCATGAAGCTGGCAGCCGTGCTCCTCGCCCTTGCATTCATCAAGATTGAGAAGAGAGGGATAAAAAAAGAAAATCCTGCATTAAATATACATACTAATTGTTGTATTACAGAGCAGGTGACAGTGGGCACTCGCATTCAAATGATTGGCAATAATGAGGCACGGAAAGGTGCGGCGAGAGAGAAAGAGAGGGTGAAAAAGACAGGAGGAGATGGATTAAAGCTTCATGTTCAATGGAGAAACCTTCCGTTCTCTTCTTCAGTGCTTCTGCTGACCGGTGTTAAAAATGCAGCCGTGTGTTTGGATGTGTCTCTAATCCAGCCGGATGAAGCCCCTCTCTCTCTCGCGCTGCTCTGAGCTGGCATTCACACGCCATGACTGGAGGATTTAAATGGCACGACTCCTTAGAGATTAAAGCAAATATCTATTCTCCAGTAAAATTAACTCGCTTTTTTGGGGTCTGAATGAATACACTGGCTTTGCCTGTGCCCTAGAACATCACATTAATAAGATTTCAAATGTACATCTTATTAAATTATACATGCAGAAATCTTTCAATTAAAAAACACTCTTAGAGCACAATTAATCACATGATTTTGGAGCTGAATCGTTTTTATCAGGTGTAGTTTTCATTTATATTTGGCTATTTAAATGTGTAAATATTTAACAGATATTAAATATGCAAATATTAGAAAGTCCTTAAAGACGCTGTAATGGAATTTACAGTGACCTCTGGTCAAGGCCATGTTTTATGGACCGATAGTCACAGCAACGCAGTGTTTGAGGCCAGTTCTCATCTGCTTGTCAGATGTGCTGAAAAACTACAAACTCTAACATTAAACAGAATGCAAATTCAATTTCAGTTCAAATTCAAATTAAATTGCTAATAAATTAATATAATTGTGATTTAAAATGTACAAAAATATATAAGAAAATTATTTAATGGTCTTAAATGTGTCTGTTGTAAATGTTACGTGTGTTTTTCTTGCAGGTGTGTGAGAGAATAAGAGTGTGTTAACAGCTATAGCTGTCATCACCAGATTCAGCTTAACATATTTTTATACTGTAGAGACAATATTGTCCTCTTAAAACCACTAAATATGTCAGAAGCTCTCTTTAAGAACATCCAGGGCTGTGTTTCCCAAAAGCATCGTAAGCCTAAGTTGATCGTAGCTCTATTGGTTTCAATGGGTCTACGATGTGTAAGCTTACGATGCTTTTGGGAAACACAGCCCAGAACATTTTTAATTGTATAAACTATTCATAAATAATATTTATTATTATTATTATGTCAACATTATAATAGACCCCAGTCCATTTAGACACCACTTTTTTTTGTACAGTTGATGCTGTGAGTGATTATAGTTTTAATGTTTTAATAGTCACTACTAGAGAGTGAAATGACAAATTCTTGAACCTTTTTTCTTTCTGACCTTTAATAAAAAAAAATATTGACCATGATCAGATAATATGTATTGTTTTATATATATTTATATTGAGAAGATGCTTTTTAACAAATTGTCCCTGTAAGAATTTAATTTAATTTAATATAAATTTATTTTTATATTTACTTTTTATATACATTTATTTTTATATATTTACTTTTTTATATAAATTTATTTTTATATATTTACTTTTTTATGTATTTACTAATGTTTAAATTTTTTAGTATTTAAATGTAATAAAGAGCAAGAATTCTATTTTTATGGGTGTAAGTTCTTATTTTGTATAGCTAGCTATTTTATTATATTATAATCAACTGAATGAAATGTACTTCAGTCCTTTACAGCCTTGTTTAGTAGCTATTAGCTTTAAATGAAAGCAATAGAAGTCTTTAATATGTGCTCATTTAGATAGTTAGGTTAGCGTATATATGTGAGTGTGAGTGTGTTTTCAAAAGTCTCACATCCTTTCTTTGGGATGCTGAACCTACATCGAGGAAAAGTGTCCGTGTATGTGCTGATCAAAGATGCTGTAGTTTCATGTGAAGAGCTCTGCTGTGTCTCTCTCTCTCTCTCTCTCTCTCTCTCTCTCTCTCTCTGTACCTGGTCAGTGAGCATCAGCATCATTTTTCTCCAGTGCATGTAGTCCACTGCCTGATGATATTCACACCAATCTGCCTTTTTTTCTTCCAACATGCTTTTGATCTGTTATTTGCATGTAACTGCCTGTAGGGCAAGAAAATTATTTGGATGAGCTTTTTTTTTTCCTCAGTAGCATCTTCTTGGTATACCAGAGGCATATGGATCACACACACACACACACACACACACACACACACACACACTATCCGCCGTACAGCCCTTTAATAACTCCTGCTTCAGTTTAGCCCGGGATTGAAACAACAAACTCCTGAACAAGAGCAGGCTTGATTTCAAGCTGCCCCTTCACCTGATGTTAAACCTGGAGTAAGATTTACAAGCCCTTCATGCTGTCTGACACACCAGCAGAGATACTCATGCCTTATGCCAGAAAGTATAGAGAACTTATGGACTTGTTGAACTGACATCTGCTAAAACCAGACACTCAACAACTCTTAATTTTACAGTGAACGGCTGATGATTTAAATTTGTGTTTGCTAAGACATGCATCACTATTACTATTGTTCATACTGAGGCTTTGTGATTTGAACGAACTCCTAAAACCCTAACAAATCACCTATAGCAATGCTATAGCAAGTGCTCAGAACACCCTAGCAATCATCTGCTTCAACTCTCATCTTTTTAATTTATTTTTTTATTAGTTCTCTAGGAATCGAACCCATAACCTTGGGGTTGCTAGTTGTGCATACTCATCTGTTTCTCCTATCATCTTTTTACATTTATGCATTTAGCAGGCTCTTTTATTCTTTTAAAGTTTACAGTTTATTAATTCAGGTGTTCTCTGGGAATCGAACCCATAACCTTGGTTGCTAGTTGTGATTAAAGAGGATTTCGTTATGCTCATCTGTTGTTTCCTTATCTTTTCTACATTAATGCATTTAGTAGGTGCTTTTATCTGAAGCAAATTATTGCATTTAAAGTTTAGAGTTTATTAGTTCTCGCATTCCCTGGGAATCAAACCCATAACCTCGGGGTTACTAGTTGTGTTTAAAGAGGATTTCTTTATGTTCATCTGTTTCTCCTCTCATTCTCACCTCACTATCTTTTACATTTATGCATTTAGCAAATGTCGACTGGTTTGAGAAAGCAATTCTAGACCAGTTGATGAGGTTCTGTTAAAAACAAAAGGAAACTTTTGCAGAAAAGCAGCTAATCGCCCCATATAGACTAACTTTCAGCACCTTCAGTATTTTGTCCGCCGCTGCATCTGTTCTGTAGAAGTGTGGGCCCTGACTTCCCACGCATTTGATGTTTTTAAACAATTTATATTTGTTATCATATCAAAGAGGAGGCGTGCAGTTATCAAAAGCATGTGAGGAACACGCAGCCCGTGGGCGCTTTCCCAGCATCACATTCCTTATTCTATTTTATCTTTCTTGGTTTTGACTAATGTCAGTAACAGCTACCGGTAATAAACTGCTTGTTAGGATTTTGCTGTTGCCTCCGAGCAGCGGCTTTGATTCATTGTCAGCTTATTTGGCAGTGTTTCCTGATTACCTCTCGCCCCGACTGCATGTTTATTGATTGGAAGTTAATAAAAAGCTCCGCCACTTGGGCGACTTCATTTAAAGGCAACGTCTGCCTTTGATGTGCAGGGCGACGGGGCACAATAAACTATCTTGCGTTGAAATGTCAGCACAAAGCAGATGCTCTTTCGTGCAGTTGCCGCATGTTACGAGAACGAAAAACGCTTTTGATTTGTACGGCTTTGAAACTGAGATTGTGTACTCCACCTCTCAAATCTTCTCTGTTTACTGGGTCAGAATGCTTGGGTTAGCATGTATGCTTTTGTGTTTCCCTGTCGTGCCTGTGTCAAATTCAGTCAACAGCGTCTGGCAATCGCATCCTCTTGTTTACTATTCATGTATGCTGGTATACATTGTATCATGGCGTGTCTCGCTGTGGGTCGTGGATCTGCAACATGGCCGCTCCATCAAATTTTGATGTATTCATTTAGTGTGGTGAGTGAGAGTGTTTGTTTATAGATGAGATGTTTGCTTGGTGGACATTCTGAAGCCGTTCTACCGGCATTCCGATGAGTCTTATCTGGATGGGAGCTGGTTGACATGCCACTCGTGGGTTTGAGATCAGCGTCTCAGGAAGTTTCATCATGTCACATCCTCCCCCGCGGCCTGCCCTGCTGGATGACGGCGAGTAGATGTGCTCATGTTGACAATGAATGTCTTGCTGTATTTACATGTTTGTTTAGTGTCAGTTTTCCATGGTGAGGCTGAATTCCTTTTTGCTCATCTGTTTCTCCTCTCATTCCTGTCTCACTATTTGTTTTTTAAAATTCATGCATTTAGCGGGTACCTTTATCCAAAGAAACTTACATTGATTTATTGCATGCACTTTATTAATTCATGCATTCTTTGGGAATCAAACCCATAATCTTGGGGTTTGGTATTGTATTTAAAAATAATTCCTTTATGCTCATCTGTTTCTCCTTTTATTCCTGGCTCACAATTTTTTACATTCATACATTTAGCAGACACTTTTATCCATAGCAACTTGCATTGATTTACTGTATACAATTTATTAATTCATGCATTCTTTGGAAATCAATCCCATAACCTTGTGGTTGTATTTAAAGCGAATTCCTTTATTCTCTTCTGTTTCTCCTCTCATCTTTTTTTTTTTACATTTATACATGTAGTAGGCACTTTTATTCAAAGCAAATTATTGCATTTAAAGTTGACATTTTATCAATTCATGCATTCACTGAGAACTGAACCTACAACTTTAGCGTTGCTGGTTGTGTTCAAATAGAATTCCTTTATGCTTATCTGTATCTCCTCTCATTCTCACCTCATTATTATTAGTAATAGTATTTTATCCAAAGCAGCTTATATTGCATTCATTTTTGCAGTATACATTTTATCAGTTCATGCATTCCCTGGGAATCGAACCCAAAACCTTGGACCCAGAACCTTGAGAATGAGAGGTTATTAGTTGTTTTTAAAGAGAATTCCTTTATGCTCATCTGTTTCTCCTCTCATTCTGAGCTCACTATTCTTTTATTTACTGTATGAATTAAGCAGGTGCTTTTATCCAACGCAACTTATTCTGCATTTAAAGTATAAATTATATCAGTTCACACATTCCCTGCGAATCAAACCCAAAACCTCAGGTTGCTATTTGTATTTAAAAATGTTTCCTTTATGCCAGTCTGTTTCTCCTCTAATCTCATCTCACTATTCTTTTTACATTTATGCATTTAAAAGCCACTTTTATCCAAAGTAAACTGTATTGTATTTAAAGTGTACATTTTATCAGTTCACACATTCCATGGGAATCGAACCAATAACCTTGAAGTTGCCAGCACCATGCTTTGTTTGAGCTTCAGGACTGCAATGCTCTTCTCGTGTCATTTCATCTGATTTACCCTCCTTCCCTTGTTCCTTTTCTCCCTATCCTTTCATCTTTTTTCTCATAATTACTCATTATAAAATGCCCAATGGCGGGACAGCTTACACTCAAACTCTGTAATGTGTAAATACAGATGAGCAAAAGTTCATTTACACAGTGCATAGCTAGCGTATGAATCAGACAGCTACACACACACACACACACACATTTGCATGTATACATACACACGTCCCTTTACCACTTTCGCAGTCGTCTCACTTTTTTTGCTGTCTTTCTCTCTTGGATGGGGCCCAAGAAGCCATGGTGTCAAAATACATTAAGAACATCAAAACATTTCTGTTTACAACATCACAGTCATGTCAATTAAATCTGATAAATTATTTAAACATTTATCTTCCATCAGCCGGGGGAATTTTTAATCAAGCTCAGTATTTATTTTAAATTAGCACTGTCAAGTGTGTATTTGTGTAAAATCCCTCGTACCATTAAAGATTTATCAGCTCAAATCTGTTTGGCTTTATTTTACTGTTAATTGGCTAAGTGGAGCACGGCAGCAATGTGCTAGCAACAAGTAATGTAGAAAGCCGGCAAAGGATTGGATGAATCATGGTCACATGACAGGCTGAGATAGCGAGGTCACACAGGGGTCAACAGACTTGTCTTACAAGAACATGTTCTTAATAAGCTGTCCTTAAAGGAGACGTTCACTTAAATATGACTTTCTTCAGTGGAATTGTGAGAATGCTCTTTTGCATACATTGAAAGCATTTAGTGACCAGGGCCATTCAACCTCCAAAAATGACAAAAAAGCACCAGAAATGTATGACTTATGCATTATATTACAGATTTTAAGGTAGTTTTTTATTTATTTATATAATTACAATTGCTGTACTTACATTTCAACTTGGTGCATTATAATCGGTCACAATACATGCAAGATCTAAAGTTACTAATGTCAAAGAATTGTTATTAAAGATTATATTGACTGTAGGTACAAATAGGAAAATATTTGAGGTACTGATATTTGCATTTCTGTGCATATTTTGTGGTATTCTAATTGTCTGTTTTCTTCTAATTGTAGTTCTTTTGGGACCAAAACAAAAACTAACAAACAAAACAAGCCCTGATTTTATTCACAGGAAACTGATTGTGAAATTTGTGAAAAGTGTATTTTATAAGATGGATTGCTGGATGAAAAAGTGATGTCAATTGAGAATGAATGTTGTATCAGGGGAGGAGCAAGTCATTATGTTTTGGTAAACAATTCAAAATATAGAAGCAATACATTTTTTATTTATGTAAAAAATTATGAAATTTAATCATAATATTAATTTAGCATTAATGTTTTATGTATTTAAAAATTATTTGCATTTTTGCAATAATAATGTGCACCGATGAATCATGTACTGACAAAATAGCTAAAAGGGTCATTGTTTGTTGACTAGACATTAAATCTCCAGGATATTGCGCATTAAGCGTTCGAGTCTGAGACAGGAAGGGTGACACATTTCACTTTCGCACTTCAAAACAGCGAGACACAGGCCAGCAGCTCTAAACTAGAGGCCTTATGGGAAACTTGGGTGGCCTCTCGTCTCATAACTGAAGGGTTGTAATATCAATCACATGTGATAAGAGTTTCTGAGGGCTTCTCTGAGGTTGTGAGGGAGCTGATCAGAGTGGCTGTGTATCTCTCCACTACACACACATACACGCTTTGCCCTTCAACCACTGCTGTAACCACAGCCAGGTGTTCGCCCCGAGCCATGCTCTCGTCTTCAGGCTTGAAGACGCTGATGTAATCGCTCTGTCCTATGAACCGCAAAAACAGAACAAGGAGAAGAGTGGTTTAAGTCAGATTCCAGCATGAGGATGATAAAAGTAGAAAAACACCCCAACAACTTCTCGTTCAGTGCTTTTTGTGTGTGTAAATGTGTGCGTGTCTGACTGAGATTCTGCAAATATGTCATTTCATTCCCAGGAGAAATAGCTATACAATGGCAGCAATGCATTTTTGAGGATGTGAGGGCAATATCAATTAATGTATTCATGATATTTATATATTTAAATATATTTATAAGCCAGCAACCCATAGGGGGTGGTGGTCCCTGCTCTGCTAATGATATGCAAATGGGGTGTAATATCGAATGTTTTGTTCTGTCTCAAGTTTATTCCGGTGTGTTTTGCGTGGAGGTGAGTAACACCACAGACCTGCAGGCAAGAGCGGATGATTTTTTATTCATGATGCTACAGTGGATTTCAGGAATTTTAGAACAGACAGACCAGGTGCAATCACACAGGCCTGAATTTCTCATTAACACTAAAGTACAGGCTTATGTAGAGCTGTCGGACCATACGTTCTTTATATATGGACTGATGGGAGGGATTTTATATGGTGTCATCATGTAGTAAATAAAGCCGGTTATGATACTGATTTTGATTTATCACATCGACTAAACAAAAATGATTTTATTTACAAAAAAGTATTTTTAAGTGCTGCCTTTTGTAACTCGTTTTCTATTTATTCATTCGTTCATTCATTCAAAACAATAAGTGTTTTTAATATCTGAGAGAAAGGAATAATCAAACTTCTTTCTTTCTCTGTTTATGTAGCGATGAAAAGTCAGATTCATTCTAGTGAATCGATTCGTAATAAATGATCTTCCCTCTCATATTTTGTATTGAAAAATAAATGGTTAAAAATGAATTAAATGGTCCCCTCTCTCATGTTTCGCGTACAAATCATTTTAGTGAATTGATTCGTCCTAAATGACTCATCCTATTCATTCTAAAGCTCTCTATTTCATATGTTGGTAATGCTGGAAAATCATATATTGCCCCCTCTCTCATATTTTGCTTCAGATTCATTATAATGAATTGGTTTGTGCTAAATGATTCTGTCTCATGTGTAGCGTTGGAAATTCTGATTCATTCTAGAATTGGCTCATCTGAAACAGTCCCCTGTCACATCATTCAAAAGTCTGATTCAATCCAGATCGGTTCGTTCTCATATTTCACATTCAATTCAGTCAAGTGAATCAACTTTGTCCTAAAGAATCCTTTCGCTCTCATATGTAGCATTGGAAAGTTCGATTGATTCCGAATACTTTCATTAAGACAGTAGGCTACATGTACATGTAAATGAACTGAATCACAAAAATGATTAACTGAAATGAGTCTTATGTTTTTGAGTCGTTAATGTAAATTAGTTGTTGTATTTAGTATAATCTTACCTGTTCAAGTTTAGTACTCTAGTCTAACCCTAATTATTCATTCATCCAAAACCCACAAGTGTTTCTCAACAGCAAATCTAATAAATTATATTGATAATAATTTTTTATATATAAATTGCCTCCTTTTAACTTTTAAGTATGTTTCAAAACATCAGTATCTGTAGAAGACATCAGTGACATCAGCTTCCTTCTTAACATATTTCATAAACCTGATGAGTTGACTCTGAAACGCACACACACTCTAAAAGGGTTATTTCATATGCCCTCATAAATTTGACAGACCCTTAGTGTCATGGGTTAGCAGTCATAATTGTGTTATTAGTTTGTGTTTTATTTGTTGTTGGCTGAACATCAATACAAGAAATCAATGAACATGCTGGTCTCATAAGCCCAGCGCCCCGTGTCTGCAGCAGCGTGGCCTGTCTTTTAGAGAAACTGGGAAAATGGGTCAGATTCTTGGCTGCCGTTGTCATCTGTGGAGTGTGCTTTGCCAAATTTACATTCCGCTGTCACCATGACCGGCAGATAAATGCCAGATAGCGCACACACACACACACACAATCCGATAACATCTCAACAGCTGTTTTGTCATGTGTAGTGTCTGTTTAAGTACAGCATCTATTCCTGGGAACCCTTTGAATATAACAGGTTTTTCAAAGGCTAACAGAAGAACCACTTTAAATTGACTGGCGGTATTTGCTTTTTCACCATTAAACTGTAATTAAATCCATTTCACTTTTTATTTGATAACATATACCCACCTCTCTCAAACTGTGGAGGCCAAATATGTGATACATTAACTGCATTTTTGTTGATTCGTCTGCTTGATAGGTAATTTATCATTTACCATGGCAAATCCTAATCCTCTTTCCTAATGCTGACATTTGGAGAATTCATGATTTACATAATTAGACAACTTTGATCTGTGATTTGTGGAATCCTCGTTTTAACACGCATCTTTCGTGCCATGCCATGATGTGGCTAGTCCCTGGCTTAGACATGACATTTAGAAGGACATGTTTAACTGTACGCCGCCAAAAAGTTCTGAAATATATTTAAGACACATACAGCCTGATGTTTCAAATGTTTATTTGAAGAGAAAGCACTCTCACTTATCCATCCAGAACAAAGAATTATTAGATGACATCTCACATTAATAAACATGTATACACCAAAAAAAACAACTAAATAATAAATTAAATTAAAGAACATCATGCCTATTTTTGGGATCTTTAAACATTTTATTAATATGTTAATATTTTATATTTATGTATAGATACAAATGTGATTTGGACATAGATAGCATAGCACCAGTCTAGGCCGCCAGCTGTACTGAAGTCAAAGATGTTCTTCACATTCTGAAGAGGAGAAGAGGACATTAAAAGAGCAATAAGATGAAAGACCCATCCTCCTCTTGGGTGACTTGAGTTTGTTAAATAGCCTGTACGATGGGATTTAAACAGTTTAATAACAGAAAACCATTCGCTCTGACAAATGTTGGGCCCAACATGCTGTGTTTGCCGTAGTGTAAATACACTTCTGACTTCTTCACACTTCTAGTAGGCAGCTACCGAAATCAACTGCGCCAGGCCTGACCACGCGAATACAAACTATTAGAAATGATCAGGTGTTCACCTTTGTCTGGGCCGGATTTTAATTATTGTCAGTGCAGCACGCTGCGTTTGCCTCATCAACTGGATAAATATTTGACTCCCGTTCTATAAATTGGAACGGGGGGCTCAATTTAAAGGCACGGCCTTGCCAAGCCGGGCTTCATGCATCTGGTGATGTGGTGTGGATTCTCTCTCGGCAGGTGACCGAGGCCGCCACCGCATGAGGTAAATTAAAACTCTGATTTCTTTAAAAAGAATTGAATATTCCTGCACTTTCGTATTTTCAATATTTAATTACGACCTATGCCAGAGCCTAATCTTGGACTTAGAGAGAGCATTAAATTAATCATAGTGGGTGGAAATGCTAGTGTTCTCTCCCGTATTTCAATAATGCATGGAGGCTTCTCGCTGGAATGTGTGTGTGTCCCGACTGATCCACGGGTACCCAGGGGTGGGTTAAGAGGACTCAGGGGTATGTATGCTCAGCGTGAGGTGGCTTACAGCAGGACAGTGTGAATATGGGACGTCACGTATGCCTGGAAAACATTCCGCCCACCCCCTGCCTGAGCGCGACCTTTGTTACCTACTAATGTTTATGTTAAGTCCATATCTGTGAGTCACAATAAACAACTGAGATTAGAATGACAATATATCACATCAATAAACAAGTTCCTTATAGATTATGATAATAATGTACAGAGATATTAGTGTGAATCAGAACACATTTGAGGCATTTGAGTTACCATTTCCATATAGCTCAAATAGTAACGTATTGCACTAGCAATGGTAAGGTCATGGGTTTGATTCCCAGGGAATCCACAAACTGAACTAAATGTATACATGTAAATGTAAGACATTCTGCTAAATGAGGCCAGAAACATACTGTAAGCAATTACATCAACATAAATGTTTCTAGATACACAAGTCTGAATAAAACTCAAATTTGGGTCAAATTTGTCAGATTGCACATCAGTGGAACTATATGAATATGAATAATTACATAACAGTTATTTCTGGTCCTTGAACCTGATTATGCTTTCAGCAGATTACATTGTAATGCCAGTAGGTGGCGACAAGTGGCTGTCTTTATGTGTGACTCATTTGAATCAATCAATCGAAACAAGTGACTTTTTATGAGGGAGTCATTGAATTAGTTACTCAATCAATTCATTCAGAAACACAATTAATTCATAAATGAAACACCACATACTGTGTGTTGCAAGTTGCAATTTTTTTGTTTATTGAGCTGCAAGATGTAACTGCTTGTGGCTTTGTTTGGAACAATTTTTGTTGGTAGAGTAAACCAAAGTAAAAGGTGAATGCAAAAAAGTGGAATAAAGAAACAAAGGATGGTCTAGAGATGTTTTTTTAAAAGTTGAACTTATTTTAACATGGGCACCACTTTTTTTAGAATGCAGTGTCATGTGTAAGATGTTTTTTTTTCTTGTTTTTTGTAGGGGTCCAATAGCACATTATACTACTAACACCAAGGTCATGGGTTTGATTCTGCATGAACTTGCTAAAATGAATGACTTCCATGCAAAAATAGCATGCTTTGGAAAAAAGTGTCTGCCAAATGTTAAATGGGATAATGTGTTGTGATAAATCTGGAAAAGTAAGACTAGAAATGTGCATTAAGAAAGTTAATAGTATGGTTTTTGATGTCTTGTTGACTTTTCTGAAAGCAGTCTTCTCCACTCAATGTTCTTTTCCAAGATCTCTCTTTCAATATACATGGACACCCACATCCTTAAAAGCGAATCTGGGGTATTGCGACAGACTGGATAATTTGACATATATTTTAGGTTGTTAGTGAAATGTCAACCAGGTCAGATTGGCTGCATATGGCTCAGTACTTTGATCACAAGTGATTTTGCAGCTGTTCACATGTAAGTCTGCGACTGCACGCTCCAGCCTGCTGTCTGCGCTTCACAGCAGACACTGGGCGATGGCCTTTTACTTTAAAGTATGTTATTAGTTACAGTACCTAACAACTCGCAGGCCTAGAGCAAACAAAATTCCTTTTATTTGAGAGATACATATTTATGAACTTAAAACATGCCGGTGCAGACATTTGCTACTGATTATACCTGCATATTTTAGTGGTTGAACAGTTCCTTCCAGATGTGCATTTAGCGTATACAAGCCGCCCCACTGTTCTCGGCCTCTGACTCTCTCTCTCTCGCCATGCTATAAATGATGTTTGTTTTCATTTCTATCAAAGCAATTACACATCGTTAATCACGAGGCCTGTTGTTTTAATGAGTTTATTTATCCGTGCCACCTCAGCGCTGCCCAGATAATGTCCCTTGACCTAGAAGACTGAAACAACATTTCCCTACTGATAAAATGGATGACAAGCGCCGTTAGCATGTTGATCAGAGAGTGACCTAAAGAGTTACGAATATGAAAAAAAGGTCAAAAATAACCCTAACGCCATTAATCATCCAGGTCGCCAGGGTTCGTCCAGTTTTCACGGTCTGCTTGAGAAGTAGGGGGGCTTTCTGTTGGCTTCAAAGCGGGACTTATTAACTTCTTTTCATTCAGCTGAGACTTCTGCGAGGTTTCTTTGAAGATTTGATCAGTTACTGATGTGCATTGTGCCTGCGCCTTGGTTCAAAGTGACACCTTTCTTTTGCTGGCCATTAAAGTCGAGATGGGAAAAGAATCAGTAAGTCTCGCATTTTTATTCCAATCACAGAGCCCAAGAATAAGCTCATTAGTGCTAATTACAGGTTTCCTATTCCACCACATTTCCTTCTACCCATTTGGTGTGAAATTTTAATTCCATAACAAAAACCAAATGGTAAGAACACAGAGAGCCGAGTCGCGGTGCTCCACAAGGGGCCTCCTGTGCCTTTTTGTTAGCTACAGGTAACCCTCCCTGCCTGCCTGCCTGCTTGGAGCAATTTGTTCTCCTTGATGAATAACAGGTATAATTGAGTGGCAGAGTTTTCTCAGGAAAGCCAATCTAGAAGTTGAAGAAATCGCCAACTTCAAAGTGGGTTCCTTACATCTAGCTTGCACAAAACACCGCAGCTACTTCAGTAGGCGGATCTCTGTGCGTGTGCATATCACTTCTTGTACTTGTAGGATCTTTGCATTTTCTGTTATTCATATGCTAATTACTCAGCAGTGCGAGAGTCGCTCAACGAACAATTTTTAATGGCTATTTGGATAGTGTAGCTTTCAATAAAATGCTCATGTTTTCAATTCTGGTTTGTTTTTTCTTCGCCGATTGTTCCTGTGTTGCCATGTATGCATCCACTCTTGCAGCTTTAGCTCAAATATTTACTAAATCACGGTAGGTGGCTTTTTGTCAGCGATGTTGTTGTGGTGACAGGCGGTTTTCCTGCATGCATGCACTGTGAACCCCAGCGTTCGGAGGGACTCCGTCGAGTGGGATTACCCAGGGTGATTTGGCAGCGTTTCTGCAATCAGGCATGCTGCCACACAAACAGATGAAGTCAATAGAGACGTTTCCCCTTTCCTCTGAAATGTGACTCTGACAGATGCTTTGCTGACACAACAGTGACACGACATGACGGCTTCACGCACTCTCTGTGACTTCAGTTCCTTATTCGGGCTCAGAAGCGCATGATTTAACACAAGATAAATGTTTGTCGGCGGTGTCACTGCGGAATACACAGGAAATCATAGAACTGCTGTCCCGTGTGAATGGAAACACAATGAAATATTAAAATGGGAATGTATGATTTTGGCTTTTAGGAAAGGCATCTTTACACAGCCAAGTTAAGGCTGCTCTATGCTAAAAGCCAGACTAAATCATGCCTGCTCTGACCCATCTTAGACCCTAGTATCAAGTATAAAGCTGTAATTGTTGTGTAAATGCATTTATACCACCTCTTCTCTTTGTGGAGACACTAAGATGCCACTTTAGAAGCAATTCTGTGCCACTTTTGCCTTTGTCAGTTTTTTCTACTTATTAAAGCAATAACTGACCCAAAAAAGACACTTTTTACACTCATGTCAGCAACATGCTCTTTTCAATACATAAAAAGTAGTCCATATCACTTTGATTTGGGGAAGAATGTTAGGGAATAATGATTTAATTTTCATCTGTTTCTCACACAACGCAATGATATGGAATTTTCATTTTCTGGTGAACTATTCCTTAAATATACTTGTAACTTTGAAAGTGATAACTTTGAAAGCAAGGTGGGTCAGCTAAGCCCTGCTGATGCTGAGTTTTACCTTTGGTTCAGGGTCTCAAGGAGCATCAGTATCTGAGTAATTACAGTCTAAGGGGCACAAAGGCCGAAAGTTATTACCAATCAGTGGAGTAATAGATTCAACACTTATAAATGGAGAATGCAGCATTTCTCCACAGCGAGGAGGGTCTCTGCGAGATGGATTAGGTGGGGTTTGTGAGTTCAACATTGACACAGATTCATCGTAAATCATTATGCCACAGACCTGGAGTGATTTCTGTATTAGGAGCAGAAAATGGAGTTCACCCAGTCAATGAGGAGGGCATATTTCACATCAATCACTTCCATGCTCATACGCTTTATCCACCAGCAAGGCCACCACGAGAATGGACTGAATCAGTTGAGGGCTCTTTGTGTATGTATGCGTGCAGATTTCAGACAGCTGAAAATTTAAAGGTTTTAAAGACACTGAGTAAGCATTGATGTAATCACAATAGAAATCTGTTGTTCTCACCATTATGGAAAACTCCTAACTCCCGGCTAACTGGCTTCCTTAGCCACCAGATAGATAGATAGATAGATAGATAGATAGATAGATAGATAGATAGATAGACAGATAGATAGATAGATAGATAGATAGATAGATAGTAGATAGGTAGGTAGGTAGGTCTGATAGATAGATAGATAGATAGGTAGGTCTGATAGATAGATAGATAGATAGATAGATAGATAGATAGTAGGTAGGTAGGTAGGTCTGATAGATAGATAGATAGATAGATAGATAGATAGATAGTAGATAGATAGATAGATAGATAGATAGACTATATTTTATAGGTTTATTAAAGAGACAGTGTTAATATTTATATTAATAAGTAATTTGTTTGTTTATTTATTTATTTTCACTTGTCAAGGCTGGTAACAATTTTAATAGAAAAGTAAAAATGTTCACATGAAATCAAGAAGTCAGAACAATTATTTTGTTTTTATTTCAATTTTTTTGAGGCTTCAAACTCAAAAAGTACATTTGTAGCATACTTTAAATGGTCATACATTGCTCAGTCAATGAGACCCATTAAAAAAAACTTATAATAAACATATATTAAATAAATAAATTATTTAACATATGTTTATACTAAGTTTTTAATGGATAATAAACAAACAAACAAAACAAGCAAGCAAGCAAACAAACAAATAAATAAGTAAATAAATGTCAGGCAATTGCCAAGGATGACATTTTTAATAGCAAAGTAAAAATGTTTTCATGAAATCAAAAAGTTTGAATCATTCTTTATACTCATTATTTATTACTTCAACTTTTTAGACGCTTCAGGCTCACAAGTAGGCTACATTGTTAGTCAGGTATGGTGGGAACAACACAAGTCTATGCGAAGTCCTCCTTCAGATCTCTAGGTAAACAAACCTGCGTGTCTGTAAGACAGAGTAGTCATTTAACAAACAGTCTCAGTGCACGAACAGTTCACAGTCTCAGCTTGAACATCTGAATGCAGCTGGTTGTGATCATCGGAATCCGGATGTGATGAAAATGTTTGAGCTCAAAGTTTCTCCAGCAGCAGCAGCTCGAGCGCGCGGGAGTCTCGCGCACAAACTCATTATTCAGCGTCTGCTTGACAGGGATTTTTGTACTATTTTTGGGAGGAATCAGATCGTTTTTACAGAGTTTTGATCCTAAACAGGCTATTAAGATAACTTTTTCTAACGGGACTTCGTTTTGCCTGAAGAAAGGATGCGAATAAAGGCGTTTTGGAGTTAACATGTTTGAAAGGTAACCAGCAGACTTTGAAATGATTTTTTACATGTTTGGCAAACAAATAACGTTAATATTGACTTAAGAAGTTGCTAGGATGTTTAGGAGCGTGTTTGTGACATTTTGAGTTTCGTTTGTGCAGACAAAAACCTAAGCAAAACTTTCCACTAACTTTAACGACATTTCGCCGTATGACGTCACTCCATAAGAAAGAGATTGGAGTTGAGTTGTTTACTGTAACGCAGTGAATCGGGATTGATATTACCGTAGTTTGTTGTTTTCTTACAGGTTTGAGGGCTGATTGTTGTTTTTGGGTGTGTAGTATCTAAACATCTGGCTCATGTCCTCGGAGACTATTTTACCTCCGGAGGGGCCTGAAGGGCCAAAAAAGCAGCTACAAGAGGAGACAAACCCACTTCTGTCCAAATCAACAGGTGAGAGACGGGATTTGTCCATATTTGAGATTCAGATTCATGTGTATATCATGGAAGTGTGGATTGTTTTATTGTATTGAATGTATATTTTGAAGCATGAATGATGAATTGTATGTTTGTATTGGGGCTGTAACCATTAATGATGGATGCATATTTGTAAACTGTACTTCATAATGCTAGTAATAGGGTTGACTATGCAAAAGTGTGAGTTTTTGCATAATAAAGAACTGATAAAAGCCTAGAGTTTTTTTTTAATGTGATGCTATGGCAATCTCCAAACAATTATTAATATGGCTTCAGTGTGATCATTATAGGTACGTTATTTGAACACAATAAGTCACTATATTTCACTTACAACTGTTTTTCAGCTAAGATGTGAAATCATCAGCAAAAGTCAAACAACGATTTTTAATTTATAGCAAATATGTGTTAAATTGAACTGAATTCATAGCTGCAATTAAATAGTACAAAACATGACTAGAGCAGGTATTTAAGTTTTAAAAAAAAAAAGAGCATTTTGACAATGTCCACAGTAATAACATCAGGCAAATTAAAACGTTTGCTTTTTGACAGTTATTACTAATTTTTACATTTGTTTTATCTCCTGATTTTTTAAGATAATCGATTATTTGTCCTGCTTTACCTGGTGTCCCATTCTTGCTGAACCCACAAGTAACTGACTTGCATAAATAGCAACTAGCAAACAGATTCCCCATATGTATGTTGTGCCAGTAGGCATGATAATGTTTTCATTATTTTCCAATAAAGATTGAAGGAGCGCCTTGGTAACTATTAGCAGGAACCACTGCCAATTATAGTTTTTAATTAACTTTCTAGTTGCTTGTGAGATTATCACATGTAAAATAAGCTTGGCCCCCCTCTTCTTTTTTTTTCTTAGGCACTGAACCGTTAACCATCCTATTTATACCAAGCATCATTATAGCACTGTCAAAAAATGGCAAAGTAGGACAAAGTAAGCAATCACAGGCTCCGGTGACAAATGGATTTTTGTAGGGCCTTCAAAGTCTCTCCGTTAAGACTGGATTTCCCTCCCCGGGGACTGTGTATGCTTGGAGAATAGAGCAATTTATTTCAAACTGTAATCACTAAATACAGCGATGCATCACAAGGCCGCTGGTACTGTATGTGCATTTGAGGAGTCATGGCTGGAATAAAGGGTTTCCATTCATCAGCCTCAAGCCCAGATGAAGTGATATCAATCTCTGTATCTAGAGCTACTGTATTGTATTGATCTTGTCCCATAATACGCTGTAACGAGGGCTGTAGAAAGGAAAAAACCCAAAACGAAACACTCCTGTCTCACCAAAAGTGAAAACATGCTTCTGTTTGCTGAGTCACATGCTTTATTCCCAGCAAGCAGTTGAGTGATGGAAAAACACAGGTTTGTGTAACAGGACTGCTTTGACAGTACTAAATAAATGAGTGGTTGCCTACTGCCTCCGTACGAGTGCGGCCACATCGAAGGCTGCCTCAAATAGAACGAATTGGAGAAGCATACTGCCTCGTTTACTCTATGGACTTAGAGCTGAGTAAGTTTAAGTGCAGCGTTTAAAGGTTGCCTATCTTTTTGTATGCCTATCAGGCAGTTTTTGCTCACATACATTTTCCAGTTTAGATGAATGCGCTCTTTATAGCTGTAAAAACCTTGGCAGGTATTGTGTACCCTGGAGCAGAATCGAGAAAATGAGATCCAGAGTTCTGGCCCAGGCCTACCTGATCCGCCCACACAGTTTTGCAACCGTTCACCAAAGGAATCTGTTTTATCTGGCAAATTAGAGCTCGTCTTTCTATATTTGATATTGAGGCGAGCCAATATGAACCTCAGCATTGGCCTTTTGCATGCTTGGCTTCCTGGCAGCTGTGAAGTGGAGCAAAACTTCTAAAGAAAAATGCATTCTTTTTTTTTTGTCCAGATAAATGCAACAGCTGCACTGATGAATCCTCAGATGCTACAGAAACATCCCAAACTCCGATACCAGGAGATGCCACTTCAGACGGGCAGCATCACATGACCGAGAACCACACCCATGATGGTCTTGTTAGAAGTAAGTGTTAACAAATGTGTGAGTCATGTAATCCAAACATGCTTGACATCCTTGGCCAGACTTCAGTGACACTTGGTTATGCATATTTTTGGTGAATGTTGCTCGAAAGTTTAGTCTTCACTTGACTGAGAATGAATCATAACTTTCACTTTCTACAACTAAAGCAGTGTAACAGATGCCATATCTACAGAAAAACAGTTCCCTTAATGGTTTTATTGAATCGGAAATATCTAGTTTTGAACTTTATTTTATTTTTTTATCAGTCAGTGATACGTATATGAAACTGATCTGATATAAAGCATTTCTCTTGTTACTAGTCAGTACTTTGCCATAAACTTCAAAGAGTTTGTGATCCAATCTCATTTGAATTATCAATTAACATCAACCTTTGTCAGCATTTTCTACAGTTCTGCGCCACTGAAAACTGAAGCTTACATCTAAAAAAAACACTGATGTGATTTTAAAACATTTGCTGCGATGATAATTGATTTCAGTATTTACTGCTGTGATAATATTCTTTGCCTTTGGGGGTAGCTTTGATTTGAGATTATGATAATGAATAATCTATATGTAAGCGCTTTGCTTGCTTTTTTTAGTTGGTAAGATAATGCTATAGGTGCAGAAGCATTGAGTCTTGGCATTAGTTTGAGTAAAGTGTGTGTTGATTAAAAGAAAATGTACTGAAATTGAACCAGCGTCTTTTTATTGCAGTGAAGTTGTTACTTTCAGTTGTTCTCCTGCCAAAGTCTCAGAAGCCTAGTGAGCAAGGATATCCCATTGTGGTTTGGCCTTGGTTGGCCTGGATCTGGAAATCACGGCTGAGAACTTGAATGTACTGAAATAGGAGCTCTCTTACCTGGTAAAGCATGGGGTTGCATCATAGGGACTTTTCTTGTTCTGCTCGTACAGGTTTGTGTACTTTAAAAATGTTGAGCTTGCTAACATCTTGGAGGTTGTTGTTCCGCATGTAAGATTGAAGTTGGATCAGCTCAGTTGTTGAACTGACTAACTCAAGGCATTGTTTTATGCAGATGAGGTCAGATGGATGTGGAGTGATGGAAAATCTCACTCATCACTGAGACGGTTGGAAATAATTAGGGAAACAAAGATTTGAAACAAAGGATGTGATTGGAAAATTCTCACCACTTGTTTTTGGAGGGGGAAAAGTCCTGACACACCCACTTCCCACAGTCCCGTTGTGTGGAAATCTGGTGGACCGTGCTAGAAACCTGTTCCCTGCAAGATTCAAGTTTGACACAAAAATAGCCTGTTTCTCATCTATCAACCTTGTTTCCTCTCTTTCTCTCTCTCTTGTTCTTCCTTTTCCTATCTGTCCCTCTTGCAGTATGCTGACTTTGTCCTAATTTTCTCTCTTGAGATGAGTTCGTACTCGCAATATGCACACACTTTCAAAGGATTGGGGTCAGTAAGATTTTTTTTTTTGAAAGAAATTAATAATTTTAATGCTTTTCAGAATGCATTCAGTTGATCAAATGTGACAGTAAATATATTTATTTTTCAACTAAATGTTGTTCTTTTGGGCTTTCTATGCATGAAAGAAACCTAAAAAAACTTATCACTGTTTCCACAAAAATATTAAGCAGAACTGTTTTTAACATTGATAATAATAAGTCATGAGTGGAGGAAAAAAGGCAACTGTGCCATCACAGGAATAAATTACATTTTAGAATATATTCACTTTTAAATGGTATTATTATTATTATTATTATTATTATTAAATAATTATAAGTGAATATCTACACAAGGCTCTATATGTGAGACTATACAATGTATATGAGGTTGTCTGGCCTAGTATGGATAGAGTAGGGCTGTAGGGCAGTGCACTAATTGGATTAGGAAGTATGATGTGATATTTTGAACCCAGAGCAGGAAATCGATAGGAAATCAACTTGACTGGCCACTTTACAACATTTTATCTCATTTTATTATATTTCCATTTTAATTTGCTAGCAGAATTCACTAAAGATGAATCATGCTTATTCAGCATTGTCCGTTGACTTACATGGGCAAACCGCAATGGTCGATGGTTGAACATGCTTGAGCTATCGGTGTCATTTTTAATTGCACACTGATCTGTTGTCTGCAATAAAGACAGTACAGTACAATCACACAGAACAAATGCATTAGATCCAGAGATTCTCACAGAGTCTCATATGTGTGGGATGTGGCAGCCTCCTAGCTGAATGACAGAAAAGCTTGTTCTGTCCTGAATGAATTTCAAGAGAATGATGTAATGATCAAGAGGTGTTTAATCACTGAATAATTCACATGATGTCAGTCATTTTTAACATGTATTTCATTCTGTGCGCAGACAACGCCTCTCCGTTATGTCTGGAATTTTGTGATCTCACTCAGGGGTTACGTTAGGTCCAGGATCAGGTATTTATTGTTGACTTTCATGATTAGACTTTGCTATTAATTCTCAAAATCAAACCAATAATTCTAAGAGAGTACACATGCATTTCACCTGCATTCACTTCTGAAGAGTGCCTTTATTTCGATCATTTTGGGCGGAAAGAGTTGATTGATTCAAGATGCTAATTTTTCAGACCACGTGTTCCTCAGACGCAAGAGCCCATTAGAACAGAGTAATTTTCAAGTGATTACTTAGCCGTGGGTCATGGAATCAAAACTGGAATAAATAGGGTGAAATGCTAGCGCAGGGGTTGATTAAAATGGCCATTGTGATTCTACCTCTGTGCTAATTATTTCCTCATTGTCTTGGTGTAGACATATTTCATATGGAAAAATTCCCAGCATTTCAATTAGCATCTTCACAAGTGCCGAAGCCCTTTTGGAGCTCTGCAGATTTATGTGTGTAAAATTTATTTAAATTACCTCAGAGAAGAGGTGATCTACACATCTGTGAGCTATAGGTTTAACATGCCATTAGCATTTCTGATTGTTCTCATTGACCATCAGCTCGGTGTTATTTCATTCGCAAGGTGGGCATTATGGGAAACGGCATGGGGTTTGAACTATGCAAAGAATAATAGATTGGAAAGTGGCGTCTGTCTGTTAATAAGATGTAGATTTGAGGCCCACGCTTTGATTAACGGTACTCCGATGCATCTTTGAGAGCGTGAACGCAACCCGAACACAACGCTGCCTTTTCCAGCCAGAAAAGCACTTGAAATGAGAGTTGAGCGGGAGGGATTACTGGCCCTCTAACAGGGTTTTGGCTTCAACATTAAGGTTAAACCCCTTTTCTATTACAGTGATCTCTCGTGATGTGCTCCCCTCCTGCCCTGCATGTTTGCAGGTTCATCGCACCTCTGCTAGGTCATTCCGTCAGGCCTCTGATCACTCGGGGGTGACCGGGGAGCCACCGACTGACTCCATTCAGATAGTGTTCCCGCCACGGCTAAAATCGATACGACCATCTCCCGTTAAAAAGCCTCTCAGAAACAGACGAGCACCCCTGTCCTTTAGCCTGATTCCCGGGCTTAAGGTCTTGATTGGCACCCCGAAGACAGAGTCCAGTGACCCACAGCTGTCACATTAGTGCAGTTAATGCTGAGATTGAAACGGAGCAAATAAAGGAACCTTGTCCATAGATAGATATATATTTTTAATAAACTCTCCTGGCTTGCTTTAGTTACCCCTGGAGTGCCTCTGTAAGGATCGCTCGGTGTCTGGGCTCATCCTGTACGGCCTCCAAGAGATGCAGGCTGCATCTGGATCCTTATGCAAGTCCTTTTTGAGTTGTTGTTTTTTTGGTGGATTTGGTGGAATCTTTGAGTCACCGATGTAACTGAAAATACACCCCCAGCCTCCTCACATCTGTGTTCCTGGAGTTTTTTTGTTTGCAGTCGTCGGGAGGGAGGGTGGAGCACTCTTCGACGTATGAAGTTTGGCAGCTCCCTCAGGCTCGGTCTGAGTCACGTCATAATTGATCTTTCGAGAAAATGTGGTAGCTGTGTAAAACGGCTAAATCTGTGCAAGATGTGCATTTATAACCGCGTTTGTGAAGAACTTCTGCGTTTATGGCATTCTTCCATTCCACCGTGATGGAAACGGATAGAAGGGAAAGGAGGTGCGGATATGGATTGCGTGAATGTTGTTTAGGGTTTCGAAACCCTAAAAAATCTGGTTTTGGCCTAGTTTAGCAGCAACAACAACAAGCTCTTGTAATGCAATCAGAAGAGCATGGCGATATCAATGTTAATATCATGGGTTCATTTCGATTGCATGTAATGATAAAAATGTATCCTCCTTTAGAATGCAATCTGTCATTTCAGGATAAAATATTAATTCTAGGGATACGTTTGAGTAGTTTATCTATTTTATGTTGATTTTTTTTCCCTCATTTACCTTTATTTGTGTCCTTTTGCACAGTTAAAACCCTCTTGAAAAAGTTTAAATATTCCAGATTTTAATCATACCTCCATGATTATTGCATTTAAGACAATACGTGATGTTATATTTTCAAAAACGTATCTTGAAAAAAAACACACCCCTTTTGTTCTGTTTCTATTTCATTGGCTATGTCTAGCTGTGTTTGAATGAACAAACATGCTTTACATAGGTAATCTGTTTTGTGTGTGGTGAAATGTGTCCAATCAGAGAGTGGTTAATCCAAAACCAGCTGAATACAGGACTTCCGTAAGATCACTCAGTCGATTAGTATTCATTTGAAAATAGGTTGTGCCTGTTCCACACTATCATAGGGTTTTCTGGAGGGTTTGAATGATTTTGAAGGCTAGCATGCCACATAGTGTAAATGCAGATTTGAAATAGAAGTATAATTGATGAAAAGCTCAAGCCTTCACAATCTCTCTCCTTGTCTTTGGAGTTGCCGGCTGCCTTATAAAATGTAATTAAGCAGAACAAGGTCCGAAGGGGGGTTATTTTTTTTCCACTCAATCAGCAGCCAAATTACTAAATTTGAAATTAGTAAATCCCAGACGCCTGGCTCGACTTGTCATTGTTATAGAGAGATGGAGTGAAAGAATAGGCGAGCGAGAGCGGGACAGACAGTGAATGACTGTGAAAAAGGGTGGCCCTGGAATATTAAACGCCTTCTCAGGTGTCACCTCTCTACGGCAGGTTTCATTCGAACAGCCAAATTTAAATGATTGTCAGAAAAAATTAAAAGTGTGCCGTAGCACAAAAAAAGCTGAGTAATAGTGACTACCTATTCATCTTCTGCTAGAAATGAGTATAAAATAAGATGTGAGCTACGGTGTCTCTCAGAAATTAGATATTGTAGGGTGCCAGCAAACCGGAGGAGGTGCCGTAATAGAGTTAAAGTAGTTCTGGCATGTGACATTTGGGGCGGTTTCAAAGAACAGGGCAATTACTGTGATCAAGACACATAGTATTCTCAAATAAATGTATTAAAGACACAAATTGGACAAAAGTAAAAAAAAAAAAAAAATACATAGCTTTTGTGCATGAGACAATATCAGGAAAGTTCTGGGTGAACCAGACACTGTGCAATTTGCACCTTTCGTTTTACACTTTATTTGGTAGGTTTAGAATCATCTTATGTACAAAATGGATCAAGCTTGGCCAATAGATCACCTAAGTGAAAATTTACATTCATTTACTTCTCTTGTCAGGAAGTAAGACCTTGCCACAGAGTCGGAAGGTCAAGACGTAAACGATTTTTAATATGCTGAAGTTTTTTTTTTTTATTATTCTGTCGCAGCCCTTTTTAATAATATCCATTCTACTTTCCTTCCCTCCAACCAAATTCCCATGGTTTTGTTTCTATAAATACGGGGACATCATTTCAACTGAGAGAGTATATTGCTTTGGATTGAAAGGTGTAAGCTTGCCATAGGTGTTTGTTAGGAGAAATGCCACCCCGGGCTGTTTTGGGAGATGGTGGAAACTCTCCTGGCAGGTCGGTGCACATTTACAAATTAGCATTTCAATCAGAGAGACGGGCCCATGGAGCATTAAACAGTTATTTGTGTTGCATTCATATTATATACACAGAGCTAAACAAATTCTAATACAGAAATCCTAGACTGAAGGATTATTTTTCAATGTTTTTATTGGTATTTTTCAAAGAATGTTTTTTTATATATATATATATATATTTTATATTAGAGAATTGATCTTGTCATATAAATTTAATTTTAAAATAAAAATATTATAGATTTATGTATTTATAGTATTGTCAGTTTAATATAATTTTATATTTAATTATTGTTCAAATAATTATATGTAATGAATTATCATTTTAATATTTTAGATTTTATAATTTTAAAAATGATAATATTATATCATTAATATCATTTTAAAAATATATTTATAAAAACCAGAGCTTTAGGCTTTCTGTGGATTATATCATTTGTAATAAAACCTGATTAAAACTGGAGGAATTACATATTATTCTTGTTATCAGTTATACCTTCAGCCTACAAAAGATCAAACCATTTAAGCAGAAATTTCCACTAACTTGACCATTTCAACTTCAGATGTTATTCACCCTCATGTTCTCACTGTCGACCAGCACTTTGTGTTTTTTCGCTGGCCAACTCTTTTGTACAGGTAATGATTGTTAGCCATTAGCAGATGATGATAAGAAATGGATGGGGGCTGTTTAGCTGGATGACATGAGTTGACAAGTGAATTAATGTATGTTCCGTTTGATGGGCGTCCTAATGGGGCACAGCAAACAGCTCCACTCTTAGGATGAAATATTGAAAGATCTCGAGCCGCAAAAAAACAGGGACCTACTTTTCTTTTTTTCCTGTCTCTCTCTCTCTCTCTCTTACCTTTCAGTCTCCATAGAGAGCAGCGCAAATGAGAGAACATCCTGCCCCGTCTCACCTCCTTTCCGACATCCCTCCTGCTCGACCGAATTTTCACCGTCTTGTTTATGCCGCTCCACGCTGTTGACGTTCATACATATTCGTTCTTGGGAGGTCCGCCATGCTCTGCTTCCACGTCTTTGGGGTACAATTTCGAATTCTTCCAGTGGAGCTATTTTCTGTGACACCAAGGCAAAGGGGTGTTTATCCACAGTTTTACATAGAGAGCGACGGCACGGTGGCGCGGCGTCTCTCCTGGGCGTCCCGGCTCACCGTCCCCGCGTGGGGCGTGCGCCGAACGTGCGGTGACAAATGGCAATTATATTTGTGTGTTCTTCATGAATCCATCAAACACTGGCCTTTTAAAAATGCTCCCAGGATATTTGAGGCTGTCAGATCCAGGGGACCAAATTGGGATGCTGCTTAGACAGTCAAGAAGCACTCACCCCCTGTTTGCCTGTGATGTGTTTGACAGAGTGTGTAGAGGAATACCATGTATTATTCAACTACAAATGTACACTCTCAACAGTTGTTGATATGTTGGAAGCAGAGCGGTTAGAAGACCAATTTGGACTGTTTTCTTTTCGCCCCTCCCTCCCTTCCGCACCATAACATGGTGTTTTAATGCGACCTGTCAGCTTGTGTACAGTCACCGTTTGCAATACAACGCTTGTTTTTTACGCTTAGTGTGGGTATTCAATTTTTATTACCTATCATACCTCTGGTTGAAGGCAACATTTATATTTTATCGAGGGGGAACTTTTCTTTTGGGTTGCATTGGCCTTTGGGCTTTCGTCAGACCCATGCGATCCTATCAGTGTGCACCAGATGCCCACAACATTCTCTGTTCTGTTGTTCTGGAAACGTGTTGCAAGATGCATGTGCAACGTGTTCCTGACTGGGCCGCTTTTGAGGCTGTCTGGTGAAGCAGAAGGTAATTTAGTGTTGTGATTTAAAGATCAGGTCTGGTTCAGAATGCTGCAAGGGAGGATCCATAAACCATCACCGTCATGCCCGAGGGCAGGACACTTAACACCAGGCCGCTCCGAGTGGACTGTCCTGATGTACAAATATCAGTTAATAATTATTGCTTTTAATAACTGCTGTTGTTTTTATATGTTTTTAAAACTTGACTTTCTTTGTAAGTAAGGTAGCTACAGCATGCAATTACAATGGAGAGCTTTTGTATTGAGGATTTTAAAACCTCAAAGGCTGTTGATGTGCAAAAAGAAAAAAAAAGAAAATATAAAATGTGTATAATTTTAACTAGCAAGTCAGTATTCGATTTTTAAGTAAATGTGTAAATAAAACATCTTACAGTAAATTTTATTATAAGGACAGTGCTTTTGGAGCAACCTGATGTTATCTTGAGAAACTCAAGTTTTCCTTGATTTATTTTTTATTTTTGTACTTAAAAAAGCTTGATGAAAACTGCTACTGTAATTTTCTTGGTGAAAAGACCAATTTGTGACCCTGGACCACAAAACCAGTCACAAGTAGCACGGGTATATTTGTAGCAATAGCCAAAAATACATTGTATGGGTTAAAATTATTGCTTTTTCTTTTATGCCAAAAATCATTAGGATATTAAGTAAAGATCATGTTCCATGAAGATATTTTGTAAATTTCCTACCGTAAATGTATAAAAAGTACTTCAGTAACTAGGAAAGTGGCCTTTCAGCTAACTGAAATATAATAATTTGAAGTTATTTTAAATTTGAATACATTTAAATATTATAAATATTTTTTGAAAACTTGTTTTAAAAGCTCATTTTTATTTTTAAAAATTCAGAAATATTTGATCTAATATTTATGTGTTTTTATTAGCTTTATTTCAATTAACAAAAACATTTTTAAATAGTGTTAGTTAACAATAACAACGCTGACCAGCACCCTTCTAGCCTTGTGTTTTGGTGACCACTACCCCACACGTTGTATAGTGATTATAAAATATACTAAAATTAATTGAATCATAATTAAACAAATGAAGCCTCTTTGTAGCCAATAGAGTATCCCGTTGGTTCCCTACATGTGTTTGACAGTGTTATCGCTTCTGTTTGCTAGCTGTACATGCAGATGGACAGCTGGCTGATGAGGCCGCCATGGCCTGTTTTTAATTGTGTTATTTTACATTCCCCTCAGCGTCTTCCCAGGGTGATATGTTGTTATAAAGAGGTGGGCTGGATTTCTTCTCTTGTTAACAATAATAGCACAGTCAGTGTGGACCTCCCATCAAAAGAAAAAAGTAATTAAGAGAAAACTCATTTCACATGCTCTCTGAGAAATTCAGGTGTCACTGCCTTAACACACCAAACGAAATGCAAAGATCATTGCATAAAAGCTAGAATAAAGTAAAACAAAAATCCAGAGATACAGGATGAATAATTCAAAGGAGCCCAATAAACATGATGTGCGTATCCTGAAGGAGAGTACATAAGACTCCCAGCAGAGCTGAACGCACACTAGTGTCACTAACAGTACTCACTTTGCCATGACTACTATATTGCATCAGATAGAGCCTCTCAGTTCAGACTGCGACCTTGTCATGTGTGTCACATATACGAAGACTGAAAGTGCCTGGTTTTATGGAAGAGTGTATTGGTTGTGGAGAGCATAGTGTTAGGATTGGGAATTGAGAACAGTTTTTTATAAAAAAATAAAAAAATACACATATATATAAATCAAATTAAATAAAAATACAATCAAGCACTGTTGCGTGATGAACTAAATTTGAATAGGTAATTGCTTGCTTTTATTTTCCTTTTTTCCCTTGAAATTACTAAACTATATTGATAATTAGCTCATTAATGAACTGGGATTGTTAAGTGCAATTGGAATGGGAGACAGAATCCTTATTTCAGTTTTTTACAGGGCATGATGGAACATATGAATCCTCAAGTTTGTGATAAAAATTTTGGTGAATATTTGCTAAATACAAAATTCTTGGTTTGTTTTTTACTTGAAATTTACTAAAGTTGTCATTCACGTTTCGCCATAAAGTTCTTTTCTTGTTGTAAAATTGTAATATTACAATAAATGCTATAAAAGGCCAGTAATTCAGCCAAAACACCATATTACCTCCAAGTCTCTCTGGTCCAAACCTATGATTACAAAAAATTCTGTCTCTTTCTTTTTAGCTCAACCTCAGCCTCTGCCCCAGCCAGCAACATCCCTGCAACATGGCATCGACGGAGAGGCTGCCAGACAGCAGAACGGCCTGCATACGGTGCTAAGTAACGGCCACGGCACGCCCCGCGGGGTCACGCAGCCACCCTCCGCCGGCCCCACATCTGAGTCCAGGAAGCACCCGTCGCCCGTCTCGCACCGCGTGCAGAGAAAGCTTCGCTCTAGTCTGTCGGTCAACAGCAACAGCAGCAGAAGGAGCGAAAGCAGCTCGATGGGTTCCCATAAACCTGGCTCAACTCCAGAGGGTACGTGACATGATACACGCAAACATACACTCGCACACAAACTCATATGTGCTTGCAGATTTCCTCTCCTGGTCTTCCCCTCCCTTCGTCTAACCGCAACTAATATGTGACTTTTCTGTTCTGTTTCCCATAAATGCACTCCTTTATTTCATCTTTCATAACTCCAACTAGATTGATCTCTTTATTTCTGTGGTGTTGTATTGTCTCGCAAATGGGAAGGAAAAACAGAAGGCCGAGCTGAAAAAAGCAGCTTGCACATTGTCAGGTGTGATGTAAGGAGAGGGCAGTAATGAAGGAGATCGGTGGTGCATTAGTAATGGTCACCAAGGTGTGACCTTTTAACAAGACTTCGGAGAGCGGGGGGTCTGCCATGTGTCAACCCCACCTCAGCAGGGGCCGACGCTACCTTCTCTCACAGTGTCCTCTCATTAAGACCGGCTCTCTGCCTTGCTCCTGTGTATCAGCAAAGCTTTTCTGGCTCATGTATTGCGCTTTCTTTACTGCGTGATGTTCAATCATGCCTGTCTGATACCATAACCCGTTTAAATCAAGCAAAGTCTTGCACCTGCTGAGCACTTTGGATTTTCTGTAAAGCAGTTTGTATGCTTTCTATTTTTCATTCGACGCGACCTGGCATTCAGCTGAATTAGAAGCGATAATTTGGGAATCATCATTCTGAATGGCTTGGGATCCCACTAGTGACTGTACTTGGCCCAAATGCGTTAAAAAATATGAAATAGCTTGACGAGTGTGACTTTCTCCTTCTGATGTGTTTCAGGAAGTTTGGAAAAAAGTTGAAATTTTATTTTATTTTATTTTTCTTCTATATTTTATTTTATTTTTCTTCTATATTTTATTTTTCTTATGTTGTTTATTTTATTCAAATTTTCTTGTGTTTCCCATACATAAGCTCTACCTGGGCGACCCGCCCAGGAAGATAACATTTGAATTCCACTTTTCGAATTTCCGCGCTTTCTGACCTCATTTGGATGACCTGTGTAAATTGCATCACTCTCATGCGCACGTCGTCGAATCGTCATGCAACGCTACAAACTGGATCAACCAGTGTTTCCTAATACATTGATTTATTTGTGGAAGCATGACACAATATCCACATTGACCGCCACAAATATCCACCGGCCACTGCCAGCAGCTCCCACGTCTCACACACACAAGCGCGACTTTAGCCATATATTTAGCAACTTTCAGACCCTTTTAGCAGCTTTTTTCCATAAAAGGTACATACTGACAAACCTACCTGACAAATCCTTTTTTGGATAAACCTTAGCTATGGTTCAGTTGGAAGATGTCTCCAGTACTGCCCCGCAAGCGCGAGGTCTGACTCTCCCGGCGCAGTGTCACCTCTATCTGGGTCTATTCTGTGCAGTGAACGGCAAAGAACCAGCACATTCAGCTGGCTGTACTGCAGCAGACACGTCAGTAAATGAGTACAAAACAGCGTTTCCAAGCACTTGTCGCTTACTGACTGTTTGGGCTTATAAATATGAACATTCGTCTGTTAATATGCTTATAGTTTGTTACTCAGACGCAGGCAGCACAGCATATAGTCGCTCTTTATTTTATCAGGATTTAAGCAAGTGAGAGTGATTCCTGGTTAACATGTATTAATAATGGGTCGTGTTTAGTCGCTTTTTATACTTGTTTTATATATGAAAACAGAAAATATGTAAATGTTATTGGGCATTCAGTTGTATTAAAGTATGTGACGGTTGAGTCATCTATCATTTATTTTTATTTTCTTTAATATTAAGATTTATTTATTATAGAAGTAACCTTAGGCACACACACTTATTGGGGGACACATGATCCTGTGTGTGTGAACAGGCAGGAAACTATGTGAACCTTTTTCAAGTTTGGAAAGTTTTCGAAAGGATTTATCACTACGGTGATTCGCGAGTAGGAGCCTACTGTGAGGTGCGTGTAGCAAACGTTATCATCTCCCCACGGATTTAACAAAAATGTGTATCTTAAAAGGCGTCATAGTTTTCACATCTTAATTGGAAGGGGGGGTGGGTGAACAGTTCAATAAGTCTGTCTCATTACAGCTTGCGTGCGTTATTTGTAGAACTGTTTTTTGAATCAATATGTTCTCTCTCAAGTAGTAATTTCCCCCTGGAAAACAGCAAGCTGTTGTGTTTTAATGTTTACACGGATTACCATAATCTGTTTGCCTGTGAAATTAGCCTCTAAACAGCCTGGGAAGCTGAAGAATAAAGCTTTACAAGATCTCTGCTCAGGGGATTGTGATTCCTCGTGTTCTTGGCTGCCGTCGCCGGCTGCGATAACAGCAACCCCAGCAGAAAATCAACTAATTGAGAGATCTTTTGTTCCATTGCGGGTGGGTTAGGACCTTGAGTGATGGCGTGTTTGTGATTGTGTTGTGTTGTAAGCACACAGTTGTCTAAAATCCCTCTGACAAATTCAATTAAGGCTGCAGGATGTACGCAGAAAGCTAGCGCGGTCATTAGCGGTGCATCGTAATGCCATGTTTTCCCATCTTTGCAGCTTCCCCAGCGTATCCGGATCTCTCTTTCAAAAAGTTTACTGCGCTCACTTCCGTGTTGACTGCAAATTAACTGCTTTTTTATTTTATTTTATCCCCCTCTCATTTGGTCTCTAAAGCCACCATGTACGACCCATGCAGCAGTCAGTCTTTCTTCATTTGAACCTTCCCGCACCGCTCGCCGGCCTGCGACTCTTCCAGCTTGTTTTATGTCATGCTGCCTTTCTTTTTGATGTTAGCCTTTGGAGTTTTCCAGATGTCTCGAACTATTTCCTCCGAGGAGCTGGGGCTGTTTTTGGCCTGGCGGAATCTGGGCATCCTCCGCTCGGGCTGACATTAAACATGAACCCTCTCATTGGGCCGGTGTCAGTTTTGCAGCTGAGATAAGGCAGGCCATCTCCTGTGTATATTACACAGACTCTCATTCCTTAAGATTCACACTAATCGCTGCTGATAAATTATACATCCAAGGGAATTCATTATGTACTGTAGCTTTTAAATCTGTTTTTAGAAAGAAATTGTTAGTTAAAAAAAGGACAAGGAAAATAGAGCGATGTGGACACGTGTAATTTTTCATACTTGTTTAATAGGATGGCACAGGGTTATTATAGTTAACTAAAAATAAAAACCATAAAAAAAAAAATTCATTACTTGAGATAAATTGAACTTTAAATAAAATAAAATAACATTAAAAAAACCTTAACATATTTTATTTCAGCTAGTTGCCAAAGCAACATTTTTTCACTTTCGCTTAGTTTAACTTGATATACTTAAATTAATAACTAAAACTTAAATAAAATTAATAAAAACTATACATTTAAAAAAATTACAAAAACACAACAAAATTGCTAGAATAGTAAAAATTAGAATAGTATCTCAAGGATACTAAAATAACACTGGGATGGCGCAAATCGAATCACTATTAAATTAATCACTAATCAAATAGCAAGCATGCCATTTTTGATTAATATGTATCGTATGTAAGTACTTTATTTGTAAATGGTTGACGTGGCTGTCGTATAAGTCGGCATGGGCGAAATCTAAAAGTACGTCTGTTTGACCTTTCAGAAAGCTGGTGTTTTAAGCCTTTGGTGGGCCTGCATGCAAACTTGTTTCATGTTCAAACACTGTCCAGGCTGCACAGCACCACCGCTGGTCAGCTCCACCGCCTACAAAAAAAATCACTTTGATCAAACAAACATGAACATCCAGTGGTCTTCAGGCCTCGTCCTTGCTCTCTCTCTCCCCCCTCCTCACCAGAGCCCAATCAAACTCAGCGATCTCTCTGACAGCTCACCACGGACTGATGAAAGCCATGCAAATTCACGTTTTAGGCTGATAACGATACACACCACATCGCTGTGATTTCTCCAATGCACCATGGTTTGGGTTCTACAGTTGATTAGAGGTCCGAGTGGCACGTCCGGGCTGGTAGGGGTTCACTGTTATTCTCTACGGCACTGTTTATGCAGAAGCGCAATGTGTGCATCTTGCTGCTTATTGAAGCTGTAATCTTAGTTTGAGTGAAAGATGTTCTCTTTTCACATTGCCATTTTGTTGTAGTTAGGTTTTTCTGTAATTCACGTTAACTTTGTATGCCATGTACATATTACCACACTACAGTCTGATTGTAAAGTAAATATGAGTATTTATGAGTATTTACCTCTACTGAGAGAGGTAAGGATTCAGCCATTGATAAGTCATCTACACTAAAAAAAAAAAAAAAAAAAAAAAAAAGGAATTGGTGTAGAAACAATTTTCACACAAAATGCTAGTAAATTTCACAATTAATTACAAAGAAATGGCAAGTAACACATTGATTTAAATGTGAAAATTAGGCAAAAATAGTATTTTCTTATTAAAAAAATACTGCAATATTCTATAAAATATTTTTTTTACAGTGTACCATAACTTTTGTTGAAATTATTATTATTTTTACACACAAACAGTATACTTTGGTTATGCTAAAATTAATAAATAAATAATTATTTTATTTATTCGTTAAGTATCCCAACAGATTGCTGGCAAGCGCTCTGCCAAAACCCTTTTTTTTACTTATACAAACAGTTAACAGTTAATTTTTTAATGCAAACATTTATTTATTTATTTGTTTGTTTATTTATTTAATATCCCGACAGATGGTCATTTTAAAACGATATGTATTCACGAACAGGCCACTTAGCTGTTTAGTTACTCTTTGTAAATACATTGTGTTTATTTTATTATTCTATAATTTTTTTACACAATTTCCTCAAAGATAGTCGGCCAGTGCTCCTGCAAAACTGTGTATCCATGTCATCTTAAACAACAGTAATTTGGCTTCATATGTGGTGGCCCTGCGAGAGGAAGGTTAAATGTTAATCAGAGATGAGAGAAACGAAAGCATTAACACGCCAATTTGCTGGCGAAAATGTTGGACGCTGTTAATCAGCTTTACGTGACCAACCCTGTGCTTTTGCATGATAATAACCCCATTATTCACAAAGCTACTAATCAACCCAAAAGTGGAATTCGTTCCTTTTGAATTTCTTTGATTCCTCTTTTGCTCTCACCGCTGCTAAACCACCGTCTTCACCTCCTACACACACACACACACACACACACACACACACACACACACACAACACTACACGTATACTGTAGAAAGCTTTCTCTTGTTACCTCATATTATGATAAAAAAAAAACTCAAAAGTTTGCTTTAAAATTTATATTTAAGTGATTTAATATTAAGTAATATTATTTAATATAATATTAATATTATACATTTTTGTTAATTTGATTATAAAGGTGAAGTTAGTAGTTTTTGCACCACTGGCAACACCAAACAACATAGCAAAAATGATCATGTGAAATGTAGAACACTACTTTAAATACTAAAAAAATTATTTTGTATGTTCATTTGATGTTTTTGTTCTATTCTGCCCACTGCAATACTCTGAGAGCAGACTGCTGTGTCCACTGCATCCTGGCCTGCCTGTTTTGTGAATTTCTCACTCTGTGCAATATGGTGGTGGCTCAGGCCTCGTGCGGCACCTGCACGTCAGAAGCCTGTTGCTGCTGCTGCGCAGACGACCTGGGAGACGACTGCAACTGCCCCTGTGACATGGACTGTGGCATTATGGATGCATGCTGTGAGTCCTCGGACTGCCTGGAGATCTGCATGGAGTGCTGCGGAATCTGTTTCCCAACATAAAAGCCCTGATACATGCAGGCCACAGCCAGGACAGATGTTGAGCTAGAGAGTGTGTATGTGTGTGTGAATGAGAGCTATGGAGTGTGTTCTTTTCACACATGTGAAAAATCTGTTCCTGAGCTCAAGATGACCATAAAGGTCATAAGAAAGGACTAAAATACATTACATACTTCACGTATCCTCGTAGACTAAAAGTGCATAAAGACATAGATATTCAGCGCTTTATATTAAATGCTTTAATGTATCAGAGCTTGTTCTATTTACTTTTTTACATCTCTTTGCAGAGGTTTTTGACATTTCTTTTGATTTAAAGACACTTCACACTTTATAATTTTAAAAACTTGCAGATGTTGAAATTAAAACGGTAGACGTCACACAACTTGAGGTCTCTCTGCACATCACTGTAATTTGAGTGGAAACGCAGCACTTTCACACTGTCAGAGGTCAAGCCTTTGTGGGTGTTAAGTGGGATTCTTATTTTGAACTGTTTCTGAAAAACAGAGAGGGCTGTTTAAATGATGCCAATTTTGTAAGTCTTTATTTAAACTGCGTCTACTGTAGCTCACTTAATTAAATGTCCCTAAGTTCTTGAAACGACATTAGCAGTTAGCTTGCTGGTGCTTTAAAGACACACAGATGAACTGGATACACAGAATAGTGTAGAATGCAGATGCCGAAATCCACTTTATGCAAGATTTTTCGTAACTCTACAAGTTACGTGTAAACTTGACTTTTTGATTTTCTTTATTAAGCCTCTGCTAAAGATACACTATAAAAGCACCTTTTTGCTTTAGTACTTAAGTGAATAGTTATTTTCCTTGACTGTTAAATCATACATGTAGTTCAGATTGCATTGCCTAAGGCCTTCTTGTGAATTGTACAAAGCTGGCATTTGTTGGTATTATGTAAGATAATGTTAGCATCATAACGTTAACACAGTTGGTTTTTTGTTCATAGTGCGCAATGCCTTCGGTACGCCGTGCGTTTGTGATTCGTCTGACTCATCTCGTCAAAACTGCTTACGAAATTTTTGCCAAACTGCACTTCAGAACACAGTGTGACTGAACTGACCTGAAACATTCAACTGAACCCGGTTCAAAACAAACAACTTTACCTCTACAGACTTTACCTCTCCAGAATCAGACTAGTTCTTGTGTGTCTTTTGACGAGAGACACTTTAAAAAATAAACTTACATAGACTGGCTCTTTTACACTGAAAATATGCAAAAGTATAGTTGATTTAAGATGCTAATTATTGTTGTTACTGTAAAGGCTTTTCAAATGAAAGAAAAGCATTTTAATAGTAAGCAAACTAAAACTCATACCATTTCCTTGAGGTTTTAATTTTCAAATTAATTTTAATGAATTTCTTATTATATATTGAAGAGAACTTGAAAATGCACATAAATATCAATACAAAAATATATACATTGACATAAATAAATTGATGTAAAATCTCCCTGCTCAGAGCAAAACAACTATTTAATTAAAAAACAATTAAGATAAAAATGAAATAAGTTGAATTGTAACACATGTGTCTTCTAATGCTCGTCTGTAGCTAATTGCAATTTCAGATGACCAGACAAAAATGTAATAGTCTATTAAAAAACAACAACAACAATCATGCTTTCCACATATAAAAATTCAGGTGCCATAATTATGAAACTTATTTTTTTAAAGAATGTGAATAGAGCTTAGCATTTTTATCTGTATTCATACTGTATTCAGCCCATTTTGATGTTTCTGTGTTTTTCCTCTTTGTTCTCAATTCTCTTTTTAAATGTTTTCAGTATGTACCAAGGGTTGTTTTGTTAATGGACCATCAACATTGCAATTTTCTAAAAATAAAATGTTAAACTGGAGACTAAGACGTCTGTACCTGCTTGTGATGCAGAATTGTGTGATTATTCACTGAAAATCAGCTACACGGGTTTTCTCAAAAAGCTGCCCGTGGTCTGAATGTTTATCAGGTGCATGTCATGCATCAGTGCAGCTGGGCTGTTTCCCATCACATTCAGGCATGCGGTAATTGACTCACCTCTACAAGGTTCAGAGATGGATATAATGTGTATCGTTAGCATCATAGTCAGCGTATCAAATTGTAATGTCTCCAGAGAGATTTTAAAGGTTTGTGATAGATTCAGGATGGTACGTCACGCTGAATTAAAGGTTAGAGGAGTTGTACAGTCTATTAAATTGTCTGAGGCGTTTTAGAAGGTGGTTGTTATGCTTCCAAAAGGCATGACTTTGCCACTTTGTCAATTAACAGAAGTGTCCCCCCTTTGTCCGTTACATACTGTAATATACATACTGTAACATCTTTTGCAATGCATAATGCACATATTTTGTTTTGAAACCTTTTTTTGGTTAATTTTGATGTCTCGAGTACATTTTAGTAAAAAGGTGAAGAATAATTGATAAATTAAAGGAATAGTTAACCCCAAAATGAAAATTTGTCTCGACTTGAATACATTTTCAGCAAATTTTTATTTTTGGGTGAGCTATTCCTTTTATTAAATTTTTTTTTTAGTATTGCCCTTGCCCATTTGCTATAATTGAACTTGTTTGTATATTTATATATAGACAAATATGGAAAACAAATTATATTGACACTACTATATTCTATATTTTAGAATAATATTCTAAATTATCTTTATACAATTTAAACTGTTTTGTGTTTGAATGTATTTTAAAATGCAATTTATTCCTGTGATGGCAAAGCTGAATTTTTAGCTTCAGTGTCACATGATCCAACATTTCTTATTATTATCAATGTTGAAAACAGTTGTTCTACTTAGTTTGTGGAAAATATGATGCTTTTTCAGGATTGTTTGATAAATAGAAAGTAAAAAAAACATTCAATTGATATAGAATTTTTTATTACCTTCTTTATTGTATCTTTTAAATCTTTATTGTAACTTTTGATCAAGTTAATGCATCCTTACTGAATAAACTTTTTAATTTCTAAAACATAACATCTTAATGACCCCAAATGTCTGAACAGTAGTTACAGTGCCCTCCACTAATATTGGCACCCTTGATAAATATGAGCAAAGGTGGCTGTGAAAATAAATCTGCATCGTTTATCCTTTTTATCTTTCATTCCAAAAATTCACAAAACTCCAACCTATCATTGAAGTAAAACAATTGAAAGTGGGGGGAAATCTCATTGTGTAAGAAATACTTTCTCTAGTTCATGTTGGCCACAATTATTGGCACCCAATTATTGCAATGTCCTTTTCCCAGGGTAACAGCTCTGAGTTTTCTCCTATAATGCCTGAAGAGTTTGGAGAACACCTGATAAGACATCAGAGACCATTCCTTCATACAGAATCTCTCCAGATCCTTCAGATTCACAGCTCCATGTTGGTGCTTCTCCTCTTCAGTTCACCTCACTCATTTTCTATAGGGTTCAGGTCAGAGGACTGGAATGGCCATAGCAGAAGCTTGTTTTGTGCTCAGTGACCCATTTTTGTGTTGTTTTCGAGGTTTGTGTTTGGATTATTGTCCGGTTGGAAGATCCAAACATGGCCCATTATAAGATTTCTAACAGGGTCAGTCACTTATTGATTTTTTATATGTTGGTATTTAATAGAATCCACGATGCCATGTGTCTAAACAAGATGTCCAGGACCTCCAGCAGAAAAATAGGCCCACAACATAAAAAATACAGCAGTATATTTCATTGTACACATGGGGTACTTTTTTATCCCTGTGTGCACCAAACCCATCTTGAGTGTTTGCTGCTAAAAAGCTAATTTTTTAGTTTCATCTGATCATAGAAGCCAGTCCCATTTGAAGTTACAGTCATGTCTGATAACTGAATATGCTGGAGTTTGTTTTTGGATGAGTGAGGAGAATTTTTCTTGAAACCCTCCCAAACAACATGTGGTGATGTAGGGACTGTTTGACAATTTTTTTCTAATGTTTTCTGACCCCGAGACTCAACTATATTCTGCAATTCTACAGCTGTGATCCTTGGAGAGTCTTTAGCCGCTCAAACTCTCCTCCTCACCGTGCATTAGGACGATATAGACACACGTCATCTTCCAGGCAGTTTCGTAACATTTTCTGTTGATTGGAAATTCTTAATTATTGCCCTGATGGTGGAAATGGGATTTTTCACTGCTCTAGATCTTTTCTTAAAGCCACTTCACTAATTTGTGAAGCTCAATTATCTTTTGCTGCTCATCAGAAATATATTCTTTGGTTTTTCTCATTGTGATGGATGATTAAGGGAATTTGGTCTTTGTGTTCCTCATATTTATAATCCTGTGGAACAGGAAGTCATGGCTGGACAATTTCATGCTCCTAGTCACCCTGGTGTGCTAAAAAATTTAAATATGAATGGAATATACTTCAGAGATATTTTACTCACAAGAATTTCTAGGGGTGCCAATAATTGTGGCCAACATTAATTGGACAAAAACATTTATTTCATCATGAGATTTTCTCCCCACTTTCAATTGTTTTACTTCAATGATAGGTTAGAATTTTGTAAATTTTTTGAGGGAAAGATCAAAAGGATAAACAATGCCGATTTATTTTCACAGCTGCCTTTGCTCATATTTATCAAGGGTGCCAATATTAGTGGAGGGCACTGTATATATTCAACATTTTATTATATTGGCCATTAGCCACCTTGGTTTCTACTGACTAAAATCTGCCTTTTAATAAAACTCATTCAGTAAAGAAATAGGGATTGTGCCGCTACATCAGGAACATGGCCACTCGCATTGTATAAGTCAGGAGAAACCGGAGCCTTTCCCACTGGCTGGTGGTCTTCCCTGACCTTTGACAAACCTTTGTCCCTGTTAACCTCTCAATTAACCTCGACACCACCCCACCTGTGCTGCCTTCTGTTCCCACCGACAACCTGCTGACGCCCCCTCACTTCCTTCTGTCATTTTCTGCCCAGAGACCGCCTGCCAGAAAATTACCATCTTATTTCACTAATGGCATTGCTGAAAATATTGGAAGTCGTCTCTAATCACACGGGAGAGTTTTTTTTGTTCTTTTTCCTTCATATTCTTCCACTTTTTTTTCTTGTTCAGAAAGAGGGGGAGTTGAGAAGTCCAGGTAAGTGTGCAGTGACCTTTTCACAAAGTCATCCACCTCTTCTCCTTTTAATCAAACCCCCTCTGTTCCTCTCTGTGCCACCGCTTGTAATGTCACAATTAAGGTGGCTCCATTGTTTCTGTTTTCAGGCTGAAGAGACATAGCACTTCTTGGTACCAGGGTCATTTCTCTTACAATATTAAATAAGTCATTAGAGACCCGTGGCCACCACCCCCACCCCAGATGGCGGAAATGAATATCTGCCGTTGCCCGGCACCTTTTGTAGTACTCTAAAATTGCATATTCAGAGTTGTAGTTGCACTGTTCTTGCATCATAAGAGGACACGCAAATATGCAGTTTGATTTGTGCAAGCGTGTAGTATGATATTGAATGATAAAGAGCTTAATGATGATAACTACCGGCCTCTGGACCTTAGCTAACCCAACATTATGGCTGCTTTAGTGATATTTATGTCAGAATGACTGTAGATCCAAAGCAATGCTTCATTCTTCTGAAATATGGACATGTACAGAGATATGTGGCCTTCAAAGGTTATATTTTCTGTACAGTTAAATTCTTAAGGCACTTTGTGAACTGCAAATTAGATCCCTTTATCAATTAATAGAAGTATTTCCCTATTTGTCAGTTACAGTGGGTACGGAAAGTATTCAGACCCCCTTAAATTTTTCACTCTTTGTTATATTGCAGCCATTTGCTAAAATCATTTAAGTTCATTTTTATTCCTCATTAATGTACACACAGCACCCCATATTGACAGAAAAACACAGAATTGTTGACATTTTTGCAGATTTATTAAAAAAGAAAAACTGAAATATCACATGGTCCTAAGTATTCAGACCCTTTGCTGTGACACTCATATTTTTAACTCAGGTGCTGTCCATTTCTTCTGATCATCCTTGAGATGGTTCTACACCTTCATTTGAGTCCAGCTGTGTTTGATTATACTGATTGGACTTGATTAGGAAAGCCACACACCTGTCTATATAAGACCTTACAGCTCACAGTGCATGTCAGAGCAAATGAGAATCATGAGGTCAAAGGAACTGCCTGAAGAGCTCAGAGACAGAATTGTGGCAAGGCACAGATCTGGCCAAGGTTACAAAAAAATTTCTGCTGCACTTAAGGTTCCTAAGAGCACAGTGGCCTCCATAATCCTTAAATGGAAGACGTTTGGGACGACCAGAACCCTTCCTAGAGCTGGCCGTCCGGCCAAACTGAGCTATCGGGGGAGAAGAGCCTTGGTGAGAGAGGTAAAGAAGAACCCAAAGATCACTGTGGCTGAGCTCCAGAGATGCATTCGGGAGATGGGAGAAAGTTGTAGAAAGTCAACCATCACTGCAGCCCTCCACCAGTCGGGGCTTTATGGCAGAGTGGCCCGACGGAAGCCTCTCCTCAGTGCAAGACACATGAAAGCCCGCATGGAGTTTGCTAAAAAACACCTGAAGGACTCCAAGATGGTGACAAATAAGATTCTCTGGTCTGATGAGACCAAGATAGAACTTTTTGGCCTTAATTCTAAGCGGTATGTGTGGAGAAAACCAGGCACTGCTCATCACCTGTCCAATACAGTCCCAACAGTGAAGCATGGTGGTGGCAGCATCATGCTGTGGGGGTGTTTTTCAGCTGCAGGGACAGGACGACTGGTTGCAATCGAGGGAAAGATGAATGCGGCCAAGTACAGGGATATCCTGGACGAAAACCTTCTCCAGAGTGCTCAGGACCTCAGACTGGGCCGAAGGTTTACCTTCCAACAAGACAATGACCCTAAGCACACAGCTAAAATAACGAAGGAGTGGCTTCACAACAACTCCGTGACTGTTCTTGAATGGCCCAGCCAGAGCCCTGACTTAAACCCAATTGAGCATCTCTGGAGAGACCTAAAAATGGCTGTCCACCAACGTTTACCATCCAACCTGACAGAACTGGAGAGGATCTGCAAGGAGGAATGGCAGAGGATCCCCAAATCCAGGTGTGAAAAACTTGTTGCATCTTTCCCAAAAAGACTCATGGCTGTATTAAATCAAAAGGGTGCTTCTACTAAATACTGAGCAAAGGGTCTGAATACTTAGGACCATGTGATATTTCAGTTTTTCTTTTTTAATAAATCTGCAAAAATGTTTTTCTGTCAATATGGGGTGCTGTGTGTACATTAATGAGGAAAAAAAATGAACTTAAATGATTTTAGCAAATGGCTGCAATATAACAAAGAGTGAAAAATTTAAGGGGGTCTGAATACTTTCCGTACCCACTGTATATAATATCTATTGTGCTGTGCTGAAAATCAGCGTTTTAAAAATTGCTTGTAAATCCCCTATTATGCTATATTATAACCAGATCTTGCTATATTATGATCAGATCTTGATTTTGTTATTTTTGGAACTGATTGGTCATAGGCCTCGTTGATCTGAGCCTATATGCACCTCATTTTTTGAGTGGAAAAAACTAAACAAACAAAAAAAAAACATTATTTGTGGATAATTTTGGCAATATTCACTCAAAAACTGAGGTCAGTGATCCAACGAGACCTACAACCAAAAAAAAACTAACAAAAACTGTGCTAATAGAAAGAAAGCTGTTGAGTTGATACAAATATTGAATCCAGTATTTGGTAAGATTGAATCCAATATTTGCTAGTAGGCTGGCAATTTTTGAATGGGAAGATCACCAAAAAGTACAAAATTGACCCATTTTTGTATTTTTTGGAAAGTTGTTATACCTTGTATGAGCATAGCCTGTCGGTTTTAGTCCAGTGTAATAACATTAACAGTAATAAGCATATTTGGGAAAATGAAATTCCTCTCCTGGTTAAAAATGAACAGAACACAACCTGAGTAACATACCAACATTATTTGCAATGCATAATGCATATTTTTTGTTTGTTTGTTTTGAAATATTTCTTAAATGTCTAATAAGTTGTATTTAATCAATCTGAGTAAAATTAGTGTTCAATAACTGTTAGGTTAATATAAAAAATGTTGCCTTATGAACCAAACCCATTGTCTTGAAGTCAAGCACTTCTGTTCATCGCCATATGCATAATGTACCATCCTGCCCTTTTTAAACATCAGAGTCAATGAGGCTTTTGAGTGGACAGTCTTTCAGATAGTAGAGTTTGAAAGGTGGATCTGTCAGTCAGGTAAGCAAAGCTAAGACGTAGAGGACATGGAAGGGGGAAAAATAGAGTTCAAGAAATGTCACTCTCAATTAATCTGCTCAGGTCCTGTCCCCATTAAAACCCTCACACATGAGGGATGCTTTACAATGCAAATGGCCTCATTACCTAGCCAACCTAATTGACTGTGACGAGGGCTGGGGATGTTTTGCATTCACTATATTTGTTTTCTTGTAATTTCAGATTTCAAATTTGCTGATTTAAGTAGTTATTTGCTGAAATACAGTTGTGAAGTGACAATAAATGGTGATATGAAAAACTTTTATATTGCAGAAGATATTTGATTTTTAATTCGTTTGTGTTATTTTTGGGAACAAGAAAAAATACAGCCTGTTTCTAACCTATGACAATCACCTCACGACAAACAGCTTGTCATATTGTGCATTTATCTTCCTTTTTGGAATTTTGTTCCTAAAAATTGTTAAGTGTAAAATAGACACAGCGAATGAAATGTAAATGATTTGCAGGTTTGTATTTTGTATTTCAGCTCTGCCTCATTGTACTCACACCTTAAATATTTAAAGACCCCCTCCATAAAACCTTCGCTGCTTTACAAGGGCACCGCATGCTGTTTAATCTCTCTTTACCTGCAGGCAAAGCAACAGCAATGTAACGACAGCAAGCGGTAGTTAGCGAGATCAGGAAAACAAGCCCACAGCCACAGACGGGGCACGGAGCGGTTCAAAGTTTCTACGGCTCGTCTTTTTGAAGTCGAGCACTGACAACACCGGCTTTGGGTTTAAAATGAAAGAGACACATTGAGACGTATTTTGAACACATGTCTTAACTTTTCATATGCATTTTCCCAACTTTTTCAACTGCTTATCAAGAGTCAGCTGTGAAGGCTTGTCTAGCCTATTAGCAAGACATTAAAGTTTTGCACCTTCAACTTTTTTTTTCTGCGCCCCCTGAATGCATTGAACCGTGGGATAGGCAAATTGAATTGGATGCGTGGTTCGGAAATGCCGGTTTATTTGCTTGTTCGCAGTCCTTGAGCTATAAATTGGATGTCACCTTTGCTACTTGTCATTCTTTGATATGGATGTGTTGTGGGTACCAAAGCAGGGGGGTTGATTGTTTGCTCTTAACATCACTTAAATGAAAGGCCTCAATAGCCTGTAGTCATTCTCAATGATTGGCAGTTTTGTTTGCCACGATGCTTTGAGCGTGTGTATCGCGATCCACACATGCTGGATTTGACAGTAATTATGTAAAGAAAAAAACATGATATCAGTTTTCTTCTGGCCTTTAAATATGCATCTGAACGTGCAGCACATTTTGCTATTTATGGTTTTGTCAATCAGCAGTGGAATGCATGGTTTATGAAAGATAAACAGTTTAATCACTTTGTTTTTTCAGTCTGATATCTTGTGAAGTCAATGGCATGTCAAATCTGGCTAGCATATTTACTCAAGTCTGTCAGTGTGAAGATCTGATGCTGTCTTTACACTGACATCAAAACATTATGATAGAGTGTGCTAGTATGAATATCACTAAACTCATATTTTACCCTCGAGTCAACAGAAAAATGAAATTATGTGTATTTTGTTTAAAGAAAATGAAGCCTATTTTGGGATCATTAAGATGTCTATCAGTATGATTTTTACATTATGACATTTATTTTCATGACAACTTCCTCCAAGGTTGTAATTACTGTAATAGATAAATTTTACATACATTACATTATTTAAAATAAAAATAAATAAATGATAGACAGATAGATGTTATAATAAAAATAGATATTATAATATAAAGATATTATTATTAATATTATAATGAAAAGCTCAACAATAAAAAACAAACAAACAATCAACCAAAGCATCAAAACTAATTGACCTTTTTTTCTTTCTTTTCTTTCCCTGGTTGCACCAGAGATCATCAGTCAGAAACAAACTTAGACACGATTAAATCTGTTTTCTGCTGTAATTACACCATTACAGATGCTCTTGATTTGTTTGTCAGGCTCCTCAGACAATAGCTACACCTGTTTATGTCTCTGTTTTACTTGTTTATTCACCATACAGAAGCAACCTGTCAGGCTGACAGGTACTATTTGTTGCATTGCCACAGCAGCGTGGTGTTTATGCCTGCATCTGACTGTTGCATCGCTGGGCGACGCAAGGGAATACAGGGAAACTTCACAGGTGTGGGAAACACGCACCTGCAGCCTGCTCTCGCAGGGATAACCGCTTGTGTCCCGACACCACCCTCGTAATAGCTGCGCGTCCTGTGGTCTTTCATGGAAATCCGCCACCCCAGCTTCCTAGACTTGTTCATTCATTCATCTAAAGTAATCTCCATCTTCATTCCACTGTGCTTGCACTACTTCTGCATTACTGAATGTGATATATTTCCTGCATTATTACGTTATTTCAGGTCAAACGCATGTGGATGCAGTAAATTGCAACATAAAAGGTTTAATGTGGGATTCTGCTGTGTTCTGAGCAAAAGGTTAAGGAAGGACCAGAATACGGCCCTGGAAGAATACGTGCCTCGTGGAAGATTGGAGCGATTGTGGCTTCTCTTTCTCATCTCAGTCCCTCTTCTAAGAATCGAAAGTGACTAACAAAGAGAAATTCTCCACTGGCTGAGGAATATTCATGATCTGGCTTCCAGGTTAAAAATGTATATGCAAATTTACTACATTAGAGCATGCACAGGTTGTTAATAAATTAGCACGTGGCAGAAATAATTCCGCTTAGCGGGATGAATCTCTGTGCAAGCTGTCAGCTGTCGCATTGTTCTGGATAGAATGTGACGCTGAGACGGCAACACAGCCAGTGAACTGTGATGTTTTAGTGTACCGGCTCCTAAATCTCGGGGCACTGGCAAAAATCGTGTCTTTTGTGTGTGTGTAGCGTGAAAGGGATCGTGTTGGTGTGCGTGCATTCGTGAGTGTTTTAAAGCTCAGGATTTATGAAGTAGGACAGACAAAGCCAGTATAATATTACCTCTCTTTGGAATGAAATGATGCATAATTTATTCCGCCTCAAAAGGAAATATCCGCCTATTTCTCATCTCTTAAATTACGGATATGAATTTGGTAGCACCGTGTCTGGATTGTCTTCTGTGAATTTACAGTCGCCATTTCCTGAAAATGATGCGATATACCTGATCACTATTATTATTTTTGCAACTACTGAGGAAGTCAATGAGCAGTTAAACATTTACCCAGAGGGAAGTTTTATCATTCAGAGGTTGCTTTGTCATAGGATTTTAGTTATGTTTTAATATCAACTTTGTCTTAGATATTTCACCTAAGGTTGCTTTTGGAGCAATATGATTATGCAATTGTCATTATTGCTATTAAATTGTTATTATGCAAACCTACAGTAGGAATTAAAAACTAAAGTGTTACTGTTTGCAGATTGCTGTTTTATAGCTCCAGAAATGTAATTCAATCATGACAACTCTCGGAAGATTTTAGCATGGTGATGGATATGACAATGTTAATGTATTTGTTCTTGGCGGAATAGATCTGCTATACTGCTGCTGGTTATTGCTGTAGTTGTAGATTATTGCTGCTGCTGCAAGCAAGTACAGGAACCTGCTACTGCCAATGCATATGGCGATACGGTGCCGTGAGTATTTAAGACATACTGCTGCTGCACAAATAGCATATAAAATAACTCGTAGCAGATCTATACAGGTGGAGCTGGGGAAGGTGGATGGTTTCAGAGAAAATCTGAAAGCGCGCTGCAGGAATCTCAAGTGAATGCTAGCCAGCCATGTAAATGCAAGGCAGTAAGCTCATTGGCTGCATATGCAGCATGAACCAATCAGCATGTGCCAAGTCGTTTAACTCTCTGAATATCATCAGTTACGTTAACAACCCGTCAGCCTGTGCCATCTAGAGTTTCATGACTGAACTATATATTTAACTTACTTAACCTAATTATTTTCCTAGGAAACTTAGTTATCATTTTTCATTACTGTAACAAATTTAATCTCATTTGTTTGTTCTTGATAGCACTCAGAGTAAATGCAGTGCAAATGAAGACTTTTACTCGCTGTAAGTCTCCTCAGATGTTTCTCCTAAAATTATTAAAACAGAAATAATGAGACAATTATTGACATACAGTAGGGAGTGAATATCTATAGCATTTTGATGTTGGAAGTATTTGAGAAGTGTTTGAGTTCAAATTGAGATCTTTGACTTTGATTGCATTTGTCAGCACAATTTGAGACATCAGTGAGAGGAGAAACATCTGAGAAACAGGAGCCTTGAGAGGAAAACTCACCATTTGCTCTCCATTTAATCTCATTGTTGTCTAGGAGAAAAAAACTCCTAAACAACTTTATGATTTTTCTTCCTTATACTGTCTCTTCAGGTATCCTCAGTCTTCCAAAGTGCAATCCAAGCAGGGTTACCTATGTGTCTGACCATGCATGAGCGTATCTGTGCGTGTCTGCTTGCATCAGCTCTTTGGACTGCCAAGCTTGTGATTCCTTGAGTGTTTACATCCTGTTGTGCCAGCTGGTGTTGCGTGGCACTTCTTCTTGCCCCGTCCCAGATTAGCATAGCAAGATCTATGGAGCACCGCAGCCTGACATTCTATTTGTGAAGCCCTAGTTGCAGTCGTGTAAGATGTCAAGTGACTCGCAGCGAGTTTTAACAAGCTCCATTTGTTCAATCTCCTGTTTAAACATTCCGTACACATCGTAGCATATCCTTAAAGAGGCTGCCCTATCTTTTAATTAAGTCCCAGACTAATGTGGCACTTAATTGACTAATCAGGAGATTTTGTTTTCTGTAATTTACTGGAAAAACCAGCAGCACATAAGCTTTTTAATATCAACTGAATGGGACAGTCACAGCTGCCGCAGAAATTGAAGGTGTCGCTAGGGAAGGGGGATGTTGGGCAGGGGGTCTCTTTATCCTTGGTTTAGTCTGCGACTAAAATTCTTTGACAGCGCTACAATGTGTCAGTTGTGGGCAGATTTCTTTGTTTGTCATAATGAAACTGCCTTCGTAAGCCATTCTACTTCTACAGTGTGACAATTTAGGAACTTACTTGATTTCCATGTTCTGAATATTTTATAATTTATGCAAAAAAAAAAAAGAATCAATATACCGTACCACAAAAAAGCAATTTGAGTACAGCAAAATTTCTATCCCATGTATTTAAAACTAAATTTTCATTGGCAAAATAAATTAATAAATGATCTAAAATAAAATAAAATACCGATAATTTATGCAAAAAAAAAAATCAAGATATTGCAAAAACTATTTTAGAATAAAGCATTTCAATTTCTTGTGTCCGGGAAAACAGAACCTTCATTGCCAAGCTAAATAAATTAAGTCAATGGCATGTCAAATCTGGCTAGCATATTTACTCAAGTCTGTCAGTGTGAAGATCTGATAAAATTAACTTTTAAAAGTTAATTAAAAGTTATTCTTGAATAGAGCTGCATTTCCGTGCCATGTGTTCAAGAAAACATTGTCATTGGCTAAAAATAAAATAAATAAATAATATATATTTTTTGGTTACAAAGGTAATTTATGCAAAAAACTATAATTAAGCAGCATTTGAAACCCATGTCTCTAAGAAAACAAGAAAAAAACATTTTGCAAAAACTATTTTTGAATAAAGCAGCTTTTTTTATCACAAAAAAGGCTCATTACTTGTATAATAGTTTAGTTCAAATGTTTTTCAAGTTAAAGACAAAAATACAGCCAAAATCAAACACATGCACTGGTAATACCCCTAAATAGTGCATAAATACAGGTTGTAAAAAGGTCTGGGTGGTAGATAGAGGTTTTTGTTTACTGTAGCCGTTAAACAAAGCTCTAATTCAAGCGAAATGATTCCAGCATGTACGACAGAATCTGTGGGATTTAATGATGTGTATCAATGCCTTTAAGACATAACAACTGGCTTGTATAGTGAGTGGAACTGTTGCATGGAGTGCAAATGTTTGAAACTGTCCACAGATGCCTTATAGGACTTCTGGTGAGACGCAACAGCTTGTGTGTGTGTGTGTGTGTGTGTGAGAGAGAGTGTTTTTGGACAGCTAGCTTTAATTTCATGTCAACATGGCCCAGAAGAAGAAGAGGAGTTTAACCTTAGATCATAAAAAGGGCTTATTCGAGTTCACAGTGTCAGGCTTCGACATGCATGGATTCTGAGTGAATGGAGAAGTCCTGTCAGGAAGGTTGCTTTGAGGGCAGCAGATCTGAAAAGTCTGTAAACAATGACTCATCGGCCAGAGCGAAAAAGGAAGGAAGGCAGATCTCCTGTCCATGTCGCTCACAGGAAGAACACTGCGGCCTGGACACAGACACAATCAGGCCTCTGTTTTAGTCTTGCTAATCTGAGATTCATGCTTCACGAGAAGCGCCCATAGGCCGGCCATGCTGTGTAATACACAGAAGGGGTTTTCCTATCCACTTTTTTCTGTAAAAACTTTTTCAGCAGAAAGAGACTTTTTCTGCAGTGCATGTTATGTGATGCATGTGGGCTAGGCAATAAATTTTATTGCAGTCTCGATATGATATTTAGTGATGATAAGCTCTGGACATTTTTGCTCAATATGGACTAATCTAACAGTCTATCACGCATCAGAAATAAAGGCAACAACAGCCAGTCAGTGCATGTAGCTAGTAAGTCTGCATGTTTTGTGTCTCAAACACATGTGACGCCTGATGTTTTCAATGTCTGCGTCATGAACTTCATCTCCACAGCTGCTCTGAGAGACACCTTTCAGCTTTTCACCGTTTCATTTGAGAAAAGCTTCCGTCAAATACACAATGAAACTCAAATGTTTCATGACAAACAGCCAAAATAAAAGTTTGATAACAGTATAAATGTATTAAAATTTACTTTTCAAAGTAATAATAATAGTATTTTTTATTTTTAAGGAATATTGTACACCCAAGAGATATTCATTCTTAATTTTTACGGTTCTGTTGTGCATCTTATTTGACAAAATAATAAAAAATACAGTATTTTATTGTAAATCAATTGTTGCATTCATTTCATTACATTTAAAAGTTTTATTAATTAATTTTTATTATACACAATTTTTGATGATAAATTTGTATTAAATCATAAAAACACATAATTTAGGGGCTCTATTGGAGTTTAATTGTGAAAAGCATTTCCTTCCCCATTATAATGATGATAAATATCATATGATATGGAAAATAATATCATGATAGTATTTTTGATACATATTGCCCAGCCCTAGCCAGTTCACATACTATCCGTTATGCAAAAGAAGAATTAGTGCATAAGAAATAAGAAATATGTCAAAGGTGACCAGATTGCATAATTTTTCTGGTAGAATTTCAAAGTGTGCATTCTTTCATTGTGCTGTAAAAGATGAGGTTGTGGCATAATTGTTTTGTTTTGGCTGATTCTTTCTCGTTGAATGTCCTTTTTTGTATCTGAAATATGTGAGAAGCTGTTTTAGTGTTGACTTAAAATATATAAAGCTACATGACTTGGATAAGCTACATTTTAATGCTTGCATGTGATGATGGAGACACAGTTTTATGGTGTGGTTTTATGTGTCACCACTGGTTCATTGTCTTACGACATATTCAAAAGTATGTACTTCATCATCAGAGATGTACATACTATTAGTGTGATTTGGAACACAGCCACGCTCATTAGCTGCAATAAATATAACAGAGAATCAGTGTATAAAGTAAACACACAGAGTCATTAAGACAGCAGTGAAAATACATCAGACGTTTATTAGCATAAACACTTCAACCAATATACGTGCTTTGAGGTAGACGCTATCACACGTATGCGGCAAACATACAAGAAGAAAAACAAAATCCCTGGATAAATAATTAAATCTCTTGTGACCACGCACAAAGCTTCTGTGATACATTAATTGGGTGAAATTAGCATGAATTAAAGCAAATAAGTGTAACGTGTAATTTATTACTTTCTAAGCATACTTTCGGCGTGGAAGTCTCAGATTTCCCCCAAGATTGCTTTAACAGCTATAATGCATTTCTTAATTTACTCTGTGGAAAATCAATTTTTTCAGAGTTCATTAAGCACCAATATGTTACAATGCAGCTCCCCAGAGCATGCGGCTACAGAAAAACATTATGCAAATTGCTGCGAGTGCATTCTCAGTATGTAAATAGATACTAACACCAGTGTCAAGTCTCTGTGGAAAGCTTTGTTAGTGAAACCTTTTGTTTCACTGCTTTTTGTGATATTGCAGATGAAAATAGCTTTCGCCTTGTTGCTTTCGAGCAATGTGTCTACAAGTTATGCAGTTTGCAGCATTCTTTGCTTTGGTTTTGCATCTGATCTGTCATTTTTGGCAGTGCTTCTGAATTCTCTCGCTCACGTGGACTATAATTGAAACATTCTGGTCCGTGCCGAGTGGCTGTCCGTGCCAGCGAGGGGCCGTTGTCCAAAGACCTCACCATGCAGCCAAACCTTGAGTAGAAAACCCCCTCTGTAAAAAGTGGAAGTCCATGTTTTAAAGCAGTAACAGGCCACAGAGTGAGCCCACAGAGCTTTAATATGATCATCAGTTTACACTCAAATATGCTCTTTTCCATTCCTTGGCCTTAATGTTTATGTACCCACATGAGAGTTTCATGGCACAAGCTCCATATCTACCTCTCTCTCTCTCTGTGTGTGTTTTATTTTCTTCTAAATCTGTTATGTAGCTCTTTTGAAATTCTGAAAGATTTGCAGTTGAGAAGAACGTCAAGGAAGTATCATGGATGGTATCAGATAATGCTATATATCAATGCAATATTATATTTATTTCAATCATATTTCACCTCATGCAAAACAAAGAAATAAATTCAATTTTTCCATCTATTCTATATATTTTTTTTTTTCATAAGGTGAAATCTTCACAATTAGCATGATGCTAAAATATAAATAAAATAATAAATGAGCGAATGTATGAAGAAATAACTTCAATAAAATATTATTAGTATGCATATATGTGTATATATAATAAAATATATAAGTAAATTAATTAATAAATAAGTAAATAAATGAATAATAATTATTTTTTTAATTAATCATCACTGTATCACAGTATGTATGTCTGGCGTGCATGTACTGTACATGTATTACAAATTTAAAAAGACAGTTATACTAATAGTAATATTAGTAATAATACAATTTGTAGCACTTTTTTTGCATTTTTTATTACAGTACTGAAAATGGAGAAATTCTCAAACATCTCCAAAAAATAAATAAAATGTACTTAAATAAATACAATAATAATGATCTTGGAGTGAAATATAACCTAGTCATTTATATTATTTATTAAATAAATAATTTATTATTTATTAATATAAAAATGTGATTCATTGTCAACTATTATTCTGAAGTATTTCTAGATTGTAATGTGTGTTCAGGAGCAGTGGCTCTCATCTGTGCTGCTATAGAATGAGTCACTTCACAATAATCATGTCTTTAACGTCACTTGTTCTTAAGTGAAGCATTATTATACAGTCTTGAAGTCCCATCTCTGTCAAACCACCGTCTGAGAACAAGAGCATCACCCAGCTCTTCAGGACACATGCTGCATTTAACGTCTTTCTATCTCTGTATGATCAGGGAACAGAAGTACGTCCTGTAAAGGACACTGATGACTTCACCCTAAGAAAACAGAATTTGGAGAAAAATAAAATGGAATTTTGGAAAAAATAAAATGGATTTCATAGGGCCCTATTGACCAACTGTGATTCACTCTTTGCAGTCACACATGTGCAAATTGAACTTGTTCCAGCACTTCCAGTATTTTTCCTATTTGTGATCAGTATGTTTGGAGTAACCTAGAATATCTGCCAAGAAAAACATGATTATGAGCCACATGAGTCATTGAGCATCTGTTAAAATCGCACTGTTTTTGTAGAGAAATTATTGTAGTTAATGTGTGTACTACCTTGGTTAAAAAGAACCATAGTGTTACCAAAAGTGTTCTCTGATACCATTGCTGAAGCATGTTACTTCTAATAAGATGTCTTTAGAACCAACATTTGAAATAGATGCTTCTAGGTCTTGCAGTTTTTGTGGTTTGCTGCACAGATGTTGTGTTTTGTGGTTGCTCAGGACAGCTGAAGTCTTCTCTACTGCCGCCCGTGTGCTCCTAAGCTGGAGGAAGTACTGCTAGCCTAAAGAGGAAGAGAGAACCACAGGCAACAGGAAAGAAAACCCGCACTGATCCTCTTTCTGTGCATCTCTGACATAATGCCAGTTTTTTTTTTTTTTTTGCTTCCTGCAACGGCTGGAATTTAGTCGTTACATTCTCTTTTTTTCATGACCACATACACACACTATAGCTATTGTTTGTATTTTTAAATAAAAGTGAAGTGAATGGTAGAATAGAAATTATGAAGTAACCAAAAATATTTGGCAAATCAAAACTCTTATTTTAGTCTCTTAAGTGATCCTCCTGAAAGTCATCCTTGAAAGTCATTTTCCATCCCAATTTGACCCAACTTGTCCATAAACAATCTAAATAAAAAACAGAGTGAAAAAAAATAATTATAAAAAAAATATTATTATTAATAATGGATTTTATTTATAATGCACTTTTCTCATATCCAAAGTGCTACAATATTAAAAATATAAAAATTAAAATATAAAATAGTTTTGTAAAATATATATGCACAGTTTATATTTTCATTAAAAGAGACATAAATTCTCACATTTATCAAACTAAGCGAACTAATAATGAGATATATCTAATTAATCATTCTTAGTTCTTTTGAGAATTAGTTTGAATATATAATATAATATAATACAACAAATAACATAATATAATATATAATATAATATAAATATCTGTATATAACTGTATATCTAATATTTGATCTTGCTCCAGTAGATGTCATATTCAATTTACAAATGAAAATGAGGTTCTGATGGTCAGATGTATGGTCTGTTCATTATGTCATACTGCCTTAAGGTCTTAGGTCCTGTTTAATTTCCACAACTCATTTTCCAGAGTTTATGACCACTGGAAATTTGACGTTTTCAGTGTTTTTTGGCTGAAAGGGATGGCATATTGAACAGGCTGTACTTTTATCCCAAAGCCTCATTTTCATTTGTTGAATTGAATATGGCATCTACTCTGACTAAAGTCTACGAAAGTAAAGTGTAATATTCACCACAGTGTTTGAATCTCCGGTCTCACCATGCTGTGAGTGCTATGGAGTCTATACCACATTATAATAGATGTCAAATAAGACCCACCAGACTGACTGGGGGGGAAAATGAGCAGCAAGGGTTAGACATGCAGGAGAAGTCTGCCATCACCTTGGCATGCTCCATTAAATGCCTGTGTGTGTGTGTGTGTGTGTGTGTGTGTGTGTGTACTGGACCCCAGCTGCAGTCGAGCAGCCCAATTGCCTCTCCCCTGACAGGTAGTCATGTGTCCAGAGTTGGGCTTTGGGAGTGTGAGATGAGTTTAAGCCCTTGGGCTAAAGACACTCAACCCAATGGGAGATCACAGAGCTCTCCAAAATCAGCAGTCTGGGAATGGCACATTGCACTGGAACTATCGCTCATGGCAGCTGTCCACATCAATATGACACGTAAACACACTGGGAAGATGCATGAATGTGATAACAAAATGGAGCCAAGAATTTTGACCTATCGGGGATCAATCAGCCGACAAACTGAAAAAAAAGTCTCGTTCTTTGTATGTTTTGACAGTATGTTTTTAGAGGGTGAGTTCACCCTAAAAACGAAAATTGTCGTTCACACACCTGCGTGTCATGCCAAACCTGTTTGACTTTTTATTATTATTATTTTGCAGATGTTTAGCTTTCTGAAGTCATGATAACTTTGTGATAACACAAAAGTTCAGAGTCAATAAGATTTGTTTCTGAAACAAGTCTCTTATGCTCACCATGTCTGCCTTTATTTGAACCAAAATACAATAAAAACAGCAATATTGTGAAATATTTTAACAATTTAAGGTAACTGATTTCTATTTAAATATATTTTAAAATGTAATTTATTCCTGTGATCAAAGCTGAATTTTCAGCATCATTACTCCAGTCTTCAGTGTCACATGATCCTTCAGAAATCATTCTAATATAATGATTAGCTGCTTAAGAAACATTTCTTATTATTATCAATGTTGAAAACAGTTGTGCTGCTTAACATTTTGTGGAAACCGTGATACTTTTTTCAGAATGTTTTGATGAATAGAAAGTTTAAAAGAACAGCGTTTATTTGAAATGGAAAAGTTTATAACATTATAAATGTATTTACTCTCTCTTTTGATCGGTTGCATCCGTGCTGAATAAACCCTAATCTTTTCATTTCCACAGAAGAAAGAATCGTATGCAGGCTTGGAATGATAGGATGGTGAGTAAATGATGCATTTCATTTCATTTCCTTTTAGTAGTTCAAGTACTCTAAATGATTTTCATCTTACTTTCTGTATCCCACTGGGTTCAGGTTTTGTTTACTGATGTTAATTTTACCTTTTGTTTAAGTCTAAAGTGTTTGCATGCATTTCCAGTGGGACACTCAGAGAGAATTTTCCTGTCATGCTTGTTTATGTGATGTACCCTCAAATGAGAGTGTTTTATTCCTCTATGTGGTCCTCCATTGTGTTCCTCAGCTTGCCACTTTGATGGATCCACCTGAGAGATTCCTCTAAATGGGTCTTTTCCCCCAACAGCCTCTCTGCTCTGGGCTTGTTTACTGACAAATTTCCCCATAGCAACAGTACATTTCTTTTTCTTGGTTTATTTTCGATGTACAAAGTTAAGACTGTTAAATTAGGAAACAGAAACATTTATTTCTCTCGTTCTGATTCGCACACGTCTGTCCTCTGGAAGAAAATGGAAATACGGGCCCTTTCTCAATGTCCCCGGCTCCCAGCTCTTGCTGTCTGGTTTGCCTAATTGCACTAGAAGTAGCCAGCATGCTAATTGCACAGGGCCCCCTGTTGTCACAGCATTTACATGGGCTGCTTGATTCAGAATTTAATCTGCTTGAAGGGTTTGGATTTCATGCTTGCTTTAAATTCAAACACCCCTTGGGATTTAATATAGCATAGAATGAGAGGACGAAGGGAAAAAATGTGACTAGTTTTGTTTGTTTGCAAATTGTTGGCACACATTTGCATGTATTTAAGTAAAACTTATGCACTAAAGTATCAGATCACTGGCTGATTGTCAAGGTTTGGCCCAAAGTCATGCCATTTTTTCTTTTTAATACCAGGGGTGCAAACTTGTCACCTTTCGGCGAAATTCGCCGTTTTCACCTTGAAATAGGACATTCACGTGAATCGTGTAGATCTGTAAAAAAAAAAATGAGGAGGAGAGGGGGGGAGAGTCGTCGTCGGATCTGCGAGTCATCTGCGTCACGTCACCTGCATTGTTTTTTTCCCCTGTTGGCAATGGCTGTTTTCTAACAGTTTGGACTTGAATAAAGAGAGAAAACTTGCACTTAACCTTTTCACAGGCATTTTGTTTTCATAGTTAGACAGATATTGTGATGTATCATTATATGATTGTCTAGCAATATATCGATTATCGCAGAATCGCTGTATCGTGATTATATCGTATCGTGAGGTACCCTGCAATTCCCACCCCTGTGTGTATATATATATATGGGGGGGTGGTTTCGTTTGTCACCTTTTTCACTCCTGACGAGTTTGCACCCCTGAATACACACTGAAATATCTCTGAGCGGAGAAGATGTGCAGGCTGGCCCTCGATCCTGACTATTGGAAAGCCGGACGAGTTTATGCTGTACACAGTTTGTGGCCTAGCCTGGTGTTTCACGTTTGATCCGAGGCTGAAGGAGCTCACGATACGGTGAGATATGAGCCCACGTGCCGCAAAGCAATCAAAGACAGGCAGCTATTTCAGATTCGGCGAGGTTCAGTAAATTCGAGTTCAATACGACCACCGAGGCCACACATGACCGTATCGCTGAAATCACAACCGTAACTCCTCAACCGAAGCAATTCCCACAGCGGCAGAAAACTCCAAGATGGTTTGTGCTGTAGTTTTCAGTCTAAGCTTTAATATTCTGTGGCTTTATTAATGGAAAACACTAAGCAGAGATGTGTAAGCGACCCTTTAGGTGACCTAGTTGTCAAACGCTGGCCCTCTGCTGAGACTTCCCGGTTTGATTCTCTTTTTTTTTTTCCAAGGCAAACTGTTTGTGTCTCGGAAAAAAAACATGCCGTCATATCAAGTCTGCTTGCTCTCTTTCCCTCCCTTTTTCTCTCTTGCTCTGTCGGGGCAGACGGGGAAGGCTGACAGCAGTCCGGAGAGAGCTGTTTTAGACTCTCAGCGGGCCAGGCAACAGAAGAATAATGAAGCCATTGTGGCTGTGTCCAAATTCCTCACCCTGAAGCCCTTTCTAGAAGAATAGTGCCCACTGTGTGGAGATTTACTCCGCCGCAATACTCCGAGGACCAGAGGAGGCTCGGAGCTCCTATTTGGAGAGGAGATGTTGATGTTGGATGGCTCTGTCGAGGTTGTACGGCGGGAAGAACGAGGGAGTCGCCCCTGTCAGGCAATATATAGCATACGTCTTATGTAAGACAGATGCAGTCTGGGGTAAAACGTGCACGACAGCCATGCAGAGACGGACACGGTGCCGCTTCCTGCGCTCTCAAATGCTTTTCAGTGACGTTCCCGGGTTCTGGATCAGGTTCTTTTGTGCTTAGATATCCGGTTCCAAATTTTCCCCACCGTCTCCCCCCTCCGTTTCACTGTCACCTCCCATTATGTGAGAACCGGCGAGCTCCCGTTGACTTCACCCTGAACCCAAGGAGCCGTGCGCAGTCCGCAGAGGACCGCACCGCACGTCAGCACTGACAGCCCCAAACTGAAATAGCTCCACTCATTAACTCGTGGAAAAAAGTGGCAGCGCTCAAAAGCTAGGCTTATTTATCAGCGTGCCATGCCATCTGCATGCCATATTGTGCTCTAAGATTTACAGCGCTGTCTCCTTGCCTCCCTTAGTTCAATAGATGCAGTTGGCAACTCAGCGGCGCTGATATCAACCCAATTATAAATATTTATAATCTGCACATTTAAAAAAAAAAATCCTGTCAATCACAAAGACAAGGCCAGATAAGCTCAGAGTGAATCCGGGATGCAATTTGCATGCCACAGAACTTGTGATCCATTTTGTTTTTTTGTACTTTGCACACAAGACGCTCTCTGCGCAGATTAAATATAGAAGTTTTGTTCTCGGAGAGAGCCAAGCTTATTTTCCTCTTCTCTGCATGTTGATGCTACGCTGATGGCGATTCATTATTGAGAGGGAAAACCATCGTAACTGAGCTCCGGTTTGTTATGTGCCCTTTTTTGTGTTCTTGTCATCTATTTTGCATGGTTTTTTGTCAATCAGTACAGAGAAATAGCTCTAGTGTTCTTGCTCTCTTAGGGTGCGTGTTTGTTGCGATTGGAGTCTGAGCTGCTGGAGTGCAAAGTACCACATCTGTGAGTTCAGTTTGACTCATATTTGTTCTCTAAAAGTTTTCATTTTCTGAGCAACTTCAAAACTTAAACATTCATCACACTCCTCTATGGGCAAATGTTTATTGTAAGATTGTTTTTTTTAATGATTCTTTTAATAAAAAACTTTGGAGTCAGTAAGAAATATTTTTTTATATTGATGAGGATGTAGTAAATACAAGACATTTAGGTTGCACTTGATTTTAAAGGGATAGTTCACCCAAAAAATCCTTCGACCTTCAAGACCTTCGTTCATCTTCGAACGCAAATTAAGATATTTTTGATGCATTCTGACAGCTCTCTGACCCTCCTATAGACAGCAATGTAATTACTACAATCAAGGTCCAGAAACGTAGCAAGGAGATCAGTAAAATAATCCATGTGACATCAGGGGTTCAACCGTCATTTTACAAAGCTACGAGAATACTTTTTGTATGCAAAGAAAACAAAAATAACGACTTTATTCAACAATTCGTCTCCTCCGTGTCACCCTAGCGCCATTTTGGAGAGTATCCACTGAACGTAAACAGAGTATGTTTACCTCCAAAATGGCAGAATTTTAATTTTTGGGTGAACTATCCCTTTAAGGTGTCCTTGTGTCCTTAAGTACTGAGTAATATTAATTAACTACATGTACTTACTATATGGTTAGGGTTAGGATTAGGGTTTGTCTTAGGGTTACTTGCATGTAATTATGCATAATTTATTGTTATTATAATAGTAAGCACATGTAACATGCAAGGACACCTTAAAATAATGTGTTACCGACATTTATAATGTTATAAATGATTTCTATTTCAAATAAATACTGTTATTTTGAACTTTCTATTCATTAAAGAATACACAAAAAATAAGCAGCACAATTGTTTTAAATATTGATAATAATACATGTTTCTTGAGCGTTAAAGCAGCATATTAGGATGATTTCTGAAGGATCGTTTGACACTGAAGACTGGAGTAATGATGCTGAAAATCCAGCTTTGCATCATAGGAATAAATTACATTTTAAAATGTATTAAAATAGAAAACAGTTATTTTGTTTTTGTAGAATATTTCAATATACCGCTGTCTTTACTGTATTTTTGATCACATAAAATGCTGCCTTGGTTGACATAATTCTTTCAAAAACATTAAAAAAAAAAAAATCTTAGAGTACATTAGAACATTAGAGTACATTTAGTATATAAAAAAATTTGAGTTGTGTGTACTGTTTTGTAATAGTTGTCAGGCAGTGCTATGCATTTGCTTTGGTGTTCTGGGGATGTTACTAGGTGATAGCTAGGGCGTTCTTGGGGCCACATCCAAGTCTTTTTGATATTCTACTGTAGATATGGCTTTTTTCAAAAAGTTTATCTGCCAGAAAAAAAGTTGTAAGTCTGATCACTTAGAAAAGTAATAACTTGGTTTGGGGTGTCAGTCACATGTGTTGTTGAGGTTTGATCAATTCCCTAATCTTAGTATGATAAATAAATTCTAGGCTATTTCTAGATAATTGCCGTGTGTTGTTTCAACTCACTCGAACCAAGTCTACAAACCGCAGGCACGGCCACCTTTCTTCCATCCAGGAGTTCAACTTTATTTAGAGGCTGAAATTCATGTGGCAAAACCACAGCGACTCTTGTTGTGTGGCATTCTCGGCTGATTTCATGCTTTGCTGATTGAAAATTAGGCCCCTGCGTATTGGCGAATGAAAAGAGAGGGAGGGATAGCTCCTGTTATCGCCTCAGGACACTCCACCCCGACAACAAGAAAACTAGAGCAAAGGAGGCTGAGGCGCTGCCTGCTAATGCACTCTAAACAAGATGATGAGCACTCGCAATCCCCATGTGGAGCGTCTGCAGGCTTCAAAAATATCGGCAGTGTTTTTGTCTCTTTCTCACTCTCTGCCTACTCATACAGTGTTGTAAACCATAGTTATGTGTCTGGCCTTTTAAACAGGCTCCAAACGCATCCCATGCCTCTGAGGTGATTTGACTGGCATGTCATTTGCATTCTCTTTGACCAGTGAAGTACTGAGGAGAAGACGGTTAAAGTGCTCCTCTGATGGCGTTTGGAGTCTCTTGGTGTGTTTTGCACAAAGTCATTTGAAGTGGGTATTCAAAATATAATATTGTGTTTCTGCATTATTTTGTTCAAAATTAATCTGGCCTCCTTGAGCATCAGTGACAGTTTTCTGTAACAGTTGTGAGTGAGAATTATTTGTCCTGAGCAGTAAAGCCTCATGCGATTCTTAAAAATCATCTGGGTCCTATACGCTCTTTGGTTTCCCAGCATGCTCTGCACATATGAGTTTCTTCCCTCATCGGCTCAATGATGTTGAAATCAGGCTTTGCCACTCAGAATGATTGAGAGAATACAGCTATCACAACAGGCTACAAATAACCATTAATGCTTGAGAAAGTGAGACACAATGTCAAGAACAAAGGATAAGCATCTAAGCAGGATAATTTTGGTAAACACACATTTTAGCATTAAAATTGTTAAACATCTTACTTATTTTGGAACTGGCATATAAAATATATGAGAAGAGGTTGTATTTATTTCTGCAGCCTGCTGTCATTTATCATTAGAAAATTATTTTGAATAGTCAGTTTTTAAAAATAACCAAAAATCACATTTACTGTAACAGTCTCAGTGAAGCATTACAGGATGAACATTTATGATGAATGTTTCGAAAATATAATTGTGGTAAATTACACTTGTTAACAAGACTAGTGTGAAATTGTTTAGAGATAATTGCTTTTTCTCTTATTATTTAGAGTAAACTCACTAGCTGCATGAAGATACAATAATGCAATATATGTAATCAAATGCAGACGGTTCTTTCATGAAATATATCTCATTATAGAATCAATTAATCCAAATAGTTGTCAATCATTTAACTCAAAATTGAGCACTTAATTCAACAGACAACCTTATTTCAATGAAATGAGATATGGTAATACATCTAAACCAGTTTAAATCAGTTTAAACTTTAGTATGCTCAATTTATGATATAAATGGGCAAAATTCATGTCTTTCATTACTCGGATGTTTTCGGCATGTGTGGTGTACTTGTTCTTTGTTTTCAAGTGATGTCGGTCTCATTCCTGTCAGAGAGGTATAACACTATACCTCACAGGCGCTGGTATTTACTGCTTACCCATCATCCTCTATTTCTTTTCCAGAGACTTCAGCTGTAACCTGTGTGTGTTCAGAGGTTAAAATGACCTCACCTCAAAATTACCTGAGAGTTCTGTGACACAGAGCAGCAGCTGGGATTGTTCAGAGAGTCGGCTGCGCTGGAAACTTCATTTCATGCCATGAACGGCGCTTCATCATTGTAACAGTAAGGTTCAAGTGACTGTTTAATGGTACAGTATTGTGTGACACTATAACAACTTTTTTCACCCAAAAATGAAAGTTCTGTCTCCATTTACTCACCTTTGTGTCTTTCCAAGTGTGTATTTAGCATAAAAGTGGCCCATATTACTTGTTCATAGTCTGAACCCATTCAATAGGCCAAAATATAAGCCATTATTTGCCTAAAAACTTCTATTAAAATCTAATTTGTGTTTGTGGACATTCAAATATGGTTCACGAAAGAAACATTATGGCATTTTTGATGTAAATGATTACAAGGACAATTGATTCTCATGTGATTTATGACCAACTAACTGTACCACAATTCAATATGTTAATCTAAGCAAATAATGACTTGAATTATTTTTTCCTTCCTCACGTAAAGGTTTCTCAAGACCTTGGAATTTTTTTTATTTACAGGTTTTTTATGATACTTTTTTTGTTCTATCTGGCATTTTTGGATAAACATTCTAAACATTAAACAATATTTTATGTTCCATAGAAGAAAAACAGACATACACATACAGGTTTGGAATGATGGGAGGGTGAGTAAAAGTTTTAACTATTTTGAAAAAAAATTAACTCTTTCAATGCAGAAGCTTCAGAGTTCAACAGAATCTAAACATTTCAATGATAAATTCAAGCTCACTTTAAGCACAGAATGCACTGAAAATGCAGTTTGAAAGGACTTTTAAAGGTGGCCAGAGATATCCTAACCTTAAAGGCAGGTCTTTCTTAATTACTATGACCTTACAACTTCCCACCGCCCCACAACCAGAAACACAGCAGCACTTTTCCTGTGATAGATGAGCCTTCAGTCATTTTTTAGCACATGTGGGTGTGTGGATGCTGGTCCGCTTCATATCACACACCGTTGCCCTCCCAGCGCCATCCGCCTTACCCCACGCAGGAGCGACGGGCTAGAGACAGTGAAAGAATTAAAAGAGCGCAGCAGCGCCCTGTCACACTGCCTCAGTCTGTCAGTACTCCATCTCTCTCTGTCCTGGAGGCCATTATAAGCCTGGAACAGGACACCATCTCGGCCCACCCCCTCCCGGACCCTCAGCGTCAGTATTCTCAGGGACTAGAGGAGAGGAATAATGACGACTGGTGTGATAGCGCCTCTTCCTCACCGGGTATCTCACCTCCAAGCTGTTCATTTGTACGTTGATGGTGGGATCTGAGGAAGAGGGCTCAATCATTCGCCTCAACACTGATTCACCCTCACCGTTCTGAATTTACTCTTACCGGGGGGTGAATTATACTCTCGCTCTCACACACACTCACGCATGCACACGCCACTTGATTTCTGACTAGGAGCGCAGGTGATTTGCATCCAGCAATCTTTCCATTACACACCACTTGGTCACAAAATTGAAATTCTATTTGATTACATGTTTTTACAGTGGATTGCCTCTTGCGATATTAGCATAGTGGTTTTTCATCAATGTGTTGTGAAGTTATATCGTTTTCTTTCTTTTCTGTTTTAGACTTGTCTTTTTATGAATATTGTTGTTCATTCAAAAGAAAAAAGTAAATGCGAATCATATATATATATATATATATATATATATATAACTGTTAATTATTTGTTCATTTTTTTTTACATTTTTATTTTTTCATTAAATCTATACAAAATAAATATAAAAAATGTAAATATGAGCAAAGGCAATAAACAGTTTTGTAGTGCAATGTCCTGTTCCTTTTTTAAATTTCAAATAACATTGCTAATGCTGTTTTGAGAATCCAATTCAAAGAACATCAGAAATGTTTTTTTTTTTAAACAATCTGTTATATAGATAAATTTGAACGAAGTTTAGGCTGTTAGATGAAATTGTACAAAATGAGACCAGCACCGACAACGCTCCCCAAAAAAGTTCCTGGCTTTTCACGGAAAAGTACATTTTTAACCATGCGAAATGCTGAGTTCTTTCTTAATAGTCTCTATTCATTTTCAAATGAGTTGATTAGCCAGCACAATGTCGGTGGATTCAGGGGCCCATTACACATTTATGACAGTAAATTACTGTACATTTACAATCCAAATGAAATTTCATGAGAGTTGATATTGGAAAAAAGCCCTGTGTGTATCTCCTCTTCATTTTGTGTGGCTGCAAATGCGTCACATCAGCGCCCCCTGTGGTCAGTCCTGTAACTGCAATGGGGGGGATGGTGTTGAACCAGCATCTCTGTAACTGTTCCTAACCGAGAGGAGAGGTGCTTTATTTTAAGGATGTGCTCATTTACATTTATGCTCATTCAGTGTGCTGTATTGCATGTTCATTAAATATGTTCAAACATTACAGAGACGTGTAATGAAGAGCCCATCTCGGCCTAAAGATCTGTAGGAACGGATTCTGTTTGAGTGTGAGCAGGTACGTTGAATCCACTCTGCGCTATATCAACTGGAAGTTTATGTTGGGCTGCACAGGGATCCTCCGTTTTCTTTCCTCCCAAAGTGCCACTCTGTTTTGGCTTCTTTCGTTTTCCATACATCAGTTTAGCAAATGAACAGTGACACACATTAGTATAATCAGGGGCAACTTTTTCCTGTAATGCGATCTTTAAGGAGAGACCAGGAGCGGGGCAGCCTCACGCTTGTGCTGCTCGTCCCACAGCTCTCCTCCTCTAAATTATTCATCATCCAATCAATCATCTTCTCTTTGTTTTGGACCCCAGTGCAGGAGATGAAACGGCAGACTGCCAGAGCTGTTTTTCTTCATCTGAGGTCTGGAAAACATGATCTACTCAGATTACACTCACCCCCAAAACACACACCTCCAGTACCCACGTGCTTTCAGGAAATACACACACACAGGCAAACAGACACCCCTGAGTCTTGCATCTGTATACATACCTATAGTGTAGATGTACCTATAGTGTATTTCATGTACACCAAACACCACTTCCATTGCAGTCAATCACATACACAGCTTTTTATAATAATGATCATGATGATGATGATCAATGTTATTATTAATGTTATTTATGTGTATATTTATTTTTGTCATTCTTTTTATGTATTCATGTATTTCAGGCTTTTCTGGAATCAAGAACATCACCTCAAACTAGCTTCGGTTTTATTTTCCGCAGTTCTTTATTTTAAGTTTCTTTTCAGTTTGTTAATAATATTTAATATTTTTCTGTTTAAATGTATTTTATTGTATTTATAAATGTATCATTTTATTGTATTTATAAAACGTAAAATTTATTTTTACATTTAATTACATTTGATCCATTTCTCATTTTTTAGGGCTTTTGAGGTCTTCATGAGAGACAATTTTAGAGAGAAACCATGATGAGGAGACGTAAAATAGATGAGGAAACAGGCCTGACTCGAACCTGTGTCACCCATGTGAGTACCAGAGCTATGAAATTTCAAAAGCATGCATGTTACTTGACATATTTTGTCTTTCCGAACAGTGAAACTGCAAATTGACCACATTTAAATAGATGTTAAACACCATAATTAAGCATTAGGTTGTGCTGTATTGTGACTGGAACTCTACTTTTTTTATATTGTGCATGTATTGTCTATCAGAGACTCCTTTATATGATTCGGATTTCCACAAAAATGGGAATGAAAAAAAATATATTGAATTTCTGACCAGCTGCCTGCTTATTAGCTGTAATAATGCGTTCTGCCATGTTCTTGTTCTTCTCGGCCCTTTTAGCAGCTCTGCGGTAAACATGGCGTTTTCAAACACACTCAGCAGCGGCTGGGTGAACACAAGTGTGCTTTTGTTTATTAGTTGCGTACCAGCTTGCGTCTCCATCCCTGCGTTACATCCCCAGCCTCTTTTCTCGCCTCTCCACGCAGAGCTTTGACGGACGTCACCACGCGGCGTAATAAAAGCAGCTAGGCTGTGTGATCTATCAGCTGTAACACAGAGGCCCGCTTAGCACATCCAAAAGGGGACCGTCTGCGTCTTTAAGCCTGTGTGGGAGTGGAGCACTAATAGGGGGAAATGTCTTGGACAACTGATTTGAAGATACTTCGCTCCGAGCACGGCAGGTGACGCGGTGTCTCCCCTTTTTGATGTGGCACAACACAGAGTCGCGTCGACTGATAGCTTCAAAACGCACAAGAGTGAGACCTTATTCAGCCTCCTGCTAGTGCGACATCAGAGGAGCTGACATCTATTATGGTACGGAAAGACAAGTGTTTGAAACCAAATTCAAGTGTGCGTGGAAGTGACAGGATTTACTACAGGCCCCGGCATCTTTTTTTTTTCTCGTTTTCTCTTTCTCTCCCCCGCACGCACACCCTCCTCCTGCAATCCCTTTTTTCTTTTTTTCTTTTCTTTAATAAGGTGGTTTAAACCAAGCATGTCTATATGAACTCCGCAGGAGAAAGCATGAAAGGGTGCTGCCAGCCCATGATGAAAATATTTTAGTCAAAAAGCCCGGTCAGTTCCTACTGACTGGAGACGGGAGGGGAAATGGAAAAACAGCAGACTCTTTCATGATGCTTTTGGTGGAAACAAGTTTATTTTCATATAGTGAGAAATCTTTAAAAAAAAAATCTGTTTTAATAAGAAAAACTTATTTTTGAATCTATTATTTTAGATTTTTATCTTTAATGAATAGTAATTAATTATTAATAAAATATAACTATTTTATAGTAGTGTTATTGAGGATAGTTATAGTATTTGAGTATCTCAGTATTTTGAGATATTGTTAATCTATGTAGCACAAATAAGTTAAATACTAAAATTCTGTCATTATTTATTCACCCTCCACTTGGTCCAAACCAGTATGAGTTTCTTTCTTCTGCTAAACACAAATATTTTATTTTGAAGAATGTTAGTAACCAAACAGTTGACGGTAGCCATTGACTTCCATAGTATTTTTTCCGCACTAAGTCAATGGCTGCCTTCAACTGTTTGGTTACTAACATTCTTCAAAATATCTTCTTTTGTTTTCAACAGCTGACAAAAAATCATACAGATTTGAAACAACTTGAGAGTGAGTAAGTGATTAAAGATTTTTTTGGGGGTGAACTATCCCTTTAAGGTTAATGCAAGTACTACAAGAAAGATTTTGAACCTTTTTACTAACCATTTGAACCCTTTTTAAGCTGTTAAACAACTGTGATCATCTGAATGTCTTTTTAAGTGTGTAGATATTCACCCAGTGAGTGCCAAACACATGTGTATACACACTTCAGTTGAGGAATGGACTTCGAGGTGAAATATTGCACAAGGGAATCGTAGCGAGTGAGCCGGACGTCTGGAGGCAGATAAATAGCTTCGGCTGGCGGTTAGGACACATCAGCCGTAAACAGTACCGGCAGCCATAAAAAGACGAACAGCTTTATTTCCCCAGCCCTTGCAGACACATCAGTGAGACGGACACAGCGCTCAGAGTAAATAAAACAAGCTGACTGGCGGGACGGTTAGACTGGGAGCAGAAACATCGCTCCAGGTCCCATAATAATGCCCCGTAGGGCTCACGTCAAGATTCTCCAGTGGGACTGAGCAAGTGCTTTCACCTCCCTGTTTGTCACTCGCCAACTTAACCCGGTATTCACACTGACACCAATAAAAACATAACATTTGCTTTCTTTTCAGTACTGCTTGCTTGTATGATTAAATTACACATTTATAAAATGCATAATTCTAGATTTAAAAGTTTATCGACGAGCCATTTTTGAACACTTTTTGATATAACGGCATCATTGACCACCTATCAGTTCAGTTAATTCAATTCCATGCAATTATAAACCAGTAAAAATGAACACAGTAAATGAACTACAGTTATGCTAATTCACAACATTTTCTAAAAATGGAAAATAATAAAAATGAAATGTAATGACTTATTAAACATGGGCTCTTTTGAGGTTTTAATGTTATTGATGATGATGATGATAATAAGAGACCCCAAAAGACCTCATGTTTAACAAATAATTGCATTTTTTATTAGTAGTAGTAGTATTAGGTATTTAGTAGTATTGGGCATTGGGTCTTTTGCATTATTGTCATTTATTACAGTAATTTTACCAGGTTAAGAGGGTTTTTGGCTCTGCTTCATGGTGCATAACTACACCAGTTAACTGTGGTAAAATCATAGCAATGTTCCGCAGGTTTTTGCTTATTTCTTTACTATAGTTAATGAGCATAGTCCTTGTTGTATTTAAAATATACAGTTTTTAATGAAAGAACAAGGTCTCAAGCTGTTCATGATTTTGATGTAGACATATATAAAATGAATGAGAGTAATATAATATTCCTGTACATTTTATGGTAAACCCATTAAGCGCTGAGACACATGATTGAGTGAACATATGAGTGTTGATTTAATATCTCTTGATGTTTATATTAATTAGGATTTAATTGTCAAAAATATTTAGCTCAGACATGCAAGTTGGACAAACGGGAAAATATTAGCAGCCCTCGCATTATTCCAGTTTCATCAACCTCGTTTTAATTAACCTCTTTGAATAATTAACCACACGTTATTATCAAATGAAGCAAATAATTGAGGTGCTGGCTCAATTTGTAATTTGACGATTTTCTACCTTTTTAATTCGCGTGTTTCCCACTTTGAAACCAAGGAAAAACATTTTACAGTAATGACCTTAATGAACACGGACTGCGGAGACGAGAGGGAGCCGGAATAACACCGTCTGTAGTCAGTGAACACAGTCAGACTGGTCAATCCCTTGAGGAGTCTCCGTCTCAGTGTGTGTGTGTGTGTGTTTCTCTCTCTTTCTCTCTCAGGAGGAGCTGATAGGGCTCAGGGGAACTCTGTGGAGAATCTCTACATGGCCCAGTATGGGGAGAAGACAGGAAACGGCCTTTCATTACAGTATAGAGGCTCACACATGGGGGAGCGATGTCAGAACGACTCTTTCCTCCAGTCTGCAGGCATCGCACCCGTCCACTGGTCTGCTAGGCAAATCCTCTCCCTTCAAACCACCTTGGGACCAGGATTACTGAGATTTTGAGAAGGTACCGTTCCCCTTTGTGCCCTCCAAGTGTTGACTTCCTCTTTGTGTCCGGTTAGCTGTGCAAAGCCACCTCTCGTAGCAAAGCGACTCACTGCACTATCAGCTGGCATTTAGAGTTCTTTGGTATAGAACAGACACCATATGGCTCGACTGACCCCGGTGTCAGATCTTAGCTGGTTGTAACACAGGTGCTCTTTCCCCTCCCGCTCACGTTCTGTAGGAGGGTGATGGTGGCCTTCCCCCAAGATGCTTCATCATGGGTCTCGCCGGGCTCTCGCTCTTTCAGGCGGACGTTTAACTGCCACGCAAAACTGAACGCTTCACTGCTTCTTCAATCATTCATATGACAGTTAGCAGCCAATGGTGGCTAATGATTTTCTGTCATGTTCGGCGCACGGCGTAACCACGTATTAGATATTGGCGACGGATGGACACATCAACTACTAAAATGGCTCCATTCCCAGGGCCATCAAAAGCACAGCTGTCCCAAAGTGGATGAAATATTCCGCCACCAGTACCTGCGTGCATACGGTTTGATTTTTATTAGTCACCTGCCCGGTGATCTTTTTTCAAAGCATGAACAAAGAGCCCTTTTAAACTTTTAAACCTTTTTTTGTATGTAAAGTGGACTCCCTGGTGGAAAAACTAAGTTATACTAAGTTTAGGTGGTCAAACTGTGTCTTGGAACATAGTTTAAGTCAGAAATGACATTTGCAACCCATTTTACTTCGTAATGTGTCATATTTCAGAGTAAAACAGAATATTCGATGTGAAAAGCATTACACGCTGGAATGGAGCCAGAACTGAATGTGAGTTCACGATGTCCCATCCTGAAACGCCACCGGATGCCACTTTTTAGACTTTTTTCTGGGAGGTGGAGGCTGAAGGTAAAGTTTGCCCTCAAGAGCATCTCAACGATGATGATTCTGATTTTCATTTGTATTTGCTCTACTGCATTAACTATAGGCAAGAAATGCTGCATTGCATACTAAAGTAGCCAAAAACAACAAGTAATTATTTGACTATTAGTTAACTTTATTTTTTCCATCCTTGCAGCCAGAAAGGAAGGTCAAAAGTCATTATGAAGTTTCCAAAGCCATATTTTTCTTCGTATACTGATGAATTGGACAGGCCAGGGACTTGTGTTTAGAAAGTAAGTGTGGCCATTTGTTGTCATATTACCTAGCCAGCACGAACCAGATTGACCATTTCCAATGTGAATAGAGTTCTGTACCAGAACAGAGCCAGACCTGAATGCAAGTTTGCGGTCTTCTAGCTCTAAACATCCTGACCAAGATTGAGGATGCACAGTATATATGAATCATGTTGTTTTTTGGATGTAATTAGAGATTTTGAATGTATTTATAATGATAAACTCCTTGATATGTATCTTCTCATTTTTATAAATGATTTCATGTATCACAGCCATCACAAAACACACACACAAAATACAAAAATCGATACATCAACAAACAGACACAATAACAATTAATAAAGACTTTGTAAATATAGAACAAAGGGGTCAGTTATAAGATCAGTTATAAATTAAGTAGATGTTACTTGTATCAGTCAATATCATATATTTATTAATTCCCTCTGTTTTTACATTTCGATCACCTTTGTAAAGTTAATAAACTAATAATTTAATAACCCAACTTTATACAAATTTCAAATTTGAGTTATAAATTCCCTTCAGAACAACTTCATCCAGAACAACACAGACAACAATAATAATTTTATTAGAAATATATACTGGGAAACTGCTGATTTTAGTTTTATTTTATTTGGAGAAAATGATATAGAATTTTAAAATCATCTGTTGTCAGCAGCTGTAACATGATAGTAACTGATAATCAGTCCAGAAATGTAATATCCAAGATGGTCTACCAGGTCACCTCGGCCATATCAGCTAGTAGTCCAGCTAATGACCAGCTAGAGACAATTTTTTTTCTTCCTCTAGTGGGGTTCTACACGGGTAATAAGATACCGTCTCCCAAGAAAACAAGTAGAGAAACTTCCACAGACTTGGTCAGCAACTCGGGAAATGAATTGTGGCAAATTTTTTCGAAGGACGCTGCTTTTCCTGAAAAAGTTTATTCCCTCTCAGGATGTGTCAATTTACGCCAGAGAGAAACTCCTGCACCTGGAAATCCGGAAGCTGCATTGATGTCTCCCGTATACCTTATTCATGGCAACATATGTCGGGCCCGGCTTTCCCCCACACATCAACATCGTTTTCTGGGCGCGCGTCTCTGCAGGCACCCTGCCACTTGAGTGCCACAAGTATTTATTATTCAAACAACTGTGTTCCTGTATTCTGTTTTTTGGAGCAGAGGAGGAGCAGAGGTCTGTGTTTGGTGTTTTGGACATGCTCAGCTACCTTCTCCATCAGTGACAGCTCCACATCAAACCTGTCCCTGCCAGACTCCCCCCCCCCCCCCCTCCACCCTATTAGCCCCACAGCTATGAGTTACAGCGGCCGCCTCTGCTGTGCACACCAAAACTTCTGTTGTGCTCAGCTTCTTTGATTATACAGACAATTAAATGCAGAGTTGATCCTATTTGGGGAATGTTTTTGTCTTGTTTTCTTGCTTGGAAAAGAAATTAGCGTATTATTGCTTCACATCTTAAAGGGTAAAAAAAAAAACATCCAGAGGTTGGCATGTTGCGTAAGAAGAATAAAATAACAGTTCTTGCTTGGGTAAAAAAAAAAGTGTCACTCACTCAAGCATTTTCTTGGTTTCACTTTTTCCTGCATACAAAAAACACAAACGCACACACATCTCCACAGAGTAAAGCTGTCTTTGAGGAAAAGCCTTCCTCTGTATATCCCTGTGCTGCCAGAAACTAGCTTCACTTTGCATACAATATTCATACCGTGTCTGAAAAATGAGGCTTGAAGGTCTGGTCATCTGAAAGACCGGGCAATCAGCGATTGTCTCTGGTCCTTATAAAAAAGAATGGTTCCTCTCCATGCGAGGAGACGGCTGTGAATGCAGTTTTTTTGATGAGTGACACCCTCAGTCATACTGTTGCGTTTTATGTGTGCAGCTCATTAATAAAGAAACACCCCAGAGAGGGCAACGGGGGAGAAACTCTGTCAGCGGAGCGTGTGCGCGCGTAACTTTTTTGTCTTTTGAAATGTCAGGTGCAATTTCAGCTCTGTGATCTTCTGAAAGCAATGCTCGGTCCTGCAGTCGTGTAGCTGTTTACCGTCTCTGCTTTTTTTTTTGACTCCTGTCAGTTTGCGTAACGAGGTGACATGTTTGTGGGATAGATGAGGCGGTGGAAAGAAAGGGTGCGAAAATACTTTAAGCATACCTCCAGGGGTGTATGGAAAATAAATCATTAATGTATACACAGCTAACCAGTGATCAAAGGCACTGGCGTTTACTAGTAACAAACGGGTGTGGTGGATATCTTTTGGGCCCTATAGTATGACCCTTAGATTGCAATTAGGACTAACAATTGTAATTTATATTATAAAACACATATAAATAACAATTCAGTAAAAAATTACATTGGAAGTTGTAACTTTACAGAGGCATCTTAAAAAAACATGACATTCATGGCATGTCAGTCTGAATAATATATATACACAGTGGCATGCGAAAGTTTGGGAACCCCTTGCAGAATCTGTGAAAATGTGAATAATTTTAACAAAATAAGAGAGATCATACAAAATGCATGTTATTTTTTATTTAGTACTGTCCTGAGTAAGATATTTTACATAAAAGATGTTTACATATAGTCCACAAGACAAAAAATAGCTGCAATTATTCAAATAACCCCCTTCAAAAGTTAGGGAACCCTTGGTTCTTAATACTGTGTGTGGTTACCTGGATAATCTACTGTTTTTTTGTTTTTTTTTGTGATGGTTGTTCACGAGTCCCTTGTTTGTTCTGAACAGATAAACTGAGCACTGTTCTTCAGAAAAATCCTCCATGTCCTGCAGATTCTTTTCCAGCATCTTTTGCATGTTTGAACCCTTTCCAGCAGTGACTGTATGATTTTGAGATTCGTCACACTGAGGACAATTGAGGGACTCAAACACAACTATTAAAAAAGGTTCAAACATTCACTGATGCTCCAGAAGGAAACACGATGCATTAAGAGTCGGGGGGTGAAAACTTTTGAACAGGATGAAGATCTCCAAATTTTTCTTATTTTGTTGAAATATCTTTTTTTTTTCATTTAGTACTGCCCTTCGGAAGCAACAGATGATACTTGCATGTTTCCCGGAAGACAAATTAAGTACAATTTACCTTGATCTTCAAATTCAAAAAGTTTTTACCCCCTGGCATGCCACTGTGTATATGTGTATATATAATATATATGTGTTGAAAAACATGTGTGATGCAATTAACTTTAACTGTGATTCATTTGATTAATTAATCCCCATATCATGTGATTCATTTGATTTTTTTTTATATATATATATTACTTGACAGCCCTAATAATTTCTTGCTATAAAATCATGCTATAATGATTTTTGTTAACAGTGGCAGTTTTGTTGCTGTATGTGCATGAGTTTGCATGCTTCTGCTAGTGACCATGTGCTGAACAAGGTAATTTTCTGCAATTTTTATATAAATGTTATGCACAGATGCTGTTATACAAGAACATACAGTACATGCATCTCTTAACAAGACTTTTTTCAAAATCACTCCTGCATGCAAAATACATTTCTGCGCTCAGCGAGAGGAAAAGTCATTTAAACCTGTTAGCTTTTAGTGAGCATATTAAATGTGTCAACTTGTAAGTAAAACGGTGTAAATGCTTACAATATTCATGTTTTTCTATTTGTCAACCAACAGTTCATCACAAATTCATGACAAAAGCCTCTCAAACGCCTGCAGTGGGAATGCTCCGTACGGCACATTTATTTTTGAAATGACATCATCCATTATGGTTCATCATTGGAGATTTGCATCCTACGCTTTCAAAACGAGATAAATATTTTTCTATCATAAATTCTTTAAGCTCGTAAGCCATGAAAAAATGAAAGCTAGCTGCTCTTCTGCACAGTAATTTTGTGTTTAAAAAACCACTAATGGACTTTTATGTCAGTTCGTTTACTGAATAATTAACAGCCGCATCGTGTGCACAATGCGCAGCCATACATTATTGATCCCTTGGTTGTTTTTGACTCCTCGAGAGGGTTTTTATTTCAATTAATAAACACACTGTGGTTGGAATATGCACCCATTTCTAAGCAGCATGGTTTGCTATGTTTTAAATAATGCTGTGCATATGTATTCATTTTTTAATCAATTTTCCTTTTCCTCTCATTTTTGTAGAACATCGATGGCTCAGAACATTAGGAGGAGCTTTGTGTATCTTCCAGGCATGTTGAGCTGTGATGATTCTCGTATGGATAATACAGGTTTGAGCTCTTCAAATTGCATTCATGATCTCTAATTTCCTGTCATTTTCCGGTACATCTCAAATCCAGCAAAAAAAAAGCCATTCTGAAGGACAGTATACAAAACTGTGACATTTAACAATATCATCTGAAGAGTAGCAAACAAGGCCAGACTACTTGAGTTTAGCTCACAGTGGAAACCACACCTAAACCCTTCACACTAGTAAACTTGTGGTGGGATATAGATGTAAAAAACAGCTTGTTGTGTAGATGTAGAAACAGGAGGGTCGTTAGGTCTCCGTTGGAAGGTTTCAGAAGAGCTTTTGTCGCTGAGACGGTGGTGTTGCAATGGAAAGGAGGCCCCAGTAGTGATTTACCAGCTTAAAGTCTGCGTCTCAAGGGCATTTACATTATCAATTAATGGAATATTTAAAGGCTTAGCTTATGGAAATGTGGCTGACTGAAATGGCTATCCATACCTCTCAGCAGGGGCTGTAATTACATTTTCAGAGCATTTCAGTGAGAGAAGGCCAGTGGAGGAGAGCTCTCAGTAAGTCACCTGACCAACCCCAGGAAGCCACACTGGAGCTCACAACTGTATAATACAGCCGCCGCAAGCTTCTAAAGGCATACAGGTATATGGAGCACAGCGAGTCTGCTTCTGTGTGAGGATTTCACCTATCAGATGATCCTGAGCTTAAAGCTGTTCTTAGATTGCTCTGTGGTGAATCTTTTAGATCTTTGTGGAAATAGACGTTGTGAAAAACTATTGCATTTGTTTTCTGACAAAACCAATGGTAAATTGGTTAATGTCACTACATTTCAAAAGGAAAGTAATCTAATTATATCCATTACTGTAGATGTTATGATTTAACACTTACGTTATATATCCCATGCAAACAAATAAATAAACAGTTTTCGATTTTAATATTTCAAAATATAAATTATTTCTTTGATGCATAGCTGAATTTTCAGCATCATTACTCCAGTGTTTAGTGTCACAGGATCTGTCAGAAATCATTCTAATATGATTTGATGTTCAATAAACATTTTTTTATTATTTTCAATGTTGAAAACGTTATCAGTGTTGTACTTCTTAATATTTTTGTGCAGCAAAATACTTTTTTGATTAATATCTCTCTCTCTCTCTTTCTATATATATATATATAGAGAGAGAGAGAGAGAGTACAGTACAGTATAGTACAGTACATTAAAGATGTATATATACTTTTTGATGAATCTCTCTTTCTTTCTCTCTCTCTCACTCTCTCTCTCTCTCTATATATATAGTACAGTATAGTATAGTAGTATAGTACAGTACATTAAAAATTTATATTTGACAGGAATTGATGGGATGAAAAGGACTTAATGTAGTTGGTACCAGATGTGAACCTGATTTGAACCCACATCTCCCACATGAGCACTACAGTACTACGTGCTAACCATAAGGCCATGGCCCCGCTGAACTGAATTGAGAATAGATCATCACAGAGCCATCGAAGGATATGCTTACACCTCATTTAATGTTTGTGCCGTCTGGGATACTAATGGCTGGCGTCTGTGGAAAACACCAAGCAGAAGCTGTGCAACACATTTCATTTGCCTTGTTTAGTGAGGAAAATCCTGAAAATGTGTTTTTCTGCTCCCCAACTGGTCTGGCACTGAGACAAAGACATCGTATTCCTCATGCACAGTTAACCTTTTCATTAAACTACATTGCATAATTATCGCAAGAAGCCCCGGCATCCTCTATTGTTGTTTAATTAGCCAGTTAATGTTGTTAGTCTGTGCTGCAAACCATTCATTTGTCTTGCTTAAGGAGCCTCTCTTGCCGTAACGGGGAGGAAATTGAGTTTGTTATTTATTGTGAACAGAGACAAAGTGACGGTTATTAAATTTTAATAACCTCCAGTTTACACTGCTGAGTTGTTGATGACAGCGAAGGCTTTATTACAGGACGCCGCTAACCACCGGCGAGCAATGAACTGGGGTTTTTGCCATGTGATACGTGATTTCTATAGCTTTTTCACAGAAATGGGACTTCCTTTCTGTTCTGTAAGTTATCCTGTGAGAAGGTGAGAAGACATGGCATGCTATATGTGAAGTTGCAGTCGCGTATTGATCTTGGTAATATTCCTTAGCACTTAACCTTTACACTAGCTGGACGGGATATGAAGTCCCTTATTGAATGTGTACTTTTATGCCTTCCTCTTGTGACGGGCCTAATCGATAGCCTTTGCTTCATTAGTTAGCAGAGCTCTCGGTTTTCCCTCCTTCAAAGCTGAAATTTATCTACGTATGGCAAAACGGGAAACCAGGTGCTTGTTAGACCAGGTGTTTTATGTCAGTCATGTTACCGGCGTGCAATACTAAATCAATACTGGTCTTGTTTGGTGCCAGATTTACGATTATATTTAGTATGAATAATAATAGGGTTTTTCTTCAACTTGGGGCTTTGGTAGTATGTATTTTTAGAAAATATCTTAAAGCACACTTTTTACACTCTTTTTTTAATTTATTTTTTTTACTTTTTTTTCCCCAAAGTCGTGAACATTTCCAAACTAATTTCATTTCTACCGCATCTATTCTATTCAAATTCTTATTCATCAATTAATCTCTACCACAAATTACAATGATGAAAATGGCATTTTTTTATTTTTTTTTATTATTATTTTTTTATATATCATGAACACATATTAAATCATACTTTTTCATAAGCACATATTAAATCATACATAATTTGATAAAATTACAGCTTGACTAGAAATGATGCAGAGTAAAAATAGTGATAAAATTATATATACTTTGTCTCATTTCATCTCATTCATGTTCTTTGCTGACACTTTTGTCTCATTTCTCTTTTGAGAAAAAAAGTATTCATTGTAAAATTGTTTCTTGTGGTCCTTATTTACTTAAAATTTATCTTTTTTTCACACAATAAATATTGAAATGATTTGTGTATTTCACTGTTTTGATGATTTTTAGGGCATCTAAAATTTATTTAATATTTAATCATTTAAAATAATATTTATTTGACGGATTGTGAGTTGAAGAAACACCCAGTAATGCTTGTGAATTGCCGATTCGGGTGTCCTCGAACCATGAAATCGATCCAAGACATTGTTGCAGCTTTCGGATAAAAAGTTTTATCCTGGAGGTTCTGTACTCTATTTTTATTTTCATTCCCCTTAGCTGTTTTTTTTGGATACACGCGATTAATCACCCTCAAACCCGCATCTGTTCCTCTGCACACCTTCACCTGAAATTCTGCAGTCGGAGTCCCCGAATTGCATCCATCTTCCCTGTGCAATTGGTTGACACATTATCTCATTAAAATGTACAAAGAAAACTCCTTCTCTTTATCTGCGATAATCTAATTAGCATGAGGCAGATGGTTTAATAAGCGATATCTGCGCCGTTTAGCCTCCCAGACGCCCAGGTGGAGAGCCGGGGAGCCTCCTCTGGATGCCTCCTCTCTCCCTGCCTGTGAATGGCTCTCCTGGGCTCATATTATTGCTTCCTCTGCCTGAGGGTAGTAGTGCTCGTTGCTCTCCAGATATGAATACAGAAGAAGAAGCTGAGGGAATCAAACAAGATGAAACCCTAATTATTTAGCTTATTAACCAAGCTTAACTAGTTAACAGATGTTCGGAGGTTTGCGCTGCGAATTAATGCGTTCTTTCCTTCTATTTTTTTCTTAATTTTAGATTGTTTGTCTCGTCTACATGGTTATCAGCGATAATGGCACTTGCCCGCGGGTGAAGATCAATATCATATTATGCAATCGGCCCGTTCTCCTTACTGTGTGAGTCTATCAGACGTGACTAGGAAGAGCAGAAGGGCAGAGAGAACGAGAAAGGCCGTCATTAAGAGGAGGAAAAAGTCCAGTGACCAGATTACATTACAACCTTGTTTTTCCCAATTCTGACAGTTCTACCGGCTGATAATGAGGCGACGAACCCACTGTCCAGACGTGAACGCTCAGATGAAGTCCGGCAGACAGCCCAGCCATGGCCACTACATCCTGAATCTAGGCAAATAGGAGCCGGGCAGGCAGCCTTCGCTTCGGGTCTGAAGCACAGGGAAAGATCCGCTCAATTACCTCCCCAACTTTCAGCTGAGGTCTTCTTACTGACCGGCTGAGAGGAACCGTAATGAGAGCGGATTTAGAATAAAAGATATGCCCATCTACAAAGGCAGAAGGCAGCTTGGCCTCAGATTGATGGCTGGAAATGGTGGGGAGGTCAAGGCGAACCTGTGAAGCGTCACCCCAGTGAAGGATATGGCAGAACGGCCCAGCAGAGCCAGAGAGAAAGGTGGTCCGCTTCCCAGCTCGCCCAAAGCCTCATAAGCAACATAAATGGAGCTTTGCTTCACTCGTCTACACTCTGGAAAGACCTTAACGGCCCCCATTAACACAAACCAAAGGGAAGTCTTATGGAAGGCAGCCATAGAATTACTCCAAAGCTGAAATTTAGAGGATAAAGACTTGAAAGAAACAGATTTTCTTTCAACCAAAGAGGATTCGAACCTAAATCTTAGCCTTAAACAATTTGGCTGTATTACAATTTATTTCAGTACTTTGAAAATAAATAAACTACCTGGATTTGGCATCCAAAGTTACTGTATTATTAGCTTCTCAATTTAAGATCGTTCGCAAGTGTGACCTCTGTCCTCATATGATCTGAACAACATGCCAATTAAATGCTCTGTGAACTAATCAGCCTCAGAAACACTTTCAAAGGAAATTGATTATTTCTGAAAGAAAACATGAAATTAGTCCTGCACTTCTTGCCTTAGGTTAGAGATTAGAAATCGTGCTCATACTATCTAATTCAAACCAGTGCCAGCTCGCTCAGAGAGGAAGGACCCCAGAAGTTAATTACACTCAGCTGTGAATTGAAACAATATCTAATTGCATGCTGGATTAATTACAAGCATCTGTGGTGTGCATGCCTAAACAAGAGCCCTCATAAATAACAGCAGGTACATCTACACAGATGGGAATTCTCCAGCACAGCCCTCAGTTTACTTGGAAAACACGCTACTACTGTACTTCTAGTTTGGTAAGACAAAGTCTTTGGCCTAGAATCGTAGTACTTTCTGGTTATTTACCCATAACCAAACCTATTTATCCTGGTATTAATATTTGTCTCTGGTGATCTGATCACAAGTGGTCAGCTGCGACAGATCACTATTAACACCTGGTTTGTAATGCAGACGTCTTAAAGTCTTAAATTGCCTTCTGTGACCACTTCTGATGGCCAATGTGTGTGTCTTTATATGTGTGTACTTTTGTCAGGTTTTGCTTTCTTTATGAGGGCCAAATGTCTCCAGATGTTTCCAGATGTCCTCATAAAGACAGTCAAACCTGAGAAATGTGGCTACCTTGTTGTCCCCATGAGTAAAGCAGCATCATAATGGAACTAAATGCTTTTTCATGTCTAAAAATACCAAAACTTTAGAGTGGAGTTGAGCTTTGGGTTAGTTAGTCTATAGTAATTATAATTAGCTTAATTTAAGAACAGTAGACGCCAGTGGGATGACCCCGGTACGTTTTCATCATTATTTCTTCGGCATCTTGTGTAGGGTCTTGGTTTCAGACAGATCATCCCTTCGCTCCCCTCCCGGGCGCCGATCAACTGCCGTGTTTACATACAACACTCTTCAGTTTAAAGGAATTTGCATAGTCAAATCCCTTCTCATATTATAAATGTAATTAAATCTCTTAACACAGAGGCAACCTCTGAATGTTTTCGCTGCTGAAGCACTTTTTCCCCCGCTGTTTTACAATCAATTAAAATGAAGGAGATTCACAGTCATCGCCGAAGCGCTCTGATCAGCATCAGCTGCGAGTTTATGATGTGCGTAAGACAGTCACAATTAATGTGCGCCTCGCGCTCGCAGGTGTTCTGCGCCTCAGGCCGCCTCGGGAGAATCATATCTAACTTTGTGCGGACCTCAGTCAAAACTAAGGCTTTGCACACGTCAGGTTTGCATTAAGAATATTAATGCCCATATTAATTTTGTATTGACCTTTCTTGGCCAGCTTTATCCGGCAGTCCAAACAGAGAAAGAGGCAGTTTTAATTCCCCGGCTTGAAGGCAGAGAGCCTTCGGCTAATGAAAAAAGGCAGTCAAACAGAGCTGCTCACACAACATATTAAAATAGTAAGATCAATAGTCCACTCTATGATTATAGCCAAACATTCCCATATTCCCAAACAGCAGGCAGGGAAGAGTACAGCCCTTTCTGTTGGATGCCAGCAAATGAAATCAATAGCACGACTTTAAGCTCAGGCACTGAAAGTAATAGGTTTTAAATATTTGTGATGTCTCCGGTGAGCGTTTTGTGGAGGATGTCTATTTTAGGATACTCTTACTGCAGATATGTGCACAATTCTTTGTATTTATGCCATTCTCAGCAATATTCGGAAAGCTTGGCCTCATGTTGAAGCGTGTTTCTTAACTTTATGGTCCAATGGGTCATATTATTGTAGGTACATATACATATATTTCTACAGCAGGGAATCTTTCATTTTTGAGCTTCCAAAATTTTGTCAACCCATGTAAAAGTAATACCAACACTTTTTAGCATCTCCTTTATATACTTAATAATAACACATTTTGCCATTTTTTTTTTATTAAATCAGCCTCATCTTGTTCCATGAGTTGTGTTTTTAAATATTTCAGTGTTTTTTTTTTATTTTATTTTTTTATTCATGCTAATGCAGCCCATCCAACCTTAAGGTGAACACTTATGTTATTATTCAGGGATTCAGTCTGTAAATAATGTATATTTGATTCCGAATTATGTATAAGAAATCACAATATATCTCAGAAAAGTTTGTGATTAGTTAAATTAATAAGACCTAGATGTCACGTGAGCCCAAGCTGAGAAAGTCTGAAATCAACACATTAAATCTTTGCCTCTCGGGTGAACGAACACTTCTCAAAGTTCATCGTTTCATTAGTTTTCATGTGTCAAGTACACTGGCCGTTGTGTTTAGTCGCAAAATAAACTTCAGCAGCGACAAAGGGGACGAAAGGAGACACGTTAAGACTTATGTTGTGTTTTTCTAAAGGCGACTTTCTGTGTAAAGATCACTCAGGAGAAATTACATTTCTGCTTTGATTTAATTAAAGCTAAATATTGGCCAATCGTCAACGGCCGGCCTGGCGGATGCTTGACACTATAATTATCTCCTGAGGTACTTTGTCTTAAAGGCTGCGCTCGAGCGTGAAACCAATTCCAGCGTTCACTCATCAGGGGCCACGTCGCTCGGCTGTGTTTGCTTACCGCTTCTTTAAGACGTTTCTGAATTGCACCATTGGATCAAACGGGACCGCTTTGTGACTCGCATTGACCGGGGAATTACAACCACGCTGCTGTTAATGAGGAAAATAATTCAGTCTGTTTGGTGGTCTAGTAGGTGGTAATTTTGAGCGCAAATGTGCTATGTTTTATTGTGAAGGTTGAAAGAGCCTAATATCTAGACCCCGATTCAACAAAACAGCATTCACAACCCATTGTACTTTGTCAATGTGATGTATTTGTGATTTCTGTGAGGAAAAATGTATGGCGAGACATCAGCAATCCACTGGATCATAAAAAGGGCGCGTGAAACACCTGAATGGAAACACAGTTAGTTGTGAAAAAATAAGCTTGTCGTAACGTCAAAGTAGCTTTGAAAAAGTGATTTATTACATTTTGATGAAAGCCCAATTTCTTTGTTCTAAAATAATGGAATAGATTTTTTTTTATACGTTAGCTTTTGTGTGTGTATAATGGTTTACTAAACAACATTTCTAATTTTAGTTTAGTTTACCTTGATGTTCTAAAATAACTAAAACTACAACTGAAATAAAATTAATAAAAACTATATAGACATACAAAAACAAACTACTAAATATGACAAAAATACAACATGCAGACTAATACTTTTGAACTCAAGTGAAAAGGGAAAATATAAAAATAAAATTAAAAGATATGAATGATTACAAATATTAACAAAAGCTGATGTGTAATATCTAATGTAGTGTGTGTGTGTGTGTGTGTGTATATGTATGTATGTATGTAATTTTTCCAGTGCCATTGTAGAAATGCATTATTCAGCCATGATTCATTCATTCTTATTATAAAAGTGTTCGAAAATGGGGAGGGGGGGGTGACTGATCATGTGATCTTAAAATGGTGGACTCCATCAGGTGACCTGCTCCATGTAAAATAATACTGCTTTTATTGGGCTACTGACACTCAATTATTTCCTATTTCCACATTCAACACATTTTTCAAAGTATTAAAAAAAAAATGTCTACGTTCTGTCATAAGGAAAACATTTGCTGATATGCCTTTAAGAATCTTAATTTTAGGGTCAGCTTTAATTTTAGAGGGATTGAGAGGCCATGATTTTTGCTCAGACAAGCAGACAGATGCAAATGTTAGCAGATGTGACCTCCCAGACCAGAAGTATTGTATCGCGGTGATGTAACTTGTAGACACTGCAATATGTTGCTTTTGATGGCACAGCAGCAGAGTGTTACGACAAGCCGAGAGTATCCACCCATACATGTTCTATACTTTTTGTCATTGACTTATCTACTCCCTCTCTCTTTCCCCCCTCATTCCTTCTTTCTTTTCTTGAATTATTCAACAATGTCACAGCAGTGACCTGTCCCTTGTCAGCACTACCTGCAGTACCTGCAACTCTGAGGCTGTGGTGATGTGAGGTCTGTCTCTCTTCTTTGCTTTCTCTCTCTCTTTCTCTCTCCTGGCTGTAATTTGTGTCGGTGACAGCAGGTTGACGACTGAGCGGCAGCATATGTTTGTGTGTGTGTGCACGAGGCCTCCTAACACACGTTTTCTCCCTCTCGCTGCCGTGTCATTGTGAGAAGCCTGGAGGAGACAGGCCGCGGGTTTTTTAACCCGGCGCTCCGCCGTTCACAGCTGCGACTTGTCACATTAGTCAACTCAAATTTTAAGAAAATCAATTCCAAAGTTTAATTCGTTCGACTCCCAAGCCTGTTCTCCCTCCGCACCTTGGCCGCTGCGCCCCCCGCCACCACCAGCACCTCATGAAACAGACTCCCAAGGGGCACAAGTCATCAATCTTAAATCACGTCCTCAAAACTAATGGCGGAGCTCTGTGCCGGGCCTGCTAAATTGAATTATTAGTGGATTGACAAAAAACTGCTGGGATTATTTTAGGGACAGGCAGTGAGAGGCTTAATGACAGGAAGTGGCGGGGGGTGGAGGGAAGGGAGGATGTGGCCGGAGTGAAGTAAGAAGGGAAACGATTCAGAAGGGTCTTCGCTTCCATCCGCAAATCATCGAGGCATGTTCACCTGTGCAAGCTGCCAGTCTTGGGCCGAAACGCACTGTCTATGCGAACGCAGACGCTTTACGCAAGCAAGAATGCATTGCACTCTCGATGCACCACTAGGGGCGCTGGAGCGTACGTTAGCTTAAACTGTCCTTCTATAGTCACTGTTCCCTGTCAGGTCAACTGGTAGAGAAACAGTATGACGTTAGACTCATTTGTTGCTAACTAACTGAATGATATCACATTTAAAGGTTAAAACTGTTTCACCACTTTTAGCAATTTGAAGCCACGTTCAAAAACAAAATGATTATGAATTGCATCTTCTTGACTTTTTGTCTCTTTCTTGTCTCTGTAGATTCATCTTGCTTTTAACCGAGTGCAAACTTCACCACCTCAGCTTTATAATCTCAGGAGGAACAGGTGATTTTTAGGGAGGTATGAATATTTCTGAATCATCATGAATGCAGAAGTTGTTAAAAATTGCATCCTTTTTAATGTGTGAGAGTGTTGAGAAGCTATGGTTTTGCCACTGATTACCACAAAATACTGTAATAAAAAAGCAATAGATACATTAACACGTGTAACACATCCTGTTTCTACTGAATTGACTTTGCCAACTAACTCTCTTTGAAAATGTTGATAACTTAACATGGTTTCAAATATATCCAGAAGTCAGATGTTAATTCAGTAATTGCTCTCACAAATTTAGTGGACAGTTTGAGTCTTTGGATTCATTCAAATAACTGATTCAGAGTCATTTGTGCTGGAGTCTTTTGCAGATTTATAACTTTAATCGTTTTGACCGATTAATTAAAATAACCGGTTCTAAGCAATCACACATTCTTGATTTTTTTTTTTATTCGAACTCATCACTCTGGAAATAGTGAATCTTGTTAACCGATTCATTAAAAGAACCTGCTTAAAAGTATTTTTTTTCATGAATCATTAGATATTCTGTTAAATGATTGTAACAAATTGTAAAAAAAAAAATTTATGAAATATTTGGTGCAATGTCGAAAACATACTGTTTGCTTAAGAACAAATGACTTATGAGTCAGTTGTTTTAATTAATCACACAAAACGTTCACACACTCAGAATCACACACTGAATTTGTAAGCACAGTTTCTGAACATCTCAACTTTCTTACTGGTTGGATATTTATCTCAGTGTGTAAAGATACTCATTTACAAAAGGTTCTTGTGGCAATAAATTAAATTTTAATAAATCGTAAATACAGTATAGTTTAGTATGTAGTTCAAAAACTCACAACCTGCCAATATTGAGTGGTTTGGGTTTGTAAACTGATGTTGAGGTGTATTTACAGGGGTTTTCCCTCCGCCGGGTCGTGTGTTGTGTATGAGAGTGTGTGTTTAGAGTTACAGCTGTGCTCCTGGCACATGATGGTGATGGATGAAAGTTGCTCTCTCCCAGAGCGCGGCACTGAATTAAATTGAAAGGTACTGTTGATTCCCCCCGTTACCGCCTCAGAATCAAGTTTGTTAGAAATTGATTTAAGCCAGGGGGGTCTTTGTGGAAAGAAGGCGGCAGTGATTTCCTCTTGATGGGAAGGGATGATTAGATTTGTTTTGTCTCTTTTTTTTTTTTTTTTTTCTCTTTGCTGGTGTCAGCAAATCAGATCAGCTCTCCCTTGTCAACACAAGCTCCTTGTTGAGCAGTCAAAGCTAATTTGCAGATGTGCCACTTGTTATTTTTGTCTTACTTCCCTCGATACCCCTTTCCCTTTCTCCTCGTCTGTCCGCCGAGATGTTTTGACACTAAACGTTGAGTTATCCTGTTCCACCATTGAAGTATTGTTAGTGATTGTATTTAGACTGCACTCTTAAAAACAGGTTCTTTATTGGCATCTATGGTTCCATGAAGAACCTTGAAGAACATCCTTGGAATCTTTATAGATGTTCTTATAAAATGTTCTTCACACTAAGAAAATCAATGGTTGTTTTAACAACTGTTCACTAAAAGGTTCTTTGGAGAAATGATTCTTCTATGGCATCACTGCAAAAACCCCATTTTGGAAGATTTTTAAGATTGTAGATGAGGAGTTAGAAGCTGTAGTAGAAGCTGTAGAGGTTGGCTGTCATCTTTCCTACCTTTTCTACAGGATGGTTTCCTTTGGGAAAACAGAGCTTCTGACTCGTCATTCATCACCGGTGGTTCTGGTCTGTTTTGCAGTCTCCAATGGCAGGACTCTATCTCCGTCTCATCCATCTTCGGGCCAAAGTCTCACCTCAGCACTGCAATTAAACCTCAACCTCTTGTGCGTAATAAACAAGTGGGCCATGTTAAACCAGATCAAATGCGGCTTATCATATCTTCAGCTGTTTAATTCAATTCAAAGATGAGCCGTTACCTCCACACGGTTTTTACCATCGGCCCCATAAGGTGTCAGTCATCGTGTCATCAGGCTTCCCCCGAGCCGCCCCGGGACGGTGTCCTGTTTTGAAGACTTCAGTCCTTCCCTTCACAGCGATGGGGACTGAAAGAGACTAGCGCCGTAAACCTCCATGTCTGCCGTCCACAAGAGATTTGTCAATACACTGAGCCATATAGGTTCTGGCAGGCTTTCTACAGGGACGGCATTTGCCTTGAAGTACTGTCTTTTCTCATCTTCAATGTCAGCCCGCGGGCTGGAAGACAACATATGTTCTCTTCATGTCCACCAGACACGGCCCCACCAGTCACATGACACATTATTGAGCTTAAACGCATCACATATTTCAGCTTTCTTCACTACTATGAGAACAGATGGCGCAAATTACCGTCGGAGAGATATTTTGACAAACACGCGGTGTCCCGGCACCGAAATGACAAAATCATTAATTGGTATCGGGTACGTTGGTGATTTTTCGCACAGCGTGAAGGCCTGTCTGAAACTCACAGATGTAAAAGATTAATCTGTTGCCTTCAGGTAGGTGAGATGAAAATCAATGCCCGCGATGACGACTCCTGACTGTTTGGAGTTGCTCTCCTCTTTAAACAGAAGAGGAAAGCACTTCTTCCTCCTGGGGAAGTCTCTTTTTTTTGTCCTTGAACGGCTCTGTGATGATGACCCCTCTGGCTGTGGTAATTATGACAATTTGAGGAATGACCTGCAACTATCAGTGCTTTCCTCTCATTTACTCAACGTGGGATTTAATTGATTTTACCACCCAAGAAGCCAACTAAATATAATCATATTATAAACCCTTTCTCTGTGGAGAAAGTGATTTTTGTGCTCCATTTCCATTTCAAACTATACATTTATTATTGTTGATTTTAACAGATTTGCTGTTTTCACTTTTTTTTTACTAATTAATTTATTAATAGGTAATTCAACATTATGTAATTAGTGTCAGATCAGTTTCATGAGATTATAAATATTAATCTTTTGTCTTCCAATTAATATTGAAATACTAATTACAGAATACAAAGCTTAATAAATTTGAGTAATAATAATAATAATCATTTTTGTATATTGATAGTAATTGTTTTTGTTGTTTTTTGTGTTTGTTTTTAATGAATTTGCTGTTTTCAGTATTGTGACACTTTTATAAAGTAAATAATTTATTATTAAGTAATTCAACATAATCAGTGTCAGATATGTTTCATGATATTTTAAATATGAATCTTTGAAAGGTCTATATTTTTAAAGTTTATTTAAAGGCTTATTAATAAATTGTTCATTATTAGTATTACTGTATAAAGTAGCTATATATTTGCAGTTATATTATTAAAAAGTATAATTTATTTTGTTAAAATGTATTGTTGGTGTTATTGAAGTATTTTTTGTTTATTTAAATAATCTAAAAATTATTTAAAATGAATCTAAAAAGAATCAATATGGTTATATGATATGAGTCATTCAACTATAGCAATAGTTAGTTACGCAGTTTAGTGATGCAAACATATTTGATCACAGAATGACATAATAATCAGACTAATCAGACACTATTAAATAAATGTTATAAAGTGTTACTCAAGTATTTCATAGTAAGTTACTCCATTACCCGCTGTGTATGAAAACGCAGTTCATTTTTTAATATTCATTCAAGTATTTCAGTGCAGCCATAACCCAGAGTCCCATGTTGAGAGCTATAATCTTGCGCCTCTCTGGATGTGTGGAGCCCTTGTTAATGTTAAACAGAGATTAGCCCTTTCATTTGCCATACAGCTCAGTTCTCGCCCCCTCGTCTCCTCTGCCCCCTTCAAGTATTCAAAATTAATACTACCCTCAGCTCCGAGGCCACTGTCTGATATTAACAAAGTAATAAAGAGAATGAATTTTTTAAAGCATATATTCTTAGAGGGTTAATATTAGACTGTTATCAACGAGAGGTCAAGTGATGTGGGGAATTTTGCTGTCAGTTGTAGGAGCTCTGCAATTTTGATAGCTTAGTCGTTATTCATTTAACTTTATTTTATATGCCTTAATGTATGGCGTATAGGTGAGCAGCCTTTTTTGCAATGAGCTTTTTATGGTTGGTAGTTATTTTTACCACCAATTTGTGAAGAGTATGCATTGTTTAAATGGATAGACAGATAATTAGAGATATATACAGTATTAGGGTTTCTTGGTCTTGTATTGAACACAAACTTTATTACCCCTTTCTAGATACAAAGATGTGATGCCATCTTTCCTTCTGCCTATCCAACATCTCAGTTCCTCTCACTTCTTCTTTTCTGTTGTCCTCTCTCTCCATTAATCTTTCTGAAAGGCCTGATATCATCCATCTCCCCAGTCGGCTATTCCCGAAGGGTAAATTACTCCAGAGGCCCGTGTGGCCCCGCTCTGTATCAGGTTGACCCACGTCTTGTTTGCCATTTTGTGTACGCCGCTGTTTATTTAACAAGGAGCAGAGTGAGAGGGCTTTCCAGAGACGGTCCTTTGATAGTAACTTTGACACCCGAGCTGAATAATAACCCTCATTATGGAGTGGCTGACAGCTCCTGAAAGAGCTGATTTATGAATATGCTGGGGGCTGAAGCCTGCTGCCTTTCCCTGCTCGCTCTCCGCAGCTCCGCTGGCATCTCGGGCCGACACCGTCCCTGTGCTTCCACCTTCCTCTCCTCTCCTTTTCCCCTTTCTGTGCTAGTGATTACAGGCACGTTACATCAGGAGACTGTAGGCCGATCTGAGAGTCTGAGATATGAAATCAATGGTAGTTGTCCATTGAGACCAAGAAATAAACGCATTTCCTCTATTGGTGTTTAGATGAAAAAGAAAACAATATTTAGGATGGATGGATGGATATATGGATAGAAGGATGGATGGATGGATGGATGGATAGATGTGTGAAGAGATGGATGGATAGATGAATAGAAGTAGATGAGTAGGTAGATAGTGTAAATGGGTAGATATGGATGATGGATAGACAGGTGAAGAGATGGCTAGATAGATGAATAGAAGTAGATGAGTGGGTAGATAGTGTAAATGGTAGAGATGGATGGATAGACAGGTGAAGAGATGGATAGATAGATGAATAGAAGTAGGTGAGTAGGTAGATAATGTAAATGGGTAGATATGGATGGATGGATGAATGGCTAGGTAGATACTATAGATGAGTAGATATGCATAGATAGATAGATAGATGGGTATATTAGAATTACATGGGTAGGTAGGTACCACAGACGGCTAGATATGGATGGTTGGACAGATAGGTGGATAGATGAATAAATACTGTAGAAGCAGATAGGTTGGTTGATAGATGGATGGATAGAAGTAGATGGGTTGGCAGAGGGATGGATGGATGGCTGAATAGAAGTAGACTGGTTGGTATAGAAATGGGTGGGTGGATGGATGGATGGATAGATAATCATTGTGATCTTTTGTCAAAAAGTAACTTGCTCATAAACAATTTTCCTTTTCACATGACATCACCAAGCCCTCTGTTTTTTTTTTTAACCCTTGCCTCCAACCATCTGTCATGTGCAGGCCAGTTTTGATGATCCAAGTCATTTCCTGCTGGATAAAATGTTTCAATACACTCTGAAATACGTCACATTAAAGTAAAATGAGCAGCAAAGTGTTACATATTTACTTTAAAGTTTTTTTCTTTTGTAGAGCAGTACTCTCTGCAATACTCTGCATTCATACTGTCAGTTTGTGTTCAGTCAGTCAGTTCATAATCAAGTTAAGAATCTAAAAAGTGGCATTTTTCTAAACTTGCAACTATTTTTTTTTTTCATTTTTCGGATAGTTGTTCATGAAATTTTAAACCTACCCATGAGAATTAAGCCTTATTCTGTATGTATTAACCCTTTTTAAATATCACCCATATCAAAGCTTGCCTAAATAAATGATGAGATATATATATTTCTCTTTTCTTTTTTTTTGACACCCCAGCAGAATCAATTAAGCATGGAAGGGAAGGGATCTTTGGGAAGACTGGGTTTGGAGAGGCCTTGAGCCCGAGCTTTGGACACCATGGAGGTGGGATATCCAGTGGATATGCATAAACGGGTTGAGGAGGATGAAAGCTGTTCAGCAGATAAAGCCATAGCAGCCTGTCGGAATCCTGCCATGCTGGCCTTGATTTATGACCATCTCAGTCAGACTCCCTACCAAATCCACCCGCTACCTTTTTTGTTGAGTGGAGATGCTCATGTTTGAGCCGATAGTACAACCAAAAGTTCACAAACACACAAGGTAAAGACAAATCATTCATAGGACATTTTTAATGCTGCTCTATAATTACTGTATATAAATATTCTGTTTACATAGAATCACCCACTTGCCAATGTGTAACATTTATTGGCCATAAATTGATTTTGATAAATTAATAAAATAATGTACAATTTATTCAAATTTTTATATTTCTTAGCAGATATTAAACATTCTATTTTATTTTATCATTTCATTTCATTTTAAAAAATAAATTTAGGACCCTATAAAATTCCTGTGGTAAATCTACTCATTCCTAATAATTTTTTTATTAGTAATTATTGGTATACTTTTTCAGACAGGTCGCAGAGAGTGCCAAAAAGTTATGAGATTGCACCGCAGCTCTGACAGAGCTTTCTTAAATCTTAGAGTTTAAACATGAAAAAACTGTTCATGTTTTTCTTCTTTGTCAGTCTACTTTTCCATAAATACTGTATGAAAACCAAAAAGCGGCACAAAAACTTAATTGACACCAAAGCTCAAACATGATGCCTATTATCAGCAGTCCACTCTGAGCCAAAAAGCACCTCTAGAGTAGCAATGCTGTAGTATTTGGTGCTATTTTCGTGTCATTAGTGTAATAATGATGTGTGCACGGTTTCCTCAGGGACGTGGTCTGGTTTGTCACACTGAACCTGAGGACACAGCCGATGCCTCTGAGTAGCACTCTGATGTTCCCAGTTTCTCCTCTCTCGCACAACATTAAAAAGTCTGGATAAAAGGTAAGGAATAGGCTTTATTAACTTTAAATATGCATGATGTTTCTGAGAAAAGTGCAGTACGGCATCGAGAAACGTCCAAAAGCTTGACTACTTATTTCTTCTTATTTTTTTTCTCTCTCTCTCCTTCTCAGAAATTGTAAATAATTGAAAACAGAGAAGGGAAGGAAAGGGGAAAAAGACACCAAGATTCTGACACACTCTGCATAAACATCTCCTTATTAGTGACCCTAGATGCCCAGGGAGATTCTGCCGCCACACACACGCAGTCACAGCGGCTCTCGCCAGCGTGACTGAAGCGCCCTGCTGAGAGCTCAGATGTCAGGGGTCAGTCTTCTCCATCATAACCTCTACAGACGTGTCTTCCGGTCTTTCACAGGTGACTCATAACTGTGAACGATTAAGCAGTAAGGGCAGAGAGTTTGTGTAGTATTGTGAATATAGTCATGGCAAGAAAGCATTGTTAGGCAAAGTGTTTCTTTATAAATCTTTTCAGGTAACTTCAAAATTGCTTATATAGTCTATTTATTATACAGTAGACAGAGACACACTGCTGTTCAAAAGTTTTGGAAGAAATAAACACTTTTTATTCAGAAAGGACACGTGAAATTTATAACATTTGACAGTAAAGACATTTAGAATGTTACAAAAGAGTTCTATTTTAAACAGATGCTGTTCTTTTTAACGTTCTATTCATCAAATAGTCCTTAAAAATATATAACAATAAGAAGCGACATAACAGTTTTCAACATTGATAATGATGAGAAATGTTTCAGCATTGCACCACAGGACTAAATTACATTTTAATATATATTCAAATAGAAAGCAGTTATTTTAAATTGTAAAAATATTTCACTGTTTTTATTGTAATTTTTGTTCAAATAAATGCATCATAAACGCTACAAAATCTTCCCGACCTCAAACTTTTGAATGCCAGTGTATATTTTGTTTCATAACTCTTGCTATATCAAGTCTTTAGCATGACTGGAACCGCATATTGACCGATCAGAATCTGTTTTACAAGAAGTATTGAAATGCACTGATCTGTGATTATATGTTTATTGATTTATACTTAACCTGTGAAGCCAGAGAGGAATGACTCTAATAATTATTATTCAGTGGCTAAAGTCGTTAACATCATGAAAGACACATGTCTGTGAAACCTCCCACTCAGTCGATTCCAATTAACATAGTTGTGTTGGTTGTCTGAATAGTGCATATTTTAAAAGGGCTTATGATGCTAAGTTAAAGCAAATGAAAATAAGGCGAAGAGAGATTTGTGTTGACTGTCTTAAAAGAATACTTCACCCAAAAATGAAAATTTTCTGAAAATGTACAAACGCTCAGGCCATCCAAGATGTAGATGAGTTTGTTTCTTCATCAGAACAGATTTGGAGAAATGTAGCATTACATCACCTGCTCACCAATGGATCCTCTGCAGTGAATGAACATCACAATAATGCACAAGTAATACACACCACTCAGTCCATCATTTAACATCTTGTGCAGTGAAAACCTGCTTGTTTGTAAGAAACAAAGCAATCATTAAGACAGACCTCTGTCCTGGAAACTCTCATTTTCATTTGTGCCTAATTGAACATGGCGTTTGCTTTGACTAAGGTCTATACTTGGAAAAGAACGAATTGAACTTGAATTGACCTTTTAAGTCAGTCACTCAGTACTTATTCACAGAAAACATCATCTTCTCTGCTCCTTAGTAAAATAAACCATTTGTAATAGTTATAGTTGCTATGAGTCTTTACCTGTGATGGGAGTCTTTCTTCATCCCACACACTCTCCTTCTTCCTCGTCTTCACTGAAAGTGTCAGGTCAAATGGATAAACAGCATGTATTTACCCATCGTCACGATACTGTCAAACATGCCTCTGTACTAGCGCTCGCTAGGGTATTTATGACTCTCATTCACTGTCTTCTATTTATTATTACCTACGCTGCCTTTATTATCTCATGGCCTCTCACTAGCCAGTGATACATGGACCCTCCTCTGAATTTTAATTTCAGAAATGTGTGATTATTCCTGCCAGGGTCTTGTAAGAGGACGTCCTTCATGGTTCTCTCTCAGTGATGATTAACATCCAGCCGGTTAATGAATGGGCCTCATAAGTTGTTAATGCTGTTTTAAGGAGCAATTTCTATAAATTTTCCAGCCAGCGTGACTCACATTTTCTCTTATTCAACACTTTTTTGCAAGCATTTCTTCTGCAGTTTGCATTACACACACACACACACACATGCACACACAGACATATATATTTTTGGAAAATGTTATTGTTAGGAAAGATTAAAATGTTATTTTAGCTTAATTAAATATTGTTATATTGATATATTTTAATTAATGTTTTTATTTTTTGTTTATTTTTAAATAAAATATTTACGGTTTTTAACTAATATATTTATGTATCATATTAATCTGAAATGAAGCATTGCAAATTTTTTCTTTATCTTTTAATTTTTTCATATATATATATATATATATATATACAGTATATATATGTATATATATATATTCAAGCTTTTAGCTAGTGTGTTCTTTTTATTTAATTTTTTTTTTCAATGTGATTCACGTTTTCTCTTATTCAACTATTTTTACAAACATTTCATCTGCAGTTTGCACTATACCCAAACACACCTTTGAACATTTTTTATTGCTTTGATTATTTATTGCTCTGATTACTACTTGATTTTAATGTAAAATTAAATATTGTATTTTTGTATTTTAATTACTAGTTTATATTTTACATTACATTCATGTTTGAATTCATATTTGAAATTTTGCACATTTTTTACAATTTTTAATTTTTATTTTTTTGGTATTTTGTATTATATTAAATATATATATATTTTAATTTTAGCCTTTGAACATTTTTATTGCCACGAAAGGACAAGAAATCATCCAAAGATGGCATAACAAGAATTGTAAATGACTCAAGCTAGACTCGAAACTCAAACTTTTCACCTTTGTAAAAACCCAGTTATATTTGAGGGTGTTAATGTGGATACCATAGAGGATTGTAGGGTCAGTTTCACACCGTATCTACACAGAGCTCACAACTGTGCTCCATACTAGCCTCTCAGCGCTCCGTCATGCATTTTATTGGCAGGTGCTGTAATCTTAGGATCCCCACAACACCACCCAGCACATATGTAAGCTGTCAGCCTCCGAGCCAGGCCTAAATTACAGCATAACAGGCTAAGCTAAAAGCTCCAGTTAGAATACGGCATGCTTCAAAAAGCCCACGCTGGATGGCTAAATTACCGAGCGGCTGCGTCAGAGCGCGAGCAGGGGGATGCGATTCCTTCTCGCTCCACTGGGTAGATTATTCTCAGGTATCAGGAGCCAAGAAAGAGGATTATTTCAGTGCGAATAGAGTTGTCAGTTTGGAAACTCCAGATGCAATCATTTCCATCTCGGGATAATTATGGGATCAGGAGTGAGGTTTGGGTTGAAAAGCTGGCGCGGGATGAGCTATCACTCTCTAATGAAGGATTTTACACACTGAGGGTGAGCAAAGTGTCAGCTAGTGTTCTCTTCTGATCCGCACCTTTTTTCCTCCATCTGTTTTAATAGCAACGGGCCTGTCTGACCCGGTGGAGAGCAGTCATAATTGTATGCTTTGTCTCTTCTTGTCTATTAGGGGGTTAAAAGTGTCAGGAAAGTGGGTACCATTGACCTTTAACCTTTTTCACAGAGCTGTTCACATTAAAGACCCTGTTTTAAGAAAGGGCTCTTTGTTACGGCCTTACGGTGGCCACCTCCACTCCAGACTGGAGTATCTGCTCTCCTCATGTACAACAGAGCGAGGTTAGGGCATCCACACAGTGGATGGTTAATTTTTTGTGAGATTTTAATAATGAGAGCATAAATTTGGAATAAAATAAGAGTTACAGTTGTTAGGAAGCAGTGGAAACTAATGGGTTTTGCAAATGCATGTGCTTTGTGTTTTCACATCGAGGCGTTCTTTCAGTTAATAATAGTTAAGTGACAGTGTCAACGTCAAATAAACACTAACAGGATGATCAAGAACACAATTGTCACATTTAATCAGTTTTAAATGTAATACATATTTTTCTTTTTCTTTTTTAGAATTCGGTTACACTTAACTTTTAAGATGATGTTGTTACAATGTAACTACATAAGTACAGAGTAATATTAAGTAAGTACTTACTATAGGGTTAAGGTTAGGGCTTGATTTAGGGTTGTAATTATGTATAATTTACTGTTATCACTGTAGTATATTCATGCAACATGTAACTATGTCATGTTAAAATATTAATTTTTTTTAATAGTTTTAGGGTAAAACAATGCAATCTATATCTAAAAGGTTGTTGAAAAAGTAGCAAAAATATATTGATAAAATAGTTAAATGTGTTTCATTTGAATAAAAATGTATATATTTAAAGAAACTATTTATTAATGCACGATTGCTATTTAAAAGTCTTATTTTGCTGCACAATTTTCAAATTTTTATAAATAAGTCAGGGCAAGGTGAATCAATGCAATTTTTACCTAAAAGCCATTGGAAAAAGTAGCAAAAATATAGTGGATAAATCTCTTACTTTCTTTAAATCATTTTAATAAAAAATTAAATATTTCTAAAATATATTTTAATTATTTATTAATGCACAAGTGCCATAAAAAACAGTTATTTTGCTGCGCAATTTTCACATTTTCAAAAACAAACCAGGACAAGGTAATATTTTTCAATGTAAACTGAAGTTTGTGATATTTCTTGCATTTGAGTGGCACAGCTTACCCCAAAGTAGTACCAGATTTTTTTTTATATAGTTTAAAGGTAACACAATGCAATTTATATCCAAAAGCCATTGGAAAATTTGCAAAAATGTAGTTTAAAAAATGGCTAAATCTGTTATTTAAATCATTTTAATAAAAAGTAAAAATTTATATATTTTCAAAATACATTTTAATAAAGCATGTCCGAAGTCAAAGAGCATTGCTGTGAATTGCTGTGCAATTAAGGTGTTCAGGGTGGTTTTAATATGTGGTTGCTTGGTAGGTTCTTACTGGTCCAGTTTAATAGATGACTTGAATCTAAATGGTATTTTGGTTTTAGATATTTTTTCCTTTTTAATTAGTTATAAATTGTAAGTCTGCAATCGAAACAAGCTGTTGCACACCTTTCCTTAAGGCCCAAGGATTTGTTATCATTCATATCATAAATATTGCTCAATTAGTTACACAAGTACGTTTCCTATTTGGTGTGGTACTGTACACCTCGCTGTAAACCGTCTTGAATTGTCTATAATAATTATGAATCAAAGGCTTATTTCATAGTTTAGTATTGAGCATTCATTCCCTCCGGTGTGTATGACACGTGAGGGGGTTCCTGCCAAACACGGTGGCTGGATATGTCGCGCTGGGCTGTGCACGCTTGGAAAAGGTCACACATTTGAAGGGATGGCCATTATGTTGGTGTCACTGCATGATGATGTATCTTCGGAGCCGGGCTCTACCTGACACACAGCGAGCACGAATATGATTTCAGAGAGCATTAAAAATTCAACAGCCTGACCTAATTACGCTCTAATATTCAGATGAAGGGCTGCACATCACACCGGGAGCTTGCTTTTGGAATCCATTTCTAATTTTATTTAGTTTGATTCGTCAATAGCAGGAATTGTAATGCCTGATGCGATGCAGTGCTTCAATTATGGAATTACATTGTTTGTTCATTCCTTCACCTCTGTACTATATACTAATTATATGCAAATGATTTCCCCCCAGGTTGACATTTATGCTGATATTGTGATTTATTAGTGAAGAGCGGGGTAAGCTGTGCCACTTTTTACTTAAGTTGTTCACTAAGAGGACACTAATATGCCTAATTATATTTCAAGACAAAAGTGAAAAAAGTGGTCCAATTATGAACTAAAAATATGAACATAAACACAAATGCACAAAGCAGTTTTAAAGTCTTGTTTTGCAGAGTAATTTTCATGTTTTCATAAGTCAGGAACAGGTGTACTATTATGAAATTTTCAATGTACAGTAGTGCAACCAGTGTTACAGTTTTTATTAATAGTTTGGCTTAATTTTATTTGTATTTTTTAGTTTTTGTTAAAGTTTTAGTATTTTTTATTTTTGTCAAAATGTCTATCATTTTATCTATCTGTCTAGTTATCTAGCTAGCTAGCTGTTTTAGTTACTTCAGTACATCAAGTTAAACTAAATGGCATTAAGAAATGTTTCCTTGTTTCCTTTCTTTATTTTTGATGGTTTTAGTTTTAATTACCTGTAATAATGCTGTGCAACAATTGTCAACATTTTGAAATGAGTAATTATTAGTAATATTAATAATATTTGTGAATGTATATCTGCATTTGAGTGGCACAGCTTACCCCAAAGCATCTGACACACTTCAACCCACACGTCATATTTTGGGAAGGATGCTTAGTTTATCAAAAAATATTTATTAATTACTTTTTAATTTCTTTTTCTTGTTTTCCAGTTAAAAAATTAATAAATAAAATCTAAAAACAAGATGAATGTACTTGAGAAGCAACACTGGATAATATATTAAGACTTGTTTTCTATATATTACAGTATAAGTGTATTTTGTCTTACCAAATTTTTAAGCGTGTGGCAACGCACTTTAAAAAAGCATCTTAAACAGTGTTGCTTCTCAAGTTAGCTTTCAAGGATTTTTAGATATTTTAAAGGTAAAATCAGATCATTCTCATTAAGAATAACAGTTTTGCATTGCACTGACACATCTCATCCCTCTCCCCTAGTGTTTAGACAGTAAAGTCCTTCACTTAGCATGTGTGGTGTGTAAAACGCCAGGTGGAAATCCTTATTTACAGCGTCTGTCTTGCTTTAGGCCCACGGTCTCTGCTAAAGACGCAGAGAAGCTGGGATTACACTCAAGATAAACACTATCTCTGCACACAGGCAGTCTTAGAGAAAAGCATTGCATTTCCTGGCATTGTTCTAGAGTTAAATCAATTCCCCGTGGCATTCAACTCCCTTTTCTTACCCTGCTGATCAGGCCCGGTTACAAACAGCTATCATTTGCATGAGAAAAAAGAAAGCTCAAATGGAGAGAGTGGCGTATTATCAATATTACAAAGTGTTGCAGGTAGCTCCACTGAAGTCAACGAGGAGCCTGGCTTTTCATGTCTGTGCGCATTGATTTAATGCTACTTAAAACGAATTGCAGATCAATTGGATTACCCAGAGGCAGATTTAATGAGCCGCACACTGCAGAGGATGTTTGTGCCCCCCGTCATCTCAGCGAGAGACTCGTCATTCTCTGGGAACGCTTTCTAGCACATGACGTCTTGAGCGGCGGTCATAACAATAGCACAAACTTTGTGAAAGACTTTAAAACATGAGAAAAAATACCATGGTTTTACTATGGAGCACCACAGCATTATGTTCTTTAACAAGGTACAATGATAATATGATCATATGATTTTCAGACATGTACCATAGTATTACCATAGTATTCTATGAAGTGCATTGAAGTGTGAGTGTATCACCAGGTTTTGCTTTAGACATGAGACCGCCATATGCCATGATTGTTTGGAAATGGATAATTATAATACCATGGCTTTATGGACATATACTATGGTATTACCATAGTATTCTTTGAAATACTGCAGAATATTATGGTAAATCCATATTTTTTTGGAAATGTACCATGGTATTACCATAGTATTCTTTGAAATACTTTAGAGTACTATGGTTAATCCACATGTTTTGTACATGCACAGTGACATTAGCATAGCATTCTCTGAAATACTTTGGACTACTATGGTTAATCCATATTTTCTGGACATGTACCACGGTATTACCATAGTAGTTTTTGAAATACTGTGGAATATTATGGTTAATCCATATTTTTTGGACATGTACCATGGTATTATCATAGTATTTTTTTTTTAATACTGTGGAATGTTATGGTTAATCCATTTTTTTTTGGACCTGTACCATGGTTACCATAGTATTATTTGAAATAATTCGGAGTACTATGGTTACTTCGTGTTTTTTGGACATGAATCATGGTAAAACCATGGAGTGGACATATATCATGGTATTCTCTGAAATACTTTGAGGAATGGGACTATGGTATTTGTGGAAATGTCTTGGAGCACCTGAAATAAGGTACTGTGGTAGTACCATGGTACATTGGTGGTATCAGAAGGTGCTTTGTAATATACATCATGGTACTTCCATGCTATATGGTGGTGGACGAGGAGACACCCCCCCTCACAATGTAGAGCGCTTTGAGTGCTTAGAAAAGCAGAAAAGCGCTATATAAATGTAATGAATTATTATTTATTATTTATATATTAATACAATATTTGTACCATGTTTTTGGTACTTTTGTTTTGGTCTGCAAGTGTGCTTTATACAGTAAATAGCCTGGTATTGGTACCTTGGTACCAACAATATCTGATACCTTCACTGTACCTTGGTACAGTCTTGAAGTGAACTTCTCCAGTACTGTGCCAGGTCTGCAGTGAGTTAAACCAGTCTATATTTATACTTAGAGTTAATTTTGTAAGTGATGTAATGCCCAGCCTCATACGTCATTATCCCATTTTTCATTTCTCTGCCAGCTTTCCATTTCTAGCTCGTTTACCCATCATCTCTCACAGACTGGGTTCATCTTGATACTGGCATAAACTCTCTCTGTTTGACAAGCATGTTTTGAGTGGCTCTATACCATCATAGAGAGATGCAGGATAAATATTTATCCTTGGCTGCTGATCCGCACCTGGGATCAATAAGGCTTTTTCTCTGTGTTAATCAGATTGCCTCAGGATCATATAATTACTGTTTAATATCCTGTTACAGTGAACAGAGGGAGAACGCCTGTCTGCCAGCTCATGATTCCCCGCTCTGTCATTGGAGCGGTGTTTATATCTGAGGGGCTGACCGCAGGACGGCAAGCACTCCCACGGGCCGCCTGACGCCACCGGTTCACTCAGCAGCCGATGTCTTGAAGTTGGACACAGAGTGGTCCTCAAATTTAGATCAGGTTCCTTGTTTAGATCAGAGAGGGAAGCTCGGGAACATTAAGATGGAAACGAAAGAGTGCAGGAGGGAAGTGTAGAGAAACTGGAAGCCTTGTGGAAGTGCTCGTCTTGAAGCAAAGTTTAATTTGCTTCTTTGTATGTTTTTTAGATAATATCAGAATTTTTTGAACATATACCATGGTAATAACAGTGAACATTTCTTAAAAGAAACATTTTGTTCTTGAAGAACAATTGTTTTTTTATATATATAATCTAAAGAACCTTAGATTAACCTTTTTTTTTTTTTATGGAACCATCAACACCAATAAAGAACCTTTGTTCTTATTGTTATTGTTAAACATCAATTTGAATTGCACTCCTTTGGGACCAAACCAGGCAAATGTCTTTCTTAAACCCTCTGCAATATGCACACAGTGTTATAGTTTTAAAAAAAGACACTTGCAACTTTATTTTTCAGTTTAAAGAGTTAATAGAAGTAAAAAATAAATACATGCATACATAAAAAAAATAAAGAAATAAAAGGTACAGAACCTGACTTTTGTTTTTGCAGATCATCTTTTTATCAATAAAAAGTTTTTATCTAAAATAATAAATGTGCATTTGACACCTAGAATTAGAAATGTATGAAGAAGTTGTTTTAAAGTTGAGAATGATATAACAACCATTAATATTTATTAGCAAAAATAGTTTAAAATATAGTTCTTTGTTAATGTTAGTTTACAGTACATTAACTAATGTTAACATATAACTTTTGATTTTAATAATGTATTAGTAAATGTTCAAATTAACTAAGATGATCCCACTTGATATTAGGTGGTTTTAACAACTACGTACTTAATTAATAATTTGATACAATGCACTTATTTTGTACATACATGTTTTACATTTGTACTTATATTTATCTTTTCTAGATTGTTGTGGAACTTTGAGTCCAAATTGCATCTCCTTTTAAGTTGTCCATTAGTTCCTCACCTTGTTAGTGACTCAAACATTATTTCACCTCTGACATCTCTGAACTCAGTGTACCGGACCCCGTGGATGCACGTGACCTTCCCATGAAGTGCATTTGCCACCTGAGGAGAAGTCACGCTGCGCGGCTGCCAGTTCGGTTCTTGGAAATCACGCCTCAACAACGCACATCAAAATTCAATCACACACGAGCACCATCCAGGCACCCACCTCCACCCCCTTGTTGACTTGATTAAGGTGAGTGGGATCGCTTCAAAACGCACACACACACACACACACACACACTTGCACACAAACACAGGAGGGGCTCATAAGTCTGATTTCAAAGCTTCGTAATTGGGAAAGGATCTTTTAGACCTGTGTGGAGCCCCGTTCCTTTATTGTTTCCTGATTTTAATGCGCACGGGGCACGATTACGGTATGAGGGTCCATTTAAAGAACAACTCGGCTCTGAAGATAAAGAAACCGCGTCAACAGCCATGTCGTACCCTGCCATTACCGCTTCGGTTCCCTACTCCTATCCTGCTATTTGTTCCCATTAAAAAAGCCTACTAGAAGGACTGCAATTCATTCAGACGTATTGTATGTGGTAATGTACACTATTAAGTACCAGTATATTGAAACAAACCTTTGATTAAATGTATTTGAATCACAAAGAAACAGCAAGGATCCTCCCTTGCCTTTGTTAATGAGGGCCTCATTGTGCTACCTGTGCTCACCGACTTTTGTGCCTGTGGTTTCAAGAGGCCTTTTTTCTGCAGTTCTACTCTAATATTAAATCAAATCAACTTGGGGAGAGAAAAAAAGGCTTTTGTTCACATTTGAATAATTTGTACATATTGTTAGTTATATTGGCTGATCTCATAACAGTGCAAGGCAGGAAAGGACGTTGTTATTTGTTTTCCTCCATATAATTGGCAGTAATATTATGGCTATGTTTTTTTATTTAGGTTTACTTTGTGTATAATTTGTTCATTATGCATTCGTGTGATTCATTATGCTTATTTGTGTTCGATGTAATTTAAATAGACCAACACAAACAAACAAAAACAAACTCAAACTCATTATTTTTATTCGTGGCGCGAACCGAAAACCGAAGTAAACAGCATCCAAAAGGGTACAAAAACAAGACTTTTAAACACTCCAGCATCTTAAATACACAATACAAAGGCATTGCTCAGCCATACCGAGAAAGGCGTGCAAATCTATGTAAGTATCATACTGTTTGCATAATAGATTAGAAATTAGCATTTTTGTTCATTTTCCATGTATGCACAGTGCCCTGGAAGAAAAACGCTCCATGCATATCAGATCAGCCAGCCTTCCATTTTGTGCAGTATATTATTTGACAATCTAAAATGTGTAATTTGCATGAAATTGCTTAATTAAAACACAGTCACTTGGGGTATTAATTTCTTTGTCTGCCGACGGAGTGCGGCGCAGGCAGATGTAAGGGCTGTCAGAGAGGAATGTCAGGGAGTGAGAGGGGGGACACCGTCCCAGCACACCGTGTCTTGGCTGGGGAGGGTTACGATGCCTGGCTGCATGCCTGCCTGCCTAACTGCCTGCTCTGGGCACGCTTGGTAAACGGAGGCCCCTGCACTGGAAGGATACAAAGGGGAGGATGGCGGGGTGATGGAGGAGGAAAGCGGCTGGCAGCGTGCCATCGGCATGTGAGATCTGAGAGTTGGCGATATCATACACTCCGTATAGATACACTTGCTGCTTGGGCCACAGGAAACACTAGGCTGTAATGTGTAGCAGGATTTTTTTCATCCTGTTGATGTTATAATAGATGTTTAGTATGCAATCACATGCAAAATATAGTGTTCTTGTGGCAAATGTTTGATAAAAATTGCTGTATGCTGTATAGAGAGAGAAGGAAATGAACTAAAAGTTAAATTCAACCAAATCAGTTAAGGAAGTGATTGACTTGTTTTATTTTTAAGCTCAGGATTTTAAGGTGGCTTCTTTTTACTGTATCTTAAGAGAAATAAAACTGGACACAATTATTGACAAACAGTCAAATTAATAGCTGAAAAATTTGTGGATAGTATATCTCAGATAATTTGGATAGATTGCTGAGATTTCTTTTAATACTCTTGAGGATTTTTTTTTTTTATTAAATATATAAATGTTTAAATATTTTTTTTAAAAGTATAAAAAATTAAAAATAGGAAAAATATGTATTTATTTATTCAATCTAGAAAGTAAAAATGTAAAAATAAATATTTAATTATGTCATTAATTATAAAATCACTGGGATTTCTGTTCTCATGAGTAAAAAGAAAAGTGTCAGGAGGGACTCAATGGTAACTTAAGTTGATCTCCAGATAATCTCATTGCTGAATAAACTTTAAAAATGATTTGAGTTTCACAAGCAAATTCTATTTTATTTTATTTTATTCAAACTTCAAATTTTCACATATAATTTAATGTGCTACTTGCCATGTCTTAGTAGTTGCGAAAATATCAGTTTCTAAAAATTGTTTCTACACAATGTTTTTAAATTTAGGAAAAACAACTGAGACGTGAAGGAGATTGCATTTATGATTTTATTTAAAACTGAATCTGACATGCATAGACACATTATTAAGCATATTGGTGTGCACATTCATAATGTTCTGGCGAAACCTTGTGACAAATATGTTATTATAGAAAAGAATCACAATAAAATAGCTGTTTTGGAAGAGCATCTGACATACACAAACACACTAAAAGAAATCAGCCGCTCTGAAAGCGTATTGGTAGATCATGACGCGCCAGATGAAATGTCCCGTTTCCAGTTTGTGAAGTGTAACTGTAAGTCTCACGCTGTACCCTTTTGTCTTAAATATCAAAGCCAACACGGTCACGTTAACATTTGAATATTTTCCAGTTCTTCATAAGGGGAGATCGTACAATAGGTTGGGGGGGAAAGGGCTCGGTGTAGTGAAGTAGCACATATCAAAATGAAAGAGCCCTTTCTCTTTCTCTCTCTCTCTCTCCCTCTCAATCGCTCTCTCATTCTCTCTCTCTCACATCAGTGACTGCCTGTGAAGGGCTTCCAAATCACAGTCCTTGTACCATTCAGCACATACAAAAGGGCTGTGTGAGCCTGAGCAGGCAAGGCCTAATTAAAATCCTTTAACAGAGAGAGAAAGAGAGGGGCACATGGAGCTGGGCTGGGATTGTAAAGGAGGCTGTCAGTGAGTTGGGGCGTCGACAGCCACACACAGACTCTGTGACAGCTCTCCAGAGCAGCTACCACATACGCCATTTGCTCAGAGGGCCTTAATTGGGTCTTTGATGTCCCTAAGAAAGGTGGCAGAGAGATGGAAATGTTATCGTCACCCACTTTCATACTGCCTACCAGCTTAGATTGTTTATGATTTACAAAAGATGTGCTTCTCCTGCTCGCTGTCTTTTTTCACCCACCTCTTTCTCTCTTTCTAATAGGGATGGGTCAGGATGGTCAATTTAGTGAGGTCAACAAGTGAGTTTAGCTGCTTTTACTCCCTTTGTTTTTAGAAGCAATGCTCTATTTTAACGTAAAATATCATTGCTAAATATAACAACAATCATAATACATACAGTAGTTGTTATATTTTTGAATGTTACAAGAGATATTTATTGTTATTTTTTTTTGTTGTTTAAATGCTGTTTCATCTTTTAATATTTTTAACTAAAATATTATTGCCAAATGTAACAATTAATAAATATATATTATATTTTTAAATGTTAAAAGAGATTATTATTATTATTATTTACATTTTTGTTCAAAAGCAATTTCAGTCCTTAATATTTTTAGCTAAAACATTATTACTAAGTATAACAATGATAATAATCATAATAAATAGTTATTATATTTTTAAGAGATGAGCTTTTTATAATAATAATAATGTTATTTTCTAAAAAAAATATTAGGGGATGTATTGAGATGCATCTACTGGGAGAGGGGATTTTCATGCTCAAGTTTTTGTATTATTATTATTATTATTAAAGTAATTTCATCCCTTAATACATTTTAGCTAAAACTTTATTACTAACAACAAAAGCAACAATAATATAATAAAATAATAATAATAATAGCTATTATTATTATATTTTTAATTATTTCAAGAGATTGTTTATTATTGCTGTTGTGATATTTTCAACAACAAAAAATGACTAGTAGATGACTTGAGGTACATCTACTCAGAGAGGGGATTTTCATGCTCAAGTTGCATCTGTAAATTCATCAAAGCACTGTTTTTGTGCAGTGTGTATGTCCCAAAAACATGTCAGATCTGCATAATGGACTTTAAATCACGCAGTAAATTATACAGTCCTTTCTTAAGACTGACCAGTAGACTACTGCCTCATGCATCCCATCGACTAGCTGTAGTTAAAAATATGTAGTTTTTCACATCTCTGCATCCAGAGTCATTATGCCATTAGTTCACATTTTAACTCCTGTCAGGGTCGTAGCATCTGTAACTTCCACTCCATGCTTAATTCTCTCCCCATAAATTCACAGCCATTGCAAGGGGGCAATAAAAGGAGCATGTATGTATGTGTGTGTTGGCGGGGAAGGCTAGAGAGGGGCGAGTCCCTGCTGCCACCGCTGATCAAATGAAACAACAAGGGCAACGGCAGCTAATGCGGGGAGCTGTTTAGTGCAGGGCTGCCTTTTGAAATGATGATGATAATGGATTCAGTCCGCTCATTAATGGAGTCCGAGTGCTCGTTAGAGTGAACAAACAAGCCAGCCTGTCAGCACTGAAAATGCCAAGTGCCGGCAACTGTCTCCGTTTTATGTGAGGACACCGCGTTCTCGCCATTTACCCACATACTCCACCCCCAACATCAAAGTCTGTGGCGGGGACCACTGCGACACACCACCACGCCACCCTCGGAGGCTGCTCCGGTAAACGGGGTCGCCGGGTCAAGAGGGATGAAGTCGATTCCTCTCTTTTGGCTCCGTCCTCTGTCTACGTACAGAGTTTTAAGCTAGAGTGTTCATACATTAAGTAGTTCATGCAGTAACTTCGCTCATGCAGTAACTAGTGGGAGTTTCTCTTTATTTAAATGATGTAATGATGTGATTCTCATGTAATTCCAAACCTGTATGCACTGCTTTCTTCTGCAGAACACGTGCACACACACACAAAAAGATATTTTGAAGAATGTTGGTAAACAGTTTTGGTTCCCATTGACTTCCATTAAATGGGCTCCCATTGACTTTTATTGGGAACCAATGGGAACCAAAACTGGTTTCCAACATTCTTTAAAATATCTTCTATGTTCCACAGAACATAAAACAAAGCTCATGCAGAAGTCTCTTGCAAACCAAGCAGCTTTCTGCTGGTCAAATTGAACCCACTGAGAAATCTGCATGGGGAAATATTTAGCCCTCATGTGAAATTCACTATGGATTCCCATTTAAATGCATCTTTATACTTTTAAGCCAGTGTATTTCCCTATATAAGCAGTAACTTTGTGGGAGTTTCTTTTTATTTAAAGCTGATTTCACTTTTTCAATTGTTTTTAAGGTGAGGTCACATTACCTAAATTTCGCAGACTCTATAGAGTAAGACTCACAAAGACTCATTTGTGTTCCAAAGGTGAACGTAGGTCTTACGGGTTTGAAATGACATGAGTGTTTTTTTTTTCCTTGAATACTTTAAATATTCTTCTATCCCAGCATGGTTGTATTTCTTGACAAGCATAACCACTGGTTTTTTTCTGTGTCTCTTTTTGTTTCAGCAGCCCAAGATTGCATCGGTTCACACCATTGGCTCAACCAAAGGTGGGGGCGGGACTATTTGTTTGTCCAAACAATGGAAACGGTAGAAATGCTGGCTGAGACATTGAAGGAGGGACTCGTACTAAACTGTGTGGTTAGTTTCTCTGTTCTCGCATGTTCTTATGTGTGAAATTCTTACACGTTCTTACATTCGTATTTCTCTGAAAACAAAGAAATTATTAACAGGCCTCACCTCCACTGGAACTGTAGCGCGGCACTTTCATAAAGCAGAGAGGAATGATTTTTCCCCCCTACATCCTTCAATTAAACATTGGCTGAGTTAAACTGAGTCATCTACTGTATGTCAGACGATCCTCGATCTCCCAGCGTCTTTGAACCATCAAAAAATAAAATGACAACATCTTGTCAAGGAAGTTGAAAGATCAGAGGACTTTGGTTCCAGAGATAAAATCACTAGGGTCTGTCACCATTTCATAGAAGTTCTAGCTTTCACCAAGAATGTAATGAGTGCACGTTGGCTACTTTTTGTGATTTGTAACGTACCTTATCTTCCCACAACAGATCTTTGCTAATCAGTGCCTCTTTTTTGAGTCGCGTCTCAGTATTCGTCTTGTATACATAATAATCATACCTCTCCGTATCAGAAACGAACTGTAATACTGATTAAGTTTAGGGATTCGTTTTTTTCTTCAAGTGCAACAAAGTGTGAAGTTTCAGATAACACTCTGTTCTGCATGAAAGGAACATTTGATCATATTATATAGTTTTTTTGGAGGCAGAAAGAGAAAAAAGATCACCAATGAAAAGGCATCGCCCATTAAAGTCAGGCAAAATTACCCGGGTTGCATTAAGGAGCTTTAAAAAAAAGTGAGAGATATGTATCATGCATGTGGAGATGCATAAACATGACGGGGCAGCTTAAGTAGAAAATGAGATCTGATGCCTTACTGAAGAAGACCTCGTGCTCAGAATGCATTTAAATTTAAATATTCATATCATTATAATCCAGAGGAATATGTAACGACTGTATGATATTTTATTGAGGAGGTTTTAAAAATGAATGCTGTCCCAACTCCTTAATAAAAATCCTGCCAAAGCTCTTAGTAGTCATACTGAAGGCGTTCCTCTTTGGTGTCATGCCAGTCAAGTCTGCTACAGGTCCTCGGGTGCTTTGCCCGGGCCCCACACACACACTCTCTCTCTCACAGGAAGTCTTTCTTCTAGCTGTATTTACTTCTTTCTTTGAATTGTCAGATTGTTCTTGTGCGTGTATATTTTCAGAAAAACATGTCAGAGAGTGGATGCACATGACGACCACGTGTGTGTTCATTCCCACTCTCACGCATGCACAAACGTTTACTTTGCTGTTATATTTTATATGTGCACTGTTTGCATTTTTTGTGAAAAAAGAATATATAGCTAAATAATTATTATAAATGAATTCTTATCATTTCACCAACTTTTGGAGACAGTTTTGATAGCTACTTCACTTCATTTTTGAACACTGTTATAAAACTAGAGGCACACACAGAGTACTTCTGTGGCTCCATGCATATGGCAGTACAGCTGCCGCTGCAATCATTGTAACACACTGTCTGTTTGTGGTCCAGGTGTGATGTGGATTCAGTGCACTGGTCTCCTGTTGTGTGTGAGGTGTGAAAGGCACTGCACACTTCTTGAGGAGTTGAGGACAGATTGAGTTCTGTACTGCTGAACAGCTGTCATTCCCTGCTCACTGTCAAACAACATACAGGGACGCCTGGGGTTCTGACAGCTCTACGTTTATTTATCTGAGGAGGAGAAAGAGAAGCTGGAGTGGATGATGGTAAGAGATGTACAGTTACAGTATGTGAAGAATGTCATTTCATACCTAAATGAAAACAAAGTTGGTTTTCTGTTAATATTAAAGTCAACCAGTGTTATTCTAGTATTATTGAGGTACTATTATATACTTAATACTTTGAAATAGTTTTTTTTTATATATTTTCTTTATTTAATTTATTCATTTTTTTTTTTTTAATATGTCCATAATTTTTATTAATCACTATTTTAGTTTTAGTTATTTTAGTACATCAACTGAAAATAAATATAGCTGAAAAATGTTGGCTTTGCAGCTAGATAAAATTAATCAATTCATTCATTCATGCTTATTTATTTTCAGGTAAAGACATTTTTTTTATGGTTTTAGTTTTAGTTTTCTACAGTATAATTAACCCTGTATCTAACCCTGATTTCAGCACCATCAAAAAGCTATTTAATTTTTCATGTTTAGAATTATTTCATGTTCATAATACCATAATGTGTATGTATATATGTCATATTGTAGTTTTAATTGAGTAGCCGTTTTAATCTTTTTTGACTGAGGACTTCAGATTTGGCAGATATTTCCTGCCAGACTTTATCATTTAGTTGACTGTCCCTTGTTTAACTTCCTCTTGATCACTGTATATTCACGCTCAGATTCTCACACCTCTGGCTCAGCGTTGATATCTGTTCAGAGAGCGGCAGAGAGAATGAAAGAATGGAAGGAGGAGGTGCAAAGAAGAGGAGGAGGTAAAAATAAATTGCATTCCCCTCCTAACAGGGAGCCTTCACTAATTATGCTGTTTGAGTCCTCACAGAAGCCAAGTCTTCTAAATAGACCTGTGCTCGGTGAACCCTGAGTCGGGGGGTTCCTGGCGGTGCCCAGCCGGGCTCGGCTGCCCTACTTCCTGTCGTTAATTATCTTTTGTTTGCCCTTGATAATCCGCGGCCCGCCGTGCTCGTAATGAAAGCTCTGAATCACCGCTAAGTGTAAAAAACAATGGCATTGTCATTACCACATCATCAGCGCATTATAAATAATGAATGAAACGTGCATTAGGCAGACAGAGGGAGAGTTTATGAAAATGACTTGTGAGAATAGATTAAATTACAACTATTATTACTTTTCCTTTTGATGTAGTGCATCAGAGTAATTACAAAATTGTATAAAAAGGATTCCATTCTCTGCGAGTGGTATAAAAATCAAATTTATGTTACGAGGGAATTGTGTCTCGAGTTGACAGTACTTAATGTATTATTTTAAATAACATTTTCTTAAAAACATCCCTTTCATATTCAGAAGGACATCATTAGGACGAGAATAAAGCATTAATTTTCCACTTGGCCAAACGTGAATGCGATCCGTGCGTGTGTGTGTGTGTATAAACGTGTAGCGACGAATAAAACCCTTCGTGTGATAAGCAGCCATTAAACGTGGACAGGCCTGCTGCATGCTCGTCCCTGATTTTGCTTTACGATCTTCATAAATCTGTCGGCAAAACTTATCAAGTCACAACGATAGACTGCGTTGGGCCATTAGTTTGCAGTAGCACCTTGTCCTTTTTGGCGGGAAATGCGCATCGGTTATGGATTAGAGTTTCATAAATCTGATTTTGATGCTCAGGGTCTGGTTACAGATGCAAAACGAAAAAGTCAACACTGTTTTCCCCGATCAGCTGGGATTATCTCGTCGGAAATGGAAATCGACAATGAGATGACATCCACTCCGACAATTCGTCATTTGTTCATGTGAGTTTTCAAACTGTGGAAATGATGTTATTACTGCTTGGCTGTATTGTGCGGGTGTAATGTGCTATTTGCCATGCCAGGCCTGGGTTTTGCAGATGGAAATTAAAGGGAGAAAATTGCTACTAACTACTCAATTACAGCGCTTGATGGTTACGCTGACCTCGGTTGGCAGCAATGGCAACACCGGGCCAATCATGTGGCCCAGATGGCATTAAATTAAAATAGGAAAAGAGGACGATTGCACATATTCATCGCACAAAAGACATTTGAATTACCTCGGACGCTTCGGCTTGATATCGAACAATTAAGTGCAGTGATAGGATTTTATGAGACAGTTTAGAGGCAACGTGCATACAGGAATCACAGTGCGGCGGAGAATTGGCTTTAGATTTCAAATCTGTCAATTAAAGGCCTTCTTATTATTCCCCAACTGGTAACTCTGGTGTTTACCATTTATTTAATAGCTTTATTATATGTACTCATTTCAAGATGAGGAAAAGAGCTGGAGTATATAAGAAGGAGTCTCATATGAAACTGGCAGCGACCGTCATACATAACAGATTACCCAGGAGATGGTCGGCCAAACTTATTTTCATATAAATCAATTATAGATCTCGGTATTGGATCGCTTCTTTCTTGGGCCGACAGTTGTTTGTATTCCACCTTTAGTGTTGATTACATCATGATGTGTGTACATAGCATATATTATTTATATCGAAATTCTGCACGGAAGGATTTACAATTACTGAAGGCACTGGACTGATTAATTCCATTGAGTTTTGCTGTCGTGTTGCTGCCATGTGAAAGCCATCATTTGAAGTCATTTTCTCTGAAGTCTCATCTCTTTAGACTGATAAAGTGACTTTATGATAAGTGTTATGATTCTGATATTGTTTTTTCTCTTCTTATCTCTAGATTGTTCATATGCACATAAACGTACCAATACTTCTTGGTATACTTTATGGTTTTATGTGTTTAGTTCACATTTCAGCTTTTTTTGTTGTCATATTTAGGTATCTATAAACAAAAATATCAGCAAAATATTACATTTTTTATTTTTTCATTTATAAAAATAATCTTATATATGAAATATGTGTATGATATTAAATGTTTGATGAAATATATAGTACATAAATAATTTAAGGCCAAAACATTATTTAAAAAATAAATAAATAAAAAATGTATTAAAATAAAAATTGTAATATATATATATATATTTTTAATAAATATTGAAATAAAAATAGTATACTTTAAATATATATATAAATTCAAGAGTATATAATAAAAAAAAAGTAAAAAATAAAGTATAGACAGACAGACATATACATACATTTTTTAAAACTGTACATGTTTTTTGTAATATCTAAAACTATATGCATTATAGGCAAAAATTACAATTTTCAGAGTGTCACTTTAAAAAACTTCTTGTGACGCACCATCTTTATTAAAATCATTGCATTCACAGTGTTCTCTGGCTCTGCATAAACTCTAGCATCTAGACACAGTTATCAACCTTCTATATCAACCTTGTTAGCATTATTCATACAAAATGTCTTATGATTTATAGTTTGTAGAGTGTAGATCACATCTGTAATAAATCCTGACTGATGTAACCGGGCTTAGTCAGACAATCTCTTTAAACCTGTACAATGCTGCTGGGTCATTACAGGCCTCCGGCCTCCTTGAAAAGCCTTGACTCTTTGTTTGTCTTGTGGTCTCGTTGAGATGTTCTATGGATTGCATTCAGCTGTAATTCTAGGCAGCCACTAAACCCGGCCGGAGTCAATAGCCCATAAGTCTCTTGTTTATCACCAGATCAATTGCTCCACTTCACAAGGGAAGGAGAAGACTAATTGTTTTAGGAATAATCGCTCTTTGTGTATGCGGATATGGCATCGACTTGCAGAAATGGAAAACGATTTTCGCCTCTCAAGCTAGATGAGAAGGTGCACTTCTGTTTGCTCATGTTTATAAGTAATGAGAACATTTGAGAGTTTTGTTAGTTTGAGATGATTGCAGCTAACAAAAACTCGTAATTTAGCCCATATAATGTTTCATTTACTCCCAATTTTTGACTCAATCCTGCTCTTTCTTGACCTCAAATCTTCTCAAATAATGCCATTCCAGGCTTCATTCCAACACATTAGTCACTAAACTCTATTTTGACATAACCAGCAGTAGCTTCAGGATGTTTTCATTCATTTTCTCCCTCTTCCCTGTGAAAAAAGGCCAGCGTAGCTGAACTGTAATGCACAGAGGGCTGTTCCCCTGGTCTGTGGGTGAAAGCCCTTCCTTTTGGGATCAATTACTTGGCATCGGGATCTTTAAAAAAAGAAACCTGCCTGATTAGAAGTCCACACGGCACCCTGAGATCCCATGTTTGGGGTTCCTGGCCTCGGCACGGCTATTTATTAGCATATAATATTTAAAGGTCAGTTGCTGTTTTACATAGGTGCTCTATTAGACGGGGGTCAGTTGGGCCATGTGTATTGTTTCATTGCAAGCATAAAATTGAGCGTTTTTGCTCTTTGCTTTCAAAACATTAAGATTGCATTGCCGTCCTCTCAGGGGAAAATGTGAAAAGAACTGTTGGTTTTGCCTTTGAATCTAGCCTTAGACATACAGTAATACTCTCACATTGTAATGCATTTAGTTCATTATTGTGGCTGAGGGAGTCAATTTTTTTGAAGCACCGCGCGGAGAATACCCACAACTCCTTGGGAAGGCGTCTCTATTGGCAAATCATTGGAGAATGCTCACAAAAAGAAGGTACCGTGTTCGACATAGCCGCTGATCAAAGAGGCCGGAGGCTGGTGGAGATGGAACGGCTCTCCTCCATGGATAAAACTGTATTATAGTGTATTAAACAAAACCAGTGAAGGAGCAGAGGAATCCCGCCAGTGCTTTCAGAAGTGCTAAATGCTGGGTCCCTGTAGAGTCTATTAGACCCCATCCTGCACTGGTACTGCATTGTAGAGAGCGAGTGAGAGAGGATGAGATATCTTACTTTGTGTCTTCCTAGAACAATATTTAAGCTAGAAACTCAATATAGAAGGACTAAGGTGTTTTTCCAGAGACTGCTGGTGGTAATAAAAGGCTTACAGTGCTCTGAAAAGTTTTTCAGGAATAATGTCAACTTCACCATTGCCGTTTGCTTTTAGATTTTTCACTTTTTTCCCTCTTGCAGGATCAATTGATTTAACAATTTCTTTTTCTACACTTTTGTTGCTTTTTTCCCACTGAAGTCCATTTATGTAAATCGTGGTTTCTTGTCGTAATATACAGTTTCCTCCAACAAATTGCAAACACCCTAGGCAAAGTGGGGTTTTGCAAAATATCATAAATATTTATTATTTCTTGGCATAAATGCATTAAAGTAACAGGTTTATTTTTTGTAGACAATTGGGTCTACAAACCTTTATAGATGTATTAATTTTCGTTATGTTATGAATTTATTAACTTTTTTTTTCATAAAATGTTTTCATTGTTTGTATTATCCCTTATCAATGCGAAGTCATGACAAAATGGTAAGGATGTATGCTGATATTGTCCAAAAGTGTTGCCATGGCCATTTTCAAAGTTTTTGAGTGCACTGTAGTTTGTTTTTAAACTCCAATTATTAATTATGAATACATATTAGTATTATGATTTTCCACTAAAAATAAAAAAAACATTGTTGGTAACACTCCACAATAAGCTTCCAATTGTTAACATGAACATACAAAGAAAAATACTTCTAAAGCATCTATTAATCTTAGTTCATTTCAGCATTTACTAATACATTATTAAAATCACAAGTTGTATCTGTTAACATTATTTAATGGACCTGAGCTAACATGAACTAACAATCAACATTTGTATTTTTATTAGATAACATTAAGAAAGATTAAGATATGCTGTGACAGATGTATTTCTCATTGTTAGTTAATGCATTAATGTTATTACTGATAGGACCTTACGGTAAGTGTTCTTTTTTGCTACTGTAGCCTTTAAGTGTACTTTTTAGTGTTTAAAATGTAAATGGCAGTAGTGTTGGTATACAAGTCCCACACAAGTATACACGCATGAGCAGTCGCAAACAAGAGTTAAGTCCTTACTTTCAAGATTTATCAAGTCTGTAGTACTCAAAGCCAAGAAAGACAAGTCGAGAGCCATATTGAATCAAATCACTCGAAGTTATAGGGGAGACAATGCTTACTTGTCACTTTTTTGACCATTTTTAGTCATTAGTCATGTCACATTCTTTACTTAGTCAAGCAGTCCCTTAATTTGCATCAAGTCAAATCATGCAACTTGAATTAGTCGTCCACTTTTGGTAAATTACATCAATTTTTGGCAGCACACAGCAGTTCATCAGGACAGGTCAGTGTGTTCATGGTAATTATGGCAATACTATTACCATATTTTGAACATATTCTGGCTGTTTTAGCAGCTTAGTGTTCAGAAATGATGCACTGGAATGAGAGTTTTATGTTGTGAAAGCACATCAAACTATTATTTCAAAAGAGCAGCAAAATCCTGTTTTCCATGTTATGCCCCCTTTAATAATCAGCGAATATCTTCACAATATGCTGCATTTATTTATAGACTTGCATTTTTAAGTAGATCGCTCAGAATCAGAATAATTGGCGCTCTTGGTCAAGCAGTAAGAAAATGTACGGCACTCTGTTATTAGATCTGACAGCAGAGAGGCTTGATTAGATAGTTGCAGCGTAAGATAATCAAGAGTCAAATCACATACATTTTCATTTTTGGAGCTGTATGATCTCTCTCTCTCTGTACTTGTTTCTGCGTCATGTTCTCGCTGGAAAGCATGTAATTACGGCTTGCCCCGGCTGATAAACAGCTCCTGAGCTGCACTCCACCTTGTACAACAACACATGCAACATACTCCAGATCATACGTGTAATCATGTTGTTGAGTCTGATGGACGCAAGTGCAATTACAAGAGAGGCGGTCAGGTGGGCAAAATTAGAGCTGCCATGCGGCTGTTTGGTCGTGGAAGCAGTAATGACTACTTAAAGCTGTTTCTGACTAGGGCTGTTTACTCAGAAAAAAACAAAATCGTCCGATTAGAGCATTCAGGGCCAATAAATGTATCCTGTCTCTCTCTATCTTTCCCCGGCTCCCTTCTGTTCCTACACTGTGTACTGGAGTAAGTGAGTATGTACAGTGCTATTTTAAACTCCCTCTCCCAGTAGAGCTGTGAATAACTGGTGTGATTAAACAAGGTGATAAGCTTCCGTTTTTCTTCCTGAATGTCATTCCAGGTTTGCTTTATCGACCTCGCTCTAATTGGCAAACCATTTCCTTGTCAGGTTCAAAAATAATGAATTGATTTGGGCCTCTCTTCTTTGTTAGCTATGTTCGGTCTGCCAGGATGTGTCTGTATATTTGCTTATTTTCCTATTTAATGAGCACATCAGATTTCTGTAGGCGTATGTGTGTGTTTGTGTAATCTTTGTGGGTGTAATCTTTAATTTATTGAAGTTTTCATTGATGATGGAGACTGAGCTTCAATTTGAGTTCTCCTCCCAAAGCGCAAAGTTCTCCACGCAAAGCGCAAGGCCTAGATACAGTGTTTCAGGCTATTTGCACACTTTTTGATTTGGTTCTTTGTTGATTTGAGAGGAGAAAACACTAGCTTCATTGTTTTCTTTTTGCTTTCATTTCCTTTGGTTTAGGCACGGAAAGGCAAGTGTATTTATATAGCAAATTTTATACACAATGTTAAAAAGGGAATTTTTTATGGGCAAAAAATTGATTTAAAAATTGAGGAAAAATAGAGAAACATTTAAAACATGTAAAAGTCTATTTTGAAATCAAGATATAAAAAGAAATAGCAAAAAAAGTTTACTTTAAAAATTGATTAAAATGAAAAGTAGAATGAAATATGCAGTTACAAACATGAACTGTACCCAAGATCCACCAAAAACTTTTTTGTAAAATGAGGAATAAAAAAATTATGTAATTTTATCATTCATCATTAATATCATCATTTTATTCATTCTTATGAAGTGACATAAGAATAATTTGTTCATGAATCAGTTCACACAGGAAACGTTGCATATTATGCCCACCATCGAACTTGTTCATTTAATTTGAGAGTGTATATTTTTCTTATTGCTGACATTAACATAACACCATTCTCACAGTTCTCCAATGGTTTAAAAACTTTCACAGCAACTAAACGAACCGAACTCCATCAGACAGACAGAAACCTGTAGTATGAAAGCTCTCAGCTAGACAGAGAGATTGTGACAGAGCGGAAAAGGCAAAAAAAAAAAGAGATAGTTTCCAGGACAGGGATCTACTGCATGGCCAGGCACTCAGCCACATCTGACTTTGATTAATTACAACCTCTCCATCCCCCTCATCCTAGTACCTGACAGGGAAAATCCAGCCCTGTACAAGCACAGCAGACCAGGAAGCTCCACCACTTCACTTTCTCACACCACACTCGTTTTCTCCCTCAGGATGTGCTTTTCAGAACACACTCGCTGAGAGATACAGGGCTGCGCTCTTTTGTCCGTGAGGATGTGGAGCTCTGCCCAAAACAGATCATGCTGCATTAATCAGAGCTGGAAAGTACACAGTTGCCTGGCGGCCCTTCCATCGGATTAGTCGTGCAAGGCTTTAAGCGTTCGCATCGCAGGCCTTTTATCAGCCATAAGCGTCTAATTTATGAAGCGCTCTGGCCTTTGCCTTCAGTCAGCGTGAAACCACTAAAAGTGAGAAAGGACAGACCACGAGCCGCATCGTTTTATTTAATGCAGATCATTTTGCGGCATTAACTCCCGAAGAGCTTTTTGCAGCCACTGTGTGGGAGAAAGCAGCGCTAATGCAAGAACTTAAAGTCCGTAATAGGGCTGGAATTAGCCCGTATTAGAGTTGCCGAATGAAGTTTCTGGACATTTCGTTCGTTAAACCCATAGTCTACCTCTTTGTCTTTGGGTTCCCGTTCGGAGTGGACGATGTGCAGGGTTTTAGAGGCGCGTGGGTGAAATTAGCCAGACGTGAAAGCATATCGTTAATCAGAGGTGGCCACGTCACTTTGATTTCCTGTCGTAAGGTCGGAGACATTTGTTTAAGGAAGATGGACAAGTGTTAGCAAAGGACGTGTCTAAATTCACTCAGAGCGATGACTTCCTAATAAACTAATGTGGAACGAGAGGGAAAGGGTTCAGGGACGTTCTTGGTGGATGTTCATTAATAACGCGGCGCATAGCAGAAAGGTTAGGATTCAGTCCGATCCAAATATCAGGCGGATAAAAGCCACCATCTAGATTATTGTTAATAAGACCTCAAACTACAGCAGAACTGAGTGCCGGTCGGCTTCCATTGAGCGATTTGTTCAAATATAAAATTGACCTTCAGCTAAGCTGCGGGCGCATTATTGTAATAGCTCAGTGAAGGAATGGCCACGCGGTGCTCGCATGCCATGAATTTGTCCCCGTTCCTTAAGATCGCCTGGGTTCCTGGGTGGGAAGAAATGAAAAAGCGACATAGAAATGGGGCTTGCCGTTCCACTCTCTGGGTGTTTAACCAAGCACAATTTGCAGCTTCAATGAGACAAAGCTTGTGATCAATGCATAATAGCTCCTTATTAACCTCAATTACCACAATTAAGCCCGACTGCCACTGGGCTGCTTTGATGACTTAATTAATCTGATTCAGTGAAGAGGCCACAGTGTCCCCCCCATAGTTCCAAGCCTTGACCGACCATGTGGCCCCTGTTAAAAGCACATCTGGTGGAACAAAACATCTCCTCGTTGGCAGACAAATGCCTCCACTCTGTGAATGAAAGGCAACCCTCTGCTCTGTGATGTTCGTAATGAATGGTACAAGCCCCTTGGCACAGTGCCTTATTGGGTGGCTTGGATAGCTGCCCAGTTTGTTCGCGGCTAATTGCTTAATTGATGCATTGTTTTTAGCGGCGATATGAATTGCTCTCATTTCGACAACAAAAGGCATTACATGCCATTAGCGAGTCACGGCTCTCTATGTGCGCTTGTTTTAAAGATTTAAGGCGCCTTTTAAGATTTTGTGCATCAATGCGATTAGTAAACACCCTCTTGGAAGACGTCACGCTCTGTGGCTAATACGCCTGCTGCAGGGTTGTTCAAAACTCGCAATTGAAGAATTGGCTTCTTTTCAGTTCCTGAGTTAGAATGTGAATTGAATTAGCCACAATACATAGGAAGTTGAATTGGATTGAACTTTTTCAAAACTTTCAAACAAGTCTTTCTCGAACCAACATTCAAAGTTTTGCTTTTGTACTTCAAACTTTGAATTCAAAATTTGAATTCTGCACTTTTTTGCTACCACAATTCAAATTTTACAATTTGGAATTTTAGAAGGCATTCAATTCTGAATGGCGCACAACCACGGCCAGCTGCTGCTTCTGCCAACAACTCCTTCTGTGGTTATTTTGCGAGCCGAAGATGCATTTACTCCCTCCGCGCGAACACAAAAACACTGTTAGTATTTACAGTTCCCTCTTCGCAGTTAAAGGAAATGAAATGGCATTTGACTCAGTGTTGGAGCTGTTTAATTAGCAGGCTAAGGGTTAATAAGTTCCTCCTCCGGCGCTGGAGTGTCTCCTCAGGAGAGTTGACACTTCCATAATGCATTCCCTTTCCTGCTAGAGTGTAGCACTTCCACCCCCTCCTCCGTCTCTACATATTCCCACTGAAGTCTGGGATAAAGAGCTGTTTTTCCCTCTCTCTCTGCTGCATGTTTGTCCCCAGACCCTCAGAGAGCATTCCGGAAAGCCGGCAGCCTCTGTGGAGCGTCTTCTACTGCCAGGGGAGCTCGTGGAACTCGCAGGGATGAAGAGAGCGCCGGCCACATGGAGACACACTGTTACTTATTCATCAGTTCGCAGTGCTCTGAGAGAGGAAACAAGGCCTGTGTGCTGTAAACACACTGCCGCACAACACAAAGACTGAAATAACAAGAGCTCAGCCCGGCATCCGAACTGACAGAGATGGGTGCCAGGCAGGTTGTGGATTTGGTGTGTATGTTTTGGAAGGGAAGACTGTGCGCAGACTCCCTTGATCATCTTTAGGTGCACCAGACTGTTGTGGGAGGAAATGTTGATGCGTGTTGCATATACAACACGAAAGCCATCTCTCTTGTGACCAGACAAATGCCGGTTTTGAACATTTTAATACAAACTGATTGGGGCCAAACGTGCCGGGAACGTGCATAAGGGGCTCTGTTTTGGTGAGATTTGGGATTTCACGGGGTATAAAAATAGATAGTTGCCGCCTATTATCTCAACAAGACAGCGCCATACGTGCCTTTCCCCTGTGGTGCGAGACACCGGCATTTACATCAGCCTTGCGCGGCAGATAGGAAATTACCTGCTTTGTGATTTGCTTGTCTGCTGCGATTACAGCATTATCATAATGTTACGGTGGGAGAAGCGTACCTACGAGGGCGTCTGGCCTTCTCTCAACCCCCTTCTCTCTCCAAGCAGGCCCCCTCCAGAGAGGAACCGAGGGCCCACACAGACGCGTGTCGTGCCGGGCAGGTGGAGGATGCGGTCGGAGGCGTCCCCCCGGGGAGCTGGCGGGTGCAGATGCTTGACAAAGCCCCCGTGTAGGCATTCTGATTCAATCAGTGCTTTCTGCTGCAGCAGCACACAGCGGCTCATCCTACTGTTACCACAGCAGCTGCTGTGGAGAAAGTCCATCATAAGACTACAGTTGCAATGAGGAAGATTAGGTGGATTACATTAGGCCTTTATATGATATATTAATTTTTTTTGTTCTGTAAACACATCAAGTTCTTTGTAACTTATAAGTCAATTAGGTTGCTCGTTTATGTCATGAGAAAAGCTCATTTGTTTTTTGTCGTTTGTGATGGACACCACTGGCCAGGTTCTCATTGCATAAGTGATACAGTTGTGAGTTTGAACAAGGATCAAAGGTCACGATTTGTTGTGAAATTCACTACAGTGATGCATCTCTCCCAGTCTGTCTGTGTCAGGCTCTCAACACGAAGTATCTCATTCATTATTGCTGTTCTTATGCCTCTAACAACATACAGGGAAGTAATTTCAAAGCCACGCTCTCATCTCCTCACCCTTTTTGCTGCTAGGGAGAATACACTGCTACGTGTCTGGTTACAAGGTCAAGTGGGCCCGAAAAGCAAGTTCTTGCCTAGTAACTGCACTATAATTTGTTGTAAGATGAAAATGAAAATGTGCAGATGCGGGCAGTGGAATGGGGAGACAACACAAGGTATACAAACGTGTTTTTTTAAGTTAAAATGCAGTGCCATGAGTGAGATGCTGCAAAAGACACGAGAGGCAAGCGCAACGGTCAAATTCATCCATGTAGTGCGTTTACATACAAACACAATGGAATGTGGAATGGAAAACCGTGAACGAACCCCTAACTCTGGTTTCTATAAGGCAAAGTATGTTATTTGTAGTGAAAACAGCACTGAAAAAACGTTAGAAATGGTACCATACTTGTATTTTAAATTAACTCGATTTTCTTTCTCCCCTAATAGATTATTTATCATGAATCTACAATATTTCTTTAAATGCTTTACTATGGTAAAATCGTAGTAATTTTTTGTGAAAATGGAGTGTATTTGTTTGTGTTAATTATCTTTGATAATTGCCAACAAATCATGTTTATTTACTATTCATTTACTAACAGTAGCTGTAGTTACTATGGTATAATTCCAAATACTGTGGTAAATTTGTGTACGGGTGGGCTGCTACAGGCCCTAGTTTTGCACGAGAAACATCATGTTAAAACCAACGAGCTGTGAGCCGACTATCATCTGCTTTCGTCGTTTCGTGTAGTCGGAGCAACACGCATTGCATTTGCGTGTGTTTAGCAAGCCGTCACAATCAATTAGTTAACAAGATGTTACAGGTTACATTTAGTTGTGGATTCAGCGTTTAGAGCATCAGAGGGAAAATCTTATGAATAGTGAAATATTCATGATGTTTGTTTAAATGCTTGGCGCACAGCGTTAAACTGTTTATAAATTCTAATAGGCTGCTTTGGAGTCCTCGCACTCGAGTTTTCTAGCGTTTAGCAGTGATAGGCAGGGAGTTTATGAAACCTAAGCAAAGGCCTGCCAAGCCTGTTATGTTACACCTCTGAAGTGCAAATGAGCGTTTTTCTCCCCAACCAATACTAGATTATGTTTTTATGAAACGGCAACATCAGCAGACGCGTGTTTATTTCACTTCAGATTAGCAAAGCGCTAAGAGTGAGCGTGACAACATAAACAAAATGATGTTAGTGCCTTCTTAGTGGATTTAGCTTTAGTTTTTCTCTCATATATCTGTAGTTTTTTCTCAAGAGTGCCCTGTTATTTATTGGTCGATGAGATCTGAAGCTTCAGAGAACATTAAATGTGTTCAAAAGTACAGGTGACTTGGCAGCTTCTATCTCGTTAAAGTTACCCTGCTTGTTTATATAGCAAGCTCGTATTGACCACAAATTGAACATGTTTTGCACCCAAGAGGCCAAAAAATGTGCGTGGGTGTGTTTTTCTGAGTTAGTTTGGTGGTTATGTTTCACCAAGGGGTCGTCTGTCTTTCTCTCTCCAACAGCCTCAGAGTGGTGTATTTCTTATTGAAATAGCTCGAATCAGACTTTGATTAAAGGACAGGGAGCTCGTCGTCTTTCTGCCTGGGTGGTTGAAGCTGCAGCCTGGGGAAATTTGATTTGGATCTAACTGACGTGACTAGATTAAGATCATAATTAGTGGCGTGCGGGATGGCGCTGATAGCGGCTCGGTCCGGCACGGGAAGAGAAGAGGATTAAAACATTTCCAGAACGGCTGTGTGTGTGTGTGTGTGTGTTTGAGGGCGCTGTCAGCTGACAGGGTGGGCAGTCCGTGTGTCAGTAAGACAAGAGTGTGACTGCTAAACATTTCACATCATGTCAGAATGAATACCCGGCATCACGTGTAATGGGCGGGTTAGATTTAGGAACCTGCGCCTGACACAGGCCCTGGCTGATTAGCGCAAAGGGGCTCAATTATGCGAGTAAGGCTTCATTTAGAAATAAAATGAAGTTCTGTTGGCCCAAACTGTCACCCGAGTGGAATACATCATCCGGCCGATTGTGCCTTGCTTGGAATTGCTTCCTCGTCAATGCAGTGCAGAATGAGAACGAGAGCGAAAAAAACATTTCCTGTTTTCACTCTTGAGTGCATTATTAAGAAATTTGTGACGGTGGGATGCGTGTGATGTGGTAATATCCTGTGACAAAAGCTAATATGATGGGGGGTGATATTAGCGGGGGCCTTGTTAGGACAGGCTGTTTTTTTCCCGGGCTGTGTTTTAGGAGAAAATAACTCCCCTCCATGACATTTTTGACTGGAGCCCTCGGGGCGCGAGGGGGAATAGGACAGGGTAATTGCGCTTAGGTTTCTCCTTACTAAATTAACCTCTTCTTGGAAATTTATTGGCCTGCTGTTTTTGAAAATTATTTAAACTTGCTCTTTTTTTCTGATTCAAAGCGTTTGGTGTCAGACCTTTTTACTTTCCATTAGAGGGTTGATTATACCAGAGAGGATGTTTGGAAGAGGAGACGGTCTGGATAATTCATTGTGGACAGGATTTGGCCCGGCAAAGTTTTTAACTGCTCACCTGTGGAAATATACATAGGCTGGGGTAGCCATGACGACTGGGTTAAGTCAATACACATTCCCGGGTCATTGGAGGCACAGCCACTACTCTGCATTAGGGTGATTCACGCTTTACGGGACATCCTCCAAAAAGAGTATGTCTTTTACATTGTTCTCTGGCAGCAATGTAAAGACATTACATCATGCTCCAATGCTAGCAATAAATAAAAAATTGCTTAATTTCTAATCTCGAGTGAGATATGGTCATGCTGTTTGAAGTTAATTACTATTGTAGCAGAAGGAAACGAGACCAGACTGAATGACTGAATTTGACTTGACATTCAGATGTTAAGATTTAGACTTTATAGGTACAATAGGGAAAAAATTATATATACTTTTTTCCCTGAATTATTTGCCATACCTGCCAGTGGATTGTGAATTGAGTAATTAGTGGTTCTTTCTTTTAATTTGAAAATTATTAATAATTTAAAAATGTTTCTTGAATTGTTCTTTTTTTTATTTCAAATAATATATATATATAATTTTTTTATGGGTACTCTACATTTTTCTAATTAGTCACAACATATTATTTTGATATTCGTTTGATTTGATTCACATGTCATACACCTGTGAGGGTTATAATATTATGTATTATATTTTAGTGCCTAATAAAGTTACTGACCAACTGTCATCAAAGCCCATAGTCACATTTGGGACTTGGCGAGTGTTCATTTTGATCCAAACCACTAGCCCATAACAGACATTGTTTGATCTGATTTTATCCACATATTTTCAGTATGTAAACCACAGTGTGTTTTTTTTTTTCAGTGCTGGACATTTTATGCATTGTTGGAGTCGTCATTGTTTCATTATAGTCTTTGCTCCGAATGCCCCGCTGTTGATGCTCCTCCACCGGCCACATACGGTCTGAGCGATTGCTTTTTATGGCACATTAAAAATGATCATGTGAAAATCCAATGTGGCAAATGCTAACACTTAAAAAGGATATTAAGACATCCTGAGCCATTAGTTCCCTGAACCCGAGCTCACTAAACTTCCCCGACAACCCTTTAAATATGGGTTAGATAAATGATACAATCTCTCAAGCTCTTCCGCTCTCCCCTCCTCGAGCATATTAAACCAGAATAGGTGGACTAATGATGAGGTGTCTGTTTTGATGGTTCCGTTGCTGAAATATGTTGGCCGGCCATTGAAGCGATACGCTTTGAATAAACATCAATCTCAGGCTCTCTCTAAGTCGAAGACAATTGTCCAAACCGTGCAGCGGAGAGGGCCGACAGGAAACTGACAAGTAGCCGGGGAAACGGTCAGCCGATCATGATTTACATGCTATCTGGCATTTTGGCCGGCTGACGGAGAAAACTATCACTCAGCTCTATTTGACTTTTTCCCTCTGACAGGCCCTGAAGTCATCCTTGTGTGTCTATATGTAAAGCGCTCCTTTTTCTTTCCACTTGCGTTCTTCCTTCTCCTGTTCCTGTGGTCGTTTGCTTTCAGGGCTGACCATCTCGACGTAGCGATGCCAATTTGGCGCGTTGGCCGTGACAAGAAGAGAGATGTAGCATGTTGTCTTGTTCCGGCCGATAAAGCATGGGGGTTGTTGTCTGCACCCCAGATACCCACCAACAACCCAGGCACATCGATGAACAAACCCTCCCCCTCTGCACAAAAAACCCACCTAAATCGTACCCCGCGTTTGACGCCAGTTTGTTAATAAGCTTGCAGGATCATAATGAAGAGCTGATATTAAAACGGAAGCGTGTAGTACCACACTGACCTTTCAACGGGAGAATAACGGCTCCTCATAATCAGCTCTGTTGAGTAAGCAACCTAGAAGGCAAGGTTATAGTCTGGGAAAAATAAAAGGCTGTCCTGAATGCGATTTCACAAGTCAATAAACTTACCGGGCGTGCGCGTGTGTGGCCACGGCGGTTATGCTGATATGCAGGTTTTTAAAGAGTCAGGACAGCGGGATCCCTCCAGACATTTGTAACGCATCAGATAGGAAAGCATCAATCTCTTCCTCCAAAGTGCCCCGAATTTAACACGGCCAGAGGCAACGCGAGAAAGGAGAGCAGTTAAATGTTCTTTATTTATCTCCCTCGGAATTCTCTCGGTAGGCTGGAGGGGTGAAATTGATATGGATGCGTTCCAGGGTTTTTATTTTGCATCGTGCTGTGACTTTGCGGTGTCTTGTTTTGTATCCACTTATTTATTTATTATCTGTTTTCCCTGCCACTTTCATTTGCAGCACTGTTACCGGTTTTGTGTCTCTGTAAAATGAATTTCCATGCATTGCCTTGAACACAAACCCAATAACCGGAATGATATTTCATGGAAATGTGGTGCAATGACACTGTAAATGAAATGTTAATATGAGAATATAGTGTAGGCTCTGGTAGAAGAGGAAAAAAACCTTCTCTGACAGTCCGTGTGAGTGAGTGTGTGAGAGAGAAAGAAAGTCAGAGTTTTCTGTTGGAGCATAACAAGCTTTCCCAAACAGTGGCACATGTTTTTTCTCGCTGTGACTGCATCGGCAAGTGCATCTTCCTCTGCTTCTCTGCCTTCCTCCACGCATCGCAAACTTCTGCTGACACCAGCAGAGAAACATCTTCTTCCACCCCTTAACAATTTTAGCCACTGGTCCATCACTCTCGTCAAACCTTGTGTTTTGAATTTTTACCTCAGTGCAGTTTGATAGTTGACCGCTGCACGAGACTTCAGACTGAGCAGCTCAGAGTTCAAGAAAAATAGTGGGTTCAGCTTATTTTACTCACACCTGGGACGAGTCGACTAGTTGACGGTGTGAGTTACTTTCATTAGTTAAAGAAATGTTCCTGATTCAGTGGGAGTTAAACTCTATCAAGAGCATTGAATAAATGTTAAAGTAGACATTATTTTTAAAGTCTTAGACAACTGTAGCTCAAAAATGTATGTGCTTTATTTAAGCTTTAATGAAAGCTTATTGCTGATTTTAAATGTTACCTCCAGCCTAACCAAAGTTTCTTGGTGGTTAGGGATAATTTATTTACTGTGATGATCAATATTGTGCTATAAATGTTGTCATGAGAGTACAGTAACTTGAACTTATTGAACCCGGAACATTCCTTTAAAGACATTCAGAAAAAAAAACACCAGTGAACAGCTTGCGTTGCAAATGACAGTGATTTTTGCATCACTCTTCGGTTTTCTCTTACTGTGCGTGTTTCTTTGTGCACACACAGAGGAAACAGACAAGGGATTATCAATCTTCATTTTGTTTTTATGAAGGCCTGCTTGTCAGGTATCCAGCGGTGACTGAAACAACTCATTCTAGCGTGCTGCGGTAGAAACCCGAGGGAACGGCAGCCTCCTGTATCTCTCCTCCACCTTACCGCTGTCAGCTCGATGCTCACCGCGCGGGATTAACCCCTCTGTTCCTCGCACAGGTGCGCGGGCACCCGCGCGTCCACACTCATTAAGACGGAGGGCAGACTGGTGCTGCCTCAACAAACGGGAAAACAAATGCCACCGCTGGCGGCGGGACCAGCTCTGCGGAACCACGTCCCCACCGACGGGAGTCTCTCCACGGGCCTCTCCGCTAGCCCGGGACACTCAAACACGGTTAATTATTCAAGCACTGATGCAAACTCACCTGAGACGCCATCAAAGAAACATTTAGCTGTTTTTTTGCACTCTTTTGCTTGTTGAACACTTTTCATAAGCAGCATTTTGGGGAATTTGGGTCTTTATATTATCAAAGCCCTTTTCTGCCACATAAGAAAAGCATGAAGTGTCAAAATTATAAAAGATTTTTAAATTTAGATGAAAATGTCATAATTATAACAAGTTTAAATTTGCAACAAAAAAAGTATCATAATTATGGCAAAAAAGTACAAAATATGTCAAATTATGAGATAAAAAGTCATAATTATAACAAAGAAACATAAGTATGGTAAAGTCAAAATGATGTTAAGAAGTTGATATGACAGAAGTTGAAATTTATAGTCATAATTTAAAAATTCGAAAGGCATAATTATGACATTTTAGTAATTTTATGGATCAGGGCATTTTCATAATTAGGATTTTGTCGTAATTAAGACTTAGTATCTCTCAATATCAACTTTTTATCTTATAATTATGACTTAGTATCTCATAATTTCATTAAATCAATTATTATATTTTCTTTTTTGACCTTTGTCACTTCTGACAATTTTGACAGATGAAAAGTTGGTAAAGTTGGATTGACCCACAGCAGCACCACAGCTCATGGTGTTTTTTACCGCTAAGCCACAGCTCATTAACATCAATTATTACATTTAATATTTTACCAGAGTGTAAATGCACGTTCTTCATCTCCAGTGGACTTGAAGTAGTTTTAGCCACATCGTTTTTTAAACTTTAGTGAGGACTACTAATTTAATTTGAAAGAACACATTTAATTTCCGCCTTTTCATTTTTGCACTCTTTTTAGGGGGGGATGTGGGTGATCAGAAGCAGTTTTAAACTAGTTTACATCATCAAAAGTTCACTTACTGTGGATTTCACCATCAAGGTGGAGAGCAAACTTAATTACCCAGCCAGCGAGGGTGTAGCCGAGGTCCGCTCTTAATAAATCTATCATTAATATTTCGAAGTGCATAAATCTGCAAATTTGAAAATCACTTTGATCGCATCTCGCGCTTACTCTCTCCATTTGCAGTTTTTCCGTGCTTCTTTTTTCCCCTCTTTCCTCTTCTCTCAAACCATTAAAGATTGAAATGTACTTTTCAATAAGCGGGCCCAAGAAAGAGCGGGTTCGGTTCATTTCAGAGGAGTTAGTTTGTGGCGACTTTTTGCCTGTGAATAATTCACTCTCTTAAGGAGCTCAGTGGGCCTCCTCCCTGAGCTTTGATTGGGTAAAATGTGCTGATTTGCAAGCAATAGCCCCAGGCACCCACCCTAGAGCAGCCTTTGGGCTTGGGGGGCCTCAGTCCTGCCCCCCACCTCCAATCCCCATCCCGATCAACCGGTTGGCAACCCTAAAGTCCGGCCTGAGAACGCTAACTACAGTCCTTTAAGGATTAGCATAGAGTGGTGAAACTCTTGAATGTGGTTGCTTTCAAACCCCCCCCAGGATCGTGGCCTGATCTAGGAGCTGATCCTCTGAGAGACGGCCACTGATAGCTCTCCTGCGCTGGCCAAGAAGCTTCCATCACCTCAGGCTGCAATTTGTCGCTTGACCTGCCAGGGGCCTTGAGAAAATCCTCACCGGAGGAGAGGACGGGTTTCTGCTCCTGCCGGCTCTAAACCATGGAGCCAGTGTCATCCTCGACTGTTTTTATCCCGGTATTTATGCATGTGGAAAACTTGACCGCCACAAGCGTTTGAAGAAAACTCACAGCTCGCCCACGAGTGTGTTTAGGTGCCGTGTTTATGTCTCAATTTTAGACTGAGGGTTTGCTAAAGGATACAGGCATTCTTTCATGCTCCATGCTTCTTTTCTTCTGTTCAGGGTTATTATTGTAATCTTAAACCTAAAACTTAAAAAGATTGTTTTCGAAAACACTTTTGTAAGATTTACATCTCAAAGCATTTCTTAAAACTTTTCCTCACTTATAAAAATCACTGTGCATCTTAGCTGTACAACAAGCGGCCAAGAAATTGGACTAATATATTGTTTCCAGTGATTGGGATTCCTATGTAAAAAAAAAAAAAAAAATCTTAAATCAGATGTAAATCGAAACTCTTGCAATGTTCTATTTGTTAAGGTTTAACTATTACTAATTACTAATACAATTATATTAATAAATATTTTCGGGGTCATTTCTAACCTTTTATGGGGGATTTTTTTTTACTAGCCATATAAATAGATCCTGTCATTCTTTACTATCAAATACTTCAGCCAACACTTTTGCTTATATCAAATGTAAATGTAAATCCAAACTAATGTTATTTTAGTTAAAGTTTCTTAACTATTACTAATTACTAATAATTGCTAATATAATTATATTAATAATATAAGTATAGTAGAAGTATAGTAATCTAATATATATTTTAAATTTACCATTTGGGACATTTTTTTCTGGCCATATAAACATATCCTGTGCCATTCTTTGTCAAATGCTTCAATATAATAAATTAATACACCAATTAAATAATTAAATTGAGAATGCATTTCCTTTTACAGACTGAAATCAGATCAGAAGCACAAAATCACAGTACATCCCTGACGTTTTGAATTTCACAAAAAACTACAACTAAACTGAAATGTAAAGTGAATTTGAAAATGCAAAAAAATAACTTTGTTTGTCTTCTGCTTGACATCCATTTGTTGCAATTAATGGAGTGGCATGAAACTGCCTCTAATTGCTGTTGGATTTGCTGCTGCTTCACAGTGGCATGACAAAACAGGAAAACTTGAAGATGTTATTTTTAATTCCACAGAAGTCTCAGATCTTCGTCTGACTCACAGACCCCAAATAACCATCCATCCAAACCACCATAAGTAACTGGATGTCCAGCCAAGGGCTTTTGCAGGGAACATCTCGTTTCTGACTCCAGATTCAGCGGTCTTTGGACTTGCATGCACACGATGACTTGCAGATCAGATGTCTTGCGTTAGTTAGAAGGTAAGAGCAAGAACAAATACACACACAAGACATCTCAGTCAAAGAGTCAGGCCTGTTCAAATCTCACCGCTCGAATCTAAATACCACCTGTCTGTCTTTCTCATGAACATCAGCACTTTTCACATCAAAATTAATTTTTGGTTGGATGTGGCTCTTCTGCTCGGCTTTGTTTGCCCGGAGTCTTTGCATCTTCAGAAAGATGGGAACAGGAGGATAAAAGACACTTTTATAATCAACATTTTGTCCTTAAGCAGTCTTTTTCTTCTCAAACGAGTTTTCATTATTTATAAGTGCTCCGGAGGTGTAACTGGGCTGGGATTTCACGCAAAGGTTTGATAGGAGTTAGATGAAGCTTACAGAATTGATTTGAGAAGCATGGAAATTATTATCTGCTCCACGCATTGCACCGTTAACACATTTCGCCTTGTATCCCAAGAAAAAAGTTGAAATCTCAGCGTGTGGACGCGTGCGTTCAGCCGTGCCTTTGTGTGCAAGTGAGAACGCAAGTGTCCACTTGAACACCGCGTGACTTCAAAGATGAAATAAAGTGCTCAGAAACCAAAATTGAGATGAATTTTGTACTTGAAGAGGTATCAAAATATCAAAGAAATCTGCTAATTTGACTCTCGCATGCATCCGTTCAAGTTTCATTCCCTCTCATCCAGCATCTTGCACAAAGCTTTTTAACTATGGAAAAGAGGATAATTTCAGGCATAGTTTTTAAGGAAACTCCATCTAAATGCATACACAGGCACGCACACATTTCTCTTTTTCAATATGATAAATATTTCAGTACTAAGAAAAGCAAACTGATTCCAGAGCGAAGAATTGAGGGTCAGTGATTCTAGTTTTAAAGTAACTTCTCCTTTCTCTCTCTCTCCCTTTCTTTTGCCATCTCTCTATCAGTCCTATATGTCGTCGGCAGTTTCTTCCAAGAATGTTAATGGCGAATAAAAAATGACAAGAATGACTTAGACATACGTGTCAGGAAAAGAGGTCATCTCGTGGCAGTGGGATGTTAATTCTCCTCTATTAATGAAATTTATCCTCTTCACTGTCAAGTCGCTTCAAAAGCAGGGACCCTCAAAAAAAAAAATACGGGAGAAATAAAGGGAGAGGGGCTAAAAGACTTTTTTCTTTTTTTTTTCAAGCCACCGGGGGCAGGGCAAAAGGAAGAGACTGACAATCGTCAGGTGATTAAGAGGACTTGGAGGCTAGGTAGACCTACAAAATGAATAACCGTGGACCCAAAACCACGCCATAAGGCTCAATGGTTTGTGATTTGCAAGTTGATAAGACAAGAAGATTAATAATGCTGCATGATAATGGTTGCTGGCGACTCAGCTGGGGAGATGGTAATGATGTGATCCTGCTGTAGGAGCAGTTCAGCATGCCGCAGCGGTGAAGAGACGGCTAAAAAAATAAAACGCCAGGAAAAAAAAACCCACTCATCCCAATTGGCCCTCAGGATATGGAGAGTTTGAAAAATGAGAATACAGTTATCATTTTAATTAGATATAAAGTTTTTTTTCATATAATTTTGCTGAAATGAGGACTTCAAAGAATGCATTTTGCAGCGTTCAGCCCGCTGTAATTCCTGAGTGACAGTTTTGTTAATTTGTGAGGTGTTTTTTCCCCCTCTGTTTGAATCAAACTTTTCCTTCAGGCGATTTGAGGGGAGGGCATTACAAATGAAAATCAGGCGTGTGTGTGTGTGTGTGTGCTTCCGGCGAGGACGGGAAGACTGAAATCTCAGCTGTGGACACATTCGATCTGATATCGTAAAACTTATAGCAATTATTTTTCTTGCTTAATAAGCAGGGATAGATATGGATGGATTTAGTGATTCTTTAGCGATTCAAATGTATTTATATCCTACTTTACTTTGATTATAACTGATAGTGATGCTTTAATCCACAGGGATCCAAACATCAATATTGATTTATTATCTTAATTTTTTTGATGGATGGATGGATAAATAAATAAATAAAGCTATATTTATTTATTTATTTATTTTAACTGATAGTGTTGCTTTAATCCACAGGGACCCAAACATCAATATTATTATTGTTATTATTATTTATAAGGCTAATATTAAGGTGATATAAATATTAACTATATATAGTTATATAATTTTATTCATATTGTTTTAAATAACTGATCATTTTGCTTTAATCCACAGGGACCCAAACATTAATATTGATTATCATCAATCAATTTTTTCTTTTTTTTGGAAGGCAAAACAACAATAACAATAATATAGAATATTTAAGGCTATATAAATATTAACTTTGAATAGTTGTTTTAACATTTTTGTATACTTTTAAGAATATTATATTATTTATATATTTGTTTTTGTATTTCTACATTACCATTGTTAGGAATCTAAGCCACTGGTTATAAATTATATTTCTATATGTTTTGATCACTGATCACCCTTTAAAGTGCCTGAAAATTCATATCTCAATGCCTGCAGTGCTGTTTCTTTGACCTTTAACCTTTAGTTTGTTCATCTTGAAGTGATCATAAACCCAGAATATTCCTGCTGTATTAGCATTCGACTGCAAACGTGTCTGTTGTTTTGTTGTGTCACATGACAGTGGCGGTGTCAGGTGACGCCGACGTGTTGATAAACCACTTAGTGTCTTCAAGCAAACAAATTAAATGTGAAAAACAAGTCGTAATAAGTTTGTTCACAGGATCCCCGAGTGCCGACATGTGATACAGCACGTGTTGAAACTCCACGTTGGTACGTGTGAAACGAGGGTGAGAGTTTGTTTGTGTGTGTGTGTGTGTGTGTGGAACGAGAAGCATGCTGGAGACTCACGCCGAGCATCAGATATCGTCTCAGATACTCTGATACCTCTTCCATTTACAAATCAAAGTATGCATCTTTTGCCAACAGTGCTGGGTTCATTTAAAACAATTCAAACAAATGAAATCTCATTTTTCCTTTCTTTTTTTCACGCCATGGCTGACACACAATCCCTCCATTTATATTTTAATTTGAGGCACTCTAGTTAATTATTGCAGCTGGGTTGTAATGACGAACTCTGCATTTGCATAGGTCACAATTAAATGAATGAATTTTCGGGAAATATTCTACCATTGAAGTGTCAACTTTGCTAGAGGTCACAGTAGCTACGAATGCTCCCCCCATGCCCGTAATGAGTTAATAACTGCTATTAAACTCTAATTAAAAGGCCAGCGCTGGGTGAGTGAAACAGTTAATAGAGCAATATCTCAGATGTTTCTCTTAATGCATAGCCAAAGCAGAGATTGCCTATTCAAATTAAACCTAGCAGGGTTATTGTCTGCGAGCCCGGCCGCATTCTGACACTTTAATTACGACGGGGGAGGAAGTTGCATTTTTCACCACGACACTTTGCCTTGGCTTGACTTCGTATCGTCGGCGTCGCAGGAAGTGATACCTTACGTAAGTTATTATACGTGTCAAGCGGGCGTTTAAGAGCACCAGCCTATAATGGAGCTCTCGCTCAGTGTGTATCTGTGTATCGGGCCGCTGTGTTAACATACTGCGTCGGTCACGCTTGCCGCGGTGGATATTTGTCCTGTGGTGGGATTGACATCTATTTGAGCGTGGTGGACTGTCAGTTTGACACAAAGCGAATGAGGCATATCAGACGCACGCACGCTCCTCCGGTTTACGGCCTTTAAGTGGCGCCGATGCACTGATATCTACCAGTAAGCAACGATAAGTGCCGAGAGAAGTGACAATGTCAATAGTCATAATCTCGCCCGCCAGGAAATGATGAAACACACGTGGCATATCTGCTAAACATGCCCCTCAATATCCACTAATAAAATGAAGGGGAAAATTTCTTTGAAGAAGAAGCCGGAAAAAAAGAAACAATCAATAAGCCATCGGATGATAAATATGAAATTGGCGTGTAGAGTGAATATATTTGCTCCCGCGTTGACGGCCGTCAGATCGGCATGAAGAGGGCTAAGAAGCCTATTTGTATGTAAATGTGGGATTGATTATATTTATTTGTAGGCTCGTGGTGGAGATGCGCTAGAGGGACGGATCGTCTCGAGGCTCTACCTGCAGCGCTGTGTGGGGAAAAAACACAGATACAGTGAGAAGCGCTTCAATTAGCCTTTCGTTGTCAGAGCTGTGGCTTAGTGGTTAGCACAGAGGGTACAAACTGGGATATGCAGGTTTGAATCTGGCTAGTGTCTATATATAAATAATTAAATGAAATTACGTGAAAATAGCGCTTCATTTTAATAGGAAAATTGACATCCTGCAGTTTGATGTGCTATAGTCCATCTAAAACTATTTTAAATGACATTTTGCTAATTAATATTAGTATAATTATTGTGCTTTTATGACATCTCATTAATTTTATAATTAATTTATTTATTAATTTTACTCTGAATTGTATATGTATTTAAAATAATTTGTCACACTGACAGACCATTTAAAATAAACTTGTAAAAGCAAAAAGGTGAATAAAAATGGTAAAATAAAAAACAAACAAACAAAAAAAACCTGTCAACTGTATTAAAAAAAGGTCAACAATAACAGGTCCTACAAGAAGAAACAATTTTAAATCAGAAATTAAGTAAATTTCACAATTAATTACAAAGTAATGGCAAGAAACAAAATTTTGAAGTAGAAAGACTGAATAGTATCTTTTATTTTTAAAATGTAACATACACTATTTATATATTTATATATAACATGCCCATGGACTGTGTCAGGTTATGTTATGTGTCATCTATACAGAGAATAATTGTTATTATTATTATTGCTGTTAATATTATCATATTTTTGATAATTATTATGGTAATAATAATTATCAAAATAATAATATTAATTATTATTATTATATATTAAATTTAGTTTTTTTAAATTTTGATAATTTTGTATTATCATTTTCTAATTTTATAAACAGCATCATAATATTTACATAATTTACATGCATCATCATACATAATATCCTTCTCAGAAATATGAATAATGAAATAATTCTCTATTTCAGCAGTCACGTGATCCATCCGAGTCTGGTTCGGCTCCTGGCAGTAACCTCCAGACCTCTCTCCAGCGTGCCGGTAGTTTTCACCTCTCAGCGTCAGTGCAGAGCCGGCAGCCCAGGGTAAGCTCACTATTCCAGCTCTCCAGAACATTCTAATTACCAGTCCACCCTCATTATGTTTGCCATGTCATTGTGTGCGGACGAACGAACGAACGAACGAAGGGAGGGAGGGAAGGAGGGAGGAGAGACAGAGAGAAGCAGAGAGACTGTGAGCGGTTTGGACCAATTTTGTAATTTCTTAATCACTTTTTTGGCAACATTTGCATGTGTCTGGGTTAATACCATAAATTGAATATTGCTTTGGTTTTCTCCTAAATAGGCTATCATGCCATTGCCGTGGCGCTTAGTGAAATCTATTATTGTAATTTGCATAGTCCTTTTTAGTGCAAAGATCCTACAAAGGCTAGAAGAACAAAGAGCTCATGAGGGAGAAAATAGGACAGGAATGATCCGGCTCGCGCCTCAAATGTGACGTCAGCCCCTAATGAAATCCTTTGACTGAGACCATAGCAAATGGTGAAATTCATATCTGACACTTAATGGTTTGCATAGAAATTAGAAAGCTCCCGTGCTTGATGTGCCTGATTAATTTACACCACTTTTGTTATGTCGGCAGCGCCGAAAATAATTTGCCGGGTGGGGATTTTATTTTTAATAATTGCAATAATAATAATACAAAAAAAAGGGATTATATAAAATGCCTAATTGCCAAAAAAAAAAAAAAAAAAAAGCAGCAAGCACATTGCATGTGTGCCTTTTGGGAGAGCTGGCCACTTGATTTCCTATGAAAATTAATCGGCTATCAAACAATCTTCGTCTGCCGAGGATGATTATAAAGCCAGAAGAGAGAGTGAGAGAGATGGAGAGAGAGAGAATGCCCTTTGTGTAGGTGAAATGTGTCGGAGACTGTCATCGTAATATACCTCAGTGAAATGAAGGTTAATTCTGATGTACAGCCTGCATGGCAGTCATTATCAGCGAATCATGAAAATAAATTAAGCCACTGAAATAGATACGTCCTCCTCGCGCACACAGCAGGGATCCTGTGAGCGATGGACGGATGAACTTTACAGATTATTATTGGAAAATACTGCCGAATTCAATTAATGCACCTAAAAGACACCTTTATAGAGGGCAGCCATAATTTAAATGACAGCGGGTGTAATTTTGCTTGTTATAAGTCAAATTTGCAGAGTTTCATGTTCCACATATTTCATTTTTCCCACGTTTCCCTTCCTTTTTTGTTCTTCGTTCCTGGAAAAGTGTGATCTTTTTTCCCGTGCGTTCGCGACTCTGTCTTAACGGAGACATCTACAGCATTTACAAAATAAAATCCTCTGAATTTATGCCTGGGTCCGCTCCGTAATCCCTTACGGCAGACTCCGCACATCCTCTCTCTCTTCCCGGCCCCGTTCCAAATGAACTCGTACGTCGGCTGTATGCAGATCGCCTGCCTTCTCGCCTCTCGTCGAGGGCCTGCCGATAGGGCTAAATGGTTGACCTCTGACCTCGCGACAACGGGAGGGAGAGAACAGGAAGCTTGGGTGTTAATCCACGCAGGCATCTGACAAGCGCCGAGGAAGACTGGGAGTCCATATCAGCCTGACCCCGGCACACGGCACCTTTATCTGTTAATCTACAGCTCTCTTTAACAGCTTGCTGAATTAACACCCAGGCAGGGCAAGAGGGCTCCCGATTAACACACATCAGCCCCTCTGCGCCTAGCACAAAAGAAACGCTACCTCGTCTTCCTGCTTGTGTATGTAAGACGTCGTACCGCCCGCCTGCCCGCCCTCCTGAAGAGCAGCTCTCCTCCTGGGCGCTCAGGAAGTTAGGGAAAGTTGCGTTTATGTCCTTTGAATATGATGATGGTGGAATGTTAAAATGGGTTAGTGTGTTAAACTGGAATATAATTATCGTCTTTTTGGGTTCATGTGTGCTAAATATAAGACACATAAAGATATAATAGATAAAGATACATTTATAATATGTTAAATGTGGTTATATGTAGATTATGGTTAATGAATTATAATTAAAATAATTTTCTTTCAGGATTTTAGGTTAAGTTGCAACCCAACACAATGCTAAAATTGCCACCATAAAAATATATAAAAATATACATTAAAATGTATTCATATTACAGTATATCAGAACTGAAACCCAATTTTGAGTCGAAACTAGTAGTTGACAAACACTGATATGTAGTATGATATTTATAATGTATGAAACTTATTTCAGTTATGTATATTATATAATGTATGTCATGATATAATATGGACACAATGTGTGTGTGTGTGTGTGTGTGTGTGTGTGTGTGTGTGTGTGTGTGTGTGTGTGTGTGTGTGTGTTTAGTATATTTATAATGTATGATACATTTATTTTAATTATTTTAATTCATAAATTTACATATTATGTTTAAATTAAACATGCAAAATATTTATTTATTTATTTCACTTTTCCACTTATTTAATATACAGTGAGGAAAATAAGTTTTGAACACCCTGCTATTTTGCAAGTTCTCCCACATAGAAATTGGAGGGGTATTGTCATTCAGGTGCATGTCCATTAAATAATCTAAAAAAAAAAATCCAGTCACAATGAAATTTTTTATATTTTTTGTAATACAGCTGCAAATAAGTATTTGAACACCTGAGAAAATCAATGTTAATATTTGGTACTAGCCTAATTGTTCGCAATTACAGAGGTCAAACGTTTCCTGTATTTTTCACCAGGTTTGCACACACTGCAGGAGGGATAATTTGGCCCACTAGGTCGCAAACCAGCAGCTGACCACACAGATCTGTCTAGATCAGTATTTCTGGCCTGTCGCTGAGAAACACGGAGTTTATCCCTCCAAAGATTCTCTATTGGGTTTAGGTCTGGAGACTGGCTAGGCCACGCCAGAACCTTGATATGCTTCTTACAGAGCCACTCCTTGGTTATCCTGGCTGTGTGCTTTGGGTCATTGTCATGTTTGAAGACCCAGCCTCGACCCATTTCAATGCTCTAACTGAGGGAAGGAGGTTGTTCCCCAAAATCTCGCAATACATGGCCCCGGTCATCCTCTCCTTAATACAGTGCAGTCGCCCTGTCCCATGTGCAGTAAAACACCCCCAAAGCATGATGTACCACCCCCATGCTTCACAGTAGGGATGGTGTTCTTGGGATTTACTAATTCTTCTTCCTCCAAACACGTTTATGGAATATTTGGTACAAAAAGTTTATTTTATCTGACCACATTTTCTCCCATGACTTTGGATCATCCAAATGGTCATTGGCATTAAGTCGGGCCTGGACATTTGGTTTAAGCAGGGGAACCTTCCGTGCCATTGCATTATTTCAAACCATGTCTTAGTGTATTACCAACAGTAACCTTGGAAACGGTGGTCCCAGCTCTTTGCATCTTCATTGAAGCTCCTCCCGTGTAGTTTATTTCTCACCTTTCTTAGGATCATTGAGACCCCACGAGGTGAGATCTTCATGGAGCCACTTAGATTGGCAGTAATGTTTATGGTATCATCATTCTTCTTCCTCCAAAGTGGACCTTTTTTCACCAAGCTGCTTGGCAATTTCCCCGTAGCCCTTTCCAGCCTTGTGGATTTTTTGTCTCTATCTGACCACATCTTTGGTCTTGGCCAAGTCCTCTGGACTGATTGTAAATGGGGTCATTGGCAGTAATGTGCTGGTTTAAGCAGGGGAACCTGCATGCATGATTTCAAACATTTTACGTAACAGGTTTGTATTACAGAATTCTAGGATAGCTCTTTGCAGGTCAGGTGTTCAAATACTTATTTGCAGCTGTTCATACAAATAAATTTAAAAAATCTCACCTTTCTTAGGATGATTTCTGGAGAGATGATGTCTCTCATGGACATTTGGCACAATCATGTTTAGCTTCTTCCATTTTCTATGATTTCTAAGTCCAACAGTTGCAAAATTGTTTCACCAAGTAATTTCCCCGTAAAGGTATGTCTCTATATTTAAATAAGGTCTTGAAAAATATTTTAACAATTTTGCTAAAACAGGTGTCTTTATGCTTAAACAGAATTGTTATCTTTTATATATAGATCATATTTTCCATTTCCAGTTTCTGCTAATGAAATATAGTTGCTGCATCCGTATGGATATTGAACTCATCTTTGGGTTGTGGAATTGGACGTGGATGATCACTCATTGCAGCAGATAGTAAAATCAATAGGTATATTGTGTGTGTGTGGCATATCTTTAGTACTGCAGACTGTGTTCGGGAGAGACGCGGCGAGAATAAAATGTGAGGGAGTGGGGCCACCTTTTGACGACAAGAACGCACAGACAGCTGCGTTTCCCCCGCACACACACACACACACACACACATCCTATCTCTTTCTCACACACACACACACGCACACTCAGGCAGGGCCCTTAGACAAAGCAGGGACGGCTAATTCCAGTGAGAGCCAAATCAATCAGCTTTTTTTAATCACAGCACTACTTTTATAGTCTGGCAGTAATGATGAAATCCTACATAGGGTGATCTCCTAAGATACACACTCTCTCTCACACACACACCCCGTCAATTTCAGTACTCCAGACACTTACTGTGATGATTTTCATTTTTCAATTACATTATCTAGTCAGCCAATCAATCGCGGGGTTTATCAATAATTAATGCTTCAATGACTATTAAAACTCCTAAATAAAACTGCAACATGGCCTCTGACAACATTTAATGATTTTAGCTCCGTGACATATTGCTGGGGCAAAATAATCTCCATATTTATTTATAAATTGATCATTTCAGTGATTCATTACATGTGGAATGAGACAAACTGCATATCTTTATTTAAATGATGAATATAATACACGACAGATGATTATTAGCCCTCACCGTGCGCACGCAACACACAAACAGCCGTGTTATCCCGTCTAGGCTGAACAGATTGAGCTGCTGGTAATAGAAAATGTTTTTTTCGCCACAGGCTCAGCTCCACTCAGAGGGGTGTTAACGCGTGCGGTTATGGGTCGGTGTTTCGGTCTGATACTCTCGCCTGTTGCTGCCGCCTCTCGCCGAGCTTGGATTTGTCCGTGATCCAGCTCAGCAGCCAGAAACAACTGTTTATAAACAGCTTTGGAGCCCACAGGCCTTGAACTAACCCAACCTCACAGCAGATGCAGCTTTGATCCGGCTAATCAGAGGCCTGAACTCTCTCTCTCGCTGTATATGAGTGTGTGTGATGTCTGTTTTTCAGTTTGTCAGGATGGCAGTTGTTGGTAGGCAAGATTATACTAGTTACATTTCATTTTTTTTGAGCTACAGAGGTTGCATGTAGGAGAGATTTGCTATATTGTTTTAAAGCACAAGCAGGTTCACAGTTACTTTAAAATCAACATGAAATGACATTCACAACTGATGTTACTTTTATAAAAAGTTGGACAGTCAATAAGGAAAAACTGCTTAATTTTATCCATATATTTTCATTTATGCATTTGGAATATCATTCTATATCATTCATCATTCTATAGATGTTCTATAGATAGAATAGTAAAACTATTTCTAAATAGCAATTTGGCTATTAGTTAACATTGTCCTAAATCCTGCATGACCTGAATAAGCACATGAATGCATTTTGATGAAGGATTGTCCAAAGTCACCACCTTTTTTCTTTAAAATAACATGCACTGATGAATTGATCACCATAAGACCAGGAACGTGAATCAAGAAAGTCCGTTTTGATTTCGTGTTGACGTTAAAGTGAAAAACTCTCTCAGAATCATATATAAACGTCTGACGCTTGCAGATGTTGGATGTGGTGTGTCGTCGGGAGGGAGGGAGGAAGCAGGAACATCTGTCAGCACTCAGGCGGTGTGATGAGGAGTAGTGCTGGTATGCAGCCGCCCAGCGCAGAAATCAGCAGGGCCGGTGAACTTGGCACAGCTTTGTTGTTTATTTGGCCTGACCCAGCGTTCGCCGCGAGGCTACGGCAGCCGCTCACTGAAAGAAGCTTTTGTCCTGAAGCAAGAAATCTGTTACAAATATTTACCGTGGGGGGAATGCAAAGGCCTGGCCCTCGGCCAGCCAGACTGCGGCTATAAAATTCACTGCACATTCTTGAATTAGTCGTCCTTTCAAACGGAGCAAAATTTATATCCTCCCTTTATTAATGAGATCACGCTGTCAAAGATTATTGGCCATTTACGCTGTCAATGTATGGATTTCACGATCCCACTCAAGCGAGAGCTGTGCTATAATTTAATATCTTTGAACGGAAATACATATGTGCTTTTCTGAAGTCTGGACACAGCTAAAATATGAATGTTTCCTGGAAAAATGTGTAATATTGCAAGCCATCAGATTCTTTTTTTGCATATTCTGTGTAAAATTATGGATATTTTCCCCCATGCTTTTTTGCTTTGTCTTTTATTTTGCACATTCAATATCTATCTATCTATCTATCTATCTATCTATCTATCTATCTATCTATCTATCTATCTATCTGTCTGTCTATCTGTCTGTCTGTCTGTTTCACACATGTTTTTTGCTTTCTTATTTTATTATTATTATTATTACTATTATTATTTGCACATTATGTATATACATTTTTATGTAATATTTAGTTTTTTGGTCTATGATATTTAATGTATTAAATTGTGTATTTTTTATTTTATTTTATTTATTCTTTTATTTATTTTTTGTTTCCAACATGTTTTTTGCTTTCTTATTTTATTATTATTATTACTATTATTATTTGCACATTATGTATATAAAATACATTTTTTAATGTAATATTTTGTTTTTAATTATAATATTCTTGTTCTGTTTTAGTTTTTTGGTCTATGATATTTAATGTATTAAATTGTGTATTTTTTTTATTTATTTATTTTTTATTTATTTGTATTTTTTGCACATTGATATTCAGTGCATCAAACACGTCTTTTTTAACCTTTTTTTTTCGACATCAATATTCAATGTATAAATGATGGATAGTTTTTTCCTTCATTATTTCCTAGAGGAAGAATCAGAAGAAATCCTTCTTTTTTCTCCTCAGGCTCACACTTAGGTCAGTGGTAACAAACGCCATTTCAAACACTGCATAATATCACACAGAGAATGTATGTATTTCTGAGGTTAAAAACAAAATATTCCATAGCGGTCTTACAGCTTGAATACATCTGCCTTAACCGCGGAGCTCGTCTTTTACCCTTGTAGCCGGACCTTGCCAACAGCTTCTCCAGCACATTGACATGCAACAAAGCTAATGGTACCAACACGGGAGGGTCTAATCTCAACTAACTGACAAGATTTAAATCGAGGAGACATGTTCTGCTGATTAGCTTCCACACCCACAATTATCCAACTGGGGTGTCAAGCAAGGTTTAACATCTCCACTGATTCTTCTCTCTGGAGAGATCCGGCAGGAAACGCAATCGCTTTTAATAACTGCAGCCACCTCCAGCAACACCATCCAGCGACTGCAGCGTTCCCAGCCATTCAAACTCCCTTCAAAATTAACCTTTCCAGCAAAAATATAATTTCGTGCAAAATGAACCACCGAGCCCTTTTTCTCGCCCCTCTCTTTCTCTTTCTAGCGCCAGTCGCCCCCCTCCTTCGAATAATTTATTCAAATTGCACAACTCAGAACAGTGGAGCAATCTGCTGCCCCTGAGAGGACCTGTGAATTCAGATTTTATTCTGGAAAAAGAAAAAAAGAAGTTTATATACCTGGCCGTCTCCTGACAAATAAGGGACTCATTTGAAATGTCCCCTCGGTTGCGTGCGAATGAGCGCGGCTCGTTAAAATTCGCCTCATTTGAATATTCCGTGCAAAATATTATTTGATTGCTGGGCGTGTCCTGCGTATTTCCACGCATACAAAGCCCCGTTGGGCAGCATATGTCACCGACGACTTTGAAACAGAGGTTGACCCCGTTTCGTGCAGGTGCGGCGCCCCGGATGCCGTCGCGACAAAGAAACGTCACCTGATGTGACGGACAGCCGGGTTAATTCCGCCCCTCCGAAGCTGGTGCTGCATCAGTTCGGTTTTGGTCTCCACTCAATCACCTGCCCTTTTCCCACACTAACGAACTGTTTTTCTAATGCTGATGAAACCGGGACACAAAGCAATGCGATTAATAATTTACTGTTTAGTTTTACTAATTGATCTGTTTGGGGAATGAGGATAAAAGTGAAGCTGCATCCTCAGATCACAATGCTTTCATATGGCATTTATACACAAGCCGCAGCAGTTTCCCACAAGATGAATAATGAACTAAACAAGATCAAATAATTATCACCGGGGACTTGAAGAGCACACCGTAGACAACAAAGTTGCCAAATAGCAAAGGTTCAGTCCAAAGGAAGGATGTGGAAATGAGTATTTATTGGTCTTCACAGTAACATCAAAGCGTGTCCTCTTTGTTTTTTTATGGGTCATTCTATAATTTAGGGTACATTTCTTATCCATTGATGATAATTATGTTTTTCTCAGTTTTCTTTTGTGCACCCTGTTTTTCAGTTTTCATGAAATTGCCTTTATGTCTCTTAAATTACAGTATTTGCAATATCCGCTATTTGAAATGAGGAAGTCTTGAGTTCAGAATAATGAATTCAAATGTTAGTTAAAATTATCTATATTAAAAGTCATTTGAATACCTTGGAAAAATAGTTTAAATTGAATTTTCTTTCAAATTGGAAATTATTTCATTTTACTTGTGTGCACAAAAAATGTCAACTATGTTGACGAGATACCCTGTGAATACTAAAAAATGCTTAATCATATCACATGATCAGCATCATGTGATGTCCACCGCTGAAGAAAATGACATTTTGAACACATTGTTAAATGTCCTTTTATTTTTTTTATATTTGAACTCCAATGACCCGTTGTCATGGAGTATAGTAATTGCCTGTCAACAATATTGGGTACAGTTATGGTTTGCAACATTTTAATGATTTTAAGTCAAATAGTAAAATGTGGGGTTAACCTGATCATATAGTACATTTGGTTGGCCAGACAAGGCCTGCCATTGAAATTATGAATCAAAATGGTGAAATTGTCAACTGTTACTTGTCAACCCATACAGATTGTCAGTAACATAGTTGACAAACTCACCAGTAAAATAAAAAAGATGTTTAATAAAAATGTTAAAGTCAAGATTATCTATATTAATTGGAATACCTTAGAAATTTTAAAAATAATAATAATAATTTTACTTGTGTCCACAAAAATGGTCAACTATGTTATTAACCAAACACCCCCTAAAAACTAAAAGAAAAAGGGGTTAATCATAAAACTATGCGAGCTGCATGCGATGTCATTCTCTTCAGCGGTGGACAGTTTGAGTCACAACATAACTATGTTATCCCATACAGATTGACAAACTCACTACCAGGGAAAAATCGTTTTCTTTGTAATACCAAAATTGTGTTTAATGGTGAAACCGAAACCAATTGTTTTATTGAGAAAGCATATTGTTTTTGCACATTTCTTTTTTTTTTCCTGATGTGAAATGTATCCTAAATTATAGAAGGACTCTCATACCGGCCTTGGGTTTACTGAAACATTGTCAAAACCATAATTAAAGGGTTTATATTCACACATCCAAGATGAGCTATTTTTGAAACTGTGAATGGCTGTGAATAAATTAGGCAGATTACTTCACTTTGAGTCAAAGCAAATGTGAGCCATGTTTAAGACTAAAGAAATTAGCCGCAATCTATCGCCAGATCGTTAGTCCGCGCAGGATCGTACTGGCTCGTATCTTATGAATATTTGTATGTGGATTTACATGTGCGTGCTTCCACCATTATGAACTCAAGTTTGTGTCGCGGGCCTGACATCCGTCTCCACAATAGCTTAATATCGTGTCCCAAGGTCAAACGTTAAGCCGTCGTCTGGCTGATCAGAATGGCCCCCGCCATCCCGAGGTGCTGTTGCTATTAGCAGCCAACTCCGAGACATTCAATGTGCTAATTTCGGAAAGAGGAGGAGGAAGGGGAGGGCGGCACGGATATATGAGCTCCTTAGTAGCATCGGCGTACGGAGTGGGATTAATATGGAATGGGATACATTTCCGTGGTCTTAAAAAATCTGGATGAGGGAAAGAGATATTCATCTCGGCTCACTCATGGATGAAGAACTCCAGCTGCATTACTCCAGATGCGTTCGCAGTGTTTTAAAACATTAATACCTCGATAGATTTAGCCTACTTTGTATTCATTAACTAGTTTACAATCCATAATTGTGTCTGTAATAAGCCCAAGCCAAGCGGTAAGTGTGAAGCGAATCAAATACACCCTAATATTCCAATTCCCTCTTGTATTTAGAAAATAGGTATAAATTTGTGTCAGTGTGAGTGAATTTGGCTCTTTTTCACGTTTGCGATCTGTTGATTGGATTGCGACGTCTAATCACTCGACGTGCCGTTTATTTGCGACAGCTTTCTCCGCTCTCTCTTTATCTGCCACATTGAATGAACGGGCTAAGACGACATGTGTTCACTCCTCCAAATATAGCGTTAGCATACAGTTGTGCGATATATAACCGCTATGGTGGGCTGTCATAGTTGTACCCGCATCTACATATGAAACCAGACAGATCTATTTCCAAAGGTGAAACTGAGGCTTAAACAAACCCTGATGTCAATCACAGGGGCGATTCTTATTTTAGCAAAGTCAAGCACATCTGAATATGCATTATTTATGATGGAAATAAGCTTCTTAGGCAGTTTAACCCGAGCGTGCTGGCAGATATTAGCAGGAGACATACTTTTCATCAGAGCTCGGTGTTTGAAGTCTAAATAACGCATGTGTGATTAGACCCAAGGTAGCTGCCGCCCGTCCCGGGAAACTCTTTTCTGAGCTGGAACAAAGAATTCTGTGTGTGTCAGGAATTTTGGGAGTTCGGCAACAAACTCTCTTTTTCATGCGCTTTTCCCTCTGTTGTTCGGTTGTGGATACTCGCTCTCTTTCTGTTTTCTTTCAGATCACCTTACCGACAGACAGCGCGGCTGATATATGGCGAGTTTGTGGAGAAAGCAAAGGGTTGTTGACCCATGTTGTTTTAATGAACAGTTCTTGGTGAAAGGCACTCTCTGTGGCCCTGTCCTTTGTCTGTGTGTGTGTGTGTGATTTCTCTCCTGCCTCTTTGCTAAGATTTATTTCATTCATAATAGATTTGCGGAAACTCTGGCTTGTGTCTTCATCTGACAGTTTTAGAGTCGTTCTTTTTTTGTCCTCCCTTACCTCTATCTGTAATATAGCAGAAATGCTCTTGAGTTTTTCCACTTGAGTTTACTGGATTTCTTCCAGCTCTAGAGACAGAAGCTGCATAACGCAAATTCAAAGACATCTGTACTAAAACAAGTATTTACCTTGGGTTGTTTTGCTCTGTGACCTTTGTATGCTTTTAATTTCCACACATGGAATTGCTAATTAGGAAAGTAAATAGACGCCTGTAGTATATGATTTTATAACATCTTGTTTATATATCCAAGGGCGGTTCTAGGGTCATTGGATATTTGGAGACTTAGACCAGACCTAGACCTTTATTGAAGTGTCTGGGTCCATTCTTTTATGAAATACTGGAATACACTGAAAAAATAAATGTTATGAAATGTTATATACAAATTTGTGATGTAAATCTGTCAATATTAATGGAACTAAATCAATCATGAATTTTCAGTCTCAGCCTCAGACACCCAAAAGTCAGAATTTTTTTGCAAGTTTAAGTTGATTTTTTTTTAAAGAATTTATTTTAAAAAATCGGTTGAATTTGTCATTTTCAGGTAAATAGTTAAATTTAAAAATTGTTTAAAATAGTGCAAATAGCAAAAAAGTCAGTAATTTTGACTTTCCATAGTATGACATTACACACTGATTAGTTTTGTATTATTGTTCATCTGATGTTAGAAGTTAGTTCTAAGTGCTTATAAGAAATTTAGAAATAAATAAGTAGTTATTTTGCAAGAAATCATACATGAGAACAGCAAAATATTTCATTGTTAATTTTAAAGGGGTCATATGATGCGATTTCCAGTTTTCCTTTCTCTTTGGAGTGTTACAAGCTGATTGTGCATAGATAAGATCCCTGAAGTTGCAAAGACTAAAGTCTCAAAACCAAAGAGATATTCTTTATCAAATTTAAGACTTAGCCACGCCCCCCCTAAAACAGCTCATTCAAACACACCCCCACATGTCTACGTCACGGTGTGGAAATATTTGCGTATGGTGTGGTTTCAGTAACCGCAGTAGTGTTGATGCAGCCGTGTCAGGGAGAAGCTGTGTGTTTCTATGCGAAAGCAAAAGCACTTTATTTGGCCTTCAGAAAGTAGATGCATTTAGGAATCATTAAAATTACTTACAACAGAACAGCACAACCCAGATGTTATTACAACGCATTTTATGGACGACCGTTTCGTGAACCTAGGAGAGGAGGTAATTCTGACTTTGCTCTGACAATCTGGCACTTCTGAATCAGTGACTGTATGTTTTGTTATTAGTTTAAGTATTTGCTATTGACTGCTCAAATGCGGAGTTTTGCGCGTCGTGTGTGTGTCGTGCACGCGTGTGAGATAGAGAGAGACGGGGTCACATCACAACAAGCCAGCTATCTTTATCGCGGCTTGTGTGTGTGTGTGTGTGAGAGAGAGAGAGAGAGAGAGAGAGAGAGACAGGGTCACAGTGGAGTCAGCTGTCTTAATCGCGGCTTGTGTGCAAATTAGGGCTGTCAATCGATAAAAAAAATGAATCGCGATTAATCACATGATTGGCATGAGTTAACTCGCGATTAATCGCAATTAATCGCACATTTTTATTTGTTCTAAATGTACCTTAAATCAATACTTTTCAAATTTGTAATACTCTAATCAACATGGGCATGGACAAATATGGATGCTTTATGCAAATGTACACTATATTGCCAAAAGTATTGGGTCGCCCCCTTCTAATGAACAGGTTTGACTACTTTAGTAATTTCTATGAGTACAAATCTTAATGTTAAAGCATATAATGATATTCTAGGAAATTGTGTGCTTCTAATATTATAGCAACAGTTTGGACTCTTTTCTATTCTAACATGACAATGTCTCTGTGTATAAGACAAGGTTCAAAAAGAAAATGATTGATTCAGTCAGTGTGGAAGAACTTGACTGGTCTGCATAAAACCAAGTCCTAATCCCAGTTTAACACCTCTGGTGTGACTGTAAATGCAGACCTTGAGCCAAAAACTCATCACCAAACACCAATGACTTGTACATATGGGTTCAGTCATTTTAGACACTTCCAAAACTGTTGCAACAGAGACGAAAATACAATTTTTAAATACATGAATTATGTTCCCATCGTTGTTGCCACAGATTTGGAAGTGCATTTTTCTGTTCTAAAGAAGGGGGTGTCCCAATACTTTTGTCTATATAGTGTATGTACAAGTCATTGGTGTTTGGTGAACACATTTTTTGCACATAGGGCAGCTCTTCTTCTGAAAATGCAAAATGTACATTTATTATTTGTTATTACATTTGTTTCCCTCTCTGTGCCCACATACTGTATTTTGATGAAGCTATATTCTCAATAAAACTGTTTTCATTGGTATATTTTACTGTTTCTGTTGTCAGACAACGGAATGAATATGAAATAGTGACTGAAACACGACCCATTAAGACTAGAGTACATAACCAGCTCTCACTTCCAAGATGTTAATCTGCACAAAAAAATCATGATAATCGCACCGTCGTCTGATGAAATCAAATACACATAAGATAAAGACAATAGCTGTGCTGTGATTTCGGCTATACTTGCATGTACAATTAGAGAAGCAACATAATATCTGTGTTTAACTGAATTAAAGCGCTGCTCCTCTCTCTGCCGCGCACTGAGCAGACGCAGAGCGAGAGAGAGAGAAAGAGAGAGAGAGAGAGGTGTGCGCGCGCTGAACAGAGCAGACGCAGAGAGAGAGAGAGAGAGGTGTGTGCGTGCTGAACAGAGCAGACGCAGAGAGAGGTGTGTACGTGCGCTGGGAGAGCAAGACCTCGCGCTGGCGCAGCAGTATCGGTGATTCTCAGAAACTAGGTTTGGGCGCTTTTTTGAAGGGAAAAAAGTCGCTAAAGTGGTCTGCAATGTTCCTAAGTTGGCAACACTGTGCATCTCCATTTCTCCAACAAGGGGTTGGACCACGGGTCAAACAGAAAATACGCGCTGCGTTAATCGCGCGTTAAAAAAATTGCGTTAACGCGTTAACTTTGACAGCACTAGTGCAAATACATACAAGCATCATCACTGTGTCTCTCACGCGACTCTGTTCCCCTCTCGGGCTTGAACTGATGGTACTTTTATTTTGAAAGCTGAAGCTCGCGATTATGGAAAGGGGCGTTACAATTCCGACGAGTGCTTGTGGTGTTCAGCCAATCACAATGCACTGGGTAAGTTGGCCAATCAGAGCAGACTGCACTTGTCGGAAGGAGGGACTTTGTAGAAAACGATGCGTTTGAGAGAGGCGTGGCATAGAGGACCTACAATAATGTACAGTATTTGAAAAATAATGTGTTTTTTGAACATTAAACCATGTCAACATATTCTGTTCCACCAAATACACAAAATAATGATCTTTAAAAAGCATCATATGACCCCTTTAAATGTTTCTGAAATATTCAGTACTTATTACATACAAATGTAGGTAATCTTGGCCGCCAATTTACACTAATTTATTCTATATACATTTTATATCTAGATAAATATATATATATATATATGAAGTTTTTTTTTTTTCCTTAGAATATATCACAATATATGCTAGAGTTCATGCTAACAGTCAAAAGTTTATGAATTATTTTTATTTTTTTTGTGACAAAATTCACAATGCATAAAAACTGATTTAAAAACAACATTCATCACGAAACAAGTCCTAGAATGCAACCCCTGGAGCCGCCCGTTCACATATTATCAATGATTGTGATAAAGAAACACGGTGAATTAGGGACAAGTGCAAACAGCACGGCTGCATCAGGTGGGAGGCCCCTGCTGCTCCAGCGCTGGCCCTAGCACTAGCGCTCCCTTTTAGATCTGCTTATTTGGATGCACTTGATGACACAATGGATGTGCATTACTCGCCCTCCAGCCTTCCGGCAGCTGTAATTTCATAGCAGTTACCACATGCATCCTACTTGACATACAATTCACTCTCTCCGGGAAGGGAGCCAAATAATGGGATTTAGCCCGGGCTGCTAGCGTGTTCGTGCCACCGCTCCTCTAATTAGCCTATCCAGACATGCGCCCCTTTGCACTGTCAGCCACACATCAGCCCGTGACGTACCACTCCACCACTGAGAGGTCAAATCTGTTTTTCAGAGCAAATGGAATAATGGACTCATATGGGCCCCCTCTCTCCTTTACCCTAAGCACTCTCAACCACACGCCGAGCGCTACAGATAATGCTTTAGATGGTGCAGATGCACTGTAGCATGAGAATGTTGACTGGGACAGGGAAGTGGATTATGGAATTGTGGGTAAATAGAGCAAATTATGGCCTTTCGTTGAATTATAGGTATGTTGAAAGTTGTTGTGCAGTCTTCTGAATGAAACAGGGATCCGTAACCTGCTACTACCAGGTTTGAAAAGTGATCTTATTCAGAACTGGGTCCATTTTGTGAATTATCTTCACAAAATCTTCAGTTTTGTTAACTGTAGAGATGCACAATATATCGGTACTATATATGATAACAGCCAATATTAGAGATATTTTTTATTTATCAGTCAATATTGCATTTTTAATCGTGAATGCTCATTTCCTCTGTTTTTACATTTAAATGACCATAATTTAAAATGCTCATTTAAAGTTAAAACAAAGTAAAGTAAAAACACAAATAATTCAATAACACTGTTGAGTGTAAAGTTTAGCAAATCACAAAATAATTTTAAATTTTTCACACTGTACATTATAATGTTGTGATGCCTAAATTAAGTTCACTTGTAGAATTTTTAATTAATTTTAAATGTATAATTTATTTAGACTAAATAGTATGCAAAATGTAATATTGATCATTAATCAGTATTCTAGTGTGTGTGTGTGTGTGTGTGTGTGTATATATATATATATATATATATACTGAAATACTACTATATATACTATACTATATATGATAGATAGATAGATAGATAAATATTTATATAGTATAGTAAATATAGTAAAATATTTTATACAGTGAGGAAAAAAATTATTTGATCCCCTGCTGATTTTGTACGTTTGCCCACTGACAAAAAATGATCAGTCTATAATTTTAATGGTAGGTTTATTTGAACACTGAGAGACAGAATAACAACAAAAAAATCCAGAAAAACGCATTTCAAAAAAGTTATAAATTGATTTGCATTTTAATGAATGAAATAAGTATTTGATCCCCTATCAATCAGCAAGATTTCTGGCTCCCAGGTGTCTTTTATACAGGTAAGGAGCTGAGATTAGGAGCACTATCTTTAAGGGAGTGCTCCTAATCTCAGTTTGTTACCTGTATAAAAGACACCTGTCCACAGAAGCAATCAATCAATCAGATTCCAAACTCCCCACCATGGCCAAGACCAACGAGCTGTCCAAGGATGTCAGGGACAAGATTGTAGTCCTACACAAGGCTGGAATGGGCTACAAGACCATCGCCAAGCAGCTTGGTGAGAAGGTGACAACAGTTGGTGCGATTATTCGCAAATGGAAGAAACACAAAATAACTGTCAATCTCCCTCGGACTGGGGCTCCATGCAAGATCTCACCTCGTGGAGTTTCAATGATCATGAGAACGGTGAGGAATCAATCTTGTCAATGATCTCAAGGCAGCTGGGATCACCAAGAAAACAACTGGTAACACACTACGCCGTGAAGGACTGAAATCCTGCAATGCCCGCAAGGTCCCCCTGCTCAAGAAAGCACATGTACAGGCCCGTCTGAAGTTTGCTAATGAACATCTGAATGATTCAGAGGAGAACTGGGTGAAAGTGTTGTGGTCAGATAAGGCCAAAATCGAGCTCCGTGTTTGGAGGAGGAGGAATGCTGCCTATGACCACAAGAACACCATCCCCACCATCAAACATGGAGGTGGAAACATTATGCTTTGGGGGTGTTTTTCTGCTAAGGGGACAGGACAACTGCACCACATCAAAGGGACGATGGACAGGGCCATGTACCATCAGGGCCAGGGCATTGAAAATGGGTCGTGGATGGGTATTCCAGCATGACAATGTCCCAAAACACATGGCCAAGGCAACAAAGGAGTGGCTCAAGAGGAAGCACATTAAGGTCCCAAAGGAGTTGACAAACGTCAGCCTCGAAACCTTAATGACTTGGAGAGGATCTGCAAAGAAGCGTGGGACAAAATCCCTCCTGAGATGTGTGCAAACCTGGTGACCAGCTACAAGAAACTTCTGACCTCTGTGATTGCCAACTTGGTTTTGCCACCAAGTAGTAAGTCATGTTTTGCGAAGGGGTCAAATACTTATTTCACTCATTAAAATGCAAATCAATTTATAACTGAGAAATGCGGGGTTTTTTTTAAATGCTGGATTTTTTTGTTGTTATTCTGTCTCTCACTGTTCAAATAAACCTACCATTAAAATTATAGACTGATCATTTCTTTGTCAAACGTACAAAATCAGCAGGGGATAAAAAAAAATTCTCCCTCATTGTACATGTATTAGTATGCATGTATATATATTATTATATAATATGAAGTATTATTTGTTGGATCCTTCATTTAAAAATAGTGTAAAAAATATTTTTCAAAGTTGTAAATAAAACAAATATTATTGAGTATATTTTTAAAGAAAATACAATTTCATTTTTTCTACTTGAAAATGTCACTCTTAATTTGTTACTTGCTGTTTCTTTGTAATTGTTTGTGAAATTTACTAGACAAGTGAAAATTGTTTCTACACCGGTTTTTTATTTCAGTTTACTGAGTCTTAAGTACTAACAATTCTTAACGAAAAGGACATTTCCTTATGTTTTTTTTTTAATGAATGAGTAAAGTCTAATGCTTCACAAACCAAAACGTAACCACCAAGAAGAAAAAAACATTCATGTGATATATTTGCAGATCATAAAATAAACAGTTTAAACAAGCTTTCTCTACATGAGCGATGGCACACGGCCAATCATGTGTGGTTTGTCTGGACATTGTACAGGACTTTAATTGTTACAAGCAGAAGCTTCATCATAATAGCCCCGTCTGCAGTCGAGCTGTCAGAAACACACTGGAACAATTTCATCTGCTCCTGAGAGGGAGGCTCGCGCACCGCCACAGGCCCGTCTAATCAGCCGCCCGAGGATTATTGACTTGTTTATTTAACGGTAATGTTGCATGGTCTTTTGTTCCCATTCTCTCTGAGACTGTCACGCCGCATCCGAGAAAAAGATAGGGTCAAACAATTAACGAAATTAATGAGTTTATTCAGTGTGCAACCAAACACTGGGAGAGATGAAAATGGATACCTAAGCAGAAAAACAAGATGCGCTTTCTTTGTATTTGTGTTGGGAACCTACAGCTCATTAAGACTGCGAGTTATTGAGAGTTATCTGTTTAATTGTGAAATGTATTAAAAATGTAACGCCTTAACAATGAGGACAAGGTTCACTGATCAATAGTGGAAAATGGATCCTTTGTGGTATTATCGCAGGTAATTGTATTTCTCTGCCTGCTTGGATCAATCAACAAATAAAAAAATAAACAGAGTTTGAAAAGCATACTGTACATTAAACTTGGAAGAAATAATGTTGGTTAAGTTCTGAATAGTATCCTAACTAACTTACTCTTTCTGCTGTAAATATTATGTGTATTGTCACTGTATGCACATTTTCTGATTGGATGACATGCCAAAATGTGCAGTACACAACATTGTGTGCATAGGATACTGTATCCCACAATGCAATGCACAGACTTGATCTTTCGTTTCCAGTGTAACTAATGCACTGGAAGTAATTTAGTGCACTGAAAGAAAACTATCACTGTATATTTTTTACTATCACTATTAATTACAAAGAAATGAAAAGTAACACATAGAATTAAAAAAAGTTTTTTTGTGTGTGTCTTCTCCAGTAATATTTGTTTTCTTTAAAACTTTGAAAAATCAAATTTTTTTAGTGTGTTTGAAAAGTTTGATTTCAGTTAGACTGAAGCAATGAGTGATGTGCAAACGAGTACCAGTCTGGTTTTCGCCAAGTCAGTCTAACAGACCTAGATAATGCAACTGTAGACCAACTTTGTCTAGTATTGACATACCGTAATCAGTCTACCATCGGCCTCGGCGTTGTGCGCTTGCTCTAAAAGATAGAAGCGATGTATGACGTGTTTAACTCTTCAATTATTCACACTGACATACTTCAAAAGAAAGATGAAGACTATACCTCAACTACAAAACACACCTTGCTATACCTCAGTTTTAACTGAAATTGACTGCCAAGAGTGAAATTGACTGCCTTTTGCACATAAAACTGAATAAAAAAGTATTTATTTGATAAGGTCATGAGGTCATGTGACAACAACATTGCATATAACATTTTGTTGAAAAATAGTAGGCAGTATTCAGTGTATTCTGCATAGTATTTACTAGTAGTAAGCCGATATTCACTTTCAAAGCAATCCGCCTCCAGCTATTCCCATGTTTTGTCGAATTTTTCAAAGCTATGGTCCCCAAACACTTTAAATGCATTTAAATACAGGATTCTCCTCCTTGCGGGCCTTTGGTAAAAGTCCTTCCATTTCATGTCGGACTCTAGATTGTCAGCTCTCTAATGAGGAGCTGTTTTTGAGCCTGGTTGCTGTGGGCTTCATTAGTTTTCTCTACGTTGTGAAAAGTGAGACTCGCACGTTCATAGCGCGTGGGGCAGACACTAGCTCAAAGTTGACACCCCGAGATTGCGACGTAGTTATGAGTGTGTTTGTGAGCGCCGCCGCTGCAGGGTGACACCTCGGCCGCCTCTGATCGACGTATAATTACCTCAGAACAGGAAGTGGCGGGTGTTGGCAAGGGGGCTTCGGCCGTGATGGATGTTGACCCCTCCCGGGAAGGATGGCTCCTGTTGTGTCACCCTGGGGGTAGGGCAGGAAACAAGAGCACTTTAGAGGATAGCACCACCATTAGGTCACGGCAGGAGTCCTCTTCATTGCACACACAAACACACACACATACTGTATAAGAAAGAACAAGTGTCATCGAAGAAAAATGACCTCGCTTTTTCCATCGGCAACACTATAGTTCAGTTCATGAGAGTTGTATAGCCCATAAACTCCCTTAATGTCTTCCCCCATCTCGCCCGCCCTCTTCCGTCAGGAGCGCGCAATAAATATTGTGTCAGACCAAACTGCGATGCTCCTTCATGGAACGCTGGCTGTTTATTAGCGGCAGGCTAACTTTAAGAGAAATGCTAACATCATTCATTAATGGGCCGCATCTTGGCTCTGATGAGGCATGTCGGCGGCGCCGGGCCAGGCGTAATGGCGCCCGGTAAACGGACGTCGTAATTGTACGTCCAAATCGTACCGTCCGCAACCTGACAGTGACAGAGCAATTATGGCGAGCCAAGCGGGCCGTGTCAAATTAGCGGCCCTGAAAAGAGTGCTCATCTCTCCCACCCAGGAAGTGATGGTGAGTGATGGGTGAGACATGGATGCAGCACTAACGCTCTGATTTGTCAATAGCAGGTCTTCGAGAGCCGGGTGTCAGGACTCTATTGAGATGTCGAAGGTGGGGGTCCGGTGACCCGAGCAGGGAGTCTTTCACAGGGAAGGTCATCAGTCAATGTTCCTGTCAGGCGGAGATCACACGGATGCCTGCAGCCCTCCTCAGTAATTACACTTGACTGGGGATGAGGAGATGTCTTCTTCTGTGGGCCTACAATGACTGCATAATTTATAATCAGCAGCAATCAGGCAAGTCAGACAAGGAAGCTTTTGTTTTTTGGGTTGTCTGCTTAGTTCGCTGCATGGATAATCTTTATGACGTGACGGAATAAACTAGTGTGGAGACAGTTCGCTGATTCAGGGCTAAATATGTATCTTAGAAGCTGAGTTAAGTTTAAATAAAGATAAATTAAAAGTTCTTTATTTTAAATGTAGAAGAAAAAAATTAATTGGAGTCTGGCCCTAAACTTACACCATTTGTTGAGTCACTTTTCAGTCACAATGTGGAAAGTGCCACAGTTTTTAGAGTCTTACTAACAGCTGTCTCTAGAATAGGAGGAAATATTTTAACACACTTCATGTTTAAGGAAATGTTTTTTCTTTTATATAATTATAACATGTATGAGTGTGTGCCCGTCTTATTTCTGCCATTAATGTCACTTTCGGCTCGTCACTCTCAGATTATGTTTAATTATGAATGCTTTTCAGTCATAAATGTTAATGCAGATTTGCATGGAGTTTTATGTCGAGGAAGTGACATCCTCTATTTCACTTAGTGTTTGCACTTAGATACTGGTGGAAGGAAGGAAGAGATCAAAGGAAAAAAGAAAGAAATAGTGAGAAAAAGATAAATACATGAAGTGGGATGGTTAAAATGGTTAAAAAAAATCAAGAACAAGAGGAAAGGAAGGAAAGAAAGAGTGAGAAAGAAAGAGAGGGAAGAAGAAAAGGAGAAAATGTCAAAAAGAGAAAAAGGAATAAACACTGAGAAATAAATAAAATGAGTCTAAGAAAGAACGAGGGAAATTATAAAAGAACAAAAATGAGTTTAATGAAAAGAATAAAGAATGTGAAAAAGAGAAAAGGAGCGAGATAAAGAAAGAACAAGTGACAGAGAACTTTAAAAAATGAAAGGAAAGTGAAAGAAAGCAAGAAAGAATGTGAAAGAAGGAAGCAATTAGACAAAGTTGGAATGAAATGAGAGAGGAAAAAATAAGAATGGATGATTAGAAAAAGAGAAACCGTAAACGAAAGAAAGTGAGAAAAGGAATGAATGAATAAAGAATTGGATAAAAGATCTAAAAAAAGTTCAAATGTTGAAAGTTAGTTGAAATCCTCCAACCCGCAGTATTGTTCTACACGTACAGTATCTAAGGAGGTTACAATCCTACATGAACCAAAAATTGTGTTGCTTTATTCCATTCTAATACATGTGACAAGTTCTGCAGTGATTCTACATGTTTGAATGTTTGAGGCCCTTTTCAATTGCTCATGTTCAAAGATTTAAGTGGAACCCCCAAAAATCTAGAAATCCACCATCTTATTTTTGCACTAGACTACTATTTTAGAGAGGAGAGCTGATGATATATTTATACAACATAGATGTACGCCCAGTGTTATGCTCTCAAATATTCCTCATCTTTTGGGGAGGATTTCACAGGCGGCGTCGATGTTGCAGACTTCCATTCTACATCGTGTTTCTTTTGTAACAGAAATCCATATGACAAATTCATCATCCATATTTCATTCCTCTTTTATGTTTCATCCTTATATTAAGTTTGTATGCATTCATTCACACGTTTTTAGGTGCTTGTGGTTTGTCTTTTGGGTAATGAACAGATAAATGTTTTAGCTTCGTGTTAGTTTATGCACATTTGATATCAGGACAAAGTCTTGTTGATTTCTCAGTTTGTCAAGCACTCCTGGCATTGCACGTTTGAAGTCTTTCCGGTTATTCCCATAAAACAAGATGAGTAGGCCGAATCAACGAGGCGTGGTGTTTAATTATTCACTCTGTCCTCCACGCAACCCTGATGAAAGTGTCGTTCGTTATTCACGTTCGCTATCTGCAGGGTGCTTCTGTTTTATACGTCAGAAATGTTGATAGGGCGAGGGGGAGGAAGGGGAGGGGGGATGTTCCTCAGTTGACATGTTGCACGCGTGCGGCACGGATTGGGAATTTACCCAAAGAGCCATGAAAGTCGTAATCTCGTGGCCCACTTTTGATGCGAACTGTCGGTCTTGAAATGACAGTTTTTTTCCTTCACGCCTTCCTTTTCAGTGCACCCCGCTAGCCATGAGGAAAAAACAAGGAGCAGGCGGGAAGATCCTTAAAAAGCGAGCCGCAGAGTTTCGAACATACCCTTTGCAGCTGAGACCCCTTGGAGCGCGAGATTGACGGAGCTGAATGATGGCGTAGGACCACGGCGCCTTTAATAAGTAGTAGAAGAGGTCCACTTCCTTGTTTGTCTGCTGAGTTTTGGATGTGCCACATAAGACTTCCTCTTCTCCTGAGGCACCGAGGCTTGACAAGAACATTTTTTCCCCCCCGCTCTCTTTCTCCACCCATCCCAGAGTTCCCCTTCGAATTCTCGGAATGCTCTCGTCTCTCTCTTGCTCCTGACAGGTGCACTGCGGCCAATGGGATTTGTTTCTGTGGCCAGCAGGTTGTCAAGAGAGACAGCCAATAAGCAATCAAAGTGGCATGAGTTGCTGAAACAAAGAACCAGGGTTTTTCCCCCCCTTCTCCTTTTTTATGGCGGCACGGTTTGGCGAGTCTTGCATGTATAATTAAGTGAGGGGAAAAAGGAAAGGCCACTTAATCTTCCCCCTAATGGTGATTCCTTCCATCACTGGCTTCCTCTGGGGGGCATACCCCAAAGACCGCTCCCTGGGTCACCGGTGTCCCCCAATTGTCATTGGTGAATCTTTTTTATCAGGCTGAGAGGTGTTTGCTTGCGATGTGGCATTATTCCATTCATCATTGCTTTGTTCCTTTAAAAATTTGTAGGGCAGCGGAAGGCTCCATCACTGGGGCGATTTATCATCTGGAGGAAAAGAAGAAAGATGTGCGGGGGCCCTAGTTGCATATTTCACATGAGATGTGTGTACACACACATACACACTTCTACTACTGAAGCCTGTCCTTTCACGGTTATTATTTGTTTTACCACTTTAGTTGCTGCAGCAGAAGCGGTTTTAAGAAAGCCGCTGGTTGTAATTGTTGTGTTGTGAGAGATCCGAATGTATTCATCTTCCTTAATTAACTGCCCACTCGCTTTCCGCACCTTAGACATTAACGGCACGCACCATTTACTGTAGATTATTCCAACTACACTGTTTTATCACGTACAGCTCATTACGTGAAGCTCTAAATAGCCATTGTTTTATTATCTTGCCATGCTGTAAATACAAAATTTTTAGACTTGCAAGTTGTTAGTTCTCCATTTACCAATATGCAAATCTGTAGATCTCAATATTGAGATCAAAAGATTCTAGCAGATAACTGATAAACCAGAGATGCTGCTTAAGTGTCGCTCCACCCTAGAGTGAGTTCCGTCCTATGCACAAGTGTTCCTGCACTCGCAGGCCAAGAAGTTGCACCGGAGCCTGTGATTTACCCCAAATGGGCTGCACTGCTGCGCTCTATAATATAGACTATTATGTGGTCTCACCACTGACACTAATGGGATGTTACAGTGATTTAAAATGATTTAATGGCTCCCAGGTTGGGTCCCTAATGGCCCTCTTTATACTGCAATGCCTATTATGAATGTGAATGACAGTGTTGTGAAGTGCCTCTGTTTTTTCCCACATCTGCTCAAACAGTGTGACAGGTGCCGCTTTACCGGCCGAGTGGAGGGATCAAGGGAAAAGAGGGGGAAGGCACGTGTTGACTTCTCAGTCCCTCGTTTGATTGGCTTTTTCCCTTACTGTCCATCCTTCCTGTCTTCCTGACACAAAACGACTTTGGAGTTATGGTAGTTGGAGGTTTATTGTCTGGTGAAAAAGACAGGACATTAACAGTCCGGAATTGCCCAGCTCTGGTTTGTTTCCTTTGACGTTTTCCATATACAGCTTAGAGATACTACACGGTCATAAAAAATGTGCAAAAGTTGTACCTTTAGTTGTACAACCCCTAGGGCTACCCCTAAAAGGTGAATATTAGTATCTCAAGATACTTTTAAACATACTTTCAAGGGCACTGTCCCAGTGACAATCCAAAGTGGTTGAAATCCAGGTCTGCAAACCTGATTAACCTAATCTTCTCAAGGAAGCCCAAACAGAATCTCCAGAAACAAAATCATATTTCCTGCTGATTTTAGCATATTACCCCAAAGTATCCAAAATATTTAGTTAACAGACACGTGCAATAGTTGTGTGCAGCCGGAAGTATCCAGAGATTTCTCTGGTTCTGCAGGTGCAGATTCTGTGTGGGCTTGGTTGTGACCCCTCACCATTGTCCTCTTGAGCAAGGCACTTAACCTCAAGTTGCTCCAGGGGGGTTGTCCCTGTTATAAGTTCATGGAACCGTACTATAGTGGGGCAGTGAAAGCTGTGAATACAGTTGCATCAACCGTGCATTTCAGTTTATTCTTATTGCGGTTGAAGGTTCAAACTGATGTTTCATGGAACATCGAACTATCAGCGTTTCAATTGAAATGTGATACATTAATAATAATGAACAACATGGCTAACACTGTCCTTTTTAGATGGCAAAGCAAGAACTAGAGTGTGTCATCATTACAGCAAACACTAGCATAACAGCATTTAGATAAGGCTAAGCTAGTAAGCTTTTGAGGAGAATTTGACCTATTCAACATGCAAGCCCCTCCAACACACACTCCTCACAGTCATCGTGGACGGTTCACCGCCTGGGTAAAGCCTATTGATTGGAGCGGTCAGAGGCGGCCGTGGGGTTAAGCTAATTGTGTCACAGTTCCAAACAGTCTTGTATGAACTTTCCTCCCTAAAGTATCTGTCCTGCCCTCATTAGCATTAAACAACCACAAGCAGTTTGGCAACAAAGCTCAGACCTCTCAATCCATCCTGAAAGGTGAGAGCCCGTGTCCAATCAGAGGGTGATGCTGAAGGCTGAGAGGGGTTAAAGGAAATCGAAGGCTAGAGGACGATGGCATCACTGGACACGATCTGCCACTCATCCTTTTTCTCGTTTTCCAGCCCCTCTGGTTAAAACCGCACTGTCCACAGGCATTTTGAGAGCCAGGGAATGAGAGAAAGCTGCTGGATTGACATCCCTAGCAGTCATTACACGCTGGGTTGAATACTAGATTACTCCAAAGTGGCTCAGGGTCAAGCGGCAATGTGTTCGCTTTTGGCACACGATGACTTTAATACCAGGTGCTGTATTAGACAATTACCGCAAATCCCAGTGCCGCTCCAACCAAAAAACACAAAAAAAACACGCCTGCCAAATGGAGCTTCAACCTCATTCACACCAGACAACAAGCAGCTCCATTTTGAGACAATAGCACACGGTCTGCTGTCCAAAATGGCCACTGTGAGAAAGCATATCCCCTGTTCGAACCCATGACTTGCTATCCTTTTTCTTCTGGGTGAGTGATATGACCTTTAGGTGCTTTGGTGACAATTACAGAAAGCGAAAAATTGAATTATTAGCTTTTTCTTTGCCTGCCGGTGGCTGTGTAGGCGTAGCTGTAAAACGCGGTAATTATTTAGCTAAATTGGCATATTATAATTCTTTTTTTCCCCTCCTTTTGGAAAATGAGTAATAAAGGAGATGGCATGCTGGTTGTTGAGAGGGGTTTGAATGAAGGTAAGTGATTTAAATTGCTGGTGTAAGCTCGGCTTGATGTTGACTGTCAATAGGAACAATAGACGCGCTTTCTCAGAGGTCACTGGGAGACAGTTGGAGTGATGGGAGGCCATAGTCCTCCATTTTGCCTCTCTTTGGCTTTCCTAGATTCAGACAAGGTGATTTCCTTGATGGTGTGCACTTCTCTGGCCTTCTCTCTCCACTTCCTCTTCCTTTCCTTTTTCCCAGCGTGCCTCATTGTAAGCATGTTCCCGCAGTGGCTGTAATTATTTTCCCTGCGGTATCCGCCTGAGATGAGTGTTTTGCTTAGTGGCTTGTATCCGGCCCTGACAAGCCTCATTTTGATTATTGCATCCAATGATTTGGCAAACCCTAAACCACGGTGTCGCTAATTAGGTAGCGTTTGAGTGGAATAGATGACTGCGAGGTCCTCTCAAGGTCATTCCTGCCTCTCCGAAGCCCGGCAATAAATTTGAAGTTTGAACGGAGAGGGGAGCAACGGGGCCAGTGAATATGAAGATGAAAGTCCCTGGACGATTCGTTTTTGTGCTCACTGGGATGTGAGCGCTGTCATGTGCACTCACACAGCGGCATTAACCTTTTCCTGCCTTGCCCCTCTCATCCCTACAAAACGTATTCCTCCCCCCTTGTCTCCTGTCCTGTCCTGTTTGTTTTTCCCAGATGTATGTTTCGGCGAGTACGCTCTTGCATTTATTTGCCCCGGATGTGTGTGTGCTCTCATTCCATCGTGCTTATTCCAGTCAGCTCTTGAGATGTCCAGGGACCAAAATTCTTAATGAAGGCCTGATCAGAGACCTTCTCCGTGCCCCTCTGTCCTGGCACCTGAAAAGCCTGTCTAGCGTGAAATAAGATGCACCAACTGTGTCTCTTTTGTTTCATCTCTTGAAGACTTAGCCATTATCATTAGCACAGTCCCTCACTGCAGTAAGCACACAAGGTTAGACTCAAGTAAAGTATCATGTTGCAACATCGCTACTCTATTTAGAGTGACACTCGCATCGGAGACGATATATTCTTATAGAACATATCTCTGAATGATTTCTATCCACCTTAATGGACATTCCTGTCGGTGGTGTGCAGTGGTGTTCTGAAATGAGGAGGCAAAGTCCTCCATTTTTTTAATCAAATGTAAATTCAAGTCTTAGTCACATTTTCTTGGTTAAACCTTACTTACACTATCAGAAAAAAAATCTATTGCATATTTTTACATTAACAATGTAATCAATATTCTGTTTATTAAAGCCAAGTTTGAATCTCATCAAGTTAGTATTTTACATTTATTTCAATATAATAACACAAGGCAGTAGCAATTTAAACAATATATTTTATTTGTGAACTTATGTTCAGTTAGCTATTTTTTTATTTTTTTGGATCATCAGTCATCAAAGTTTGGTAAATAATGGTCATAGACAGAGATTTACTTCAAATTTCACTGATTACTCACTAAATACTCCCATAGATCATGTTATCAGGCCATTTCAAGTTTTATTTTGACATAAAGTGGTTAAGTGAGTGAGTTGTTTTCTTTTTAAAATTAGTCTTCCCATTAACGGCATTGTTCATTCGGACTGATTCATGAACATGGAACACGCTAGAACACAAGAGACAGGATTTATCACATAAACCAATTATAGCCAATCATAACCAGTCATATCCAATCATATCGCAATTGCCACCTCTCACGTGACTTTTCCCCATTCATTCTCAATTACCCCCCAGCAAACTCATGGCACGCTATAGGGGGTCTTAACTTTACCTGCTGGTGTCACTTTTGGACAACGTTTCTTTAGAAAAACAGTACTTTATACACTTTTAATGTTATATTTTGTAATATTTGCATTGTTTTATTTTTGTACTACAAATTTTTTCGCATCCAATATTTTGAAGAGGCACTGCCTCCCTTGCCTCCTGGTTTCTGTCTTGTAGCGCTGCACATCCCCCATAACACACTGTCAAAATTGTTTGAACTGTGTTTTGTATATTTTATTAATAAGGGTTTTTTAAAGAACAAGTACATTCAAAGAGTACCATTTTTGCATTCAGACTACTACCTAAATGCTTGCAATGGTAATGACTTCAGCAAATTTTGAACACTTAATTTTGCTGTTTGAACACTTCATTTCCCAGAAATGCATTATCTGTGTTGAATTTCTTTGAATTGCTGTTTAGTAAATTCTACTTTTTGTCATCACAATTCCAATTTAAGTTTTGGTATTCACAGTTATGGATTGAAGTGGAGCCAATTTTTCACAACCAGCGTGTCCTCTTTTAGTTTAGTTGCTGTGTCATTTCACTGATAATGTGCTTTTGTGCACTTAAATCATTGTTTCTCTGCAGAGCCGATGTTTCTTTTAGGCGGCGACAATGGGGGCATATATTTCTTGCCTTTGTGAATCTGTCTGCAACCGCAGTCGCAGGGAGTGAGTTACCTGTTATTCTGAGGGAACTTTGTTCAGGGAGGCCAGAGACACATTTATCTGTTTTTCAGATGGTGTTAAATCACACAGACACAGAAAAATGGAAGGTCACATCCTCTTGCAATGGGAGGCCCGAGACTCACCCTAGTCCAAATATTGACATGGGTATGCTAAACTCAAGGCAATAAAAATCATCAATGACTAGCTTTAACTGCCGGTGTTATTCCAACACTGTGTGTCCTTGAATTACCGCACAACACAGAGGCCGTTCTTTAGTTTTAAGTAACTCCGGTGTTCATTTGGGTTGGATCGTTTTCCCGGTCCGTCTCGTAGCACGTTGTCTGCGTGCATCTCTGGATACTTAGTGTAATAAGAGCACCAAGTCTTGCAATATCAATAAAAACAGTAAGGTAAAGGGGTCTGCATTAAATCAGAAGGGCCTCCTTCCTCATTCAAGGTCGGATGAAGAATGAGCTTGTGTGCGTCTGAACTGCTGGTCATAACGGCCCTATGCCGGTCTTCTGTGTTCTTAAATATGCAATGAGGACTGGAGACCTTCTGGCGCTCTCTGTGTAACCCTCTTTATGCAACAAGGGGTGAAATCTGCATTCTGTCTTGTGTTGAGAGGCCTTAAATGATCACCTGGGAGAGGGTTTAACCTCATCCGTGACCTCTAAGGAAGCACGCTGGAGACAGAGGGTTTTATTCCTCCTGTATGGGTGCCAATAAATCCAAAGGTGCGTCGCACACACTCGGGCTCAGTGAAGGACGCCTGTGTCAGATGGGGTACTAATAGGCTCACACCTGCCCACTGTAACTCAAAGGGCAGCGATTCTCATGCGGGATAACAGGGGCTTGTGTTTTCTGTCTGTTATTATCATTCTGGAAATGAATATCATGATTTTTTTATGACTCATTATTTTCCTGGCACAGGTAGAGGGCCGATATTGATTGCGATGCAGAATTCATAAAGAGACAGACTCTGCTTTTGTTCCTCCACTGTTTCCCTAGTCATGAAGTGTCCAGTCGGTCTTCCAAAGGAGAGCGTGGTGCAATTTTTTTTCTTCTGTTGTATCTTTGTTGTGTCAAGCGCTGTGGAAAGAATAGATCTTTCCCCTTTCAAACTAGCACCTCCTCAGGAATTCATTTATCTTGGTAAGGCCTTGTGTGCAAAGTGACATGGAAACTGAGGCGCTTTTGTGGTGGGAGGATTAATGGGACAAACGGAGCAATAAAAACGTCCAGCACCCAGAATCCCACTCAAACGATGATCGTCTTATGTTCAGAACATCCTGTGTTCATCATAGAATGTGGTTCAGTTAGGGTGAAAACATTCATTTAATTATATAGTTTTGCTAAGTCTTAAATATGTGTGTGTGTGTATATATACAGAGCTGCTTGAAAGTTTGTGAACCCTTTAGAATTTTCTATATTTCTGCATAAATATGACCCAAAACATCATCAGAATCTCGCACAAAAGTAGACAAAGAGAACCCAATCAAACAAATGAGACAAAAATATTTTCTTTGTCATTTATTTATTCAGGAAAATTATCCAATATTGCATAGCTGTGAGTGGCAAAAGTATTTGAATCTCTTGGATTAGCAGTTCATTTAAAGGTGAAATTAGAGGCATCTGTGCAGAGGTGTTTTCAGTCAGTGCAATGACTATCAAATGTCAGTACGTGACCTGTTTTATTCAAAGAACAGGGATCTATCAAAGTCTGATCAAGTTTGTGGAAGTGAATCATGTCACGAACAAAGGGGATTACTGAGGACCTTGGAAAAAGAGTTGATGTTGCTCATCAGGCTAGAAAAGGTTACAAAACCATCTCTAAAGAGTTTGGACTCCACAAATCCACAGTCAGACAGATTGTGTACAAATGGAGGAAATTCAAGACCACTGTTACCTTCCCGAGAAGTGGTCGACCAACAAAGATAACTCCAAAGCAGAACGTGTAATAGTCTGCGAGGTTCTCAGGGTAACTTCTAAGCAACTAAAGGCCTTTCTCACATTGGCTAATGTTAATGTTCATGAGCCCACCATCAGGAGAACACTGAGCAACCATGGTGTACATGGCAGAGTTGCAAGAAGAAAGCCACTGTTCTCCAAAAAGAAAATTGCTTGCTAAAGATCATGTGGACAAGCCAGAGGACTATTGGAGAAAGGTTTAATGGATGGATGAAACCAAAATAGAACTTATTGGTTTAAATGAGAAGCTATTATGTTCGGAGAAAAGAACACACTGCATTCCAGCTTAAGAATCGTATCCCATCTGTGAAACATGGTGGTGGTAGTATCATGGCTTGGGCCTGTTTTGCTGCATCTTGGCCAGGACAGCCTGCCATCATTGATGGAACAATGAATTCTGAATTATACCAGCAAATTCTAAAGGAAAACATCAGGACATCTGTTTAAGAACAGAGTCTCAAGAGAACGTGGATCATGCAGCAAGACACCAACCCCAAGCACACAAGTCATTCTACCAAAGAATGGTTAAAGAAGAACAAAGTGAATGTTTTGGAATGGCTGAGTCAAAGTCCAGACCTTAATCCAATTGAAATGTTGTGGAAGGACCTAAGCAAGCAGTTCATAGAAGGAAACCCACCAACATCACAGAGTTTAGAGGGTTCTGCACTAAGGAATGGGCTAAAACTCCTACATGTTATTGTGCAGGACTGATCAGCATTTACAAGAAACTTTACCTTCAGTTACTGCAGCAAAAGGGGGTCACACCAGATACTGAAACCAAAGATTCACATACTTTTGCAACGCACAGATATGTAACACTGGATCATTTTTCTCAATAAATAAATGACAAAGAAAATATTTTTCTCTCACTTGTTTGATTCGGTTCTCTTTGTCTACTTTCAGGACTTATATGAAAATCTGATGATGTTTTGGGTCATATTTATGCAGAAATCTAGAAAATTCTAAAGGGTTCACAAACTTTCAAGCAGCACTGTATGTATATATGTGTATATATACATGCACAGGCACAAACACACACACACAGTATATTAACAGTATAAAATAGTCATTTTTTAAAAATTACTAATTACTGCTTAGTCAAAGAAAAATGGCAAAACGTTATATTTTTAATGCACAAATGCAACTTTTTAGAAAGTGTGCTTTGACACGAACAAACTTGGTATACTTATATTCAAATTATGTTTCCTTGAAGTTTTCTTGAGGAAAAAAAAATACGCCTAAGCGTCGTTTTATTGTGTACTTTTTGATTTTATTAATACCTAGTACCTTCTTACAAACTCTTCTTAGAAGTTACATTTATTAATGAGAACCACAAAAAACAATGTGTAAATAATGTAGCTAATTAGTCAAACTATATGGTTGCCAAGCAACATTAAATTTAGCATATTAATATAGAATTCTGTTAATATGTAGTCATAGTTTGCATATACTGTGTATTTTACTGGATCTTTAAGCATGCAGGTTTTAAAGTGAAACAATCCAATCTTAATAAAAATATAAAAATAATTCATACCAAAGTCATACAGTGACCTTAAACGAAGCCTCACACACTTATGAAGGGGAAAATTGCGCTTCGAGCAGATGTAGTTAGTCGTTCGCCATTTAGCAGAATCTTTATATTTAAAGTGACTTACAGTGCACTAATTGCATGGACAGTCCCAGCGGGTCGACCTGAGGTTAAGTGCCCTGCTCAGGGGCACAGCGGTGATACAGCAAGATTATGATCTCTGTAACTCTCTCATTTCGACTTCAGACTCAACTCGCAATCCGTGTTAGCAGCGTAGATCTTTAACCAATAGGCTAACACCAGCTCAGAACAATAAACAAGACAATTAACAATTTACCACATGGAGAACGGCTCATATTTATTCATTAAAGACAGGATTATCACAGTGGTAGCTCAATAAATTTTGCACACTGCGTTCGGCATCAGGGTAAACTGCGCATCGAACCTTTGTTTGAAACCAAGCAGGGCTTATAATTTTTCTACGGAGGTGACATATCCAAATAAAAGAACCAAAGCATGGAGAGTGACATTTTCTTTTTCCTTTTTTTAACATTTTTTTAAAGATCTCATGACAAATGGTAACCTGACACTACAGAATTACTGAAGTGTGTCTGAGAACTAATGAGAAAAATTTCCCAAGGGAATCTTTATCTATTGCTCCTTGGAGTGCACCTTGGGGACCTGCTCACCCGCTCCTCTGTCTGTCACTCCACCCCCTAACACACACACACACACACACGCCACAACTCGCACTTGACACCCTGCTTCCTTTACACTGTCGGGGAGTGAAGCCATTTCACTTTGCACCTTGCAATTAAAATCCGAGAGAGAGGGAGAGAGAACGAGAGAGATACACTTACTGTTGTATGACGCGCACATACTTGCCACGTTCCCCACCCCTGAAATATGTGGCATACACATGTACGCAGAATGTGTCAAGATTGTGGAGTTGAGAGCAATCACAGGTATGGAATTAATTAACAAAAGAAATCACACAATTCCCCTTTAGCAACAGCATTTCATATCAGCTTTTTACATTATGCCTGTATGATTGCACGAGAGATGTGGTATTGCTGTGCTATTTACAGATGTCTGTTACATTTTTAGCTCTAGGATTTGTTAAAGTAGGTGTTGGTGAAATTGTATAGTGTTTATTTTTCAAGTGCACCCTTACAAAAGAGTACCGTGGTGGTACCGTAGTACAGTGATGGTGCCTGATAGTATACTGTGGTGATTTCGGAGTTAAAAAAAATGTATGTTGCCATTTTTGTAAGAATCTAGTCCCAACATAATTTTAATTAAAGTATAATTTCCCTCAAGTTCACACAGTTTGACAACCCAAAAGTATCCAAATATGTTTTGTTCATTTTAAATACACAGTTAAATGTTTGTTTTATTATTTAGAAGCTGAACAATTACACTGATATTTTGTTATTAAATGAAGTGATATTCATGCATATTTAAATGTGGCTTCAGTGTCAAACAGCGCTTTTCAAATTTCAATTTACAAAATTTGAAAGCAAAAACAAAATTTTTAAATGAAGCAAAAATTAAGGCAGAATATAACGGTCATTTATGCCTAGAAAAGCAAAGTCAGTAAGACTTTAAATGGCTTGACAAAGTCTTGGTTTTGAAACAAAAGAGAAAAAACGAGGATGGATGGATAGATCTCATCTCTAAAATGAATCCGGTGCATCTGGCCTCTCCTCAGGTGAGCTGTGTGTGTGTGTGTGTGTGTACAGTGTTGTTAGACATCATTTCTAATCTTGGCGTTACTATACTGACCTCTACAGGAAGTGTATTTGTCTGTCTGTGTGTGTGTGTGCGTGTGTGTGTGCGTGATGTGACCCTCTTACATTTTCTGGTAAATAAAGTGCGGTCTCAGGCTGCAGAGGCGTGTGTAATAGCTTCTAGCGATGTCCCGCAGTAATGTTTGAACACAGCACCACAAACAGACCTGGACAGAGGAAGCTGTAGTATAAAACATTAGAATGGCTAAGAACAAACACACACAGCCAGCACCACTACACACAGGTCAAAGGTCAGGGTAATGTAAACAAGACGCTTGATGAGTATTTCATAACTGTTCAATTTTTCATTGAGCAACAAATTGGAATTTCATGCGTTACATATGTGGACTCCTCCGGATATGATATTAAACATGTATTATGAGCATCTCAAGCTCCAAAAAAAAAAAATTATTTGAAAGCATGAGTCCCTTTGGGTAAGGCCATATCTTTACGAAGGTACTCAGTGCATGCTGATATGTAGCTGTTAATTGTAAAAAGCAGCCACTTGACACACTAGGGCCTCTGAGCTCTTGAAATACCAACGTACTGTTCTTATCTGTTACCTGCATATCTGTTTCTCAGATATTAGATGGTCAGATTGTATTTTCTGCTTTTGGCATACCAACATGATCAAATACATTATCTAATTGAGGGAAAACACTACTTACCAAACAATGTAGCCTAATCTTGGTGTGCTTAAAATCAGTTGATGTTATTATACAGCTCTCTAGAATGCTTGATTATGAATGGTCAATTGCAGAAAAAAGTGTAATATTTTTATACAGATGTTAGTTCTAGTCCTGGACTGTACATTAGTTATGGGGATGTTACATCAATACTTCAATGGATGATGACATCAAGTCATTAAATGATTCACTGAACCAATTCAGTCAAGTACGAAACAAGTGTATGTCTAAATGAGTAAGTCACTTGAATCATTCATTCAACCATTTTGTTCAAAAGCTCTGATTGGTTCAGGATCGAAACGTGGTTATTGAGAGAATTAATTAATAATTTACTCATCTTCAAACAAATTAGATTTTTTTTTTAATAATCTTGTAACAATATCAATTGTTTTTCTTTAGGCAGGCGTGACATTGAATGCAAAGCAAATGGACACTTTTGCTTGAATCTCCTGATGAAAATGTTTCTCCCCTCATGGCTGTCTATTTCCGAGTTTCAGAAGAGATCTCAACAGACTGTGCTCATATTTCCAAAGTCTGCAACCAAAGGTCAGTGATTTCAATATGAATATTTCCCTTCAGATTTGTCCAAGGCCAAATAATCTTTGATATACACAATAACATTATAGCTTTGTGCTTTTCCATCACATCAACAGTTTTCTCATTAAGTTATTTTAGAAGACATTTGAATGATACCTAACTGGGAAAAACTTTACACTTCTTTGAAAATGTATTTGAAATGTAATACAAAATTCTATGAATGTAACAGAATTCTGTGAAAGTTCAATCTCTAAGCATTAACATTTTCCTCTGGGTGAAGTAGAACTGTTCAAATATGTGACTTTAAAGTCAACATGAACTTCTGAAGTCAACTTTTTTTTATACATAACTTGTCATATTCCACACACACACACACACAAAATGTCCTTTGCCCCACTTTTTATCACTTGTCAAACCTCTTATATGATCCAATCAATTCTTAATGGATACAATCCAGTCCCACCCTCCTTTTTTGTCACTGAAAATCATGTTTCACAAACACGTCATATTACAAAAGTAAAATTTCATATTGACTTTAAAATGACTTATTTTTTCAGCAGTTCTTCCCTCTTTATGTGTTCTGCAATGGACTCTGTCCACACCAGACATTTCACATTTAATTATGTGTCTCTGCGCACCTTACTAAGGGTCTGGGAGACACTTGTTTAGCTTCAAACACCTGAAATCAATACAGATGTCATCAAACATTTATGAGAACACTAGTTTCTGTTTATGGATTTATTTATTTATTTATTTTAATCCTGACCATAAGCATCTCTATCTCTCATTCTCTCGCACATACCTCAGGGGGTTTATAGATTGAGGACAGCGATCTTTGAGATGATTGACAGCTGATTTGTTCGGTGATGATGAGGTGCACGTGTCCAAGGAAAACAGACATGATGGAAAATTTGAACAGGGGCTGGTTCTAATCTAATTTTAAATAGAGTAATTATGATAAATGACGAGCGGGGGGCGATCTGGGGGCAATCTGGGGGCCGCGCACTTCTCGTAGTCACCTTCAAAGCACGTGTTTGCTCAACAGAGGAATCACCGCGCATCCCAATTAACCCATCGACTGACAGGAGGATGACAATATTGCTGCTTCTGCCGCCTCTTGTTGTTATGGTAAAACTTTGATTCGATTGCTTTGATTTTATTTCCAAACTTATGAAGCGTTGCACAGATTTCCGAGCTCCTCTGTTGACAGTAATGCGACTTCAATAATTTTCAGCGAGGTGATTGTGTTGAGCAACGGATGTCTCGATTTAATTTCAATTACGCTTTTGAAGGGAGCGGTGCGTTGTATCCTCTGGACCCAATTAAAGCTGTTTTTAACCTGTGAGAGAGACTTCAAGAATAACCAAAAAAAGCAGATCTTCACACACAGGGCTATGAAAAATGCATCCGCTGGTACTCGAGGGTGCATCTGGCATCAAATTAGATTTTGGAAGTGTGTGCTTGTTTTTTCGCTCTTTTTGTAGTTCCCCCGTGGTCAGTCACTTCAGTTCTCAATTTGGATTGGATTTAGATTTGAAACGAAACCCAAAATGAGTCTTTTTCTTCACAGTCTTGATTCGGTGACTGTCCGCCCCGTTTTTCAGGAAGTTAACATGTAGATTTGGTGATTACTTCTCCAGTTCTCTTCTGGAGCTTCCATCCCACCATTCGCCCCTCTCTCTGTTCTCCGTGAGCGGTAGGGTCGGCAAACCGAAGGCTCGCTCCTCCTACTGTGGCCTGTGTTGTGTGTGCGTCTCATTACCTCTCTGCACATCTGCCAAAACACGCACGTCTGTAGGCCTCTCCTGCGCGTCAGCTGCGTTTACCATGGCTTTGAACACCTGGCCATGCATGTTTTATTGATTGCTTTGTTGCTTGATGCTGGATTCCCCTACAATGTCCAGAGATGGGCTTATGTATTAGGAATGCAGCCCGCAATGTGTCAGGCAGGATGAAAGGAGATCCGAGATGGGGCTTTTTTTTATGTTACCCTGAAGAACTGGAGGCTGGATCCTTCATCAGATACCTACATTTATGAGCTGTTTTCGCAACTGTCTGTGTTGGTATCAGGTTTTTTTTTTTTATCAAACATTTTTTGTACTTTTTGTAGCCAGCCACAAAGTATTATTCACCTCTACTGGGCATACTGTAACAAAATATCATCTATTTTCCATTGTTTTGTCCTTATGTTGTCAGAAATAAGTTGAGATAAGGTTAGGTTGTACCCCTAGGTAAGCATTGCGGATATCAGGCGGTTTCATGTGTTGATGCAGGTTTAGCATTGATGAAGTACCAAAAGTCCTCATATTTGCAGGATTAGTTCACTCAAAAAGGAACATTTTTATATTTTAATCAAGTTCAAAACACATATAACATTGTTTCATCTGTGGAACACAAAAATAGGTGTTTAGTAGCATGTTCATGCTGTTCTTTTCCATATAATAAAAGCATATTGTGACCAGGTGCTGTCAAACTCCAAATAATGACCAGAAAGCTCCATAAAAAATAGTCAACATGATTTGCGCACTGTACTTTCACTTCCAGGTCTTCTAAAGCAGTGGTTTCCAACCTCGACCCTGAGACCCCCTTTGTAATCAACATATGTAATCAATCATATTTGAAGGCATAAGTATTTGGCAGAGTAGAAAAATGTATATTTGATGAAATATATTCAAATTCCCATGGACTCACAAGATTGTATTAATTTAGGTCTAAATTAAGGTCTCAAAATCACACTTTTAAAATTAGTCTAATTCATATACGGGTTTTTAAATCAGGAGGAACCCTGGTTCTTAAAAAAGTAAATAAATAAAATAAACTGTTGTTGATTGGGTGAATTTAAATAACCTAAAGCAACTATAAACCAAAACATTTCTAATTTTAATGCATCAGCAGTGTCAATGTCACAAATCCTGGCCATGAACTTCTGTTCATTAACCACCAGAGGTCACTCACCCATCACATGGACTTTCACACCACACAGTCAGTTACAGATCACTCAAGGACTGCATTTCCCATCATCCACTGCACCAACACAGCTGTTTGCACTGATCACGCACACACCTGAGAACAATCTCACATCACCATCACCCAATCACACACACTATATAAACTCTGGACATTCTCTTGCTCTCTGCCGAGTATTGTTTAGCCTAGCTACCTTACCAAGCGTTTCCCAGTTTTCCCTGTTAGATTTCTTGTGTTCTGATTCCTGCCCGTGCTCCTGGATTATTCTCTCTGCCTAGCCCTCTGGATTAAGTTCGCCGATCGCCGACCCACGCTTGCCTAAGGACTACTCTTGTGTCTTGCCCATGCCATACCTGTTTGCTACTGCCCGACCCTGCCTGTATTGACCATGTCTTATAATAAAAGCTTGCACATGGATCCGCACGTCTCACGTCTCGTCAGCCCCGTTACAGAATACTCGGCCACACAAGGATCCAGCGGCTTTTCAAGTGGACATTTCTCAGGTATGGATACAACAAGACTATTGTTTGCCCTTAAACAAGGCCCACGATCACTGGAGAACCATATTAGGGAGTTTTTAGCCTTTGCTCATTACTCAGATTTACCGGACATTATTTTGATTGAGATTTTTTGTGATGGCATTAATCAGCCTCTGCGATCTCAGCTCAGACGTGAGGGTCCGCGTTCATCACTGAGTTGTTTTCTGGATTTTGCTTTGTTGACTGTTGGCTCACTATTCACTGTGGGTGTCGCTGATGAGGATCGCGACACTGCATCTATGACCGATATGGTGGATGCACCAGAGTGCGCTCACAAGATGGCGGTGACAGCAGAGCCGGTTCACAAAATGGCGGCCACAACAACACCCCGTCATGTCAGTGCTGCCAGTCATGAGACAATTCAAGTCGTTGCTGATGTTCAAGAACCAAGTCAAGTCACAGCCTATGTTAAAGAGCCAAGTCAGGTCACAGCCAATGTTAAAAGGTCAAGTCAAGCCACAGTTGATCATCACGAGTCCAACCAAAGCACAGCGCTGCAGCCAGAGTCTCTTCACGTCTCAGCTCCTCAGCCAGAGTCTCTTCACGTCTCAGCTCCTCAGCCAGAGTCTCTTCACGTCTCAGCTCCTCAGCCAGAGTCTCTTCACGTCTCAGCTCCTCAGCCAGAGTCTCTTCACGTCTCAGCTCCTCAGCCAGAGTCTCTTCACGTCTCAGCTCCTCAGCCAGAGTCTCTTCACGTCTCAGCTCCTCAGCCAGAGTCTCTTCACGTCTCAGCTCCTCAGCCAGAGTCTCTTCACGTCTCAGCTCCTCAGCCAGAGTCAGACCACGTCACAGCTGACCAGCCAGAGTCAGACCACGTCACAGCTGACCAGCCAGAGTCAGACCACGTCACAGCTGACCAGCCAGAGTCAGACCACGTCACAGCCGAACTGCCAGAGTCTCTTCAAGTCTCAGCGGAACTGCCAGAATCTGTCACACCGAGAGATTTAAGGTCAGTCCTTCGAGTTCTCCGGTTGATATCCAGCTTGAGGGATGCACCGCTGGTGTCTGTACGCACTGCTGGTATCCCCAAATCCACTCACTTTGGCCCTCCTGTCCCTGAACTGATTTCCCTGTCTGAAGCGCTTCCCATGATAGGGATCGCTTTATGTTGCATTTGGACTGCGTACACCACCACCGGACTGCCTGAGGTAGCGACATCCGCTGTAATGTCTCCAGAGGTGGCGGCTGATGCTGCAGAACCTCCTGAGGTAGTGGCGTTCGTTGCCATGTTCCCTGAAATGATGGTGCCTGCTGCAGTTTCTCCAAAGGTGGCAGCTGATGCTGCAGAACCTCCTGAAGCGGCGGTACTCTCTTCAGTTCCTTGCATGGTGGTGGCGCCCAGTAATGCACTCTCAGCCTGTCATGTCACGGTTGAAGAAACCGTTGCTGAACTCTCCTTGTATCCTGATAGTACTACTGCAGAACCTCCAACGGTGGCGGCATCTGCTGCAGAACCTTCAGAGGTGTCAGTGGTACTCAATTATGAGCTCTCGCCCTGTCCCATCATGGCTAAGGAGGCTGTCTATGAACTCTCGCCCTGTCCTGCCCCGGCCATGGAGGCCGTCTATGAACTCTCGCCCTGTCCTACCCCGGCCATGGAGGCGGTCTATGAATCCTTGTCCTGCCCTGTCACGGCTAAGGAGGCCGCCTGTGAACTCTCGCCCTGTCCTGCCCCGGCCATGGAGGCCGTCTATGAACTCTCGCCCTGTCCTGCCCCGGCCATGGAGGCGGTCTATGAATCCTTGTCCTGCCCTGTTACGGCTAGGGAGGCCGCCTGTGAACTCTCGCCCTGTCCTGTCATGGCTATGGAGGCCGTCTGTGATTCCCTGTCCGGCCCTGTCATGGCTATGGAGGCCGTCTGCGATACCCTGTCCGGCCCTCTCACTGCTATGGAGGCCGCCTGTGATTCCCAGACCTGCTCTGCCATGGCCCCTGAGACCAGGAAGGCTCTCCCTGTGTTGTCTGTCTCTGCTCTCCCTGTGTTGTCTGTCTCTGCTCTCCCTGTGTTGTCTGTCTCTGTTTCCCCCCAGATCTCAGACTCCGACATGGTTTCCTGCCTGGTCTACGGTCCTGCTTCAGTCTGGTGGTCTACTGCTCGAGTCTGGTCGTTCCCTGTTCCATTTGCTCCACCCTGGTGGGCTCTGGTCCCGTCTGCTCCGCCCTGGTGGGCTCCAGGTCCGTCTGCTCCGCCCTGGTGGGCTCCAGGTCCGTCTGCTCCGCCCTGGTGGGCTCCAGATCCTTCTGCTCCGCCCTGGTGGGCTCCAGTTCCATCCGCTCCGCCCTGGCTTCCTGCTCTGCCGACTTTGCCATGTTCCACAACCATTCCACTTCCACATGGACCTGGCCCTCCGTCCCTCCCCCTGTTCCGCCTCCGCTCCACCTCCCTCCTAGGATTGTTTAGGAGCGTCTGGAAGCCGCTCCTTGGGGGGGGGCTATGTCACAAATCCTGGCCATGAACTTCTGTTCATTAACCACCAGAGGTCACTCACCCATCACATGGACTTTCACACCACACAGTCAGTTACAGATCACTCAAGGACTGCATTTCCCATCATCCACTGCACCAACACAGCTGTTTGCACTGATCACGCACACACCTGAGAACAATCTCACATCACCATCACCCAATCACACACACTATATAAACTCTGGACATTCTCTTGCTCTCTGCCGAGTATTGTTTAGCCTAGCTACCTTACCAAGCGTTTCCCAGTTTTCCCTGTTAGATTTCTTGTGTTCTGATTCCTGCCCGTGCTCCTGGATTATTCTCTCTGCCTAGCCCTCTGGATTAAGTTCGCCGATCGCCGACCCACGCTTGCCTAAGGACTACTCTTGTGTCTTGCCCATGCCATACCTGTTTGCTACTGCCCGACCCTGCCTGTATTGACCATGTCTTATAATAAAAGCTTGCACATGGATCCGCACGTCTCACGTCTCGTCAGCCCCGTTACAGTCAATATCATGCTAAATATCTCCTTTTGTGTTCCACCAAAGTCATACAGGGTTGCAATGGTGTGATTTGGGGTTCCTTCAATGTTTTCTGAGTATTCGCCTGTCCTTTGTGACTCAGTATTAGTTTAGGCTTCAACAGCTATGGTTCCACATCACATATAGAAACAAACCTAAAGTCCCTCAAATGCTGTTAATTACATCACTGATTCACCCAAGAGAAGGCAAGACAGCACACTGGCCAAAAACAGAGAATGTCACATTAATTAGAGGAAGAAGGAGAGCAGGGAGGAATGTATCACTGTGAAGTCATTAATTACATGCTTAGTTTAACCTCTTGACTCGGTTTCTATTTGTTCTAGAGGGGGTAAGACAGAAACATGCAGATGTGTCAGGACCTGCATTAACGCTCCATATTTTAGAGCCTCTGCAAGTTGCAAACAGTCATCAGATGAAGGGACGCTGCCTTGTTGTCAGACGGTTGCTCCATGTCGACTTTTGTTAGCGCGTGCATCGGCTCATCTCCCTGCGGTACGACTCTTGTTAATTCTCATAATGCACAGACTCGTTTCTCGGCGGCTTTTGTTTGTTTAAATGCTTGTAGTTGTTATGACAATGTTTAAGAAAGGGATCAGAACATAACAGATGGTCGTAGTGACTGCTGGCAATTATACATGTTGGAATATAAAAATAGCTGCTATTTATTTGAATGGAAACGCTCACAGCGGTGCCCGCACATCAGATTTGAGGCCGTTCTGCTGATACGAGCGTTACTTTTCAGTCCGAGATGAATAATCTCCCCTCATGTAGACTAAACACTAAATTAAAAAAGCTCTTTTTTGATCTATCTCTTTCGCTTTAATAAGGCGATGGTGGAAGTGCGCACCGGTGACTTTGAGAGATAAAAAGTGGCGGCGGTAGCCGCGCCGTGGGATAAGGGGAAATACATTTCCCGCATATGTAACAGGGCTTGATTAACAGCCTTCCCAAGCAAAAAGCTAATTATTTTATTGAGTCAGGAGACGGAATCTCACCCGGGGGATTTGGCATTAGCTTTCGAATAGAGAAGAACTATGTCTTTTCCCCCGCCTCTCGGACGACCAGCAGTCTGACAGAGGGATGAGCCTCAGGTATGGGTGGTCTCAGCACATGTGTATCAATAAGGAGCTTACCGGCAGAACTGCAAAAAGGAGGGAGTACAATACCAGAGCAATTTGATTCTAAGCCCCTTAGGTCAATCCGTTGAACCCTTTTTTCCCTCCACAAGAGCTTTTTTTTTATCAGGACTCTTCCCATTTTTCATAACTCAAGTTTTGAGTTGGCAAGAATAATGTTTGCTGTCTTTCATCCAGTACGGTTTTCAGGAAATGCAGGAATGTTTTCTCACTGGACTTTGGTTTAACCCTTGTGCTGTGGTGAAAATCTTTATATAATTTGGTGTTACTGGCCACAAATGGCTGGCATTTAAAAAATTGCATGTAAATCTCTTATTATGCTATATTGTCACCAAATCTTGGGTTCAGTCTTTTAAACAGCACAGGTTTTTGTTTTTCTTTTTAGAACTGATTGGTCGAAGGCATTCGTTTTTGAGTGAATAAACCATTATTTGTGGATAATTTGAACAAAGTTCACTCAAAAACTGAGGTGCGTGAGTTCAAAACAGTGATACCTATGATCAGAAATGTTTGGTGACAATATTGCATTCTGAGAAATTTATAAACAATTTTTGTAGGCTAGTCGTTTTTGACCATGAGCACCACAATTGTAACAAGGTGGGGCAAAAAGTGGAAAAATTTAATAAAAGTTGTTATACCCTGTGTGAGCAAAGTCAGTAAGTTTTAGTCCAGTGCAATAACATTAACTTAGCAGTTTTGGGAAAAAGAAAATCCTCTCCGGGTTCAAATGATCAGAACACAATACGAGGGTTAAAAAAAAAAAAGCCATACATTTACGTGCCTGAACAATCCATATCTGAAGCGGTGGCACTCCGACAACAAATCACCCTCTGCGCGGGTCGGTGTCTCCAAATGCTAAGGTTAGAATTTAATTGTAACGCAAGGGGGAGAGCGTGGCGGTTATGGACAAAATAGCAACGTACATGTCACAGGACGTGTTGCGAATAGTTCACTTAATACCACTGTATACACAGCGGACAGAGAGCGGCCACCTTGCTCCCCGCTCTGCAAATCCCTGAATAAGAATGTGACATAAATTCTGCACATATAAAATTAGTAAATGCCACTGTAGCCATAGTTAAATATCACACAATTCCCCAAGGAGGCCCCTTGCAAGTTACCTTGCCCTATTTTGCAATAAAAAAGAAGGGGGGAAAGAAACGGATGAGGAAAAAGGGGGGTTGTAGGCAAAGAAAAGACGGCAACGAAGAAGAAGTGGTGTTGGCTACAGCTGTACATAGTTAGACACAGAAAAGAGAAAGAGAAGGGTTATGGTCCAGGAACAGCCAAGGTGGCTTTTGCATTTAGCGAGACCTCCCCTCCTGCCAACTCATATTGAAACTATCAAATAAAACGCGGCGTCGAGAAGGCTTTCTCATATGGCTCATTAGGGGTTAAGTGTGGCCTTAATCTTTTCTCTAATAAAGTTACTTTGAAGTGAGGAAAGTGGGCGGTACGGGGGCCGCTGAACATTTTGTAAATGAGCTCAGCTAAAAGCCTCGAGTACGTGTGAGCTTCTCAATGCGATCCGTCACTTTGAACCGCAGTCACGTTTAGATATGCTCTCCTGCGATGTCTCCGTCCTCTCCGGTTAGGGTTTCTTCAGCTTCGCTTTGCATGATGGGAGATTTTCCTTTCCGTTTCACCGCCTGTCGCTGGCGCGGTGCCATGTGCGCGAGGGGAAGCCCCTCATTAATTTAGCCACAGATTGCTGTTAGCTCCTCGCGCTCGGGTGAGAGGTGTTTACAACAGTTTAGCAGCAAACTGTCACAGACTGAAGCCTTAATGTAGCACAGAGTCGCGCCGCCTGGACGGGGCTTGTTTGTTTTTTTGCGTATGTTGGCATTTTCCGTTAATAGGCAACGTTGGGCCTCTGCCAGGACGCAACAGGTCCTCTTTGAATGCCTGCAGGGTGCCAAGCACTGTATCTAACACGTTGCAATATGGTTGTGATTCCCAATGTAAATGTTATTGTACTTGTCTGTGTGTGCGTGTACAGTGTGTTTTCTATTCATCCCACGTTTTTTTTTTTATCCTCCCGCTCCAATAGGACCGGAGGGGGGTGAGATTCTTTCTTCGAACAGATCATGTTAAATTACCCAAAACCATTTAGCGTCCAGCACAGAAATGGCATTTTTAACATATGGAACTCTTTATTTAATGTTTTCCTTGTTGATATACAGAATCTATAACAAATGGTAATGATTCGCAGCTGCTGAAGGGATGGCAGATGTTTGGTCGAGGCTGGAATGATGAAGAGGTGCCTCGGTCCCGCAATAATGCACATTTACTGCTGATTGGACACTTGAGTCAATCGACTCAATACTCACAGGGACAATAAAAGATAAATCGAGAACGATTTTCAAGATGTGCAGCCACATACTATAAATGTCAATCAATACGCACTTTTTGTCTTTTTTCCATATGTTTTTCTTATTGGTATTTAATCCAATTTTATTTTTCCATATGTAAATATTTTAGGATCTTTTTTTGCATATAAACTGTCACCTATATTTTCACTTATAGTGGAAATGCGTATGTATAATTTGTATAATTATGTTATTGTCAACATGACAGTAAGTGTTATTTTAGTATCACTGAGATAATATTAAAGATTTTATTAATATTTTGAATTTTTTATATTTATAATTTTCATTTTAAAGTTTTAACAATGTTATTGTGTGTCTTTATCATTAGTAGTTTTTTTTTCTATGTAGTTTTTATTAATTTTTATTTCAATTTTTTGTTATTTTAGTACATCAAGTTAAACTAAATCAAAATGAGAAATGTTGTCTTGTCAACTAGCTGAAAAAGGTTTTGTTTTATTTTGTTTATTTCAAGTAACGAAAATGTTATCTTTGTGGTTTTAATTTTAGTTTTAGTTAACTATAACCATGAGTATAAGTAAAAAAAGCTGCTTATTTGATTAGTTACTTAAATCTTAAAATAAAGGCAAATAATAATTTGAAAAAGTAAGAAATATTTAGGTTTTCTAATTCCAGGTTAAAACAGATTTTGAATCCCAATTATTTATTATTTTTAATAGAAATAACTTGTTTAATTTATTTAATTTAGTATTTTTAATTTTGTAAGCAAACTTTCTTCAACTTTCTTTCTTTCATACATACTTTATTAACTTTTCCCATCTGAAGCTGATGCTATAAAATAAACCAGACAGCCTTGACAAGTGTAAATGAAATCAAACACGCAAGTACATATGCAGGGAAACTATTTGACCTTCATTGCATTTATGTATGTATAACCTGGAGAAATGTATGTTTCATATTCAGCACCTCTGTGATTGCCATATTCCCCCCAACTCCGGACCATCACAGGCCTAGTTAACATACCATGCCGTGTTTCAGCCTGTCATCAAATTGACTTGATGTAGCATAGCATGGCAGCGAGAATGTTGATTTTCTGAAACCCCAGGCCTTGATTATACCTAGCCGACTGTGACCAAAGCAAATCATAACAATAATCGCACATTCGACGGTCTCCGGGGGGCCGATATATGAATGTGCCGTCAGCAATAACGGATGTATGGAACTTTGTTTCCAACAACAGATCTGCTGTGATCGTTATAGACTGATGACTCAGTCCCCAAGTTGGTACCAGTTCTCTAAGATGAGATCTTGGAAAATGAGCAACGGTGAGGTGGAAAACAGTGCTGGTGACTTTGTCTTTTGAAAAGTTTAGAAAATGCATTTTAAGAAAGAAATAGCTTCTAAAAATTCTAATTAATCACCTAAAAATTCAAATAAGCTGAAAATGTACTCACCCGCCAACCATCTAAATATGTTGGTGGATTTTGATGTGAGAAGACAACAGGGGATGGGCTTTTTCACAGTTTAACAGGATGTTTAATGAGACCAAAATGCACAGTTAGACCAGTAGAGAGCGCATTAAGGAAATAAATAGGAACACTTTTGATTTCATGTTGACTTTAAGGTCTGCCAGAGTACAAAGCTTTTCAAAAAGTAGGCTTGAATCCAGCTAAGCTTTTGTTGTAACAGCAAATACAAGGCGCTGCCTTCAGAAAATACCCAATTCATTACTGTATTTCTCTATTCTGACATAACATGACACAGAAACAATGTAGAGAGCCTCTCTCAAAATCTCAGAAGTGATTTTCACATTTGATTTCAATGACAGTCCTTGGTTATAACGAGAGCTTATTGGTTTAAAGTTTTGGCCCTTTGGAAAGCCAATAGATATTGGCTTGGCTTTGAGGGGGAGGTGGATCATTTCCTCAGTCATTTGTGCATTGTTTTTTTTAGCCAAATTGGCTTTATTGCATTTTTGAGCAACCGGCATAAAGCTCAAAGCTGTCAGCGACTATCCCGCTATTACCTGCACGTGTTTGTTTGACAGCCTCTATCGATAAAGATAATCTTTGATCAAACAGTGCGTATTGAACTACATGCAACTCCAAACCGATGCCTAGATAAACAAGGCGCTCAATCACTGCGCTGTCAGAGGATTGTCCTCCGCCAGCGTAACCATCCAGGCCTGTTTTCCTGACAGCTTCATAAGAGCTTTTTTCCTCTTGTAAGGCATCGTGGAGTGATCCGTTCTGACAGCGCATCTTTGGAGTCCACAATGGGCTTGTCATGTCTTTGTGCATTCAGATATTTACTTTGTGTTCGTCTCATTTGGGCCCGTGGCACTGAATTCTCTTTCACATCGAGATAAATGTCAGAACACAATGTTATTTTTTTCCCCCGGCTTGTTGTGCTAAATAAATATTTAGGCTCGGGTGTCACGCCTGCGTTGTTTTTTTTGTGCTTTTATGCATATCTGTTTATCACCCTGCTGAGATAAGAAGCGACCGGGGAGATCGTTTGAATAATACAACAAATTAGCAAACACAACAAGTGCTTGCTATCCGTTGGCAAGCGGCGGCAAATTAAATATCTATTATTTACAGTTACATCTTGTTGCCAGAAGAGAAACAGTTTGTTTACTAAACATGCAGATGCCGAGATGAAAGTGCCGCGGTTGCATAATTCATGCACCACATGTTTGTGCGTGTAAATCGGGCGTCCTAAACTCTTCCCCGTGCATTAAAAATACACCACTGTAACGCAGCAAAGCTCCCAGTATTGTTATCATTTATTCAGTCACATTGACATTAATATTGCACATGCACCGCTGCCCTCCCTGTCTGTTTTTCCGAGCTACCGGGGTGCCGTTCGGGAAACCCGTTGCGGCGAAGCCGTCCTAGGTTCTGCTCTGCACCGAAAATGAATCCTTATTATAATGACACCTAGATTAGCCCAGGTGAGACAGCCCGCCGCCCTTCGGGGCATCTCGGCACGTCGTTTAATCCAAATGCCAATTTGGCGTGGGTTTGTTTGGCGCGAGGGAGGGTTGCATGGAGAGGGGAAGGCGCTCCTCCCAGCTTGGTGCGTCTCTAATTGGAGTGCAGGGAGCGGGTGGAACTGCCTGGCGTCAGTCAGTGTTTAGGATGCCCGGGGGCAGCGCTCTCCTGTGGGTATCAAAGTGCTCTAATTAAATGCAGGGTTCATAGCACGGCCCTCTGCATTACGGGCCAGGAGAAAGCGAGAGCGGCCGGCTGCCTCCTTGCCTTTGACTAGCCTCTGCTAATTACCTATTGTCCAATTGACTTCCCATTCCACTTCCTACCAAACAATGAAGCTCGCTCTCGTCAGGCCGACCCCCATCTTGCTGTTTTTATTTTTTCCCCCGTCTTCCTCACCTTGTCTTAGCCTGGCCGGCCTAATTAATCTTATGGAGATCTCCCTCCTCTGCCAGGTTCCAGCTCGCCTGGCCTCCTGTTTATAATTTGATTTGGATTGATAAAAGTATGTGTGGCTATAAAAGACGAGTGTCATTTTCCCGAGTGCTGGGACGTGCCGGGGCTATCAATCTTCCCAACGTGCCCGGCAAACTGATTTCCCAGAAAATTAACTTCAATTAATAGCACAAATCCCCTCGGCGTGGCCGTGGAGGCAGGCATCGCTTTGAAGGAGAACCTTCAAAGATGTCTCACAATGGTGTTTCGCTCGCATCCGCACATGCCCTTTTGTTTCCCATAGCATAGGAAATATTTGCTGCATCTACACAAATATTCCCACATCAACATGAAAAATTGATTACGCTCGTGCAGCGGAATGCTAAAACGAGATCGGGTTAAAATAAGGCATTCAGGACGTTTGTTTTTTTTAGCAACTAACACCTTTGTACTCTAAATGGAGAGTTCTGGGGTTTATTTATTTATTTTTGGAGGGCCAAAATGTGAATTTTTTGGGTTTAGCCCTTCAGTGGAGCTGGCAACGAGCCCTCGTTCTTTGCTTTTATCCAAAACAACTTTTAAAAATGTTATTTAAAGCATGCATTTCATTAGTTCACGCATTTCCTGGGAATTGAACCCATGGCCTTGGTGTTGCTAGCGCATACTGCCACAGTTTTAGCAAACAAAGAACACTAAAACATGTTTTTAGTCAACATGAAACAGTATTCAAACCTATTTTACTCCTGCCATGTGATATCCCTGCTGAAAAAAAAAAATCTTAAACCAGCCTAAGCTGATTTGCTGTTGTTAGATGGTCCTAAATGACCTGCTGGCTGGTTTTAAAGGGATCTAGGCACTTTTCAGCTGATTAGGCTTGAAAGACCAGCTTAAAGGGGGGGTAAGCGATTTATGGAAGCCAATGTTGATATTTGAAATCACCAAAACAAACACGCCCCTACCCCAAAAGGTTCTTGCCCCTATTTTGATTGCTCCGCCCCACACATACGTAGCCTACGCAACTCAGGCAACGATTAGTTATTTATGACGTACTGACACAAATTTCAAATGATTTTCAACGGTCGCTTTATCGCGTACAGTGTAGGCAGACTTTAGCTGTTGTGGCGCGTCCGGTATGGGCATGGTGTTACTCACCTATCGAGAATAAACAAAGCAACCTCGTCGTCCGATCGCAGGCCTTCCGCTCCTTGAGTTCTCTCCAGCGCTGGAAAGCTGATCCGATATTTACACGGGTCCTACTTCTTGCCTTATCATTCCGCAGACATTTTCCTCTTTTGTTTTTTATCCACCATCTCTATCTTTCTGTCACTCGGCTCAGCTGTGCACTGAACGCTCTCTTCTCCATATCATGAGTAGACACGCCCCTTACTGCTGATTGGCTACAAGTTTGTTTTGGTACTCAGCCCCTATTCAGTTTTCTAAAGCATTTTGAAAAATTACATATACCACCTTTAAGACCAACCTAAAATATTATTATTAATAGATAAAAGTTATTAGCTAAAATTAATCATCTTTTAAATTAAAAAACTTTAACCAAAAAATAAAACTAAATACAAAATGAAATACAGAAAATCTTAAAACTTTTATTTTATTTCAACTAGTTTCCGAAGCAACATTTCTCATTTTCATTTAATTTAACTTGATGTACTAAAATAACTGAAACTAAAACTTACATTTTAAGAAAAATGATACAGAAAAAAATCAATAACTAATAAAAATGACAAAAACAGACAACAAAAAAAAAAAAAAAAACAGTTTTCAGCTGGGATATTAAGAGAAAAGATTAACAAAATGTAAGACGACCCCCCCCCCCCCCCAATTTGGAATTAAGTGGATTAGAAAAAGTGGTCTGTCACATTTTGATTCAAATAACATGCAGCGATGAATCATTCACTATAAAGCCCGAAACACACTGCATGATTTTCGGCTGTCCCAGACAAAAGACTGGCATCGTGAAGCAATCGCGGCGATTTCTGATTCACCACGATTGTTTCATGATGCCACTCTTTCATCTGGAACAGCTGAAAATCGCGCATTGTGTCTTGGGCTTAAGACTATGAGCGTTTATTAAGTGACTATACAGACCCAATTTTGATTTCATGTTGACTATACATTGGTTTTTGTTCTAAGCTGATGTAGCGTTCTGTAAATCACTAATCAATTTCCACTTGTTAGGACAGCTGATACATGGTTTTGTATTGTTTAAGGCCGTAGCTTCCGGCTCCCAGCGCTAGCTCTGCAGCATCTGTGGACCGCTTGTTGTTTAGCTGCCAGCCTTCTTCTTCTGACTGCACTCGAGATATCACACTACTAAAGCAGTTGTGTCAACAACCGGCAAAACCACAGGCTACAGCGAGGAGACACGCACACACACACACACGCATACAAATAAAATATGGATGCCGTGGCGGCCGTTTGAAGGGTCCATTAGAGGGGCCGTTCGAGGCAGTGATGGAGGGAGATAAGTGTCAGACCCCCGCTGCACTGCGCTGGAGCCCTGCCAGCTGTTTACTGCATCCTGGTGCGGCTGCTTGTTACTGTCTGACACAGTCAAGATGAAATATCTTTCTCTATCTCTCAGCTTAGAGTGGAGAGTTTCTTCCCAACAAAGTCTCTTTTGCTGACTCACAGGGGCCTGCGAGCGGGCCGAGGGGACAAAATATCACAGCCGTTATTCTTTAAGTATGTTTTTTCGCATTTAGACCGTAGCATCTTTCTTGGAAACTGGACTTGTGTATCTGTCAGTCCAAGACTAGTTCACTTTGAGAGCATTTTTTTAATGGTAGGGACCAAGAAGAATGATTTCAAATTAAAATATGTATGAAAATAATGAAGCATTTGAAAAGCATGGGAAAACAACTATGAGAAAAAAAAGGACAAATTTTGTGAGAAAACGACTATGAACTGTGAATATTAAGTTGTCATTGTATTAAAGCCTAAAGACAAAATATATTGACCGAGATGTTTACTTTGAATTTAATGATCTTTTTTCCAGTTAATAATAAATAAGAATTATTTTTTCACAATAAGAGTTACAGATGTTTTTTTCTTACTATTAACTAATCATTGCCATTAGAATAAAATATTGTTGTTGAGATTAATCTCTTTTCAGTATTTAGTATATAGTTTTTAATTTTTTAATTTTTTGTTTTTCATTTTAATTATAAAGTTTTAGTAATTTTATTGTATGGTTTTGTCATTTTTTAATATATTTTTTTGTAAATATTTCTATAAATATTTTATTTTTATTTAAGTTTCAGTTTTATTTCAGTAACTAGGTGGCATGAAATAAGTTTTTTAAAATTAATTTATTTATTTATAGTTATTTTGTATTGGAAAAGTTTTTTTTGGTTTAGTTTTAGATAGCTAAAATAACCCTGTCTGTATTTAATTCTCTTTATTTATTTATTTATTTGTTAATTAATTAATTTAGTTTGTTAGTTGGATAGTATTTCAAAAAGTTTTTTGTTTTGTTTTTTGTTAACTAAAATAACCCTGTCTTCATTTCTTTTATTTAATTCTGTTTATTTTACTTTTTCATTTTTTTACAAAAGTACTTGTCCTGTCCCAGCGTCTTGTTTAAACAGAAAAAACAGTGTGCCTGTTAAGCTATTTTATAGGGTTTATGAAGAGGCATAGAAAGCAGCATCCTCACCTCTCAGGTCTTGTTTGGTTACTAGATGCATTTAAAACACTTTTATCCCACATTTTCTCAGCAGCTGCTGTTGAGAGGGCCTTTACGTTCGTCTTGGTTCGCTCCACAGGCATTTAAACCAACTTACCTTCCATCAATAATGCAGGATGACAGTTTCATATAGTCTGACAAGACAATAATGCCTTTATTGAGATGTCTTGAGATGCGTCAGAACCTATCGCACACACCTGCTGCTCAGTCTAGAGGAATTGTTGGCGTGTGTGATTGAATGAGTGTGAGAGCGAGTGGGCTCTGTGTAAAAGCCAATGTTTCCTGCCTCTCTACCCTGCCCGAGGCACTGCCTCCATTGGGATGGTTTATATGCAATAGTAGGCTTCTGCTTATTGATCAGTGCTAATGTCTCAATGATCTCACACTCATGAGTCAGTTCTCTCTCTCTCTCTCAGTCGGGGGATATTGCAGCCCCAGCTGCTGCCTTCATGTTTCAGACTGATTTACAACTGCTCATTAATTAGCCACCATGCTAATGAAGAGACAGTTCTTGTCTGTTCCTGTCTTGTGAATTTACACCTGCTGAAAATAACTGCTTAGACCAGTCTGAAGTGGTTTGCTGGTCTTAGTTAGCCACTAAGCTGTTTTTTACTGGTCAAACTGGTCCAAGCTGGTTTTCACAGGTCAGGTTGGTCTCTTTTAGCAGGGACATTTGTTTTTTGTTTAGATTTGTTTTCTTAGCATCCTTGCATCAACAACTCACAAATAATATATTGGTTGGGAAAAAATGCTAATGTTTTTGAAAGAAGTTGCATTTTGCAAGGCTGCATTTGTTTGATTAAAAAAACAAAAACAGTAAAAACCGTAATATTGTGAAATATTATTACAATTTAGAAAACAGTAAAAGCAGTAATATTGTGAAATATTATTACAATTTTAAATATCAGTTTTCTAATTAATATATTTTAATATGTAATTTATTCCTATGATGCAAAGCTGAATTTTTAGCATCAGTCTTCAGTGTCACATGATCCTTCAGAAATCATTCTAATATGCTGATTTGTGATCAAGAAATATTTTGTATTAGTATTATTATCAATATTTAAAACAGTTGAGTAATTTTTTTTTCAGGATTCTTTGATGAATAGAAAGATCAGCATTTATCTGAAATAAAAGCTTTTGTAACATTATACACCATTCAAAAGCTTGGAGTCAGTATATTTTTTTGAAGGGAGGGATTATAGAAATTAATACTTTTTAGCAAGGATGCATTAAATTGATCAAAATTGATGATAAAGACATTTATGATATTACAAAAAAAATTCTGTTTCAGATAAATGCTGTTATTCTGAACTTTCTATTCAAAGAAACCTGAAAAATTATACTCTGCTGTTTTCAACATAATAATAATAATTAAATGTTTTTTGATCAGCAAATCAGAATATTAGAATGATTTCTGAAGGATCATGTGACACTGAAGACTGGAGTATATGATTCTGAAAATTCAGCTTTGCATCACAGGAATAAATTACATTTTAAAATAGAAAGCAGTTATTTTAAACAGTAAACATATTTCACAATATTACTGCTTTTGCTGTATTTTATATCAAATAAATGCAGGCTTGGTGAGCAGAAGAGAATTCTTTAAAAAACATTAAAAATCTTACTGTTCAAAAACTTTTGACTGGTAGTGTATATATATATAAAAATTTGGTGTAGGCTGTTGGTATTGTAAAATACTCCAATAATCTTATCCAAAACAACTTATTTTTAAACATAATAATGATACAATAAGTTATACAATTCTGCAGTCTTATTCTCAAAAACTTGGACACAACTCATCAATATTTTATAAAGACTATGAATTTTAAGTGTTTATATTTGCTAAAATTATCACTTTAGTCTAATTTTAGGAGTATTTGTGGTGTGTATATTAGAGTCAAAGCTAAACTCAAAACTCACATTAGTATTTTATGGTGTTTTCAAACACAATGCCACACCATTCCCGGTCTTTATTACCCAAACGTCTTTACTAACCCAAAGCTGCACTTGTTCATGTGTGTTTGTCCATCATTCTCTCTTATTTAAAGATGAGGTCGTAATTCAACCGTGCTTGTAAAGTCTCCAGTCTCTGTGTTTGTGCTGAAGTTATTCTCTCAACCCTTTTGTTTCCCCGTGCCTTTAAATCTCCCCTCGAGTCGACCTAAACTGGAAACAGTAAATTAAAGAACAATGCTGAGGTACTGACCCTTTAGATCTCTCTCTTTCTCTCTTCGGCTGGTGTGTTTGATTACGGAGAAAGCGAGCAGACTGCCTCGTTTGTTTTCATTAGGGTGATTGCCTCAACGTCTGAGCGACCTTCAGCTGTCCTCTCTGTCCAAAAGAAATCCACACACACACACACACTGGCTGTCTGTCTGTGACTAATGGCATGTGTGTACAGATTCAGTGTTAGGGTCAGCACTGGAGCATGATGGGTTTGGTGTAATGAGGGAGGGTTTGACTGACATGGTCGCAGAGTTTTCTGCATTTGACTCTCTTATACGACCCCTTTATTTAGGGCTTAGTCTTCAGATGCCGCAGTGTTTCTGCTGTGTTTTAGCAGGTTGTGGTGAGTTTGCTCGGATGGATTTGGAAGTGCGCTCGGTTGGCTGTGACACAGTATCTTGTTTCTGATTGGCTGTGACAGTTTTTCGGTTGTTGTTCCATGCTGCTGTGTCCTGCAGCTCAGATATGATGCAATGAAATCTGAGTAGTTGTAGTTGAGATAAAATCCCATGTGTAACACTCACAGAGCTATGGAGGACTCTCAGAGTCCCTTATTAAATTAGACTTTAATGTCTGTAGCAGGGCTGGAGCTGGGTGTGATTATGTGTATAATTATCACATGGTGCTCTGGAATACTTGATTCTGATTGGTCAATCACAACCTTATGCAGTTGTTTTAGTAAATCTTACATTATTTATTTATTTATTTGCGCTCATATGTTTACAAATGTAGCACTAAAGCAAGTTTTTTTTCTGATAGTGATTAATATTAATTAGTGGCAGTGGAAAGCAGGATGCTGTGGGTGGTGTGGTGTAGTGTGATTGAAGGTCTTTGTTCTGCGGAGAGGCCCATGAACTCTCCTGAGTCAGACACCCACGCAAAAAAAAAAAAAACCTGAGACAGAGGGGGAGAGAAAGGAAAAGGCTGTTCTACTGCTTCCCCTGTTTTCATTGACAAAGGTGGTGAAGTGTGTTCATCATGGTATTATTGGATAAACGTCAAAAATCAAATAAAATTCATGTCTTTTGTTTTATTTTATTTTATTTTCACTTTCTAGTGTTACTGAAGTATTTTTAATGTTTTGTTACATTATATAATGACTGTTATATAATTATTTACATTTTAAATCATTTTAAATATTTTTTTTCTCAAAATTAAAGTCTTTTGTATCTATTTTGTATGTAGTTTTATTTTTAATTTATTTATTTTTAATGTGCTTAGTTATCAATAAAATAAGGCCACAAATCCAAATATCTTAATGATTTTCTTTTAGCAAAATAGTTATGTCTTATTTCTTTCTGTTGATTTTGGGATGATCTACATTGTAAAAATAAATAAATAAATAAATAAAATAGTAATTTTCTGTCAGGACATTTCCGTTAACCATAAAACAATGAAATGCAAAATTCAAAATACAGATAAAACACCTGTAAAAAAATCAATACGGAAAATTCCTTCTTATTAATACAGTACGTTGTGCTCTATTCTTGCATGATTGTTTTTTTTTTTTTTACATTGTTCATTTTTTAACACATTGCATGATTTCATGAGACTACCAACACAAATAAACCACTTTTTCAACATCCCTAGACATGGAGTGCTTCTTTTTGACAGTTTTGTATATACATGCAAATTTAAATAAACATATAAGATCACACACTACACAACTGCTGCCAGCGGTTGACAAGTTACAGTGAGAAAAGTTAGACCCAATATATCGTGTCAGTGTAACTGGCATCCAAACGACAGACGTTCACGCTTTCCCTCGTGTGTTTGTGCCTCATGTTTCTGTGTGCCATGGAAACAAAATTGGTGCTAAGTGCGATTGCGTGTTAAGTTTAATGCTGTTTTCAGCACGTTTTGCAACCCAAACACTAAAGCAGGTGCGTACAGCTATGTGCATTGTGAACGCTCTTTATTAACCAAGAAATATTTTGTCCTATAATTTAGACAGCTGAGAGGGGCAGTGAATTAGTCGTGGGACTGAATTTGAAGACACAGGTGTTCTTTGTGTGCGTTGTGCAAGCCCTAGGCTGCAACTTGATGAGTTGATGAGCAAAATTGAAATTATTATCAGGTTACGTCAGTTAGCAACATTTCTCTTGGCCATACCGAGGGTGTAATTAACTTTTAGACCTCTCCGTTTGAGCCAAGTTTCTCAAAGCAGGTGTGCCAACTGAAACAAGCGCAGAGCCACCTTTTCTTGCCTGCGTGTCTGTCTCGCTCTTTTCTGCTCTCTTTGGCTTTGTGTCGATGTAGACGAGCGCTCGCTCTGGAGGGCCTTGTTACCAGTATGAGCGCCTTTCACTTTTCAGCCATCAACGCAAAAGCCTTTCCTTGCTTTGTAACAATTTAGTGTTCCCAGGAGACCTCCTTGTGTTTTGAGCGTGCTTCAGTCGTCCTGGCACTCTGGAATCGCTTAACGCAGCAAATTTCTCATCAGCAAAGAACTGTGCAGAACTGAGAGGAAATAAAATCCAGGGCATGCTTTTGTTAAATGCATCCTGACGCACTCATCTGGTCTCTTGTATTCAAAAAGTGGATGTGTTATTGACTCACAATTATTGTTTTATTCTGGCAGTCAAAGTTCTGGACAGTCCTCTCAACGAATGCGTGTTCTGATGATTTCTGTTAGTGTTGATCAGACTTTAGTGCATTATATTTGGGCTTCTGTTATGCCTCAGTTTGTAGAGAAGAGTTGTGCTATTGCTTTTATTAGGTGGACAAACACGTAATACTCTGTTTGGTAAACAAATAATAAAACGGGTGAAAAATTTCTATAGACTCACATTAAAGGATCATAGAGACTTGGAGGTATTTTTTTTCCACTTGGGCCAATAAGCAGCCATTTAGACCATCTTGCAACCACCTAGCAACACCCTAGTAACCATTCAGAGCATATATACATGGCAACTGCATAGCAATGCCTTGGCATCCATTTGAAATTTATTGGCAGGATTTTATACCAAATTAGCAAAGCATCAGGACATTAATATTAATATTTATTATACATTTAAAAAACATTAATAAAATTAAAAAATAATGTTTAATTAAATTAAATTAAATTAAATTAAACAGTTATAGTGTTAAAGTTATTTACACAGAAATAACAAAAAATATCAGAAAATTAGTTGTTGTTTTTTCATTAACACCTTTTTTTTCTTTTTGAAAGAATTTATAAAACATTTTCTGCAAGGATGCATTAAATTGATCAAAAGTGACAGTAATGATGATAATGCTACAAAATATTTCCATTTCAAATAAATGCTGTTCTTTCTATTCATCAAAAAATCCTGAAGAAAAAAAATAAGCAGTGAAACTGTTTTCGACGTTGATATTAATAAGAAATGTTTTTTGAGCACCAAATGAGAATTTTTGAATTTTTGACACTGAAGACCAGAGTAATGATGCTGAAAATTCAGCTTTGTATCACAGGAGTAAATGTTAATTTAAAAAATATTAAAATAGCAAACAGTTATTTTAAATTGTAATAATGTTTCACAATATTACCGTGTTGACTGTATTTTTGATCAAATAAATGCAGCCTTGGTGACTTCTTTCAAAAATATATAAAAAAAAACATTTTAGTGTGTAATGATATAGTGAGATAATTTACATGAGAGTCAGTTACAGAATTACAGAATGTTACAGAATGCATTCAGTTTAGTGTGAAATAATGAAATGCACCAGTTTGTTTCTAGTGTTTAAGACCATCAGTTAAAGTGCACTGTAGTTGAGTGACTGGAAAGTGGCCCCTTAGTGCAGGTGTGCATCTTTGCGTTCACATTCCAGGGCCCCTCCATCACTAATGAAGGATGATGCCTGGATCTCTGTTTATTTACTAGCTGCGAAACCAGATCTGGCCAATTTAAAGCTTCACTCCCTCCCTCCCTCCCTCCATCCCTCCATCCCTCTCTCTCTCTCTCTCATCTATTGATACATGGTTAATGGTTGTCAGATGCGGCAGTGTTAGTGGGGCCCGAGATGTATTTGTTTGCTCTGGCTGATTTCCTCAGACTAAACTGGTATCGGTCCTCTGCAGTTGGTTTATATCAAAACACGAGTGACTGTGGCGGCTCCACCTGGTAAAACAAGATGTGAGCCGCTCTGACAGGAGCGTAACATCTTTCTTAACATACGAGCAGTTTACTGAACGAAGCCACCTGACCTGCGGCTGTTAGTTTAGTGCTAAATCCTGCAGCGCGGATGGGTGATAAGGAACGTGTGAAAATAACATTTGTGTGTTTGTCTGCAAGAGCGATCCAGACTGAATTATGAGGCTCGGACACCACAGGCCACACGCTATATTTAGTTTAGCAGATTGTTGTAGGAGAAGGAACATATTGTTTGATTTGAAGTAAAACACTTTTCTGATTAAACCGTTTGGTCTGAGAGGTCTGGTTTCAAAACACTGTTGAGCATTAGATCCCAAAAAGTCCAGAAAGTGCTGGGTTTACATCTTCTGAAGCTGTTTTAGGTATCTCAATTATGGCATGCTGTCTGCGGCGAACCGCAAGTTTCTTTTGCCGTTACGAAGTGTTTATGCGCAGATCATCAGCTGTCTGCTTGAATTAGCCGTTTTCTGAGTGCTCCATATGCTCGATCCTGGTGAGTTCAGCTAAACATTATCTGTCTTGATGTAGTTTACGTTTCCCTATCGCTGATCCACAGGTGTGTCACGTCCCCTTCACAGCTGTGTGTAGAGTTCACCTCTGCTGGGCTGGAGAGGCACTGCGGCCCCCTGTTTCCCTCCACAGGTGCGTCGATATCCAGTTCAATTGATTAGCAGGTGAAAGGGCTGTTCTCCAGGGAACCTCTGTGATTTCTTCATATCCTGTTTTTCTGGCTGTGAAAACCTCAGGAATATGAGAATCTTCAAAACGATACAATTATATTGGAAAGAAGCCGTAGAAGATGGTTATACAGTTAGAGTTGAAGATATCAGTGATGTTTCATTCAGAGAAAAGGGCCCTAAAAAGTATTTTGACACTTCAGTCAAGTTGTTATATCTTGTGTGCATTAAGTCAGTTGGCTTTAGTCACAATGCCATCATTTTAAATAGCATTTTAGAGAAAAAAGAAAATCCTCTCCAGGTCAAAATGACCAGAACACAACTTAAGGGTTAAATAAATTACACTGGGTTTCATACATTGTAAAGTAACGCAATGATTTTCAGACCTTTTTAGGTGTGCCTTGCATTTTCGAATAGTTTTTGGAGCTGCAGTATGTGCTGCACGTTAAATCAATTTTAAATGCTTCGCCTTAAGTTACAGATCTGAAAGAAATGAAGACATGCCAATCTGCTTGGACTTCTTTATACATCACAGTCATTCCTGTAAGGCTGTTTTTTAATAACTATCCTATCTGACTGTGATCAATTCCGAACTCTAGAGTTTCTCTGGTCTGGAGTTCAGATATCCATCATGCAGTTGCTTTACACTGCCAGGACTGATCCAGGTTACAGTGCCAAGTGAGGGAAGGAGATGGAGAGCCTCATTTATACAAGCTCACATACAGAACAGCCATTTAAAGATAGTCTAGTGTCAGAATGCTTTTCTGTTCTGTCATATGTGGTTTTGTTTAAAAAAAAGATATGGTGGTACTATGGTACAGTGATAGTAATACCATGATATTTGGGTAGGTTATTGCTAAGTGGAAATGTCATGTATATGTACACTTTAGGTACTAATATGTTCCATTTAGTAGTAAATAAAATACCTTTTAGCTTTTGTACCTTGGGTGTTGTGGGACATTCTAGACCATCCAAAACCATTTTAAACAGTGTTATACTAATTATTTGATACTTATAATTCCTGCAACTTCATGACCTCATATTAATTAAGAAACTACATGGAATATTTGTACTTTTTAAAAATTCAATTCGTCACACAGCAGGACCTTTTCAAATGAACCAATTATTGAATTATTGAAAGATTATGGAAACTTAAACTAAATGGTGACCAGTCACAGCATCCTTATACATTCATATAATTTCTTAACTTAAATCTTGATGTATTTAAACCATGGTACATATCCCAAAAAATAAATACCATATTCATATTAATATATTAATAAATACTATATACTATAAACACTATATCTTGTTTTAATGCTAATTGTATTTTAATGGACTGAATATATTACTTTATAGAGATGAGTTTGAGAAAGCAGAAAAATAATGGTATTTAATTAATTCTTGATTTGACATAATGCATGCATTTTTCTGTTTTTGATTCGTCTACCCATTTATTCAGGCCTCTTCAGCTGTACAGGAAGCTCGCGGTGGGCAGATTTCCATCATCACATCACGTTTGTGCTCCTAGCGGCGACTGCAGTCTCTCTTCATCCCTTCACGGAGCTGTGCAGGGCAAACAGAGCGAGAGGTGAGGCCTCGCTGAAGTGTGTTTGTTTGTGAGGAGTCACAGTGTCAGGTGTATCGTTGTTGTGTGGTGAAAGGGTTTTAAGAGCTCACTTTAATCACCTCTACACTGAGGGCTGATGGAGGGATTACGACTCTCTCTCTTTCTCACTCAGTCTCATACACTCTCACTCACACAATCTTTTTTTCTCTCTTTTCTTTCTCTCCGGTAAGCAGTCTGTCATTTTTGGAGTAGTATGCAGTTAGGAGACATTGATAAATTGGTGATTTTTTTTTTTTTTTTGTGTGTGTGTGGTATAGGTTTTTTTTTAATGAAGCAGTTTGAAAAGCTTTTTTTATTTATGTTTTTAATCTATGAAGAAGAATGATATTATTAAATGTTATTTAAAAGTGATGAGGCACACAGATAGATAGATAGATAGATAGATAGATATATTTCAGTATCATTGAGATTATTACTGTCTATTATTGTTTTTTTAATGTTTAATTTAGATTTTTTATATATATATATATATATATATATCCATTTACTTCATTTTAGTTTTAATAATTAGTTAAGTTTTAATAATTTAATTTTGTTTTGTCTTTGTCCTTTTTCATGTATATACGTGTGTGTGAGTGTGTGTATATATATATATATATATATATATATATATATATATATATATATACATACATATATACATACATACATACACACACACACACACACACACACACACACTGTATATCCACAAACACACACATATATATACATATAAGCAACAATTTTTTAATGGTTTTAATTTTAGTCTTAGATAACTATAATAACACTGATATAAATGTAATATATACTTTTTATTTCATTTTATCTTTTTTTCTGCTAGCATATGCTTTTCGCTTATCATGTGAATTCTGAGAAAGTGTTGAATTCTGAGAAATTATTGCTGGAAAAAAATAGCAGCAATACAAAAGCAGCGCTGCTCAGTTGTAGGTGGGTGGACGTTGAGCAAGGCATTCTGGGTAAGTGTACATGTACAGCTGTACAGCACAGTTTCCTGGTAAAAATAGTTATTAAAAAAGAAAAACTGCTCAGGTTTGGGCTTTCAAATTTTTATATATGCACACATGGAAATTTTTATATACAAATAAAAATACTAAATAAAGGTACTAATATATATAAACACCCATTCCCTGCAACGTTTACTTCCCCGCTTGCTCACACTCCGTCAGTCCCACACTTGTGTTTAGCATCCTTCAGTGGAGATCATTATTTACCAAACAGGCTTCCTAATAAGCGTGGAGTGATTACCGAGAGCAACGCATGGAGGAAAAAAAGAGAAAAACCTCCGCTAGAGGAATATCCATCATAATTGATGTGTTGCAAAGCAGATTACACACATTAGCGCACACAGTTTTGAATATGACAGCTCCAACTGAACATGACAAATTCCATAATGTGGAAAAAAAGGAAGGTATTTGACTCTCAGGGTATTAGGATGCTCGGCAAGCAACAAAGCAGCGTTTGCATGCGAGTGTAACCAACCCCCACCTCTGTTCCTTCGGCCATAATTATCTCTCATTTGTTCTTTATTTCAGACGGATCGTGCGTGCCGCGTTTGCCGGACGGCTGTTGTGTTTGTCTCGTAACGCGTCTCTGATTGAGCCGGGCTAATCCACAACACAGTATTAGATGCGTCTGATTTACTGAAGCTGCTTACTGTAACAGATACACAGAGCTGCTTCACAGCTATCAAGAGCTCCTTTTGAAGACATTCAGAAATAAAAAGAGATTTACTAATGCACTTCTACACTGAGAAATAGAAAATTACAATTACATATCATTTAGGTGTCATACAACCAATCTTATAGTATTTTATGTATTATTATTATTATTGTTATTATTATTACAACAACAATAGTCTAAAATATAAAAATGGTGTTGATTATTATTATTTTTAATATGCATATAGAGTTATCTACATTTCATTTTTCTATAATTTTTCTATTTATATTTTCATTATGGATTTTTATATAGAAAGATTTTTTATGGCATGTAGATCGTTTTATATTATTATTATTATTGAGTTGAAAATGTCTACATGAACTTTTATTTATTTATAAACAAATTTTTACATTTTGTATATGTATATAGAGTTAGATAAAATCTACCTTAAATTTTTTGTATTTAGATTTTAATTATGGATTTTTTCATTATGGATATAAAGAGATTTTAATGGCCTGTAGAACTATTATTATTATTGTGTATATGTATATAGAGTTGGAGAATGCCTACATTATTATTATTATTAATAATAATAATTTAGATTATTTTATATAGAGATAATTTTTAATGGTGTGTAGATATTATTATTATTATTATTATTATATTTACAAAAAAAAAATATTTTTTTGTTTTTTTACTATAATTGCATTTCACGTGAGGATTTATTTGGATTATGTTTGTGATTCCAGTTCTCATTCATCCTCCTTTTATCAGGCTTAAATGTGAGGGTGTTTGGTTGGAAGTGTCATTTTTTCCACACAAATCCTCCATCCCTCCATCTCACACTTCATGATAATCACCTTCCAGCACAACAGAAGGAAAGAAATAATATCCCACCTTCTGATTGTAACACCTACAATATTTTCGTCCTCTTTACCAAATACGAGCTTGAATTGATTTTATCATGCGATATGTGAATCTGCTAATAACACATCACAAGTAAATCTGGTGTAAATCTGTGGAAAGATAAAAAGTAAAGCAGTACTCTCCCCTCCACGCTCGAGCACAATTAAACACTTGTGCTCAGATTTCTCTCTGGATCCATATGTGCTTTCTCCCACACAGTCTCATGTTTTCTTCAACACGTGTAAATTCTAATAAGGCTGTTTAATTTCTGTCACACTCCTGGGTGTTATTGAAGTCCTTGGCAGATATTTTACTGAACGTACACTGTCGCAGATTTATATAAATTGTAAAAGTATGTTTGCTGACTAAAAGACAAATGGAAAATGTGTTCTCTGCGTAACTGCCTTTTTATTCTATTTATACTGATAAGAATGAAATGATATTTTTTCATATGCTCTCGAGTAGTTCCATCAGATTCCTCCTGGGATGTCAGTAATTTTGCTGAGAGTCAAATACCCGTGTTCTTGTTTGTAAGAATTATTTTAAGCTTTTAGTGATTGCGTATGGTGCTGCTTTAATCGGTGTTAAATGAAAACAATCAGTGAGGTTTTGAAATGCTGTGGGTTGTAGCGTGGAGTGAATTCTGCTCCAACACTGACCTCTAGTGGACCGTCTTCCCTCAATAGTGCAGAGAAATATCACACACACTAAACCGATCCGGTCTCCTGATACATACTCAAACCATGACCTGTTTGAATGACTCATTTAAGTGACTTTTCCTTTAATTACGAAGAAACAATTATAGCTGAAAGGAATTAAAGTAACCCATACAAAGAACAATTAAAACATATAATTAAATTAGAATTTTTACAGTTATTGTAACTTACAGTCCAAGAAAAAATGACAACCTTTACCCATGAATCTATGCAGAAAGACAAATAAAATAAATATACTGAAAATCACTTAATGCATTCATTGATGGGATTTATGTAAAACATAATAATAATAATAACAAATTGTTATACTATTTTATACTATACTATAGTGTTATTATTATTATCATATATATAAAAATGATAGTTATTACATTTTATTATTGTAGAATTTAATTTTAATATTTTTTTATTTGTATTATTAAAGTATCACTTTGGAATAATAATAATAATATGAAATTTATATATTATAAATATTAGTTTTTGCATTAGTTATTACTATAGCATTTATTCATATTTTTATTATATTGTATTGTAGTATTAATGTTTTCACTATTTTGTGAGAATAATGTCGTTTAAATGACTTATTAATTTTAAAGCTATTTTATTAATGTTGTATTTTATATTAATATTTTATTGTATTATTAATATAAATTAATAATTAACTATTATTGTAGTATTAATGTTTTCTGATAAAATGTAAAACTGTAACTTGAATATAATGTAAGTCGCTTTGGATAAAAGCGTCTGCTAAATGCATAAATGTAAATGTTTTCACTATTTTTGGAGAATAATATTTTTATTTGTATATAACAATTATTTTTATATTTATTATATTTTATTTTTATGCTATTAATGAAAGAACAGTTTGTATTGTGATAGCAGTTTTTTCATTGTAAATGTCCAAATGTTAAGATATGAATGAATTTAGTTTTTTATAATTGTGTGTTTAGGCTGAAAACTGATATCCCAACCTTCCTGCCATCTGAAGTTAAGCACATGACCCTCAAAAGCAGCATTAATTCGGTCATAAATATGTAACCCTGACTCTCTTTTGACCCTGCACCTGTTAGTCCGCTTTCTTCCTCATTCCCTATCATCCTCTTCATCAGCATGTCGTCCCGCTCCTCCCTCCTGTCCCGCAGCTGTAGGCCCCGCACCATGTCTTTCGAGTAGGTCAAATGGCGAGTGTATACTGCACAGGCTGTAATAGGCATAATAGGGTCAAGCCTCTGCATTTAATAAACAATTATCCATTAATAATAAATGTGTCTCTCTCTAAAGGGCGTGGCGACGGCCCGCTGCAAGCCTGGAGATGAATAATGCACAGAGTCCTGGTCAAACGGGCCGACCCACACAGCACCAATTATCCCGGCGTGATAACGAGCCTCCGAAACCCGACACCGCTGTATGAACACACACACTCTCTCCAACACCTCCGAGTGACGGCGGCAGTGTATCTAGGATTAATATCTCTCTCCCGCTTATGTTATTTTCTTGATTTCCCTGCAGTGTTTAGGAAGGAGAGGACCCCAGACCTGTTGCGCTGGTTTTGAATTACAAATCAATCACAGGTGCCGTCCGTCGCCCCGCCAAGGTCACTCAGAGCATCAGAGGTTATGAGGAGAGACTGACGGACCGCCGGTGGATTAGCATAGTCCGGCTCGGGGTCTCGAATTAAAGAGCCCCTGTGGACCCTTTCAGAATTCCCAGAATTCCCAGCTCGGCCTCCCCAAACACTCTGCTACCGCTTATAATGGAATGAACGCTTTGCACTTTGCACTGGTCAATTATAGATATTAAGCATAAAGAAAATATACAGGGCTCCCACAGGCCACGGGATATCTGACAGCGCTGGGACAGATATCAGTCAGTATGAGATGGGGGTTATTTTGAAGCTCTGTTGACTGTCCAATAAACTTAATGTACATTAATAGTCACATTTCTTAACTGTTTACTAGTGACCAGTATAACAGCACATTAACTGGCCAGTTAGCTGATATTTGACCTTTTTTAGTGTCCAAAATCTGCTGGCAACATCATCAAAAGATTATAAACAATTTCTGTTGTTTCTGCCATCACATCAGATTTTATGATTATAAGTTACTATACATTTCTGTAAATTAACATTAAGTTAATCACTTTTGTTATCACAATGCCACATAGTTTTAACTAATTTTATACCATAATTTATTTAATTTATTTTTAGTATTTAATATTATGTGTGTGTGTGTGTGTGTGTGTGTGTGTACACACACACAGCTTTTCACCTAATTTATCTAATTTTATATCATTGTTTATTCAATAATAATAATAGTATTATTGTATTTAATTATTATTTGCCAATATTATAATGCATAAAACTTTTGTTAAATTATGATTAGTATGATTAAGGTAGAATGATTATAACTGAAAAAAAAAGAATGTTAATCGTGTATATTTTAATGTTCTAATGTTTTCACATACAACTTTTAAGTAATGATTAGTATGATTATGATTATAACGGATTATAACCGAACATTTAAAACTATTTGTTTAATTTAATAATGTTAATCATCTTTAGTTGATGTTGTAATGTTTTCGCATTTTTGAGTGTGTGTGAGTATAAATTATTATTAAATAATAATTAGTATATCATTATGATAAATACAATGCCAGAAAATTCTGTCTCTCTCTCTCTCTATTTCATTCCCATTTTCACATTATTATATAAGTATATACATATAATATGTAATGTTTGTATTTTATAGTTGGATTGTAGTGGCCCTGCTTTCCAGATATCTGTATCTACATCAGTCACTGACATGTATTGGACAATCACTACTATTTCTGGTGGTTTCAAAACAGATTCATTGTGGTACATTTGCACAAGGAACATGCGTAAGTCAGAGTCTCAGTGCATTTGCGTCACACATGTGCTGGTAAATGTAAGTAAACCTGTGAATTAATATGCACTCATGTATATGCATTAGAAAAGCAGAGCAGCGAGTTTCCCTCTGATTCTCTGTGATTTCATTTCCAGAATGAAGGTTTGGCAGGAGGCAAATTAGCATTAAAGAAATGTCTTTGCTAGATGACTGTTCCCCAGCACCTCCAAAACACTCTCTCTCGCTCCCTCTCTCTCTCTCTGTAAATGATCTTGTCCATTAATGGCTGTCTGGAACTCTGTCAGTTCACTTTGTCCTAATGACACTCGCTCTCGTCTCCACATCCGCACCGGCCGTCTCAACATCCTGTCCTGATCCCAGTGATTTAAAGCACACTCCACCGTACCCCATCTTTATTGTGGAAAAAGCGCAGCGCGGGCCTGAGATACCTTTGCTCTCCCCGTCTGCATCTGCTGCACATCTGGAAGTGTGCGTCTAAATAATTGGAAGTCAATTTGTTTGAAGTTATGTTTTGGCATCTGGTTCAATTCATTCGATCTCTGGAAATCACATTGAGGGGTTTTATAGCGCTGCCCCAGCTGGAGGCTTTTCATCTCTTTGTGCTTCATGGTTAATTCGGCGCTCTCCGGTCAGGGATGTGGGAGTTTGGGAAATACTGCTGGGTGTGGTCCTATAAACACAAAATGGAGGCTGGGCCCCAGAGGATTATGGGAAGGCTGTGTAGTGATGTGGCAGAGTCTGGTCAGTGGGGTTCACCTGGGGACGTTACGATCACCTTTATATCAGTACCTAACCTTGCTGTCCTGCTAACAAGCCTGATTTGTCACAATTAAACACACTTTGTTCTTATTAATGATTTGATTAGAATTGGAATATTCTATTCTAATGAATTATCTTTACTTATAATAGTGTAACCTGGACATTTCCCTTTTCTAGGACCGGTCAATGTTTGTGTAAATTGTTTATTTAAATGTTAAAAATTATTTTAAGTGGCCTCACAGCAGATTTTGAGCATAAGTTACTCTATAAATTTACCTTTTTAATAATTAATAATTATTTATTAATTTTATTTACCTTGTTACAATCAGTGTTATTTTTGTATAATTGAGAAACAATTATTTTATTCTTAATATTTTAAAATTGAATTATATATATATATATACAGTGTATATATATATATATATATATATATATATTTATTTATTTTTAAGTTTGAATAATTTTGTAGTGTTTTAGTCATGTTTACTTGTTGTTGTTGTTGTTATTTATTTATTTTTGTAAATATGTCTATATCATTTATAGTAGGATATAGTAACATGTTTTATGGTTTAGTTTTAGTTAACTAAAATAACCCTGGTTGCAATGCCAAGTAGATTTGATCTAATTTATTGTTTTTACATGCACCTCATGTGCGTCAGATGTTTTTTTTTGTTCAGATGATAGGAATGATCTCAATTACAGCTTGATTTATATAGTCTTAGACAAATAACATCTGATGCTTTTATGCAAAGCTGAATATTTTCCGCCTAATATCTCCCATTTTCTTTTGTTTCCCAGATTTATAGTCACCAAAATCTGACTGAGGCACAATCCAGAGGTTGTTCTGAAACATATTCTCATGCTGTGTGAGCTCAGACCGTGTGGCACACATGAGCATCCCAGTCTGTTACCACCATCTGCTGGTGACACACAGCACAGCGGTGATAAACTCATCTCAGAACAGGTACAGTAACAACATTACATTTTCTGGGATTGATGTCCCATGGCAGTGGCAGTTTTTCTAAGAAATTTAAATATATTGACCTATATGGCTGAAGATGATTGCTGTGTGTGTAATATGAGTGCATTTTAAATGTTTTTTTTTAATGTGTGTTATAGTATTATGTTTGCATTTATTTCATATATACAGTATCTCTAATTAGTATCTCTTATTATTAGTGGTGGGATTTGAACAAACCCCCAACCCTAATAAATGATTTGTGTAGCGTGTAACTGAGACATTTAACCAGTGAAAAAGTTGTATTGAGGGATGGGCTTGTAACTTTAGAGATCTGAATATCACAAGGAATCTTTTAATGTGGAGCAGTAAGAAACCATGTAGCCATGCACAAAAACACCATAACCCTTGCATTATGGCAGCGAGTTTTCTATATGCAAGTTTCACACAGATTGTCTTCAGAAAATGTAAAATTCTACACGGTTTTTACAAGAAAATACAATTTCATGTGTAATTCAGTGTTACTTGTTGTTTCTTTGCTATTATTTGTGTAATTTACTAACAATTTATGAGTGGCAATTGTTACAAAGTAAATCCTACACCATTTTTTTTCAGTATACTTTCTCATCTGACTACAAAAATTGTAGATCTCTAATCTCGCAAACCGTTCTAGCATATAGTATGATTGCTTTTTTTGCATTGAACATAATATTTGTTCCTTTTTCAATTCTTTTATCCATATTGAAATAAATCAAAGGACTATATTTGCGGAGGAAAAATGGTTTGGAAGTGGCTGAGCAAAAGAAAATAGGAAATTGCGCTTCCATGAGGCCTCGTCCATGTTTGTAATTTAATGAAAATCCATATTTACTTTGGGTAATTGCGCTGGCCAATTAAGCGTAAACATCACTCAGCACTTTGTAGTTGGAGTATCAGAGCTTGATAATGATGTGGCAGTTCAATTTTATTTTGCGTCTGCGGCGGAGATGCAAGTCGAAGCTTTTTCGATTTCATTACAGAGAAACATATAAGCTAATAACATTCTCAAACATTAATTTAGCCTGGCTTTGATGAACACGGGCTATCTGCCGAAATGCATTGACGTGTTTTTTTCAGCATGCTAGTGTTTGTTGTATTATTAATGTGTTATTTCATTTTCGATTTTGGTTAAATAATATCTGCTAATGAAATGCTTCTTTAGAAGCCTGCCTATTCTGGGAAAGTGCAAAATAAAACTTTAAATCAACTTGACTCATAAGAGACTCGGAGCTGCTGTGTTACATGTTGTTGCTTATTATTTATGATCGTTAGTGTTTGTGTATGCAGCAGAACTCAACTCGTTTGGGATTCAGAGTCTCGTGTGATTTTGATCATGACTGTTCTGTGGTAAACTTCTGCTGCGGATGGGTTTTGTGTCAGAAGACGGTTAGCGTGTAATTAGGGCTTGTTTGAGTCTTTAGTGGCCTGCGGTTGGAGGTCATCCTCATCAGTGGTCAATCAACACGTCACTCAAACTGAGAGTCTCCCAGTGGGCTGTACTTCAGACAGCCACGGCTCTCATCACTCGGCAGGGGTCCACAATCTGGGGCCAGATTAAAAAAAAAGTTCTTAACGTAATTAGGCGTTAAGAAATAAATGTCTGTGTGTTTGTTTTTTGGTCAGTTTGGTTCAGTTACCAACATTCTTCAAAATGTCTTTTTGTGTGTGTGTGTGTGTGTGTGTGTGTGTGTGTGTGTGTGTGTCAGAAGAAAAAAAGTCATACAGGTTTGGAGCTACATGAGGGTGAGTAAACAATGAAATTATTTTTCATTTCAAGTTAAGAATGTTATTCTTCACAATGTTTTGAGAATCCACAATATAATAATGGCTTATATAGTATGATATGGAGCTCATACTCACGGAGGAATACAACTTAAATTTTATTCAGAGCCCAAACTGACTAAAATATGCAATTTGGTGCCGTTTCTGATATTTATATGGCCAAAAAGCAAAATGAAATGCTGATAGATTATAATGTTAAATCACTGAGATCAGTATAGCTGACATAAAATGCATACAAATATCAGTTGTAACTCTGTATCTCTCACTAATATGTCTTTTAAGATGTTATTTAAATGCTTAGTTTTATGATCAAAGCTATGTAGTTTTTATTGTGGGGTTAAAACATATAATGCATGATGAATCATACTTAATACTAAGATTTTAACATGATTTTTCTAAAAACGATGTGTGGATAATCAAATAAACCTGAGTTCATCTTGAAATATTACTAACAATATAGAAGTAACGTTTACTTCATAAAAATAGTCGAGAAAGACACGTATACCATTACCTGAAGGGGGATGTTTTTAGAATTATATTTTACTTGCTAAAAAGTAAACTATCATCAGATGACAGAAGGCATGTAGTAGATTCTATACAATAGGTTTTTTTAGCTGATGATTATTATTTTAAGGCTGTCATATGATACAGTAGGCTTTATATGGTTAGGAGTGTGACTGGAACTTTGGCTATGAATGAAATAAGACAATATATTCAGTTTATGAAAAAGGGGGTTTATTGTGTTTTCCCACACCCCTAGAGTTATATATAAAAAGTAACATGTTAGGTTAAGAAATGTTTTTTAAGAATACAGGGATTAAAACATAAATACATGAACAGTATGTTTCTGGAAAAATACATTTTGTATGAAACATAGAAAGATGCATTAGGGTTTTTTGCATAGCATAATAACGACTGCATTGCTTCGGGTCTCAGTGGTAATAAAGTCAGCCTGCTCTGAATAAGGCACAAAAAGAACTCTCTCTAAAGTGGTCCGTCTCAACAATGCCATTAGGTTTCAGAAATATACATTTTGAGATCCAGTGTTATTGCTGTATAGGACAGTCTTTTAGGTCAATGTCAGTAGATCAATCAGTCAATCTCCCTTTTTTGATGTGTCTGACTCAACATTGGAGTTAAGATTCTCGTCGTCTTTGTAATCCAATGGAAACGGGAGGTCAGTTACACAGTGTTACAGGTCAGCGTCTGGACAGTCAGAGCTCATCTGCTTCCTCTGAACTGAAGCTGCTCCTGCAGCTGCTCCCTTTGGACGCGGCAGGAGATCCGGCGGAGAGGAGCGGGTCGGTCCCGAAGGGCGAGAGAGGGTCGTCCATGAGGATTTCTTCCAGCCGGTGCTCTTCTTTCATGGTGCTGCAGAAGAAGTCGGTGAAGTGGGAGAGAGGATCGGAGTAGGTGTTGGAGCCGTCGCTCTGTTCTCCGGTGTTCCCTGCAACCATGGCCGCTGGTAAGGGTGTCCGCTGCGGTGTATTCCGGGTTGCTCATGTCCTCCTGAGGGTAGATGGGTGGCTGGCCCGGCTGCGGTGGGGCCTGGGTGCTCGGAGGGGCCGGTGTGACCGTTTGGTGCTGCTGTTGTTTGAGGAGATGGGATGAAAGTTCAACAGCTCCCATAGAAGCAGCCATACTGGGCAAACCATGAGCCCGAGCCTGGATTTCCAATTCCTGTCAATGATAACACACAGGCAAGTGAGTTATAAGATGAACTGACCAAAAAAATAATAATAAAGAAAACTCTAATTTGGTCTCTTTCCTTCTTCTTTTTTGCTCTAGGCCTCATCTGTCTCATAAACACACGAAGGGATGCATTCAACTTCAGAAACTCATTCATCACAATGCTATATTCTGAGGTAATGTCCAGCCAGCAGGGCTTCCCATTAAAACAGGGCAGCTAAATGCCACCATTGCGAAGGTTTTTAGCAAAAGCATTCTTAAAAGCTCAACATTTCATCATCATATTTATTGATTTTAGTCAATTTTATAGACTAAAATGGCATCTAATTATAGTTGGTGGAGAAAAAAAAAAATACTTAAAAAAAAAAAAAGCAAACCAAGTATTTCACATATTTTCTACATTTATAAGACCTTTTGGCCTTAAGCTGAAACCATCACAAGGGTTTTTAGTGAAAAATATTAAATTAATTAAACATTAAATAGGCCAAAAAAATTGTACATTTTACTCTGATTAATGTCAACTAATTTTTGTTGACAATTAACATCTAAATAATGTAAAAAAAAAAAAAAAAAAAAAATTGAACCGAATATTTTATATATTTTATACATTTATAAATATCTGATTAGTGTCATATGTATAGAATGCATTTGGGTGGGTTAATTTACCTGATTACTAAATTAATATTATATTAATATTCTGGATTTTTCAATAATATCAGGCATCACTGTTTGGTGTTATTTTTATTTTTTAATACTAATTTATTTTTATATTTTAATACTTTATTTATTTTATTTGTTTTAAGTATAATGAAGATGTGCATGTTTTGACTCATCTTCACTATCATTGATAAAATCAAAAAATAATAATAATGAAGCAACACTTTTGTCACTTACATTGTTGATGAGATGAGCACTGATTACTAACCTAGTACTCTTGTAAGTGTCTACACTAACAGCTATAGCTTCATATTTTTCTCTTTTCATTACTCCCACACATTATCTGTAGCGGAGACAGTTTAAATGAGCTATTGCATTGCCTCTTAACGTGGGTATCTTCAGACACTCAATTGAGGCATTATTAGCATTAGCTTTTGGATAGGGAGCCTCGGGGTAATTACTTTGAGGGCTAATTGCGATGTCTTCACATGTGTGAAGAAGACTCGCGCCCGGTCCGCGAATATGTCAATACTGTGGAAATGTAATGCATAAATTCAGACGAGGAGCCCGGCTCTTCAAAGTTATTAGCCCTCATAATCTAATTCTAGGCCCATTCCGCTCCTGACGAAGCTGTAGCTGCTATTTATTAATCAGGTAATTACCTCAGCTCGGCATGTTTCAAAGCGGGGCCGGATAGACCGTTACAAACATCAATAGGAGCAGGCCACTCAGCTGTCAGGCACATGGACAGCTGTTTTTGTACCTTTGTTTTCAATATAACCTGGTTTAGATGGTGATCAATTGACCAGTTAAACCCACTAGTTACAATTATAAAGTATATTTGAGGCCTGGTTTGAGCTGCTACTGTATTGATACTACTAACTAAACTATGTTTGTCAATAGAGCAACAGTCATTTGGCTGTTTTAAAACAGCTTTTTTTTCAGTGACAAGCTACATTTCCAAAGAGTATTAAAACACTATATGGCTGTATTTTCACCGCATTTTACCATGTACAAACATTTGAAGAGCAAGTTTAGGGAATAATTAAATATGGCCTCCTAAATGCTCTTATTTAATGGTGGAAAGCCATTCATTGTAGAGAATCACTATTTTTGTGATTAAATGATTTACTGGTCAAATAAACAGCTCACCAATTCATTTTTTATTCATTTTAGTCAGCTTTACCTGCAATAAAATGGCATCTAATTTTAGTTGGTGAAAATAACATTTACTACTAAAAAAAAACAGTATTTTACATACAAATGTATAACATCTGAACTTTTGGCCTTAAGCTATAACCATTACAAGGGTTTTTTGCCAAAAATATTCCTAAATTGGCCAACATTTCTTCTCCATATTTATTTATATTACTCAATTTTACTCTAATTAAAATGGAAACTAATTCTAACTGTATTCACTGATTAAATAAATGACTCGCCAATTCATTTTTGCCCTTTTGTCGTTTCTTTTTTGCAGGAAATATTTAGTTAAATGCTGCTATTTCTGCCACTGTTTTTGACTCGGTTATTTCGTTGTTTTTTTTTAGGTGTGTTTATTATAAAATTAAGGTTAATTCAATTCTGTCAGCCCAATTTAGATATTCTTGTTTCAGATAAATGCTCCATTTGTAGAAATTGTTTCATCTGCTAGTTTATGAAGATATTAGTCTTTAAAAGCTTGAATGTAGTTGTTCTACTTTTCTGAAATGTAAGCTAGTCTTTTTTCAGCATTTTGTGTTACATCCTCGTCGCTCACTCCTACAACCATCTTTTTCTGCCGTCTCTCATGTCTACATCTCATTCTCGCTCTCTCTCATGGCCATATTCCCCTCGTTCTCTTGTTCTTTTTGTCTCTTTACCTGGATTCGTAGCAGGAGTCTTCTGTTGGCCTGTTCTAGTTTCTTCTGTCGGCTCTCGAGATCACGGGCGTGCTGCTGCTCTTTCTGCAGCCACTTAATGTATTCCACCGAGGCCTTGAGGATCGTCCCTTTGTTCCAGCGCATATCACTGCCAGAGAAACGTAAAAGATAACCTTTCTCAACACCGCCTTTGCATCAGCAGAACTTTCATACACAGAGAAAAGCCTCACAAGGGTCTCCTTTTTTCCCAGGACTTAGAAACTGTGATTTACATGGCCAATTATTCATTCTCGGACATTACCTTGCCTTTGAATGGGGAATTTTAATGGAATAGTTAAGTACGTCTGCAGAAAGACCATTCTACGGCCCCTTGTACGGTAAAATTAATCCCCGAGCAAAAATAGGTGTCGGAAGAGGTAGAAAAAAATTGGACTTCGGAAGCCGAAGTAAAGTGCAGTCATTCCCGATACCATTACTTTTTAAAAGGAGGAAAGTGTCGTCAAATTGTCTCTTTCTTTGGAATAAGATGTTGGCCTGATCGCAGCTAATAATCTCCTTTATCTTGTGTTAATGGCAAGGTGACAGCACTAGCCTTCCATTTAAATTCGATAAAAAGTTCAATTAAGCTGGGGCAATGGACTCGCCGTCTGCACTGTACTTCATCTCTGGGTTCAGCTGTGCTTAAACTTTAGTTCAAATGCTCTATACTTTGCCTTGAACCTCATTTTCATCATTCAGATGGAGGTCTGTTCGCTCTGTAGGTATTTCCTTGAGAAATGAGCACTGTACTGTCATTTTCTCTCTACTTCTGTGTCATTTTGCCCTGTCTTCATGAGTCTATCTCTGATGTGATTGTTTTTTTTTTCTTCTTTTCTCAGACTTTTAGAGTTCAGCTCGACTGTTATCGCGTGAATCAAAGGAACATTTTGACTTACGGGTCGTTTGACTTCGGTATCAGGGTTCCGAGCTCCTTGATCCTGTAGTTGATGTTGTATCGCCGTCGTCTTTCAACTGGCAATTGTGAGAAAAAATATGTCATACACCTCAAACCTAATATTAATATTAAATATAAATGTTTAATAAATAATGCATACTTTAGTAAAGCATGAATGGTGTATTATTAAATATAAATAAATTAAATATTTACGGTCTTAAAAAAAAAAAAAAGATTCTTCTCAGAATATTAAAGAATATTTTCTCTGACCTAGTCAGAATCCATTTGACAAATTGAATTGAATATTTATTGTATCACAAATCAACCAAGCACTTTTTCAGGAACTGAAAAGCAGCTTTGCTTCATTTTAGAGTCAGTTTGATCCTCATTAAAGCACACAACAAAAAATACAATAAAATAATCAAAATAGACAGTTTTTGTTCACAATAGTTTCTTGGAAATTTAGGAAAAGTATCAACCTTGTTCTTAAAGGGACAGTTCATCCCAAAATGAAAATTCTATCGTCATTATCTAAATGGAAGATATTTTGAAGAATGTTGGTAACCAAACAGTTGACGGTAGCCATTTACTTCCATAGTATGGAGACAAAATACTCTGGAAGTGAATGGCTACCGTCAGCTGTTTGGTTACTAACATTCTTTATAATATCTTATTTTGTGTTCAACAGAAGAAACTAACTCATACATGTTTGGACTCATACAATGATGACAGAATTTTCATTTTTGGGTAAACGAGCCCTAATTTTAAGTATTTTGGAAGCATTTACAGGACCTCTAAATAGAACATAAGGGTTAAAAAAAATTTTTTTAAGTGTATAGACTCCTTACTTAGATTGTGGTTGTTTTTTTTCTGTCTTTCTTTGGCCAGGAATCTGGTGTCATGTTCTGTAAGAGAAGAAATATGGGAAGGTTATTGCAGAAACTCATAAGTGTATATCCAAAGGTAAGTTTGTGTGTCTTTAAAGAAAGCCGTCAGATTAGTAATGTCATTAGTTTTGGCAACTTCCTCAAGATTCCTGACCCCTGCCTAAGACTCACCAAATAACACTAACCTCTGTTGAACCCATCACATGCAGCCACGCATCAATACAAGCCCTCTTTTTGTGTGTGAATAAGCTGTTTTCATTCACCACAGACTCGTCAACACCAGATCTCTGTCTTAATGAAGAAAAGCTGTGTATCTTCTTTTAATCCTTCCTGACCTTACCATTAACCAATCTGCTGACATCCCGGAGCGGGTGAGAGGAGGAAGGCCAAATGCTTCTGCATTCATATTCACATTCACATTCTTCCAAATTATATAATTGGGAGCAGTGATTGGATTTCTCAATTCATTTCTGCTGATTCAATAAGGTCATTTGAGCCGCGCGTAACCAAACAAGAGTGCCGTGCAGCACGCTTCTGTGAAAAAGACAGTAATGCACTTATTTTCCTGCCGGAGTGAAGAGTTCTCCAGGCATCCTTTCTATTTCCTGAATCAATTAGCTTTACTTGATGCATGACATTCAGAAGAAAAAAAGGCACCCACAAAGGAGGCATTGTGCCGTGTCTATCATGCTAAGAATACATGCTACCATATTCTGCTCATTGAAGCATTGATAATGAAGAATGAGAGCAACACAATGGTGAGCTAAACACAGAGCGCGCTGACTCTTAAAATAAGACAGCTGGATAATAACATGAAACATACAGGCTTGTGTTTGGCTTTCAAAGCCTGGGCCTTTGGAATAGCACATGTGGAATGAGCCCGTCTGGGTTTGCTTTGCTAGATCTATTTACAGTATGCTCTTGATTTTTTTTTGGTTCCTGAATTTCCAGAATTGAAGACTATATTGTGTCGTTTTGTTTTTAATAGTCTTGCCTACATAAACCTTTAAAAGACATTGTATTTGTGTAAATTACATTTACATAAATGGATTTGGCATACTTTTTATGCAGTGGATTTAGCGCTTTTTTTATTTATTTTTTTATAATTTTCATACTGACTTTCATTATATTTTATCAAATTATACTTTGTTTAAAGTGTAACAAAGAATCATATTTATTTGTAGTAGTAGTATTATATATTTTTATATTTATTATGAAAACATTTAGCATTGTATAATATTACAACATATAACTGAAATATAATAATGTAAAATAATAATTTGAAAAAAAAATAAAGTATGCCAAATGCATGAACATAAATGTAAATACACTACAATTTTGAGACTGCTAATTCATCTGGTAAAATAAGTACTAAAATGCCATTCATAATTTTTATAATACAGTTATACAATAATACAGTAAAGTTTATACATTGATACATGTTCTATAAATATTTTAAAATGACCTAATTATATAATATAGACTTTGATATAATTAGTGACATTATAGGCAATTATTTTTTAATTAATGATATTCTCCAAATATTTGGGTTATGATTATCATATTTCTTTTTCCAACATAAACATAAAGCTTGAGAAAAATGCAAATTTTAGAAGAAAATTTCAGATGGCACTTAGAGGCTTTTGCATCTGAACTCTTCATATATATATCTATATATAAATGAAAATAAGTAAAATATGGCAGTAACAGAGACAAGGTGATAAGGTTAAATCCCAATAATTAAGTTATTAATATTTATTTATTTAAATGTTATTTTATTTTTGTGGACTTCAGCATGACATTGTCATTGATATCGCAATACTCTACCAGATGAACAACAGAAAATTAACAGTCTCAAAACTGCAGTTTTGTGGTTTAGAGACCCTTAACTGATTTCTCTTTAATGTGAAACTAAACTGCTCTTGTTAAAGTTTCTTTCTGAAATGCCTTTGCTAACAGCACAGGTCCTGCTCGGACAGGCATCTGTGCCCTTCTGTGCTCCGTACCTGTGACTTCCATTTTAACTGAGAGCTTTGTGGGCAATGAGGGTGTCAGTCCACCGTGAGGGGCAGTCATACCTTGGTCACCGCCGTACACCTCCAGCATGCTGTTGTTCAGGGACACCTTCAGAGGAAAGAGAGAGAAAGTAAGTCTAGATTTACACATTGAATCTGTGCCATGTGTGTACGTAATCTCTTATCCAGTCTATGTTGCTCTACGTGTAATACTTTTTGGTGTTTTGTTACATGCAAGATTTTTGATGCAGACTTTCTGTATATTAAGAGTAAAAACCTAAAACAACACCAGACATTCTCTGTTCAACAGGCTTAGACCTCAACTTATTATACACTGATTTTGTAGAATAAAATGTGTTGATTACAGCTGGGAGTGCTTCATTTTTCCAAATGAAAGCGTAATCAAATGTAAAACATAACACAAGGATGTGTAGGATGTTATGAATGATGGGCGTTTAAATTCTGGATATATGCAGAGCTTCTATGCGCACCCTGGAGAGAAAATCAGCAAAAAGATGCAGCACTTCAAGAGACAAAAGAGGGTGCTGTGGAGCAACAGATCTTTTTATTTTTTTTGCTAAACAATAAATAATGTTATTTTAGTAGAACTGGGATATTATTATAGTTTGTATTACTATTTTGAATTACTTTTTATTTTTATTGTGATTTTCTTTTTCATTTTCATTTTAGTAAAGTTTTAGTAATTTTGTTGTGGTTTTGTAGTTTTTATTTATTTTTTAATATCTATATGGTTTTATACATTTCAGTTATTTTAGTACAAGTTAAACGAAATGAGAAATACTGCCTTGACAACTAGCCAAAATTAAATTTTAAGTTTAATGTTTTTTAAAATATAATACACATATATATTAAGTTAATGTTTATTATTATTATTATTATTAACTATAATAAGCTTAAATTTGAGTTTCAGCTTTTTCTTCCCTGACTACCAATCCCACAGAAGCCAGAGCTGTGGAAAGCCAATTTCTGTCAGCGTTATGGATGAAAAAGCGAAGTGTTCAGGATTAAAGAGGAGGTCAGAGCGTTACAGGAAGACAGTGGCGGCAGGTGTTATAGTGTTTCCTCCGCTCGTACATGAAAGATTGCCACGGCCCCTTGACTGTTCGCATCGTAATCGCTTCAATCCATTCCCATCATGTTAGCAGATATGTTGACACGGGGAAGCGGCTTGATGCGTCGTGCTGTATGACTAATTAGAACGAATTGATCCGTTTAAGCATGCTATCATTTCTGAACAAGTCCACTGGGAGAGAAGATATTAGCTCAATCCGATGCTTGACTGCTTACTCCGATACAAAACTCTCGCTCGCTCTTTCTCTCTCTCTATCTGCCTTATTCCTTCCCGTCATGCTCTTTAGTATCACATACCTCTCTAGTGAGTTCAGGTGTTGCTGTAATCACGACTCAAGAGATGCTTTGTCCCTCCACAGACGTCAGTATGACCTTAACAATTTCATGCTGGTCTCACACATACTTGGGCCACTTGTGTGCGCACATGCTTACCTAAGGCTTTCTCCTTCTGTTTTGGAGGAGTGATCACTTATTAACATAGTCGGGCTCTTCTAAGACATACCTCTCTGCATGCCCACATCATTACCAGACTAATCTGTATTGTTCCACTGTTTAAAGCCTGAGATTTAAGTCTGTTCCCCTTTGACTCTCAGCTGGACTCGGTGTGACCTCACGCAAAGACAAACCCCTTTTCACAAGCATACCAAAGACAGCACGTGTTTGTGTTATTAATGTTTAATTCATTATATATGAATGTAGCTTACATTTTGGATTCAGACATGTTTTATTCATCTAAATATGTGTATATTTATGCACTTAAATGTACTTGATTTTGGCATTTTCATTTCATTACATTTTAACACTTTACTGAATGTTTATATGATGCATTAAAAATCTATTTTTTTATAGTTATATTAGTTTTTATAGTTATTATACTTTTTAAAAAATGTTATAAATGTTTTATAAATAATATAAAATTACATGATATAATCTAGTATTTAATATAATTATTGATATTGATATTATTCTACAAATATTCAAAAAATTATACTTGTAACTCCTTATGATTTCATACAAAGTACATATTTCAGTGGTCATCAAGACTAAAATTATTTTAGTGATAAAATATTAATTATTTATTCGTAATAGTATAGAAATTAACATTCTAGAATTATTATAGAATTTAATACTTTGAGTCTACTTTGAGTTAACTCATTACTATATATATATATATATATACTTGATATTTTGACTTTTAGTTCAGTAAAACTTTGATATTTAAAAATTGTACATTTCAAAATAAATGTAAAATTGTTATTAATATTCTAGAATGATTCTAGATATATTAGATATAGATATCTTATTCTAGAATATTGTAAAACTTAATGTCTACTTTGAGTTAATAACTCATTACGATATGTTTTTTTTATATATATTTCGACTTTAGTTCAGTAACATTTTGACATTGACTAACAGAAATTAATTATAATTCCCTCCATACTTTTTACACCCTTTACACAGCTCATTATTAAAAACACTCGACGTAACAGTTCAACACAGTGAAGAGATGAACTTGACTTATACTTACATTATTTTGCATTATGATGCCTGGCTCCATACAATCCAAACCCCCATCTTTGAACCCGGGTTCAAGGCTAATAAGATCATCAATAACTTCATCCATTAGAAACTAAAAGAAAACAGTGATTATAGTGCACTCTTTGTCCTCGGAGATGTTTGTTTGCTTGTTTTGAGTTTCATTTTCACTATCATCAGTCATTGTGTCGATGCAGAGTAAAAGTGTGAATAAAACCGGGCCACTAATCCAATAACAGATGATTCATCATCTCAGAAAGATGACTGTGATGAAGAAGCACCTCTTATCAGAGCAGCTGACCCATTCTTTCATTGTCAACGTGATTAGAGCTGAATGTTTGAAGTTACTGATGAGTAAACACACAGACAGGTAGATGAGATCACAAGAAGTACTCACCTCGCTGTTGTGATTGTTGGCCAGCGTGAGCAAGGTGACGGGGCTTCCTGGCGTGCTGCTGTCGCTCACGGGCGGCATGTGTCCGTTGCGCATGACGGGCACCGTTCCCAGGGACTGGCCCAGATGAGGATGGGCGACTGGGTGGGCCTGGCTAGCAAGCTTGCTGCCCAAAGTTAGGTACTGCTTGACCTGCTGGGCCTGAGTCTGGTGGAGGTGGTACTTGGAGTTCTCCAGGTGATTTTGAACCTTCAAAAAGAAGAGAAAAAACTTATTTGTCAATAAATGATGTCTTTATGCGCAAGTGTCTTTCATATCACTTTTTTCCCCCAACATCTGTTCAACCAAAACCAGCAAGAAAAAAGCAGTATTTTACAAAAATGTGCACTTATTTACGCATATAACAAACCCAACATCTCGTTTTAAGCACATTACCTGCTTAAAAAATCTGTAACCCGTGACTTAAAGGGATAGATCACCCAAAAATCTAAATTCTGTCATCATTTACTCATCCTCAAGTTGTTCCAAACTTGTATGAGTTCCTTTCTGCTGCTGAACACACGTTGAAAAATATTGATAGCCAAACAGTTGACGGTAGCCATTGACTTCCATAGTATTTTTTCCCCACATACTATGGAAGTGAATGGGTACCGTCAACTGTTTGGTTACAAAAATTCTTAAAAATATCTTCTTTCATGTTCAACAGTTGAAAGAAACTCATTCGGTTCAAAACAACTTAAAGGTGAGTAATGATGACAGAAGTTTCATTTTTGGATGAATTATACCAGTAAAATCCAACATCAGCCAAAAAATACACAGGACAGTTGACCCCGAAATCATCATTTACTCACCCACATCTTGTCCTGTACGACTGTGGAACACAAAAGATATTCTTTTTTTGTCTATGTAGTGAAAGTCAATAAGGCATCAATATTGTTTTTGGACCCCATTGAGTTCCATAATATGAACCAAAAATCTTCAGAATGTCTTCTTTTGTGTCCCACACAAGGACGAAAAGGTTTGGAATGGCATGAGGATGAGTAAATAATGACAGCATGTGAACTACCCTTCAACCAAGCGCCAAAACGGCCCTCGTCTTGCACAAATCAAAGCAGAACATAGCAAGTCCTTACATTGGAAACTCGAGCTCCGTCTCTCATCTTGTAGAAACTACAGTCAGTTAAATGTGGCATTCTCAATCCCTGTACGTCCACTAAAGTAGGATCCCAAGCTGTGGAAAGGAAAGTGAGTGACTGTCCCCTCTTGTCCTTTTATAAGCAAGCAGGAGGATCTCAGTGACCTAATAAGCACTAAGACCAGGCCTTTCCTTTTTATTGCAGGTCGTAGTAATCACCTCAAGTGAAGAGATTACTGATCTGACAGGTTTGATCACCACAGGGCCGAGGTCTTTCGCCTATATCGCTAATTTGCTGGGACCGCCCAGTTCTGTTTGCGTGAAGCGGCCAATCCCAGACTTCCCCCTTCTGCCACTTCTGCTTCAGGGGGTCCGAGACAAATACTGCTTGTTCTGTGTGGTTTCTAAATGACCCAGGGGCCCATCTCTGGATCAGACTCACTAGACAACATTGTCTTGTATCTGTTCTCAAAAACTAACTGTCGTGAACCCGGTCGCTCCTCTAATTTTAGTCTATAAGATATTGTAAATGTGTAGGAGGGCTCGCTTTGGAAGAAGCCTGATTCCTTCAGCCATCACATATCTCAACAACAGACATCGCTGAGGTTATCTTAACTGTATTTTTTTTTTTTTTTTTTTTTTTTTTTTGTAATTATAATATAATTGTACTGTTTGTTATGTTGTGTGTGTCAAAAAAGTGCAGTGCTGTGGAAAAGAATTTCCCTCTTGGGGGACAATAAAGTTAATGAATGAATAAAGCTAAATATAGGAGGGAATCATTCATTCGGGGTGATGGAGGCGACCTCTAGTAGTCATTATTATGTTGTCTACGCTCACAAAAGCACAACTGTTGAGTTACTTTTATGGCGCTCTGTGTATTTTCGGAAAAATCCAAAAATGAACTTTTGCTGACCGCTGACCAAAAAACACTCAATTGTGTGAACTAAAGTTATGTTTAATTTGATCAAAATGGCTGTTTGCTCTAACAAAAGAGGAGTTTATTACTCACACTCGTTGAATTAGAAACATTTATTGGATGGCAGACTGTATCGCTCTTCAATGGAAATCTTAAATGGAAAATATTATCCCATACGCACCGAAATAGTTATTTAAGCCCTTGACGGATGAATCCTAAGACCAAATCGGATCTTCTATGCCCTTCTGACTGCACATTCAACAGTTCAGCGGAGGTCTGTCTCTGTTTATCAGCCATTGCAAAGCTCTTTTCATTACGCACACTGGATTTGGCTTCAAAAAAGACCTAAGAGTGTAACTTCTCTCTTATCCCAGGCAAAGGTGAAAGAAGCCATTGTGTGTCTGAGGGCTCATCTCTGCAGTGTAAGGGAAGGGTTATCCTGGTTGTGTTAGAGGGCCACGTCCTTGACTCGCATCTCCCCTGTCTGTTGTGAACGCAGGATATACGACTATTAACTAATTACAGCCTGTAATGTGATTGAAGTTGAAGTGATTTTGATCACAAATGCAGTGTAGACAATGAAAGCACTATGTGTGAAGATGCATTAGACACCATACATAGACACTCTAGGGTTCATTTACTAAACATTCAGCATGCAGATTATGAGCTGATCGTTGATACAGTTTTCAGGGTAGGCTTTCCAGCACCCCTAGTGTAAATGAGATTTGATAGTTTATAAACCTGTTGTTTTCCACTTTTAATAATGTTTATAAAAAATTGTATAAAGTGTATTCATTCAAATAACTTTAAATGCCTCTGTGTGTGTGTGTGTGTGTGTGTGTGTGTGTGTGTGTGTGTGTGTGTGTGTGTGTGTGTGTATGTATGTGTATATATATATATATATATATATATATATATAAAGATAAGCCCATTTAGATAAAAATGGCACATAATAGCAACATATTAAATTAATAATTGTATTTTATATTATATTATTCAAAGGCACAAAAGGCAATGACTCAATGACAGTGACAAGCATTGACAGTATGGAAATACATAAAACTAACAAACAATTTCTTAACCTGTTGCAGATGGACACACGAATCAATTTAAAATGAATATATATATATAAAAAAAAATGTTTTACCTTAATTTGGACTGTACGTGTGCATCTTGCTTAGAAAACCTGTAAGTGTGTGTGTTGAATGGCGAGGTATAATCTATTGTGCTTGTATTGATGTTGCTTAATTTTGTTTCAGTATTAGTCAAGTTCTGGTTTCACTTCAGAAAAATCTGCGTGTTGAAACACTGGGAGGGGAATGATTTTACCGGCTGTACAAATTATGGACAAAACCTTTTCCTGGCCAAAAGGTCAGGTGCTATAGTAAGTTGGAAAGAGAAGTTAAATCATTTCAATATAAACTTTTAGGATATATTTTTACTCTGACAGATGGGAGTCAGAGCTGTTTTTTTATACTTGTTTTGTTTCTGAAGAAATGAGTTGTGCTATACTGAATATTCCTCCTTAGCATCAATGCTGTTAGACCACAAAAGTTTCTGAGGGGAAGAGAAAGTAACACACACACACACACACACTCACTAAAAGAGCAAAATCACATTCACATCAAGTATTGTTCCTTTACCTTAAAAAACAGGTTTAAGTTTGTGAATTTATCATTTGATGCTGTCTTCTTGCTATTTTTATGTATGTTACAGCAGCAATAAACATATTTGGACAATTTAGTCAGACTCAAAGAAGCAAAGTATCATTCATTTTAAATATAGCTTTCTTGTATTTTAGATATATTTATATTTTTATATTAATTTTTTATATTTATTATTAAAATAATGCATGCCATAATATTTAATTTTTCTCAATAATAATTTTAAGAAATACAGCTCTAGCATTATATTGACATATGGCATTTTTTATTATATTATTTTAAAGACATTGTTTTAATTTTTATTTTTGAGAGTAACTTAATACTTTTTTAGCCAGTGCACATTTTTTAGTCATTCTATGGCCTTTTTAAAACTTGTCATTCACAAGATAACCTTCTACAAAATTTAAGATTTTTGATAGAATCATAATGCTTGATTATATCATATTTGTCCATTTAACAAGGAACCAGCCTTAGTATATATAATAGATAACTACATTTATGCATTAAACAACAAAAAATTGCATTCTAGGTATAGATTTTATCAGTGTGTATTCACTGGGAATCGAATCCATGACCTTGAGTGCCATACTGTACTCTACAAGTTGAGCAACGGGAAGTAATCTCTCCAAAAAAAACAATTTCACAGATTCAGAGTAACTAAAGTTCAACCTGAACTCACAAAGTTTTTCATTAAACTACAATAAGCAGGTTTCAAAACCATTTCCAAGCTTTCATTCAACATTACACACAAACAGTATTTGAACTTAAACTCTCATCCAAATTTCTCTCTCTTTTGCAGCTACATACCGGCAGCAGTTGAATCTCAGTGAAAGAGATGACTTTAACCACACAGCAGCGGCTCATGGTCCAAAAGAAGGCCTTCAGGTATCACGCAAGCAACATGCACAAACGGCCTGCAGTCTTGCCCTTAAACCACAACCCAAGAGGAGATGGAATCACTCAGTCCAGTGTGAATGCAACCCGGCTGGGAAAGCAGAAGGATAACTAAGCTTGTGTGTGTGTGTGTGGCTTTCCTGAGCTGTGTGTGCAGAAACACTGGCCTGGAGAGGAAGACATGACACATCAGCTTTCTCAGCTCTCCAGCTTCCTCTGTACGGGATCGTTCCTGCTCTAGTGGTCAGCCAAAGGCCTGACGGAGGCAGAATTTCAGGTGCTAGAGACTCTGAGCGTTTTGTTCTTGGTGCTTCCTGTCTGACCATCTTTACAGTCTTACTCAGCACATTCCCCTGAGAGGTTATCTCTTTAGCGCACACGATGTACATAAAAATTAATCAAACGAAACACAAGTGTGGACACACTCGTAAGTAGTGTAGTGCATACACGTTCACTACAACAACAAGTACACTCAAGGCCAAAGCAGTGCAGAGTGCTGCTTGCTGAAGCCTCTTGGGTTAAAATTAGTGGGCAAAGCTTGACTGAGGCACATTGTTTTGACTGTTTTTCATTCAATTTTGTCTTCCAGGGCATTTTTTTTATATTGCACCATGGCTTTTTTCCCACAGTCTGCAGTATTGTTTGTTGTCTGTACAAACACTACAAATCTGCCATACTGCTAGTTTAAACCACAAAGTCAAACTCATGTTTAGCAGTGTCAGTGATTTTGAGGCAGATGAAGAGTTTGGAAGCCTATTTCCGCCTCAAAGGAAAAATCAATAAATAAAAATAAAATAAGAAATAATCAAATTGTGAATTAAAGTCACATTTATGACATATAAAGTCACATTGTGAGATTTAAATTGGCAATTGACCCTTTTTAAAACCCCTCCCTCTGTAGTTACTGTTGCTATGTCCGACAAACAATGCCACTCTCACACTACACATCATTTTCTCAAGCAATGAAAAATTGCGAAGCAAAGAGTTAACTGACAACACGCCAACAGACAAGACAGAGCAGGTTACTTCTGGTATGAAACAAGGTCTCAGCTTTCAAATTTTGTAATTTTTTAAGAAATTCAAACAATAAATAACATTTCGTGGCTCTTTAATGTGTCCTGACCGATCGCTGTATTGCCTCCATTTACACTGTACGTTCGTCTTTTCATATTTACTTAAAGCACAAAATAAACATGAACATCAGAACGTATTTTATTTCAACCGCAGAAATACGTCAGTACACAATTCCTCAAGTTTAAGTTCACTGAAGTTAATCTACTCTCCTCTCTGATTTGTTTGTTGGACTGGTTCGGCGTTATGATTGGTCAGACTGCCTGTCAATCAAGCTCTTTGCGAAGGGTCAATTATGAGAAATTAAGTTGCAATTGTGAGAAAATATGCACTTTTGAGATATGGAGTTATATTATGAGATATAAAGTTGAAATTTTGAGCATCAATTAGTACTTGTGTGATATAAATTAGCAGTTGTGTAATATGGAATCATACTGTGAGATTAAAGTCACAATTCGGAAATATAAAGTTGCAATTATTAGAAATTAAGTAGCAAATGGGAAATGCCAAGTCACATTGCAAAATATAAAGCCACAATTGAGCAATAAAAAGTTGCAATTATGAGAAATGTCAATTTTTTACTCATGCTTTTGTGCTACAATAATATAAACTAATCAGAAAAATCAAGGCCATTATAAAACTAGTATCTCAAATGCTGTAGATGGTTTGTGGCATCTGAACTCTTCGTGAAAGCCAGAAGATGCTTTGAAGAGTGTTGAAATCATTGCAGAGCTCTAAAGTAGACAGGACGTGTGTATCAGCATCCTTTTGTTGCCTTGTTTCCTGTGTTAAAGGAAATGCTGAGGAACGTTTCTAGTAATGGACCAGAGTGCCATTGAACCTGTGTGTGTGTGTTTCTGTATGTGTTTGTATATTTACTACTCACTGAAAGTCCTGGTTGGCCATTTTTCCATGTTTTTCTCTGGGCCCGGTCTGAAATCTCACCTTTGTTAGTCTCACATACAGTATGTATAAAACATGAGCTACTTCCTGTAAGAGTTGGGCCGCTTCTGAGACAAGACTTCAAAGTCCAGCTCACACATCTGAGAGCTGTTTTATCCGAGTAGAAAAGGAATGCATAATAACCAGAAGACTTTAATGATTCATATATAAATTAAATATTGCACTCATTTTAACTGTATGATAGGAGTGCCAAACTGTCTTCCCTGAGCTCAGTGCTGCAATCTATTTTATCAACAAAAAGAAATATAGTATGTGAAAGATGTCCACAAATTTATACATGAATTTATACACCTGGATTCTCTTTCATTGTAGGAAACAGTGACCTCAAAAATGTAAGCACTTAAGCCGCTGTTAAAATTAAGATTTTTTATAAAGGTTTGTTATTAAATAATTAATCGAAGAATATCTTCTTTATTATTATTCCTTAAAATAAATGCCAGTTGGTTGGTTGTTATTTTGTTACCAAATGCAATGATTTTCATACTGAGCAAGACTTACATATCCAAATATTCACTGTCTATAGGCACACTTTTGAATATAAAACTCTTTTGTAAGCATCTTTACAAGACCCTACATACTTGGGACAGGTAACATCTTGCAGAAAAAGACTAAAATATTACTTGTTGGCAGTGTTACACAAACAGCCTCATAGGCTGCTAATAGGTTTGTGCATTTAAGAGTGGGATGAATAGAAATTTGGTTCCCCCAGAAAAGATGTGATTATGTCTAATGCGATTTTCGATTTAAATCAATTAGCCTCTACTCTTTCAGGGACGACAAGGCAACCCGTTCACAGGCACACCTGAGAGGAATTCACTGTACCCCGTCCCATTCAGACCCACCGTCCCTGTGCGCGGGCAGATTTAATTGCAGACCCAATACAAACAGCGACTCTAAAACACATTCAAATACAAGCTATACGATTCAAATGCACTGAAAAGTAGCTGTAGTGAATCTGATCAGTTAACTGCTTTCATTAGAAAATTTATCCTCAATAGTTGGGCGCCGAACCACTTTTCGTACGCGTCTAACCATATCCCATGATCTTCTAACTCGGCCCCCCGCTTTGCACTGATCCCCTTAAAAACACAAAATGACCAAACCGAATCACATGACTTCCCTGGACGCCAGACTCACAAAAAGGACCCAGCGCGCTCAGAGCAAGGGCTTATGGGTAAGCTGTGGTTTTGAAAGGCCTTCTTTATCTGGGTTTGGGCTAATCACTGGGTTGAATCACCTAAATGGATTTGCCTGCACTGTTACTTTTTGGCTGTGGAGAGTTGTGTTATAACGACAGATCGTAAGTTAATTTCAGGGTTTATCACAGTGAGAGAAGCTGGGGTAAGGAATGCTTGAGGACATTTCTGATGCACACAAACATAGCAAGCACATAGAAAGCAATATAAGCATTAATGAACGTACACTATATAAATGTGCATGTTAAAAAGTTTGGGGTCAGTAAGAAAGTAATACTTTTATTCATCAAGGATGCTTTACATCGATCAAAAGTGACAGTAAATTCTGTTCTAAACTTTATATTAATCAAATAATCTAAAAACAAATTATCACAGTTTCCACAAAAATATGAAGCAACACAACTGTTTTTAACACTGATGATGATAAGAATATTTCTTGAGCAGCAAATCAGCATGATTTCTGAAGGATCATGTGACACTGAAGATTGGAGTAATGATGCTGAAAATTCAGGTGTGTATCACAGGAATAAATTACATTTTAACATATATTCAAATAAAAATCACTTTTGATCAAATAAATGCAGCCTTGGTGAGCATAAGAGACTTCAAATCTTTGAACATTTATGCATTTTCCAATTTTAGTCTGAGATTTTTTCCACCGTTTCCTCATCCGCCACTGTAAACCAAACACTGAGGGATGTGTTACAAGTCAAAGTTTAATACTTAAGCTTAGGTTTCTGTTCAAATCACTAACATTAAGTATGAGGAATATAGTAAAAGCAAACGCCACTATTTATATTAATATATACTGATTTACCATGGCTGGAAACTATATTCCAGACTCCTCAATATCAGACCAGACTGCTTAAGCTCTCGTGTCATTGTCTGATCTGTCTGTTGTAAAATAACTGAACACAATCAATCCATTTTACTTCAAATGTCATGAAAGATTGAAAGGGGAGATTAAATTTGGCCTTTAAACACAGACTCTTGTCTTATCTAAATGGAAGAATGTACATAGTGTCTAAACTCTTATTTATGAGTGTAAGATGAAAGCTGTATCAAAAGTTTAACAGGTTGTCGCTCCAGATATCCGCACAATTGCTGGCATTATCCTGAAATTTGAGTTTATAATGCGAGTGATCGTATGGCCTGTGGTCCAGAGTAAAATATATTTAACTGTACAATCTTTTTTTTCCAAGTGCACACAAAGTGCATTTGTGGGCTAAATTTGCAAAGCCTCGTTCAAAAGCTTTAGCTTGAGATATATTCATTATGGCTGAAATCTAATTGTGTAAAATGAAATAATGCAATAGCTGTTTAATGAAGACTAAGCAGAAAATTAGATCAACTTTGACCTTACCCGAACTAATAATACGCGGTTTGAAGAGTGACAAAGAAACGTTTGTGTCCACGTTCTCTTTAAGTCAGTGTCATTTATGTGTGTGTGTGTGTTGTGACTGTGGAGAATCTACACAGCGTCCATGTGCATGTGTGGACATACACAGAGGCACAAGTATGTATCTGATTGTGCCGTAACATGCGTGACACGTTAAAGCAGCCATGGCTGTCTCAAATAATGTAAAAGCCTTCAGTCATCACAATGAGGCGCATAAATCTACTGATAATCCACACACACACATTAAGTTTGTTTATATACAGTTCTGTTCATACTACACTCAACATTCTAGCTCCATTTCTACTCAGACGTCACTGAATTGTCCTCAAATTCTGTTAAATTAAATGAAATGCACATTATTGCATTGCGTAGCTACTCGAAACAAAGGTTTATTCACAAAACCTATAAATATCAGCTCATTGACAGTGTTATCAAAGAGAGGGTGAACTTTTCATATTTCAGACCTCTTCTCTGTTATGACTTAATCAAATGAATTGTAATATCCAGACATTTCTTTAAAGATTAATATACCGATTTTGCGATTTAAATTGGATCATTGTAATTTCCTTCCACAGACCGAACTCTCCACACTCTCTCCCGGGACAAATTGATTAATCAGCACAGCCTGAGTTGAATTTGATGGTGGAGTAGAAGAACAGACGCTAGTACAAAGTGGCCAGTGTGATGGCCTCTCATGTTCAGGATTGAATGAAAGGCCTTGTCCGTCTGGCTGGAACAGAGGCTGATCTTCTGGACTGTCATGGAGGAAATCACCTCTGATTTGTGGTGTATCAGATAAGGTATTTTTGGGGTATGTTGGGAAATTGGATACCGCAAGAGAGAGGTTTATTACACAACAGGTGCATCAACTACAGCTGGCGTGAAGAGTATTTTAAGCCACATGTCTGAAAGTCATTGCATTAGGTAACAAAACGTTAAGCCAAGTGGCATCTGTAAAGGAATGCTATAAGAGGTTTTCTCAGAATTAACTTCAGTTTTCATAGCCTTTTTTTTTTTTGCAACAATGCCAACTTGTTTTTATTTACCAAATTAGCAATCAAAAATACTTTTGATATTTTGTTTTCTAATGCAGTGAAATTGCATGGGCTTACACATTTATATAGAAGCCCATTTTTGCTTCAACAATAAAAAAATTCTCATAATTGACTTTATTTGTAGTAATTATATTTCACAATTGTGAATGTATGTCACAGTATGATTAATATCTCAATATAATAACTCTCAATAAACTGTTTCTCATTATTATGACTATCTCACATAATTGTGGCTTTATATGCCACAAGTGCAACTTCATTTTTTGTAACTGTAACTAATACAATGCAAATGCAAAAAAAAGGAATTTATTTCTCATAATAGTGACTTTTTCTCTGGCACCCCCGCCTCACTGTACTGTACAATGCGACATACATTCACATCAAATGGTAACTCTGCAGTAGAGTTACGCTCACGGGACACTGCACTTATTCTCAGTCGCAAAAGTGCATTATTTGCATCTGCTTTAAAGCCTTGCCGGTTAAAACTTTATTTCACGTGCTGTTCTGACATGCGCTTTTTCTGAGTGCATAACTGTTACATCTGAAGAGCGCGCACAAGAACCTGTCAAACAGTGCCTGATTACTAGACTAATTTGTCTTTCGCATCTGACTGATTTAGCATCTAATACTGTCAAAAACACAGTTAGTTATGTCTAAAATGAAATTAGAGAAACGGATGCGTGCAGCTCTTAAAGCGACAGAGCTAAACATGCTGCCGCTTGTCATTAAAGAAATAGTTCACCCAAAAATTACATTTCTGTCATCATTTACTCACTCACACGTTCTCCCAAACCTGTAATAATTTATTTCTTGTGCTGAACACAAAAATAATACAGGTGCATCTCAATAAATTAGAATGTCGTGGAAAAGTTCATTTATTTCAGTAATTCAACTCAAATTGTGAAACTCGTGTATTAAATAAATTCAATGCACACAGACTGAAGTAGTTTAAGTCTTTGGTTCTTTTAATTGTGATGATTTAGGCTCACATTTAACAAAAACCCACCAATTCACTATCTCAACAAATTAGAATACTTCATAAGACCAAAAAAAAAAAAACATTTTTAGTGAATTGTTGGCCTTCTGGAAAGCATGTTCATTTACTGTATATGTACTCGATACTTAGTAGGGGCTCCTTTTGCTTTAATTACTGCCTCAATTCGGCGTGGCATGGAGGTGATCAGTTTGTGGCACTGCTGAGGTGGTATGGAAGCCCAGGTTTCTTTGACAGTGGCCTTCAGGTCATCTGCATTGTTGGGTCTGGTGTCTCTCATCTTCCTCTTGACAATACCCCATAGATTCTCTATGGGGTTCAGGTCAGGCAAGTTTGCTGGCCAATCAAGCACAGTAACACCATGGTCATTGAACCAGCTTTTGGTACCTTTGGCAGTGTGGGCAGGTGCCAAGTCCTGCTGGAAAATGAAATCAGCATCTCCATAAAGCTTGTCAGCAGAAGGAAGCATGAAGTGCTCTAAAATTTCCTGGTAGATGGCTGCGTTGACTGTGGACTTCAGAAAACACAGTGGACCAACACCAGCAGATGACATGGCAGCCCAAATCATCACTGACTGTGGAAACTTCACACTGGACTTCAAGCAACATGGATTCTGTGCCTCTCCACTCTTCCTCCAGACTCTGGGACCTTGTTTTCAAATGAAATGCAAAATTTACTTTCATCTGAAAAGAGGACTTTGCACCACTGAGTTCTTTTTCTCCACAGCCCAGGTAATACGCTTCTGACGTTGTCTCTGGTTCAGAAGTGGCTTGGTAGCCCTTTTCCTGAAGACGTCTGAGCGTGGTGACTCTTGATGCACTGAATCCAGCTTCAGTCCACTCCTTGTGAAGCTCTCACAAGTGTTTGAATCAGCTTTGCTTGACAGTATTCTCAAGCTTGCAGTCATCCCTGTTGCTTGTGCACCTTTTACTACCCAAATTCTTCCTTCCAGTCAACTTTGCATTTAATATGCTTTGATACAGCACTCTGTAAACAGCCACACCTTTCAGTAATGACCTTCTGTGACTTACCCTCTTTGTGGAGGGCGTCAATGTTCGTCTTCTGGATCATTGCCAAGTCAGCAGTCTTCTCCATTATTGTGGTTTCAAAGAACAAGAGATACCCAGAATTTATACTGTATGGATGGTCATTAATTGAAACTCAAATGTAAATATTCTAATATTTTGAGATACTGATTTTTGACTTTCATGAGCTGTAAGCTCTAATCATCAAAATTAAAACAAAAAAACTTTTGAAATGTTTTACTTTACATGCAATGAATTTCACTTAAACTTTTTCACAACATTCTAATTTATTGAGATGCACCTGTATTTTGAAGAATGTGGGTAACCAAACAGTAGCTGGTCCCCATTGATTTTGATAGTAGGAAAAAAATACTATGGAAGTCGCTGTGGACCAGCAACTGCTTGGTTACCCATATTCTTCAAAATAACTTTAATAAGTTATTCAGAATGTTCAACATAATGTTCAACATAATATTCAACAGAAGAACGAAACTAATTCAGGTTTAAAACAACTTGAGTGAGTAAATGATGGTATAAAAATAAAACACTGTCAGAATTAATAGACAGATGACAGAATTTTCATTTTTGGGTGAATGCTAATAAAACAACAAAACAGAGAAAAATCACTCACTGCTCATGACTGATGAACTTTAATACAGTTGCTTTAAAAAAAATGATGTATATAGTGTATGTAGTGTTTTATTTTAATATTTGTTCATTAAGTTTCTTGAATGTTACTGCTAAATACTGTACCTGAAAACTAAAGCACTGTTTGTTTTATTTGTAAATTGTGTATTTGTAGTGTATACCTTTGTAATAATGACAAAGATTTTTTTATCTTCACCCACTTTGGCCTAAATGTCTGCCATTCTTTTTTATTTTATATTTTGTTACCTTGAAAGTGTTTTTTTTACTATAAGTAAATTAGTTTGTCTGTACTGCTCAGGCAAATTGCAAAATGTAAAACCAACATGACAAAGAATCGTGATAAAATTGTGAATCGTGATATTCCGGAATAAAATGGTGATATGATATTTTGCCATATCGCCCACCCATAACTTGTGTTACAACTGTTTGGCCTGTGCTACTAAACTTTCCACTTCTGTAGCACCAGTGCTATGTGCAAAAAAAGTTAACGTACAGCCCTGGGTAAGGATTTCACTCACCGTACAATCAGTCTAAAATCAGTTTCTGTTCTCAAAATCTGACTTTATATCTCATAATTATAACTTTATATGTAACTTTATTTCTCACATTTGTGACTTATCACACAACATAACTTTATAAATCTGTTACTTTTTTATTTTATACTTTGAGGCAGAAATGGGCTTTAATATTTTTTAACAGCTTTGAACCAATGAGATTGATATATGTTAAGTGCATTGATATCAATTATGATTTATGAATGCTGAGTCATTTATGCTGAAGAACAATTCCTTTTCTAATTTCTTTCCTCCTTGAAGTTCTCAACTGGCATTTTCACATCCCCAGAAGTCTTTTGAATTCCTATAAACCAGTGTAATGGCATTAACGGCTGTCAAATGGTGAGAATGTATCTTTCAAACCATGCCACCGCAATGACGAACAATAACACTCTCCATTGGAGGGAATCCCACATTCTTGAGGGGCTTTCGCTTTTTGTTTCTCATCTCGTTTTTCTCTCAGCTGAGTACTCGGGTGACGTTAATATGAGACGATGCTTCTCTTTTCATCACTGCAGGGTGCTCCTCAATCCAAAAGCCTGACTTTAAGACCTATTCGGTTATTAAGTGGCTGATATGGCACACCCAGGTATGGGAAAACCACCAAAGTCAATCCTGTACCGCGCTGTAGTGAGGTGGAGGGTGTTCGTCTGAGTATGTTAGGTTTGTAATGAACCGTTATGAGGTATTTTACCTCATCACGTGTTGGCAACTTTAACATTTGGACTCCGGCAATTGAGTTTAGTCCGTATGTGCGTGAGCAGAGCTAATTGCACGAGATACGCAAGGACAACACGGGTCAGGACATTCTCTGTCACTACAAAGACCATGAAAGCAGTACTGTACACATGCTTTTATTTACACACAAACACACACTTTGACAAGCGATGCACAACATCGTCCAAAAATATGTAATATCTTGTTTTCTCTGCTCAAAAATGTAGTAACGTTCCCATCTGCAGATTTTAACGGGAAGCTTTCATTAATTTTAAGATTAAGTAAATGATAAAGAGATGGCTTTTTTTTTTTTTTGACATTTATGAAGTTTATAGAAGAATGTTTGGAAGTGCTACTTGTCATAGTAGTGCTTGAGTATTTCTATTTGTATTTTTTTATTTTTCCAATATATAACATCCAGTTATCTAAGTACCACCTTTTTTCAAAATGTTACATAAAAATGCACATCAAATTAAAGGACTGTAATCTTATGGCTGCTGTCACATTAGTCAAGGACATTTCTGAAGCCAAAAAAAATAAGCGTAAAATGGGCCATCACTGTACCACATGCAACACCAATGATACAATTATGTGAATTAAATTATCTAGATTGAATTTACTTTGTCAAATGTAGCATAACACTGACACATTATATATGTTTTTCATTATACAGCTAGTTTGTAATGTGATTTTTCATTACAGGTTAATTTGATGCAACACAGGAAAGATTTGACGGATAAAAAAACTTTCTCTGTTCCTTGAAGTTTGCGCATATTGGCACTTTCTCCAAAATAATAAACTTTATATGACCAGCATATAAACAGTATCTCAATCTACTATGATTCTAGAATAGAAAGCATTAAATGCTGAATTGACTTACCGGACCGTACCAGTTATATTCCAGCATTTTGATTTTACGAACGACTATCGCTCTCAAAAGCCAAACTGTCGCTCTCTATGACACAACGATATCACGCATTACTTGTGTAGACTCATCTGCGGGTCCCTCGAAGCCATCGACACACACCCCGAGCCCGTTTAGCACTCCTAAGCTTACGACCTGTTGATAATGAACCTGAACCCATTATTTTGAGTCAATGAATTGAAAGAAATGGGGCAAGGAATGAAAGCCACAGGGCCAATTACTGACGCTCTTTGATGTATTATTCTCCCTCACTCACTCAAATGGCTCTGCACATTTTGTCTTCATCCTCTGTTTTTCATTAATTATTCTGTTGGGGTCAGAGTTCGGCCGGCTAATTGTGCAGACGGTCCAGCTTTGAGAATGGCAGCGATTCTCCAGAAGCTGACACCCTCTCTGGCTGTGCTCAGCCACCTTGCATTATGCCAATTAATCCAATTCTTTGATATTTTTTTTCTTTCTCACTCTCTTGTTCAACCTCTCTTTCTACCTCTTCTTTTGTAATGTATAATCTCTGAGAGTTATTGGGGTCTTGGACTGACTGGGAGTTTGTTAGGTCAACTACAGTAACTAATAGTTTAGTGTGGTGGTGACACATGAAGAGCTTTATTCTACATACTGTATAACAACTCATAACCTGGGGAATGTTAAGGGAATTTATTTATTTATTAATTTATACTTTATGTATTTACAGAAATCTCAAATTTTACTAAATATTCACAGCAAAAATTGCTGTTTGGGAGGGCAACTTGGGGAAACATTGTTAATAATAACATATTAATTTTGCTACATTTCATATGAATATTTCATATTTTTATAAGACTATTGTTTAGATTTACTATTAAATTCACTATTATATTAATTAATAATATAATATAATATTTTATACTTTACTGTTATATTCCCAATATTATATTGAATACTGAAATGATTGAGCTATTTACAAACAAACAAATGTAAATAAATAAGTTTTTAAAATAAATAAAATACTAAAATACTTAAAGTAATGAAACTACTGATTCACAACTTTCCTAGTTTTACATTCATAATTACTGGACAAGGATTTCATTTACCATGAAATAAATAATACATTTTAATATCTTTGAGCTGAGCATAAATAGAAATGTTTATTAATTCATTCCTTCATTATTAATTAAAAATGTTAATTAATTTCAAGACTATTTCAGGCCTGGAAATTTGGATTTTAAATATCCCTGATATTTCTAGATTTGCAAGAAACAAGAAACTCAAACATTTTAGGAGTGATTTCAGATTTCAGATTTCATCACACCTGGATCATAAAGGACAACAGAATAATTTGATGGTAAATTTCCAGTCAGGTGCAATTCAAGATGCAGAGAGAATTGATGAACCAGTAAATGTGTGCTTTGTGTGCAGTTGTTGAATTGTTTAAATCAGATTTGTGATCTAAACATGCAAATCATTGGCAAATAACACCAAATGGCTTTTCACACTATGCTTGACCCTGGGTTAACGTGTTGACTCTGAGTTACAGCTACTTTTAATTAGGTTCTGAGCCATGTTTCACAACATTCACAACGTCACAACAGCCATGTTTGTCATTTTGAAAGGTGCTTATCAAGGGGAGTAAATAGGGGGTGAGCCGGGAATGCAGTGCAACATGGAACAAGATAACCTCCATATTTCCAATCTCACTTTTTTTTTATGTATGTAGTCTTGAAACTACATGGTTTTTCCACAGTGTGAGCCAATTGATCACACATATTAGAATGCTTTCACCTCTGTTATGGCTATAAAAGTGGCTTTTCTTCACACCAGGATAGTTCACGCTAAGTGATTTGTATGGCATCTTCCATGTCGATCAGAACAGATCCCAGGTTCTCTCATCTTGCGTAAGACCTTTTCAAGTTTTATGTAAGCATGGATTTAATTACTACAATAAAAATCCTGTTGGGGGCCTGTGGAGAAACTCACTCACTGACAACACAGAGGATTCCACAAGGATTTAGAAAACAAAAGAAATATTATTCTAGAGATTAACTTTGCTCAATGGGAAGAATAGAGTAATCTGAATGAGATTAGGTATTGCTAATGACGTTCTCATCCTCAGATCTTGATTGGCATTTATCTGACTTCCTATAGGAAGCATTGGCCGTCTTTACCGGCTAATACTAGCCACTTTCCTGCTGGAGAATTTATACAAAATTGGAAGATTTATCACCACTATATGGTTTTATATAACTGATTCCACATAATAATTCTACTTTAATAATTCACATAATATTATTTTTATTTTATATTGTATTATTTTACTTTATGATCTTCATGGTCTATTATTCTCACAAGTGACTTGCACAGCCTAACTGGAGACAAACTCTGTCTCTTTCAGTCATTTTGTCCAGAAGACGCCAGCAACTAATCAGTGTGGCCGAGCCATGACTCTGAGACGTCGGCCTGGGGGTTTTGCGAGGGCCCCTGGTGATACACCATATTAAGGGCCACAGTGGCCCTGTTTGATACATGTCGTTCCATCAAACACAGACATAGACTCACTCTGATCAGAAGACAAAGGTCAGTCTGGACAGACAGATAGTATCTTTGAAGAGTAGTTCTCTTGCTTATTACCGTTTAATCAATACGATCAAAGAAATTCTATGTAGTGGAAAATCACGTGCAAGATCCGTCTCATAACAACAGACAACTATGCCACTGTTTTATAATCACATTAATGACTAATCACATTTTGTAATGTTATAATAGATATTATTATTATTAAAATTTAAAATAATATAAATTATTGATATTATTATTATGATATAGCCCTGTTAATGCACAAAATTATTTTTTTTCTCTGTAATGCTAAGTGTTTTTAAACAATCCTTTATGTGCGAGATTGAGAAAAAAATATTTGAAAAAAAAACTATAAAACTAAAGCAATTTATACATCATGGTATTAGGTCTATTTGTTTAACTTTTCTTTTTTTTTCCCTGTTGAACATTACAGTAGAGCTTGAAATGTGATCTGCATGTTTTTGTCAGATTCACCCATTATGAAAATATCTCCTGCTTAAATTTCCACTAAAACACAAAAGTGAAAGTACACATTCTGAAGTTTTATTCTACTGTCAGGATTTTATTAAAAATGAAAATGTAAAAAGTAAAACCTTTACTGCTTATAATTATCCCTGCGCACCTAAATAGACCCCCTCCCGCTTAACGTCCCATCTAGCCCTCTGGCCAGATCAGGCCCCACAGGTGCCCCGGGGCACAGCGTTCTGCCCCGCTCAAGGCTAAAAGCCCACACTAGCATATATTCCATGCTCTGAACCTTTTTCCTTTGAATCCTATTAGTGGCTGAACTTGGTTTAACTGAAAAAGACTGCCGACTTCACTCAATTAGGACTAATAGGATTACAGAGCTGGTATGGGCTGGGCGGTTTAAATAAGACTGGAATTTTGGCAGACACCTGCTACATGTACTGCATTAATCTTATAAAGGAGAGTACGTTTGCTTGTTAATGTGGATTGCACATGCCAGGACTTCAGTTGCCATCTTTGTTGAGGCAAGAATGAAGCTTGTGGTAAATTGACTGATCACTTGTTTCAAACTTGCTTTGTTTCTGAATGAATCAGCGATTTGAACGAATCGTTGAATGAATGACTAAATGACTCAGTGACTTTTTTAAGTTTCATATTTAGAGTATTTAGGGTTTCATTTATCTAAATAAAATTTTATATTTAAATAATCAATAATAAAAAAATCCCATTTATTATCATTATCAATGCTTATCTCATCTAACATAACTTTAAATGATGTTTTGGTGGTAATTTTTCAAAATTTATTTGAGAAATTGACAAAATGTATGTGATTAATTTGTGATTAATTAGATTAACTGACACATCATGTAATTAGTATATTTTTAATCTCTTGACAGCCCTAAATAGAATAGAATGCCAGATGCTACAAATTCCTTCTTTTTCTTGAAGAAGATGAAGGGATGTGTGGAGCATCTAGACAGAGAGGTCAGACAGATAAACAGGTTTCTGACTCACATTGAGTTTTTACACAGTATATAGAATTTAAAAGACCGCTGGTTTAATCCTATTAGCAGGGAATGACCCTGACGGATCAAAGAGACACACGGAAAGAACGAGCAACATCACCAAACCACAGAAGTCAGTCTTTGTTTTCCATTCAGAAATGTTGTACTTGATCAGAGTCAGTCATTTCTAGAAAGGGAGAACAGTGACGATATTGGACTGAGTCACTCAGCTGTCCTGGAAAAACCCCATCTCATGTTGCAATTGATTGCAGGCTGTATGTCATAATCAATGCTGCTAATTCGGTTTCCTCTCACTGCTGATTCACAACGATTGGATAGAAGTGGATTTTGATGTTCATCTTCCTCTGCTTTCATTTCCATCATTCCTTCTTTCCGTCTTTCTTTCTTTCTTTCTTTCTTTCTTCTTGTCCTGGACGATTGAGTTCATCGGAGGTCGTTTTTGTGATGTGTTTATAAACACCACCATGTTCATGTGCTTCACCCACCCTGCTTTAGCAATGCTTGTTCATTGCAAAATAGATTTCTTACCGAGTGAGTCCATAAGTATGTGCAAATGTGCATAATTGCAAATATGCAGTTCTATAAATGCATAATGCCAAATTGGATACTTTTTGGTAGTATAAACACACACTTAAAATGGCACATGCAGACGTTGAATAAGCTGACACAACACCAATAAATGCATTTATATAAATTAGTAGTAAAACACATAATTAGAAAAAAAGTAGGTGTTTAGGTTTGTTTAAAGTTGCAATGAAACTGATTTAGTGACTTTTTTTTTGTTTTTACATTTTGTGACGCACATCTCAGTGAAGAGCGTTATCAAAAAAATAATAAAAAGTAGGATGAGGACAAGTGTTATTTTAGAATCATTACTGTAGTTTTTGTTAATATGTTGATTTCCTTTTTATATTTTCTCTTCATTTTAATTTCAGTTAAAGTTTTAGTAATTTTGTAGTGTTTTTTGTCTTAAAATAAAAATTAAAAATAGCTTTTCGCACAGAGCACTATGTTTCCAGTCATCCGCTGTGCCTTTCACAGATATCTGTTACGAAACACCCGTGCTACTCTACGCTACACAACTGTCTGTCCCATCATACATCTGTTGACCTTGCCTCCTCCTGCCAGTCCAGTGGCTCGCAGGATGTCAGACAGAGTTTGGGTCTGAGCCAGACGGGGTGGGTGGTCTCCCTCACAGTCTGCTTTGGTCCTATTAGTCAGTCAGGATCCAAACAGCACCCCCCACATCTCCGTCTCCCTATAACACATCTTCCCATAACCCCTCGGCTCCATGACCTGCCTCCGACACACTCAGGATAAACCTCATAGACGGGGGCGTAGATACACACTTATAGAGCTGTGTCTTCTTGAGCGAAAGTGTTTGTGTACGTCTGCCGTAGCCTCAAGGGACAGCGCGCTTCAGAGAGAGACTCTTTCCTCCAAACACAGGTAGTGCTGCAGTGTTTGAAATACACAGCCCCACACCAAAACACAGACGCGCGCACACACACACTTTAACACATGAAAGGCCTCTTGTGGACCAGAGCAAACACAAGGCAGCTTTGATGTGCTCCAGCCTCTTCTATTCCCTTTCCGCTCCCTAAAACTGACTGTTGCTTTGCTTTTCCATCTGAAAACCTGATTTCTAGCTTTCTCCTTCTGACAGTTTTTAAAAGTGCAGCTGAAGTGTTTTTTCTTCTGTCTGATCAATTTAAGCAGATCATAACTCATTGACAAATGATCTCAAATTAGATGAATTATTATTACATTTGTTGTTAAAATTTTATATAGAAAGTTACCTGTGATAAATCTGAGTAAATTTTTATCATTAAAAAATATATATATATTTATTTATATATATATTTCATTATATTATAATACATTTTATAATAAAATTAAAATATATATTTTTATTAAAAAAAAATACCCGCTAACACTAGCGTTCTCTATTCTTTTTCTATTCTTTCAAATATTAATTTTTATTTATGAAAAAAAAAAAAAGAATTGCTACATGTACTGCGTTAGACTAACCAAAACTTGCCATAGAACTTAAATATTTCTGCTCTTTTGTTGGTTTTCATTGCTTCTGTTGTCCTCATATGCAAGTCGCTTTGGACTAAATGTAAATGTAATGTAATGTTAATATCACTGTCAACTTTTGCCATTTCTCTATATAAAAAAAAAAAAAAAAAAGGACAAACCTCTGAGACAAAGTTGATATTATAAATCATAACTGAAAACTCAGTTAATCTTCTGAGCTATTCAAAAGCAAGCAACTCCCAAAACTGGCTTTTTCTTAATCCTTTGCAAAAAACAAAGGTAAAAGTAACCAAAAATATATCGAAACAAACTCACACCCCAGTTCAGGACCTTTTGCTTTTTACAGTCAAAATAATCACTTGTCGAATGTGACTAGTGTGATTACAGTAACAGAGGTCTTGTGTTCTGTCAGCACATAGTGTGGAATTACGCTCTGAAACAAAACCACCAGCAAATCCACAGCATCGGAATTCCAGACAAATGAGTCCTGCCACACAAAGGGCTGTTTGGGTGGTTTCTGGCTCAAATGTGCGGACATAGGCATGCGTCTATAATCACATTACGGGGTTAAGAATCAATGTGGCAGAAAGGAGAAAAAAGACATTGATTTTGTACAATGCATTTCACACACATGTTAATTATATACAGTATTTACATGTGCAGAAGGTGCTGTTAATGAAATAATATGAAATCTTAGCAGTTATTTATTCCTGGTATCTAAGAATTGTTTATATAGATTTGATTGGAATTTAAATGTTTTAAATGAAATGGCACCTTGGTTGTCACCCTGTCACTAAAATGACATTTATGTTTTTATATATTATTAAAGCTAATATTAATCATTGCCTTAATTTATTAAAATAAAATAAAGTCATAATCTAATGAAACAATGTAATAACCTCAGGACCTCAGAGGATGCCAACCTCTGATCCCCAACAACATGCAGAATTAACAAATTTTGCCATAAGTTAATATATTAAGTTTCTACAATGTATAAATATATTGTAGAAACTTAATTTCCTGTAAAGTGCTTTGCAACGATTGTATCGTAAAAAGCGCTATACAAATAAACTTGAATTGAATTGAATGTAATAATAATAACATTCACATACATGCCAAGTGATTAACACACTCCGACTCTCTCTCTCAGATCATGTGTGAGTTCTTGCTCCCTCCACCCCAAGAGATCATTATAATTTGTGTTATGATGCATGTAACTAAATTAAGATCAGCTGTAATGATCCTGCCAGCACTCCTGTGTGCTAATGACTGCCTAATAAAGATTGACTTAGTCAACACAAAACCCAAATCTAATATATGCTGTAAATGCCACTTAACTCACAGTTCCACTTAATAATATCAGTCAAGACACGTTTTCCGCGACGTACTTGCCAAAAGCAAAACACGCTGCATAGCATTCAGTTTCATACACTGTAACGTCACGATCTGTTTTTCACAATTTAATGGAGTATTTGACCCAAAAATGAAATTTTGCTGAAAATTTACTCTCCCTCAGGTCATCCAAGATGTAGATGAGTTTGTTTCTTCAACAGAACAGATTAGAAGAAATTTAGCATAGCACTTTCTCACCAGTGGATCCTTCGCAGTGAATGGGTGCCGTCAGAATGAGAGTCCATATAGCTGATAAAAACATGATTCCAGTCCAACAATGAATTTCGTGAAGTGAAAAGCTGTGTGTTTGTACGAAACAAATCCATCAAGGCGTTTTAACTTTAAACCGTCACTTCTGCCCAAAATACCAGTCCATAATAACATTTCCAGACCCTTTATCAGCTGTTTGACGGCACCCATTCACTGCAGAGGATCCACTGGTGAGCAAGTGATTTAATGCAAAATTTCTCCAAATCTGTTGCAAAGAAAAAACAAACTATTCCTTTAAATGCCATCAGGCAAAAACAAAATGATGTGTTAGAGATTTTGCATACCTCCCATCGAGTCCAGGGCCAGGTGGAGGGCTGACTGCTGTGGTTGGGGCCCGGGTTTGAATTGGTGTTGTAGGAGTAGGGGCAGGAGGAGAACGAGGGCCCCGGGACCCACTGGTTCTGCTGGTTTGCTACATTAGTCGCAGGGGCCGATTGAACAGTGGAGAATGACTGGAACATCGCGGATTCCTAATGCTGCAGAGTGAAAACACAACACGAGAGATGAGTAAGCTGTGAAATGTGAATGTCACTGTATCTACACTTATTTATTGACTTTTATTTAGTGTATCATTTAGTGCACATTCATTCAAATTTAGCAACGTTCAAATCTTTTGCTTAGATTTGCATCTTAAATAAATCAGTGTCACGTGTAAGTCAAAATCCATAAAGACATTTGAGGGATGTTTTCTTTCAGCCTGTGATCATATTTTGCAATACGTCTTTGTTTAGACTCACGTCAGCTCTGCATGAGATGATTGAAACAGATCTGAAATAATAAGAGGCAGTGTGCTGCATACATAGTCTCTCAGTTCAACTGTCACACTCAATAAGTGATTTTAGTGTAAAAAAAACTCTTGAGCTAATTGGCCGTTTCAGTGTTATCTACATTAACAGCAGCAATTTCTCATCTGAAAGTGACAGATGGTTTGAAAGTGTTTGTATCATGTTGCACTGTCATTTACACATTATTGTGACATGTTATTGAAGGAAATTCCCATGGTAACAAGGAATTACACAAGCTTTAGTCTGGATCCAACCCTTATAAGATCTGAGATGACGAACACCTGAGAAGAGATGATGCCAACCCTCAGACAACATACAGAATTACCAAATTTTGCAATAAGTTTGATTGCAACATATAATCATTGCTGTTAATAGTGTTCATCGTCTGTTTGATTACATCATTAACTGATTTTTACCAACTTTTTATCACCACTGATAAGCTACTACTAAACATATTGTAGAAACTTCATTTCCTGTAAAGCTGCTTTGCAACAATTTGTATTGTGAAAAGCGCGATACAAATAAACTTGAATTGAAATTTGTAAGGATTTTTCTTTCATTATTTAATTGAATAATTTACATTTTATCATACTGTTTAAGTGTTATTTACAGATAATATATACAGACAATACTAGATCATATCAATACCAAGTCTAAATTATTGGCTTGGAAAACATGTTGACATTGTACTGTGTGATGCATCATTTTTAAATCAGTTTATTTTAATTGTTTACATTGTTTCTTTATTATTAGGTGTTCTGATTGTTTCAGTCTTTGTGTGAATATTTTTGGTCTATGATGATGTAAAGAGGCCTTGCACCGAGCTGGAATAGCCTGTTGTTCTTCAGCGCTGATCCCACACTGGTCCTGAGGAGAGGACATTGTTCCTGAGACCGTGGCATGACCGGCTCTGATGGACACAGATGCCACTCTCAGCTCTCAGACGTAATGGGCTTATGAGAACATGTCTTTTCTGCAGGACAATGTGTGATTTGGGCCGTTTCTCCTGAATGATGAGGGACTAATGAACTTGACAGACACAGGGATGACTGGAGGGAGAATCACCGAGAGCTGAAGTCTGGGAAAACTAGGTCAACAAACTAAAGTCCACTCAACATTTATCTGTCTATCTATCCATCTTACTATATGCACACTGATGACTGTCTCATATTTATCTATCTATGTCTGTCTGTCTGCCTATCTATCTGTCTGTCTATATAACTATAAAACTGTCTGTCTGTCTATATATCTATAAAACTGTCTGTCTATCTATCTATCTATCTCACTGTCTTTGTCTCTCTATCTATTTGACTATCTGTCTCTCTCACCCTGCTGTAGCTACACTTCAAATGATACATTTTAAAAGCTGTTCACTATCCATGTTTGACCACGGTGCATGGAATGATTCTTTCTTATTGTTTGACTCTTCTACATACTTTAATTTCAGATATTCGATATGTTACAATATGTCGGTATGATGTAGAGTTATGCAGCTTGAGGATCTCATTGTATCAGCGAGAGATCAGTGAGACAGTGACGCCTCACACAATCAGAGAGGCCACGCTGAGGAGCCAGACAGCACTGTGAAGGGAAAGAGCTCCATAATGGAGGAGCAGGAGGTTGAGCACAACGTAATTGGCAAGTCTTCCTCCTTTTTTGCCCACACCTCTCTACTTCCATGCATGGTGCAAGTGATGTTAAATTGCCTTCTCTCTCTCTGTATTCCCTCATTATTTCTCTCTTCCTGTCAGCATTGCCGAACATTAGAATATGCGATCCTAGACACCAGTCAGATTCAGAGATGGACCGAAATGCTGCTAAAGAATGTTCCTGTCCATCTGTCAGCATTCCAGGGACAGAGCTGCTTTTAGCTTCCTTTATTTGAGACAATCGTCCCTGTCAATGCTTCACTTGGGTTTGTGTCCACATTGGGTCACTATTTGTGTGTGAGCCTCTCCATTATGAGGCGAGTAAGTATTCCTCACAAACAACAGGGGCATTTTATAGAGCTAATACTATAATGAGGGAAGGTAATGACACTAAACCAGGGCTTTTGTCACAGGCCTCTATGTCTGCAGCAGAGGCAATGTTTGACACATTCAGAGGTTAGAAATCCCAAGCCATTTTCCATTTACTACAATTTACCAAACAGTAAAACCCTATATTTGGTGTTCAAGGGGTATGCTGGCAAACAGGTTGTCGTGTGAAACTGCAACCTGCTGCATTTGGCATTCTCATCATATCTTTCACATGTCGATTTAGATATTTTGTAAAGAATTTCTTACTGGTGTTTGCTAAAGCAATTGTTTTTATGCATTTTGCCATACATCTCATACAAATCATACAGTTGATGCACTTAGGATTTAGGCCTTTTGGATAATAAAACAAGATACAATAAAATGCATTAAAGAAAGTACTCAAGCCATATCTAGAAATCAGAATAGCATGGGTGTAACTTGAGCCAGTAAGCAACAAGGTGACACGTTTTGCACTAAAAATCAGTTTTTTGATAATAAATGTGGCTTTTTCCCTGTCAGTGTTGTTGATTGGCAAAGAGGTCATTTTTGGATGTCACCAGGGTCAAGATGAGGTCAACGAGACACTGGTGAGCTTTAACTAGTGATTTACAGTGTATAGTAAAACCCTTCAGGCTTATGGGTCATTGGTTAGCTGGTTTTGTAGGTGGAGACAAGGAAGTATAGGATATACTTAGAAATTGTAGCCTCAGGTGAAATGCATATCCGTGCGAAATGCCCTCACAGGATAAAATCCTGCCATGCTCTTGTTAAAAGTCTAGAGAAAGAGCTTTAGAGTATGTATATGTGAATGTATATGATATAAAATGTGTGTGTGAGAAAAAGAGAGGTCTTGGAGGATGTGTCTCAGTCTGATGAGCTCTCCTTTCCCCCTGGGCTTCATTAAAAGCTTTCCCTCAGAAACGGCCCTGTGTGGCGCTTTGCCCCTCCAGCAGCTCTGGGCTGAGAGACAAAACACTTGTTTCCTCTCTCTCTCTCTCCCTCTTTCTTTCTCATGTCGTCTCTCAGGTCCTCAAAAGGCTTTGTTACAGGCTTTTCAAGTAGAAGCACCTATTTATTTGCTCTTTTCACGGTTAATTCTTGGTTTTCTGCTCTCCTCAGATGCCGAGCAGGGCTATGGTGCTTCTGCCTGTGCTCAAATCCTGAGTCACTGGGTCTGAATAATGGACAGACTTAGAGATGGAGCAATGCATCTCAAACACACTCAAATAAAAGCTGTTGTAGCTGGGTCAGTCCTACAACGCAGTACATTTTCAACTACTCATATCTCTTAATATATTGGATAAAATATTAAACTCAGTTTTATATGATGGGACAAGTTTTCATTTATCAGAGGTTAACTTATGGTAAATAGATTAACTACTTTGATGGGATTACTATATTTGTTTGTTTATTTGTTATATAGAAAATGTAACAAAATGTTTTGCCAACTTGTTTTTTTTTGGCAATTTGCCTTTTATTGTGACAGGACAGTATTTAGACAGGAAGCAAAGTTGAAGAGAGAGCGGGGACAAATCATGTAGATACTTTAGTTACCCATGTATTCTGATAACTACTTTTTGTAGGCAAGTATTATTACAAAACATATATTACAGAAATTATATTATAGTAGATGTTAATTAACATTGTATTGCATTGCATTAGCATGCATTTAAACGTTTCTTGATCTTGACAGCAAATGATCGAATAGTTCCTACAGTGCTTCATCTGAGTTCGTTCTACATCTCTGTCTGTAGTTTTTCTAAAGGAGTTCATTTGTACAATGCTGAGGATTTAGGTGGCCAGGTTGAGTTTATTTGCTTTGGTGACTTTTCATATTTAGTGTAATCTGGCAGCTGTAATAGAGCCTGTCTGGACAGTTTGACTGTTCAGTCTCAATCTCAGTTGTGTATCTCTGTTGTAATCCTGTTAGGAATACCCACTGAGCTGCATGTGAAGTCACTGTTTGCATTCCCCACTCCTGATGAACCTAGAGAAGATTCTGCACATTTTACTCACACTCGGGTTCACTACATTAGTGAGGACATCTCATAGAAGTAATGGGTTTTTGTATGTGATGTCACTTCTTGTTGGTGGGGCCATAAGATTTATGGCAAAACAGTGAAGTACTTGCCAATTATGGAGTAGTTCACCCAAAATAAAAATTTGCTGAAAATTTACTTACCCTCAGGTAAGTGAATTTGTTTCTTCATCTGAACAGATTTGGATAAAATTTATTTCATCAGTTGTATTACAGCCGCTCCTGTGCAGTGAATGGGTGCCGTCAGAATGAGGGTCCAAACAGCTGATAAAAACATCACAATAATCCACAAGTATCCACACCACTCCAGTCCAACAATTAAAGTCTTAAGCAAAAATCTGAGTCTTTGTGCTAAACAAATTCATCATAAAGACATTTTAAGTCCTCTATCCTTGATATTGCTTTCTTCAGTGAAAAAGTAATCTTGTCTGAATCTGGAGAGAAATATGCACAGATCAAGCACTGTTTAAGAGTGAAAACAGTTATAAACAAATATGTCAGTGGATTTTGATGTAAAAGAACAAAAGGGGATGGACTTTTTCACTGGAGGAAGCGTTATTATGGATTATGGACTCGTACTTTGGATTTGCTTCTTACAAACACAAGATGTTAACTGATGGACTGGAGTGGTGTGGATTACTGTTGGATTATTGTGATGTATTTATCAGCTGTTTAGACTCTAATTCTGACGGCACCCATTCACTGCAGAGGATCCATTGTTGAGAAAGTGATGTAATGCTACATTTCTCCAAATCTGTTATGATGAAGAAACAAACTCATCTACATTTTCATTTTTATGTGAACTATTCATTTAAGTAAATTTTATAATGCGATAAACTTCCCCCCCATTGCATATGTTTTCTTGTGCATGCCATTTAGGGAAGTTGTTCTTATTATGTACGTTGGCACGCATAGTTCAGATACAGAAGAAACAATATTAGCAGCTTTTCCCAAATGCACCAGACAGAGAAGTATAGGCTTGTGTTTGTGTCTGTCTAGCCAGCGCTCCTCTTGAGTCGGTCTCATCTCAGACACGGAGTCTCGGTCAAACCCAAGAGCCACAGGCCAGGGAGAGAGCAAACATTCAATGTCATCTCTGATTGGCCAAGGTTGAGCAGCGCCTCACCTTCCCATGAACCCCTCCGCTGTCACTGATTGGACGAGGTGAGCCGAGCCTCACTTGTGTCTGAACCCTGCCTCGTGTGATATGAGAGCTGCTTTGTGGGCCTCAGAGACGCTGTAGGGAGACGGACTCAGGGTGGGTGGACATGTTCTTGAGGGCTCTCCAACCATCGCTCGCTGTGGAGAGCTCCTTCATCACCACGCTGTCATGATAGCACTACTCATAAGAGCACCAAACCGCCTCTCCTCGACAAGGCAATTCAGACTTCCTCCCTGTCATTAAGCAATATGAAGTCTGGAATGTGAATGCCGAGATGTTTGATTCCTGCCCTTTATGAACTTATCTGGGCTGGGTGAAGGTATTAGACTTGAATGTCAGAGAGGAACCCAGTGTATTACAGCTTTAACAGTTCCTCTGATTCCCACAAGAGGTCACTGTGTCGACAGCATGGAAGTCGCATTGAAATCTTGAGAAGTCTGACAGTTTGCATAACTTTCAGTTTTTCTTTTGCTTGCACAATGAAACGCAATCTATTAGGCAAACATCTTCAGCCATTACACAATTTCTTAAAATGACTCATTTCTTTAACAGATGTATTTTTATTTTATTTTAAACATTTTGTCAGTAGTATCAAGAATATCATTTTTAATAAATCGTTACTTTATACTAAATATATAATAAATTGTGAAGATGATAATGACAGTATATTTGACATCCATTAAACTAATTTGTGAACAGTTCAACATTTTTTAACATTCAAATTTACTGAAGCATGTCAAGATCATGTTATTTTGAATAAATCATTCATTTATACCAAATATATCATAACATGTGAAGATGATAGTATTATAATAGTATATATGATTGTTAAAACTTAATGAATTTAATATAAGTAATAATATAATATTATCACAGTATATTTTACAATCATTTAGATTATTTATTAAAAAAATAATAATTACTACTACAACTACTAATAGTAAAATAAATTAAAGATAATTTATTTATTAAAAATAAATTAAAACATAACATACTTTTTTTCTGTCAAACAATTAAACAAATCTGTGAAATATGAACTAATTTAATATTAGTCCATATTTCATTTCATTAGTCCATATTAATATTTTAACATCCCATCATTTAATAAAGTGGGATGTCAAGATCGTTATTTTTTAATAAATCATTAATTTATGTAATAAAATGTGATGATGATGATAAAAATACAGTAGTTCTCATCATTATTTGCATATTAATATTTATAATGTATATTTAAAATAATATTTAAATAATATAATATGTATATGATATATACATATATATTACTGTAATATATAAATATTAATCATTGTTCTACTTTCTGTTGTTAAAACTGTTGTCTTGAGAGCTTTCATTTGCATATGTTATGTAAAAACGCACATCCTTCATCTGTCCACACCTCTCTTTCTCAGGACCGTGGTGATCTTGTGATCTTTCAGAGCTGGGTGGGCGATGGTCAGATATTGAGCAAGCGCAGCTGTGTGAATCAGAGGTGATTCTACTTCCTCTGAACACAAACACACGACACTCTCTCTCGGTCTTGCACACATCCCTCTGTAAATTGCACACATCCCTCATCAGTTCTGTTACATTTCAATCTGTTTCAAAAGAGGTCTTATCATACTTTCATTTTTTTTATATATCATATAGGACTGCAAAAAGTGCTACCAACAAAATTTTCATAAACTTTAGAATCTGCTGAAGGACTAATGATCTTTCATGGACTTATAATTTAATTGTAATTTTGGAGGACATTTTGAGTTCTAAAAGTGTGCTTTTTTTATACATCAAACTCAAAAACAAATCAAGATCAAAACATGTTCAATTTCTAATAACATGATCACTTTAAAAAATATTTTGTCCTTTTATGGCATATTTTAAGCCTAGCTGTCCCTTTGTAGGAAGTCTATGTGATGTGGGAATAAGGGATATATTACTTATAAAATGCCTTTTGTCAATTCAATTATTTTTTAATGATTTACTGTAAAATAATATGCTAAAAGAATCTATAAAATGACATCTTAGAACTCTTAGCTAAATAATAATCTGAACATGACATGCATAATATTTAATTGAATATTTGTATTTAAATACGTATGTGAACTAGGGTACTCTTAACTCTTGTTTAAAAACATAGCAAACTAAATGTGAAAAAAGGTAACATTGTAAAAGATGTTTTTAAGGAAAACAATACGGTGAAAATGGGACATGGATGCATTTTAGGGTTCATCTGGAGCTAAAGCCACTGGAATGATAGCGTTCTGTTCAGTCCATCTCCCTGTCTCCTAACTTTATGCACACGTTTTCTCATTTTTCCCCCTCACACCTTGTGTCTCAGATTTTTTACTTATCCATTATCTCATTGTCATTCAAATGTTAGATACCTTTCCCTCTCTATTTTCACCTTGTCTGTCTCAGATCACCTCTGCGTGCACCTGACACTGATCAACACCTGCGAATCTCCCGCTCTCAATTTCTCACTCATTCTCTCTCTTCATATAAATGACATTAATCTTTGGATGGCTCTTGCTCTTGCTCATCTGTCTCTGATATATCCATGTGTGTTCTTTGCTTTCTGACCATTTCAAATAAGTCTGCGTCCTGCTGCCATGTGTCTGTGGTCTCATGAAAGATTCCCATATGCTACTCTTCAGACGCTCAGCATTAATGCCCATCACTTCTGCTTTATGTCTCCTGTCATGCAACATTATGTAATACCTGGTGTAGGGTAACAACTGCTAAATATGGGAATGTTTGTTTCCTTGCCCCAAAGTTTGATTTATAAATCTTTTTATTATTTTTTTATTCTTTATTTTTATATTTATATTTATTTCATTATTTTATTCTGCTGTAGGCTTCAGTATTTTAGGCTAACCTCTAGTCCCAACGTTTATGAATATATTATTTTTATTATTTATTATCTTAGATTATTTATGTTTTAGAATTTGTTTTTAGAGTGTTTTTACAATTATTTCTTTATTTTAATATTTTATTGTGGTATAACATATAGTGGGGCTAAAGTAAATGTTTTTTTTTTCTGGTCCCAAAGTGTAATAAATTTTTCACATAATTTACCTTTATTCCACACCTCTCTGATTATTATTATTATTTGTTGTTTTTATTTTATTATTTTATTCTGGTGTATGGGACCATTGAGGGGGGGGGGGTTCAGTCCCAAAGAGGGGATTATTATTATTATTATTATTTCTTATTGCTTTTAATTTTATTATTTTATTCTAGTCTAGGGTACAGTTTAGCTGAAGAAAATGTTTTCTGGTCCCAAAGGGTATAAATGTAATAAACTGTATATATACACATTTATATTACAATATATTAAATTCAATATATTACAAGTAGTACTCAGTTGTTTATTTACTTTTAGATTTTTTATTTATTTGTATTAAAATTAATAACAACTGAAAACCATCAGTATTTTGTCTTTAAATGCATGTGATAATTCTCAATAGTATAAATGTGCAACATTTTAGCATTCAAAAATTCAATGTTTGATCAGATTATTTTAAGCTCAACCAGTTGTCTTTGCACGTATTGAAATTCTGCAATGCATAGTGACAGAGGTGTTTAGAAAAGGTGTTTTACACCTGGGTGTGTTCAGTCCATTGTGCATCCTTGTCTTTGTACATGCTTTTCACCCACTCTTATACGGGTAATGGTCTTGAACAATCATTTTAACTGGCAAATATAAATCAATGTGCTGTTTTTGCAAAGTCATACCTCGTGTTGTGATTGTGACAGTCACTCATGTGCTCGATTAAAATGCCCCCCGCCCCCATAAGTGGCACCCTTTAAAATGAGTGCAAAAGAAACCACATCCTGTACAAACAAGAAATGGGTGCAAAAATCCCATGATAGATGGAATTTCCTGTATGTAAAACAATATATGTGATAAGCCCCGATAAGAGGAAGTTTATTAAAGAATGTGGTGGAGGCAGCCGCTTCTCCATTTTTGTTTTTTAATAGTTTTCCTTTTTTTGCCATGTCACTTTGTTGCTGTAGACACTAATTTAGAAATGCACTAGAAATGCATTACTCAAGAGCAGATACTTCAGAAAGTCCCTTTTCAAAAGATCTGTTTTGCATTTATACATTTCACAAACACTTTTATCCGGATCAACTCTTAGTATTTAAACTAAACATTTTATTAGTTTAAGCATTCTAGAAATTTAACCTATACCAACTGAGCTACACGTACAAAGCATATGACTATTTAATAAATGTAAATGTTTTAGTACCTTTAGAGACATTTTAGTACCCTTTTGGGTACTTAACATCCACTACTTTCAGTATACATTTTATTTATTTATTTATTAAAAAGACATTTTTGCCTTATAAAGTAACATTAAAATTATAGTAAACATCTTCACTTTGTATTAAAGGACAAAATGCAGAGTTTCAGCAATACTAACTGAAATATTAAGTCTTAATGTGTCCCACTTTAGACGACATCGTCCTTAAGCAGGTTTGTTAGATTTGCTTCTTGTTCTACGATGATTATTGTTTCAAAAAGTGATTCTGTGATAAACTGGCAAATCTGGATAATATATGTGTATTTACTGAAATATTGTTTAAATAAGACCATTAAATTACAGTATATCTCTGGTCTCTCATAACGTATAATAGCATATGCATAAGCATGGCTGGTTACTGGACATACACTTGTGTAACATTTCTTTATCATAAACACGTAGCAGAAGTATCCAGCTAGATGAATAGTTCTTGTGTGTGTGGCAGATTGAGTTTAATGAAAGATATAAATTACCTGTGATTGTCGGCTGCAGGTGTTTTTCTGTGAAGTCAGCGGTTGGTTGATCTCTTGCTATTACTGTTGGTCAGCCAGATCAAAAAGACTCGATCCATTATAAATCTTTATTTATTTCCTCTTTTTCTTCGTCCATGGAACCGGGTGCAAATGGGAAGTCTACACTTTCTGACATACATCTTGAACCTAGAAAGTGAGATATTGTTCATTTTTATGTAATATAAACTGATGTTCCATCATTATCAAGATCAAGAGTTGTTTCTGATTTTTGTGTTCAATGTACAATAATGTAAGTGTTCACACATTGAACAAATCACAACTGTTGGAGATTTTATGCTTATTTTTGGTCTCATGAATAAAAAAGTTATTTTGTGGCATAAAAACATAAGTATTGAATCTTTATGGTGGATTGTGTTATGACACCAGATTGTTGAGTGGACATGTCTCTGGTTTCAAATGATATAATTGTCTTTACTAGTGATTCGTGGATGGTTTTGAGTATTGATGTATATTATTTTAGTGCCATGTGTGCGTGTGTTTGAGAGAGAACACTAAACCACACAGTGTCCATATTAGTAATTGTTTGTAATGTCAAATGTCATGAGTCGTCATTACTAACGTGATGTTAAATGCCACATTAGAAATGTCATTTGGGTTTGGTATAAATTTTGATGTTTTGGAAAAGTCTCTTATGCTCAACAAGGCTTGATTTATTTGACCAAAATGCAGTAATAAAAAAAAAAGTAATATTACAATTTAAAAAACAGTGTTTTCTGTTTTAATATATTTTAAAATGTAATTTATTCATGTAATGCAAAGCTGAATTTTCAGCAGCCATTACTTCAGTTTTTAGTGCCACATCATCCTTCAGAAATCATTCTAATATGTTGACTTTACTGCTTAATATTTATTTGAAAACTGCGATAGTTTTTTCAGGATTCTTTAAGGAATAAACAGTTCAAAAGAACAGCTTGTATTTAAAACAAAAATCTTCTGTAACATAAATGCCTTTACAGTCACCTTTGATCAATTTAATGTGTCCTTGCTGAATCAAAATAGTAATTTATTTTTAAAAACTCTTACTGACCCCAAACTTTTGAATGGTAGTGTATTAGTTTAATATTGATTTATTTATTAGATATTATTCTCCAATTAAAAAAAGAATTCATCAAAATATGTTAATGAACTTATTTACAGAAATATTTTTCTAGATGGGGACTAGATGTGAGCAGCCAAATGCAATCTTTTTCTTTAGGTTGCAGTTTTTTCTATACTGTAATTTTAGATTTAAGGGCTAAATTTAATATAAAAAAAATAATATTCCGCACACTATCAGTCCATGCTAATATAGAAATGTATTACAAGAAACAGCGACGTTTCGGTCCACTGACCTTCATCAAGCATATGTATACTACTACATGATTATATTTGAGTCCTTGTTAGTCATGACGTATGAGTTGGTGATTGGTCCACATGTAGTGTCCATTACATTCATTGGTGGTGACTGTTTTTAAATGTCTTGTCTGTAGTAGTATACATATGCTTGATGAAGGTCAGTGGACCGAAACGTCGCTGTTTCTTGTAATACATTTATATATTAGCATGGACTGATAGTGTGCAGGATTTTATTTTTTTTTTTATTGATTGGATTCGACATCGTTGTTGGAGTGTTTTTCCTACGCACCTATCAATTTCTCAGGTGTGCTGAGTTTGTGTTGATTAAGGGCTAAATTTAAAAAATATATATATATTGAAAGTTTTTAACAAGGTATTTGAAACCACCAGTGTACAAAACCAGTGGAAACACCTTTGTGTACTTTGACTCGAACCTTGTATTTGGTGAGACACTTCCCTTGTGACAACTAGCCCCATCTATATACTTCGTGTGTGTGGTCATTTTGTCAAGAAATGAAAGATGTGTTTGACTTGAGACAGGCATCTCGGTGTTTAGAGGATTATAAGCAGGGAAAAGATAAGTTTAAAGCCGAAAAAAAAACTTGTGAAGCGTTTTAAGTGTCCCTTTATCCAGCGCCCTCACCTCTATCCCAGAATTCCCTTTGTCCAAAAGTTTCTGGCAAGAACAAACTTCCCCCCACATCTTCAAAACCTGATCACTTTACTTTATTCTGATCAATGTGCTCCACGTTTCTCCTCTCGGTGTCAGAGTAGTCAGGAGATAAAAAAGCAGGAGGGAAGGAGGGGTGTGAGGGTAGACGGCTTACTTTTTTAGATGCCAATTGTATGTGTCTCTGTGGCTGCCTTACCTGTGTTCCTTTGATCATAGCTGAGCATGGAGTGGCGTTTGATTCCAGGGCTACTTTGACAGCTCGCAGGCTGGCAGAAGCCTCTCGGATGACTGGAGATCAGAGAAGACAGGCTGGAAAGCAGAAGTCCAGCTGAGAGAAGATCAGAAGAGGCACAACTTCAACCAGAGCTATTGTGAAGGAACGTAATGGCTTAGATAACTTTTTTCCCTCCATCTTTTTTTTTTCTTGTGAAAACTTACCCTTCAGAATTTTGAATTGCCCACTTTAAGGTCTGTGGGGCTTTGTCTGGCTTTGACAAAAGAGGCATGTTTTTCTTTCCGCCTTGTCCTGGAGAGCCCGATCTATTTAAACAGTGTCACTTCTGCTTGACGTTCTCTTGTTTTAAGCACCGCTGGTTCAGCCCGGTTCACTTGCTGTAGATGCACACACTATGAAAAGAAAAATATAATTAAATGTACAAACATTCATTGTTCATGTCTATAAATGTGTAAAACAGCTACATTACACTCAAATGCTTATGTAGAATTTATTAAATCTGCATATGCGTCTTTGTTTTGGTTTATGCTGTTTTGTGTGTGTTTGTGTATGTGTGTGTGTGTTAGGAACTTTAAAATTTTGAAGTTGAATTAGTGTTTTCTTAAATGTGTTAATTTAACTCAATTGACCCCGCAAAACATACACAGGGCTCCTGTGGTGTAATGTCTCCCTCTGGTGGATGAACATCTTGCACTACACTTTATACATTTGAAGTATATTAAAACAACTTAATTAACCTGAAATGTTAATTCTGTTATCGTTTACTCAAGTTGTTCCAAACCTGTCTGAGTTTCTTTCTTCTTCTGAACACAAAAGAAGATATTTCGAAGAATGGTGGAAACCAAACAGTTACTGGTAGCCATCGATTTGTACAGTATTTTTATTCCATACTATGGAAGTCAAAGACTACAAGAAACTGTCTGGTTCCCAACATTCTTCTAAACATCTTTTTGTGTGTGTGTGTTCAACAGAAGAAAGGAAACTCATAAGTTTGGAACAACTTGAGGGTGAGTAAATGATGACAGAATTCTCATTTTTGGGTGAATGTTCCCTTTAAGTGGAAAGCAACAAATTGAATGTTTCTTAACATTAAATAAACTGTAAAATTAAAAAAAAGATTAAGCTCTTGCAAAAAATGTTACTGCTGTAAAACTGCCATAAACAAAAATAAGTTTAAATTTTGATCCCCTGATTTTTTATTTTTTGGAACCCATATTTGTTTCATATTAATAACAATAATTGTAGTATGTTTATAGAATTCTAGTGAGGTTTTGTTTGTTTGGTGTTTTATTATTATTATTATTATTGGACAGGTGACCTTCATTAGGCTAATCAATTCAGTGCACTTTAAGCATGTTATAATTTGTATTCTCAGTGGTTTTATGATAATTAGACATTTTTATAATCTTCAAGCAGAAGAAACACAACAGATCCACATCATGACTGAGCGATCCGCCCTCACCGTCATTCTGAGAGCGACGTTTCCAGCGTGGAAACAACTACATCAACACAAACTTATATAAGTACTTCAATACAGAAATATGGACTGAGGACTTCATCCGCGGAAAGTTACTTACAGGTGAGTCGCGTTACTCTCGATTCCTGCACTTTACCGCAGTTTGTGTCGGTTTTGTTTGCTGACGGGCTGTAATTGAGAGACATTAAGAGTCTGTCACTGAACTGTCATCTGCAGAATCTGTACTTTCATAGCATTAAACGACTTCAATGTGATCACTGATCAAGCGTTGTCACCGATCTAATGGTGTGAGGCTAAAAGTGACGCTCGCTGACGCCGCCTAGTGGAGCGGATGGAGAACTGCGCTTTTTTACCATCCATATAAGTCATTCATATCTACAGTGTTGGGAAGGTTACTTTGGAAATGTAATAGGTTACAAGTTCTACAAACTCAGGATCAAAGCCTGACTTGACAAAGAAAGTTGATGATCAGCATCATGGTATCAACAAAGCCGCACTCAAAACGAATCCTGTAACTCTTCATCTAGCATCATGGTACAGGCCCCTGTACTAATAACATTCAACATGAAAAACATACAATATGTAAAGCCCAACACTTTTACTGTGCCATCGTGGTAAAGGTGACATGCCTTTATGATTTTTGCACAGGTGCTATAGTTTTTTCTCTTTTTTTTGTATCACTGAAAACAAACCATACATAGCAGACATCTATTATATAATGGTGCTACACAGTGTGTAATTTGTAGGCATATCTAAATATAGTTGTAAATTAAGGTAGTAAGTAAGGTAAAAGCACACAAAGAAGTTATCATTAAACACTTTGACTCAGAAAATCGATCAACGATTAGAGGGATTCCTCATTGAAACACAAGGTGGGCTTAAATGGTTCCACAGTGAGTAATAGTGAAAAAAGACAATCTTTTCCTTTAAAAATTTAAGATATGTGTACAAAGATATGCATAGAGCTTAAACATACTGTGGACTACGCATCATAGTAATGTTCGTTGTGCCCACATTAAGAAATGATATTTTTAATTGAAGGTTAGCTTGTGTTGGCTGCAGTTTGCATACGTTTTGTGGCACTGTGCCATTTAAGCATATCTTTAAAAAAAGTGAATTTATGAAAATAATCTGCTCTACAAAACAATTTATGATGCATTTATTTGTAAATGAATGTAAAATGAATCACAAAGTCTTTGTGTGAGGTCCCATGAGACAATGCACATGACCAACTCAACACTGGCAAATGCAATTAAAAAAAAAATGTCAGAGAAGTAACAAATCACTGGATTAATTAAAATAATGACCAGCATAAAATATGATTTTTTCTTTTTTCAGTGGTGGTCAGTAACGAAGTATAACTTCTTCGTTACTGTACTTAAGTACATTTTTCAAGTATCTGTACTTTACTGGAGTAGTTTTATTTTGAGTAACTTTTACTTTTACTTCACTACATTCCAAAGCATAAGATCGTACTTTTTACTTCACTACATTTCATAAAACATATCGTTACTCCTTATAATACATCACGTGCTCCGAGACGCAGAAGCGGTGTCTGATTCATGAACAAACTGATTCTTTTCAATGAACCTGTGAAATCGGTTCGCAAAACGCAACAAACGATTCATTCACGAATTGGAATGATCCGATTGCAGCTGTTCTCGAGTCGAAAACTCACTGATTCAAATGAACCGTTTAGAGCGAGTCTCCAGTGAACTGAACTCACAAGTAAAGAACCGGGAGATCTTGTGAGCGCGCGCGTGCGCGACTGATGCTGATAAAAGTAAGTTACTAATGTCGAATTTTAGGATTAATTATTGTAACTGAAAATCATATTTAGGTCATAACTGTCAGTTGTTTGTGAACTAAATCTGCTGTAAAGGGTGATCTATTTAAGCCCACTGAAATGCTTGAATGCAATGTCAGTGTCAATGATCAATGTTTTAGGTCAAAAAACGAAACATTAAAATAACACAGATTAATAAAATAACTCCTGCACGTTTATATTCCCCGCTGCTGTAATGTTAGCAGTTTTATTAAAATGCTACGCATTTAGCCCTATGTGACGTCTGTTTTTATATTGTTTATCAACAGTATAAATTTTAATATAGATCATCTAGCCGAGTAGACAGATATTAATGTTTATTCATAACCATACTAAAAATAAGTAAATATTGTTAGCTGATGCTAACTGTCTAGCTAACAAGCTTGCTGGTGCTAAGTTGAGGACATTTTTAGATATAAAGTCCAAATATTTTTATTCAACCACCTAGATAGATTCCATCTGAGGTAAAAAGAAAGCATGTGATGTTCAGAACATAACTACAGTAATTATCAAAGTGGGAAGTGATGCCCTCTGGGGGCATTTGGACAGGGGTGTTTTACACCACGAGGTTTGAGAAGAAAAAAATCATTATGAAAATATAATAATATTTTCCTTAAAATGTTCTTCCTAACTTCAGGCCTTATTCTCATGTCATAAATAACTGTGATGTTCTGCAAAACAACAAGTTTTAAAACTCTTTTTTCTTACTGGTGAAGATTAGATGGTCAAATCTGTTTTCTCTCAGCTTCACAGTGAACATTACTACATCACTCTCATCAACATAGTCCATATCAACAACAAAATATATATCTTGACTCCATATAGTGGTTATTTTGGGAAAATCATCGGTATTTTGGGCAGTAGGATTATAAAAATGTGCTAATATAAAATTAAATAAAGTAGTCTATATAAAATTGCAAAATAAATCTATCTATCAGTACTTTTTTACTTAAGTACATAAAAAAATCAAGTACTTTTGTACTTTCACTCGAGTAAAATTGAAAAAGCAGTACTTTTATTTTTACTGGAGTAATATTTTATTATACGTATCTGTGCTTTTACTCAAGTACTTGATCTGTGTACTTTGTCCACCACTGTCTTTTTTAATTTGACTTCAGAGTTGAAAATGGTCTTAATGGGTACACTTACCCTAACTTGTAGTTTTGTGCTTCAGCCACAAGAGGGAGGCCACAGTTTACGATTATATATTTTTCATGGGATTTATCTCAAAAGTTATTATATATTTAATAATCATGGGTGTTAAACAAAGCGCCTACTTTTGAAATTATGTCTCCCCTAAAAAAAAATATTTTTTTATTCATCAGTAAAATATTACACATTCTTGTCATTTTTAAGGTGATATTGCTATCACGAGATAGACCAGGTGCTTTTTATTTAATTTATTCTTAAAATTCAGTAAATGACATAAATTTATTTTAATCTGTCCTTGCTGCAACATAATTTGTTCTTTCTTAAGTGTATAAACTTTACAGTGGTCTCAAGTAACTAGATGATCCAATGCAGAAAGATTGAACTGTAGATTTGGACAGTTCAACGTTCCTGTAAATATGACAAAACATCTATTTTGTTTTTTTTCAGTATCCTGCAGTATATTAACCAGAAACTGAAACACAGAGACAGGTAGAAGGCCATAAGCTCGACTTCAACAGCATGTGAGTACAAAGATTCAAATATTATTATTGAGACAGCATTTATATCTTTCTATTAAGATTCTACACAGGCTGTACAGTGTGTTTATACATTATATTTAACATTTATTTCTTCGCAAATCTATATAATGGTTATGAAGAATTACTCTTTTATCTTTGTAGTGCACAACATTTATGAATCATTAGATCCAGTTCATATCACTCTATCAGTGAGTATATGTATCTGCTTACATGTATTAACATTTATATTCACATATATGGAGTAATTATGTATATCTTTATCCTACAGAATAAGGGATGTGTTTGAACACCAGAAGAGCTCTGGGACGAGTGGACAGACATTCGCTGTAATGATGGACATCAGCTCATGGACAGGTAAAGCTTATAATGTGTGTTGTTTACTAGTTAATGTGTAGGTTACCATCATTTTCTCTTTGAGGGGTCACTCCTTTAAAAAGCAAATGATGGTAACCTAAGTAGGTGGGGAAGGGACGGGGAATGAAAAATTTTATACAGCTAATTTTTTTTCAGGCTGAAAAGCATAACCACTGCTGGACATTGCTCTGGGACTCAGGGGGGGACCCGAACCGTCCCCACCCCTTCTTTCACACACCATTCACTCATATCGTGGAGATCTGGCTGGGATCAAACCAGCAACCTCTGAACCATGAGGCAGTGCTCTTACCAGTGAGCCACAGATCTCTTGTTGAGACATGTGAAGGAACTTCTATTTCACTGTTAACCTGTAATTTTACAATAAACAAATTGCAGCTTTCATTTGTGTGATTGTCATATGACATGTTGAGGTGGGACTTGAACCCATGCCTCAGTTGCAGCTTTAAACACAAAGGACGCGTGTTTAGCCACTAGCTCCACTGCAGCTTTTGGTGCAACTGAGTGTTGGTGTTGGGGGCACTGAGTGTTGGTGTTTGGGGCACTTTGTTGGATATAATGGCAACAATTTAACATAAGCAATAATAGGATTTGAATTCAGGTCTTCATGACTGAAAGACCATGAAGACATAGTTTTATCCTCTGAGCCACTGAGTCTGGGGTTTTGAGCTTAGTTTAGATGAGGTTTGAAAAGGTGATGAAAAGCTGCACTACTAGTGGGATTTCAAGACAGATTTTCAAGTACAATTAGCAGCTGATCATCCTCCACACCACTGAGTTTGTTCTAATACTACAAAAGAAAAAAGAAACAAAAAACACCATTATACCTTCATATGTCTTAAGGCTTGCCTCAGGTTCCTCATTAACAACAAAGACATCAATAATATAAAAAACATTTAAATCCCAAAAAAAGAAGAAAAAAACACAACTCAAATCACAAGTAGTTCAAAAGAACACTGTTCTCTTCAAGGGTAACACTAATTCAGACGTGTTTATTATAGAGCCACATAATTACCATTAAACACAACATAGAACAACAAACAGAACCATAACCCATATTATCTACAAATAACTATATTTAACATCAATAATAAGCACAGACAGCTTGAAGAGACACAGCTAATTAAATATTCATCTCCCACAGCCAATCAATTACTACCACATAAAACAGACTGATTTGTTTGAATTTGCATAGACTATAGCATAGAATATATTTCCTTTGAGTTTGAACCTAAGTAAGGTGGTCCTCCAGGAGCAGGATTGGATACACCTGCTGTAAGCAGATCATCCCTCTGAAGCCACAAATGTTCAATGATATGAAAGGTCTTCCTGCTCCCGGAGAGCCACTTTCCTGAGTTTAGCTACAATCTTTGCAGAAAACACATCAGATGTCAGTTGCTGTGTCTCATATGGAAGGCTGCGCCCTCTGGTGGTCACATTTGATGGCTGCATATGTCATCGAGGATGTTGCATTTCAGGCTTTTCTGAAATGAGGTAGTGTCAATGGTGTAAGCGACCACCAGAGGGCGCAGCTTCTCATGTAAAACCCTCAAGACAAGAGATCACTGGGCAGCTTTCTCGAGTCTTTAGCTCTGAATGAGTTGATTAGATCCTCCAGGTGTAGCTAATTACTGACATGCTCATTTAGAACTAATCGGGTCGGTCTGTGAATCCATGTGGGATGTCAAGCACGACTTGTGTAAGGTGTGATGATTGGTGACTGGCTGTGGCAGATGAATATTTAATTAGTTATGTCTTTGCTTATAAAAGACGGTAAATATAGTTATTTGTAGTAAAAAAATAAATACACATCCAAAACACTCTACACCTCCACAGACTCAGTGGTGCAAGACATAAAGTATTGCATTTTAAACATGAATTCCTAAGTTTGAATCCTTTTATTCATTATTTGAAATTGTTGCTTTAAATAATGCCATATACCAAAATCCAAAACTTTCACACATCTTATCCTCCATGGCGCAATGGATAAACACTTCAATAATGGTACATTAAAGTCTTGGTTCAAGTCCCACAATTGCTAAGGTACTTTTCACCATTTATTAAGCAATTCATGTTCTTTGACCTATACTTTAAGATAATACCAAGAAATTACAATACTACTACCATTTTTAAAACTACTCTATTATGTCAAATTCTGTGGCTCAGTGGATAATTATTTGCTTTTTGTTACAGGAAAGGGTGGGTTCAAATCCCACATTTGCTTAAGAACTTATCGTTTAAAACAAAACTGTCAATAAAAACACATCCAAAACACTCCAAAAATCTACAGGCTCAGTAGCTCAAGCAGTAAAGTCTTGCATTTTAAACATGAAGACCAGGGTTCAAATCGCCCCATTGCTTGTCACTTTCTTGTTATAATTGATGCTGAAGCTTAAAACAAAACAATAGCATGTCCAAAACACACTGCATCTTCACAGACTCAGTGGTGCAGGAGATTGCGTTGAGATTGGTGCAAACTGTTGCGTTGTCAACTTTGAGTACTGAGTTCAAATCCCACTATTACTTATCTTAAATTGTTGCACAGATAGTGACATAGACCAAAAACCAACACAGCCCTTCACATCACAACCTCTGTGGTGCAGTGGAGAGTCGCTTGACTTTCATGCGTGACAGTCAAGATTCAAACCCAGCACCTACAAATATTTTCTTTATATACAACACAAATCTCAACAAAACCCCATCAAAATCCAGTTTAACTCCCCAGGCTCAGTAGCTCAGGTTGTAGAGTATTGTGTGTTAATCATGGAGACCTGGATTCAAGCCCCACTATTGCTTATGGTAAATTTTTGATGTTATATCCAACAAAGAGGCTCAAATGTCAGTAGTTGGGGTGAAAGCCACGATGGCACTAGTGGCTAAACACATGTTGGTTGCAGACAAGGTTACGGTAGAGTTGTGGGTTCAAATCCCACATCAAAGAAAGATACTGAACAACTAAGCAAAGTGGCAAAGGTGGTGAAACAGAAAGCCAGAGGCAGACTGGCAAAGACACCTAGAGTGGTAAAACAGACTGGCTAAGCAGTCATGAGAAACACGGACACATACCTGGGGCGGTAAGATGACCGCGAGATGAAGGCTGGTCTGGAGATGAGAGAGGTGGGCCTGAGAAAGGAGGAGGAGCCAAAGAAGAAAAACTTTATTTTTTGTTGCCAAATGGGGAAAAACAGGCTTCTTCATTCACATTTGCAGCAGAGTGGGGATTTGAACCCACATCTCCTGCATTGAGTTGAGGTCTTACACCATGAGCTCCAACCACTCAGCCACACCAGCTCACACAAAGAGCTGTATTTATTTACTATAAGAAATAAGCACATTTCTATACATTTAAAAAAAAAAAAAACATTATAAAATATTAATTTAAAACAATTCTAAATCAGAAAATTAAAATGAGGGTTTCTGCAAATATTAAGAAATAAATACAAATATTAAGAAATTAAAATCTTTTGGTGTATAGGTAGAATTAAAGTTAAAAAATCATATTTCCATTATAATTAGTATGCAAATATTAAAAAAATAATACGTAAAAATTTAGAAACAGATTATTAAAATAAGGTTTTTGCATGAACTATATATATATATATATATATATATATTTCCTTGTTAAAAATATAAATATTTACACATTTTAAAAGGTTTGTGTCTAGGTACAATTAAAGAAATTTTAACAATAATAAAGCTAATAAAAATGTAATACTCCTTTGTATCTAAAATATTAAAAATATGCAAATATATATAGAATATGTTATATTATACTTACAAAGTAAGTAAATATTTATAAAAAATAATATTAAAATCAGGTTTAAAAAATATAAATATTTACATAACACATGTACACAATTAAATCTTAACAATAATAAAACAACTAAACTACTGGCCTAAACATTTAGAACACGTTAAAATGTTGCAAATGTTCAGAATAAATATATTTACCAACATATTAATTAAATTTTGTATAATTAAATACTAATAATACTAAACATATGCCATATGTAATACTTACTGATAAACATGTAAATATTATAGAAAATGATATATAAGTAACTTTTAAACAATAAAAAAATACAAGCATTACCTGTCCATGACCAGATTTCTGTTATTAAAGCAAATGTCTGTCCACAGGTGCCAGAACTCTGCTTTCGACATCCCTTATTCTGTAGTTTAAAGAGATTAATAAATGTCCATTACAGTAACACTACAATGATATGATAATACACTTGATAATATGAAAATAAGTGGTGAAGATTTTATGACTCCATGAAATCTCAAGTGTTGTGGCTTTCAGCTCATGTCTACTAGCTTTAAAGCCATTTATATACTTGTGAAATTATGCTTTTAACAAATGCATGTAAAATGTACACATTCACAGATCATAATTTTTATGACTCATAATGCACTACACAAATTTGTTGTCCAATCAAATGCTTTCTAGAGCAAGTCCCTCCTCCAAACACCATCTGCAAACGACTAGCAGCACAAGCACTGTGTAGATTGTAAATTAGAAATGTCAGAACAGATTTACCTTCCTAGCAGATCTGAATGGCTGTGAATGTGAAGAAGTGTCTGGAGGAGCAGCAGGAGAGAGATGCGCAGATACACCGCGAGCAAAACAAACACAACAGAGAGGAGAGCGAGTGAACACTACTACATCAATACACACGAACAGAATTACTTTAATACAAAACATAAGGACTGAGGACTTCATCCGCGGAAAGTTACTTACAGGTGAGTCGCGTTACTCTCGATTCCTGCACTTTACCGCAGTTTGTGTCGGTTTTGTTTGCTGACGGGCTGTAATTGAGAGACATTAAGAGTCTGTCACTAAACTGTCATCTGCAGAATCTGTACTTTCATAGCATTAAACGACATGAATGTGATCAAGCGTCATTGTTGTCAAACATCTAGTGGTGTGAGGCTAAAGTGACGCTCGCTGTATGCCTCCTAGTGGAGCGGATGGAGAACTGAAAACTGATGAAGTGGATGGTTGGCCAAAAACTCATCACCAAACACCAATGACTTGTACATACACTATATAGACAAAAGTATTGGGACACCCCCTTCTTTAGAACAGAAAAATGCACTTCCAAATCTGTGGCTACAACGATGGGAACATAATTCATGTATTTAAAAATTGTATTTCCATCTCTGTTGCAACAGTTTTAGAAGTGTCTAAAATGACTGTACCCATATGAACAAGTCATTGGAGTTTTTGGCTCAAGGTCTGCATTTACAGTCACACCAGAGGTGTTAAACTTGGTTTTATGCAACCCAGTCAAGTTCTTCCACACTGACTGAATCAATCATTTTCTTTTTGAACCTTGCCTTATACACAGAGACATTGTCATGTTAGAATAGAAAAGGGTCCTGTCCAAACTGTTACTATAATATTAGAAGCACACAATTTCCTAGAATATCATTATATGCTTTAACATTAAGATTTGTACTCATAGAAATGACTAAAGTAGTCAAACCTGTTCATTAGAAGGGGGCGACCCAATACTTTTGGCAATATAGTGTATGTTTCAGACTTTTTCATTAAGTTACAAATACGTTTTATTCAAATTTTATAGGCTGTGATATGAATTGTGTTTGTATTTGGTGTGCTGCCAGTGGCGTAGCAAGTCAGCCCCGGGCCCACGTTATGGGCTCCAACTCTGTTAACTTAACTTGAGCCCTTTTGTTGATTTTTCTTAAGTAAATAACTTTACATGAATCGTGACTATTCATAAGCTATTTCACGGTAGGATATTGGCTAAATGCTTGGAAATTATATTTAACGTTTTCAAGTCCATTCATTATTTGTAGCACGCAAGCCACCCAATAATCGCAGCTTTATGCTTTGTTACTACAAAGTCTCAGCCTTCTGTCAATTTTATGATAAAATACAAACAATAAATGTTTTTTTTACGTTCTTTAATTTGTAGTGAGATAATTCGCCTCAGTTCAAGCTCAGAATCAGAATCAGAATCAGCTTTATTCGCCAAGTGTGCGCAAACACACGAGGAATTTGTTGTGGTTTTAAGAAGCTCTTGGTACATACATGCATACATACATACATACATATATACATACATATCTGACATGAGAACAGAACATTTAAATAGGTCTTAACAATAATAATAATACTAATAATGTGTATGAATATGGAACAGAAGATTTATGTACAGATTTGTGCCTTATTTACTCTATATGTACAGCTGTATAGAAAATTATGCATACATATTTACATAGTACTAGAGAGAGTAAATAATTAGAGATGGGGGATGAATTACAGGCATAAATTACAGAACACAGGTAATAATTCCTGTGTTAGTTGTTTAGGCTGGAGATGGCATGGGGGAAAAACTGTTTTTATGCCTAGATGTTCTAGTGCACAGAGATCTGTAGCGTCTGCCTGAAGGGAGAAGCGCAAACAGGGTGTCCAGGGTGAGAGGGGTCTGTGATGATGTTACCTGCCCGTTTCTTCACTCTGGAGCGCAAGGTCTCTAACATCCACCAGCTCCGTGATGTCGTCATGGAGGAGTGGAAGAGGACTCCAGTGGCAACCTGTGAAGCTCTGGTGAACTCCATGCCCAAGAGGGTTAAGGCAGTGCTGGAAAATAATGGTGGCCACACAAAATATTGCCACTTTGGGCCCAATTTGGACATTTTCACTTAGGGGTGTACTCACTTTTGTGGCCAGCGGTTTAGACATTAATGGCTGTGTGTTGAGTTATTTTGAGGGGCCAGCAAATTTACACTGTTATACAAGCTGTGCACTCACTACTTTACATTGTAGCAAAGTGTAATTTCTTCAGTGTTGTCACATGAAAAGATATAATAAAATATTTACTAAAATGTGAGGGGTGTACTCACTTCTGTGAGATACTGTATGTTTACACATACGAGGAATTTGTTTTTGTGACAGAAACTTCCGCAGTGCAACAGAATGACAGTGACAGAACAAAAAACACAGATAATAAAAGAATAAAAAATAGTAAATAGGTAAATAGGGAATAACAATATACAAATTGACAGTTGTATGTACAGGTGTATTACAATAGACAGATTTGTATGTACAGGTATATTATGTGCAAATTCGAAATGTAAACTAAGTATGTGCGTTAGATAAATAAGTGTATAATAGTGTTGCGTGTTCCACAATTATTGTCAGGTGTTCATAAGATGGATTGCCTGAGGGAAGTAACTGTTCCTGTGCCTGGTCGTTCTGGTGCTTAGAGCTCTGTAGCGTCGACCAGACGGCAACAGTTCAAAGAGGGAGTGTGCTGGATGTGAGGGGTCCAGAGTGATTTTGCCAGCCCTTTTGCTCACTCTGGATAAGTACAGTTCTTGGAGAGTAGGGAGGGTTGTACCAATGATTCGCTCAGCAGTCCGGACTACCCTCTGTAGTCTTCTGAGGTCAGATTTGGTAGCTGAGCTGAACCAGACAGTTATTGACATGCAGAGGACGGATTCAATGATGGAGGAGTAGAACTGTTTCAGCAGCTCCTGTGGCAGGTTGAACTTCCTCAACTGGCGAAGGAAATACAACCTCTGCTGGACCTTTTTCACAATAGAGTCTATGTGAATGTCCCACTTCAGGTCCTGGGAGATGGTGGTGGCCAGGAATCTGAATGACTCCACTGTCGTTACAGTGCTGTTCATGATTGTGAGTGGGGGGAGAGCAGGGGGGTTTCTCCTGAAGTCCATGATCATCTCCACTGTTGAGCGTGTTGAGCTCCAGGTTGTTAAGACTGCACCAGACAGACAGCTCCTTAACCTCCTGTCTGTAAGCAGACTCGTCACCGTCCTGAATGAGGCCGATCAGTGTGGTGTCGTCTGCAAACTTCAGGAGCTTGACAGGGAGGTCTTTAGATGCGCAGTCATTGGTGTAGAGGGATAAGAGCAGTGGGGAGAGAACACAGCCCTGAGGAGCTCCAGTGCTGATCGTACGGGTGTTGGATGAGAATTTTCCCAGCCTCACTAGCTGCTGCCGGTCTGTCAGGAAGCTGGTGATCCACTGACAGAAGGAGGTGGGCACGGAGAGCTGAGTTAGTTTGGGCAGGAGGAGGTTTGGAATGATAGTGTTAAAGGCCGAGCTGAAGTCCACAAACAGGATCCTCACATAAGTTCCTGGTCTGTCTAGATGTTGCAGAACATAATGCAGTCCCATGTTGACTGCATCGTCCACAGACCTGTCTGCTCTGTAGGCAAACTGAAGAGGATCCAGCAGGGGTCCAGTGATGTCCTTCATGACCACAGACGTTAGAGCCACAGGCCTGTAGTCATTTAGTCCTGTAATTGTGGGTTTCTTTGGGACGGGATGATGGTGAAGTGTTTGAAGCATGAGGGGACTTCTCACAGCTCCAGTGATCTGTTGAAGATCTGTGTGAAGATGGGGGCCAGCTGGTCAGCACAGGATTTCAGACAGGCTGGTGTGACACCGTCTTGGCCTGGTACTTTCTTCCTCTTCTGCTTCCAGAAGACCTGGCGCACATCGACTTTGCTGATCTGAATTACAGATCCCCCTTCCTGTAAGCATCTTCTTTGGCCTGACGGACCTGTCTGAGTTTTGCAGTGAACCACGGTTTGTCGTTGTTGTAGGTTAAATGAGTCCTAATAGGAATGCACACATCTTCACAGAAACTGATATATGAAGTTACAGTCTCTGTGAGCTCGTCCAGATCGTTTGCAGCAGCTTCAAAAACACTCCAATCAGTGAGGTGGAAACAGGCTTGTAAAACCCACTCTGTTTCATTAGTCCATCTCTTTACAGTCCTTAATACAGGTTTAGCTGATTTCAGTTTCTGCCTGTAGGTCGGTATAAGATGAACCAAACAGTGATCAGAGAGTCCTAAAGCTGCCCGTGGGACAGAGTGATATGCATCTTTTATTGCTGTGTAACAGTGATCCAATATATTACTGTCTCTGGTGGGACATGTGACATGCTGTCTGTATTTTGGCAGTTCACGGGAGAGATTTGCTTTATTAAAGTCCCTGAGAATGATTAAAACAGAGTCTGGGTGTTGTTGTTCTTTGTCTGTGATCTGATCAGCGAGTTTCTGTAAAGCTGAGCTCACGTGCGCTTGCGGTGGAATGTAAACACTCACGAGAATGAACGAGCAAAACTCCCGCGGCGAGTAGAAAGGCTTACAGTTGATGAACAGCGTTTCTAGATCTGAACAGCGCATCTTCTTTAACACTGTTACATCTGTACACCACCTCTCATTGATGTAAAATCATGTCCCTCCTCTGCGCGATTTCCCCATTGATTCTGCGTCGCGGTCCGCTCTAAACAGCTGAAAGCTCGGCAGTTGAAGCGCGCTGTCGGGAATGGCATCATTCAGCCAGGTTTCCATGAAACACAGAGCAGCAGAGTTTGAAAAACCCTTATTTGTCCGGGAGAGCAGAAGGAGTTTGTCCGTTTTGTTGGGTAGAGAGCGGAGATTCACCAGATGGATGCTAGGCAACGGCATTCGAAATCCGCGCTGTCTGAGCTTCACGAGCGCGCCGGATCGCTTCCCCCCGTCTGCACGTCCTGCGTTTGATCAGCGCCGCCGCTCCACCAACTACAATGTCCAGCAAAACATCAGAATAATCGAAAACCAGTGAAATATCGGGTGGTGTGTACTGCCAAATGTCCAGCAATTAGTCTGTGGTGAAACTGATAGCAGGGATATAACTAAAGACAGGACAAACTAACAAAAACATAAAAACAACAAATTAAACCCTGCGGCTCGTTGAGGTCTAAAGACACGAAACGATCGGTCTGTGCAAGAAACTGAACAGTATTTATATAATTTTTTACCTCTGATCCGACGCACGGTCCAACGGCAGGTGACGCGTCTTCTTCTTCTTGCTTTACGGCGGATCGCAGACTTATAAGTGCATTACTGCCACCTATCTCTCAAATGGACCATTGACACTCTATCTACAATCTCAATTAGGAGTGTCAATGGTCCATTTGAGAGACATCAAATTTTCATTTTCGGATGGACTATCCCTTTAAAAATGTAAACATGTTGTGCCCTCCTGTGGAGATTCAAGTGAATTACACAGCTGCAAATCGAATCTAATGAACTTAAACGGGTTGCACCCTCCTGTGATGATTTTTCTGAATTGCACCACTACAATACATTAACTTAAACAGGTTATGCCCTTTGTGGTAATTTTGGTGAATTACACCACTCCATATCTAACCATTACTAACCTTTGTCACTTACCAAATTAAATATAATATTTCAAATGCATTTTTGATTATTGTAATTATCATTACTGACAGAAGTCATGCTACAGTGCACATTTTCAGCTAATCAACAATGAAATGATCACCTGACAGAGTGGCATGTGACACTGCAAAATTTAGTAGACAAACAGAACATTTACTCACATTTGCTGCTTGACAGTTGTTCCTTTTCATCCCCCTTTTCAATTAAGGACACAAAACGCCAACAACTGACATTTCTTCATCTTTTTCATCTGGACGCTACATCTGTGATAATAAATCTGATTGGTGCAGAGTCTTGCAAGAATGTCTGTTTCAGACCAATCAAGCCCAGTGATGGTGGCAAAATCTTACACTCAGATTTATTGATTTAGTTTTATGATTTAGTTTTATTTTCATGTTATTTGGCGTAAGATTTAGTTTACAGACAGGTAGAAGGCAATAACAGCATATGAGCACAAAGATTCAGATTATTATTTATACAACATTACTGAACAATAACATATTCAAATCGTATTTTTTTCTGTAAACATTCTTGAGGACATGTATAACTATTATTTATACTAATATGTTTGGTTCTGCAGTATGGAGTAATTATGTATGTCTTTATCCTACAGAATAAGGGATGTGTTTGAACACCAGAAGAGCTCTGGGACGAGTGGACAGACATTCGCTGTAATGATGGACATCAGCTCATGGACAGGTAAAGCTTATAATGTGTGTTGTTTACTAGTTAATGTGTAGGTTACCATTATTTTCTCTTTGAGGGGTCACTCCTTTAAAAAGCAAATGATGGTAACCTAAGTAGGTGGGGAAGGGACGGGGAATGAAAAATTTTATACAGCTAATTTTTTTTAGGCTGAAAAGCATAACCGCTGCTGGACATTGCTCTGGGACTCAGGGGGGGACCCGAACCGTCCCCACCCCTTCTTTCACACACCATTCACTCATATCGTGGAGATCTGGCTGGGATCGAACCAGCAACCTCTGAACCATGAGGCAGTGCTCTTACCAGTGAGCCACAGATCTCTTGTTGAGACATGTGAAGGAACTTCTATTTCACTGTTAACCTGTAATTTTACAATAAACTAGTTAAAGATTTCAATGGTGTCAGTGTCTTTTGATATGCAAAGGTGGGACTTGAACCCATGCTTTAATCGCAACACCCATTGTTTAGACACTAGTGCCACTGTGGCTTTGACGCAGAGTGCTGGCATTTGGGGCACTTTGTTGGATATAATGCCAACAATTTAACATAAGCAATAATGGGATTTGAACTCTGATCTCCAGGTTTAAACCACAACGCTTTATCAACTGAGCCACTGAGTCTGATGAGCAAAGCTGTGTTTCAGATGGTGTTTTGTTTAAAGCTTTGTTTTAAATGAAGAGAAATATTTGCAAGTGAGTGATCACAGATTTACACCAGTGAGATCTGGCTGGGATCGAACCAGCAACCTCTGAACCATGAGGCAGTGCTCTTACCAGTGAGCCACAGATCTCTTGTTGAGACAAGTGAAGGAACTTGTATTTCACTGTTAACCTGTAATTTTACAATAAACTAGTTAAAGATTTCAATGGTGTCAGTGTCATTTGATATGCAAAGGTGGGACTTGAACCCATGCTTTAATCGCAACACCCATTGTTTAGCCACTAGTGCCACTGTGGCTTTGATGCAGAGTGCTGGCATTTGGGGCACTTTGTTGGATATAATGCCAACAATTTAACATAAGCAATAATGGAATTTGAACTCTGATCTCCAGGTTTAAACCACAACGCTTTATCAACTGAGCCACTGAGTCAGATGAGCTAAGCTGTGTTTCAGATGAGCTAAGCTGTGTTTCAGATGGTGTTTTGTTTAAAGCTTTGTTTTAAATGAAGAGAAATATTTGCAAGTGAGAGATCACAGATTTACACCAGTGAGATCTGGCTGGGATCGAACCAGCAACCTCTGAACCATGAGGCAGTGCTCTTACCAGTGAGCCACAGATCTCTTGTTGAAACATGTGAAGGAACTTGTATTTCACTGTTAACCTACAGTATGTGACCTGTGATTTTACAATAAACTAGTTAAAACTTTCAGTTGCAATTGTCATTCAACACGCTGAGGTGGGATTTGAACTTGTGTTTAGCCTCTGCTCTCACACTGAGCGTTGACATTTAAGGTACTTAAAGCATTTGAGGATATAATTCCAACAATTTAAAATAAGCAATAATGGGATTCGAACTCAGATCTCCATGATTAAACCACAATGCTTTATCAACTGAGCCACTGAGTCTGGTGAATTCAACTGTGTTTTGAATAGTATGTTGTTGCGATCTTTGTTTTAAATGAAAAGAAAACATCTCAAGTGTAGGACTCATACAACACATTTATATCAGTGAGCTCAGCTCTGATACCAAGACAGCTCTTCTTTCTGTGAGCAACAGATCTCATACCTGGGACTGTGGAGTAGATGAATGTTTTTAATGGGTTTTTATTGAGAACTTGGTAGTAAATGATGAATAATAATTAATAGCTGTGGGATTTGAACCAAGACTTCCAATGAAAAAAATGTAAACCATTATCCACTGAGCCAGTGACAAACTGTTGTTTTATGAATTACCCCACTGCATATCGAGTGTAATGAACTTAAACGGGTTGCGCCCTCCTGTGGTGATTTATGTGAATCACACCAATACAAATAGAGTCTAATTAACTGAAATTGGTTGCACCCTCCTTTGGTGATTATTGTGAATTACACAGCTGTAATTCACAGCTGTAATTAAGAAGTGCATGTGCTCTCTCAGTGTTGTTTCAACACAGTTTACAATTGTGAATTACACAGCTGTAAATCTAGTCTAATAAACTTAAACGGGTTGCGCCCTCCTGTGGTGATTTATGTGAATCACACCAATACAAATAGAGTCTAATTAACTGAAATTGGTTGCGCCCTCCTGTGGTGATTTTTGTGAAGCACACCAATACAAATAGAGTCTAATTAACTGAAATTGATTGCACCCTCCTGTGGTGATTTATGTGAACTACACAGCTGCAAATCGAGTCTAATAAACTTAAACGGATTGCGCCCTCCTGTGGTGATTTATGTGAACTACACAGCTGCAAATCTCAGTCTAATGAACTTAAACGGGTTGCGCCCTCCTGTGGTGATTTATGTGAATTACACAGCTGCAAATCTCAGTCTAATGAATGAACTTAAAGGGTTGCGCCCTCCTGTGGTGATTTATGTGAATTACACAGCTGCAAATCTCAGTCTAATGAACTTAAACGGGTTGCGCCCTCCTGTGGTGATTTATGTGAATTACACAGCTGCAAATCTCAGTCTAATGAACTTAAACGGGTTGCGCCCTCCTGTGGTGATTTATGTGAATTACACAGCTGCAAATCTTGCAGTCTATAAACTTAAACGGGTTGCGCCCTCCTGTGGTGATTTATGTGAATTACACAGCTGCAAATCTCAGTCTAATAAACTTAAAGGGTTGCGCCCTCCTGTGGTGATTTATGTGAATTACACAGCTGCAAATCTCAGTCTAATGAACTTAAAGGGTTGCGCCCTCCTGTGGTGATTTATGTGAACTACACAGCTGTAAATCTAGTCTAATGAATTTAAACAGGTTGCGCCCTCCTGTGATGATTTATGTGAATTACACAGCTGCAAATCTCAGTCTAATAAACAAATGGGATGCGCCCTCCTGTGGTGATTTATGTGAATTACACAGCTGCAAATCGAGTCTAATGAACTTAAATGGGTTGCGCCCTCCTGTGGTGAAATGTTCAATGTCACAGACAGCTTGAGCAGACACAGCTAATTAAATATTCATCTCCCACAGTCAATCAATTACTACCACATAAAACAGACTGTGATTTGTTTGAATTTGCATAGACTATAGCATAGAATATATTTCCTTTGAGTTTGAGCCTAAGTAAGGTGGTCCTCCAGGAGCAGGATTGGATACACCTGCTGTAAGCAGATCATCCCTCTGAAGCCACAAATGTTCAATGATATGAAAGGTCTTCCTGCTCCCGGAGAGCCACTTTCCTGAGTTTAGCTACAATCTTTGCAGAAAACACATCAGATGTCAGTTGCTGTGTCTCATATGGAAGGCTGCGCCCTCTGGTGGTCACATTTGATGGCTGCATATGTCATCGAGGATGTTGCATTTCAGGCTTTTCTGAAATGAGGCAGTGTCAATGGTGTAAGCGACCACCAGAGGGCGCAGCTTCTCATGTAAAACCCTCAAGACAAGAGATCACTGGGCAGCTTTCTCGAGTCTTTAGCTCTGAATGAGTTGATTAGATCCTCCAGGTGCAGCTAATTACTGACATGCTCATTTAGAACTAATCGGGTCGGTCTGTGAATCCATGTGGGATGTCAAGCACGACTTGTGTAATTGGTGACTGGCTGTGGCAGATGAATATTTAATTAGTTATGTCTTTACTTATAAAACACGGTAAATATAGTTATTTGTAGTTAGTGTAGGTTATAGTTCTGTTTTTCATTCTGTTTATTGTTAATTATGAGGTTCTGTATTACATTTTGACAACATTTTTGAGTTAGTGTAGTTCAAGTTACCCTTGTTGGGAATAGTGTTCTTTTGAACTACATGTGACTTAATGTGTTTTTTTGGATAAAGAAGTGCATGTGCTCTCTGAGTGTTGTTTCAAAACTGTTTGTTAAAAGTGGGGTGTTTTTTTTTACCATGCTGAAAGTCAATTTCATAAAATTATATAAAAATTGAGTTAAGCCATGATACAGACCAAAATAAGTATAATTTAATGTACTATGAATATGAAATTATGTAAAATAAATTAAATTTTCTTATATTTTTCGTAGTTTCTACCAAAAACACCACACCCAATAATTTTTAAATTTATAAGTAAAAGTGAAAAAGAAGTAATTATAATATAATATAAAATGTATAATAACTATACACAAATGTACACGTGAAATAATGCAAATTAATTTATTAGTCGAGTGAAATAATGCAAATTAATTTATTAGCCAATTCATGTTCTTTTATCAGTACTTTGTTAAGATGACAATAAGTACAAAAAAAAATAATACAAATTTTCACCTGAAAGTCTAAACGACCCTAAAAACCACATTGTGATAAGACATGATGTCACATTATGATTTCTCTGGTTCAGTGGATAACTGTTTGCTTTTTGGTACATGAAAGTCTTGGATCAAATCCCACAGTTGCTAAAGTACTTTCCATCATTTAAAACAAAGCTTTCCATAGACCTCTTCCACAACACGCTAAAATCTTACAAGCTCAGTAGCTCAGGTGATAAAGCGTTGTGTTTTAATAATGGAGACCCGAGTTCAATCCCTGTTTTTGCATACATCAAATTCATGCTATAATTTATGCTGTAGTTTAAGAAAAAAAATACACATCCAAAACCCTCTACACCTCCACAGACTCAGTGGTGCAAGACATAAAGTATTGCATTTTAAACATGAATTCCTAAGTTTGAATCCTTTTATTCATTATTTGAAATTGTTGCTGTAAATGTCATATACCAAAATCCAAAACTTTCACACATCTTATCCTCCATGGCGCAATGGATAAACACTTCAATAATGGTACATTAAAGTCTTGGTTCAAGTCCCACAATTGCTAAGGTACTTTTCACCATTTATTAAGCAATTCATGTTCTTTGACCTGTACTTTAAAATAATACCAAGAAATTACAATACTACCATTTTTAAAACTACTCTTTCATCTCAAACAGATAGTGACATAGACCAAAAACCAACACAGCTTTTCACATCACAACCTCTGTGGTGCACTGGAGAGTCGCTTGACTTTCATGCGTGACAGTCAAGATTCAAACCCAGCACCTACAAATATTTTCTTTATATACAACACAAATCTCAACAAAACCCCATCAAAATCCAGTTTAACTCCCCAGGCTCAGTAGCTCAGGTTGTAGAGTATTGTGTGTTAATCATGGAGACCTGTGTTCAAGCCCCACTATTGCTTATGGTAAATTTTTGATGTTATATCCAACAAAGAGGCTCAAATGTCAGTAGTTGGGGTGAAAGCCACGATGGCACTAGTGGCTAAACACATGTTGGTTGCGGACAAGGTTATGGTAGAGTTGTGGGTTCAAATCCCACATCAAAGAAAGATACTAAACAAATGGCAAAGGTGGTGAAACAGAAAGCCAGAGGCAGACTGGCAAAGACACCTAGAGTGGTAAAACAGACTGGCTAAGCAGTCATGAGAAACACGGACACATACCTGGGGTGGTAAGATGACCAAGAGATGAAGGCTGGTCTGGAGATGAGAGAGGTGGGCCTGAGAAAGGAGGAGGAGGCAAAGAAGAAAAACTTTATTTTTTGTTGCCAAATGGGGAAAAACAGGCTTCTTCATTCACATTTGCAGCAGAGTGGGGATTTGAACCCACATCTCCTGCATTGGGTTGAGGTCTTACACCATGAGCTCCAACCACTCAGCCACACCAGCTCACACAAAGAGCTGTATTTATTTACTATAAGAAATAAGCACATTTACATACATTTAAAAGAAAAAAAAAAACATTATAAAATATTAATTAAAAAAAATTCTAAATCAGAAAATTAAAATGATGGTTTCTGCAAATATTAAGAAATAAATACAAATATTAAGAAATTAAAATCTTTTGGTGTATAGGTAGAATTAAATTTAAAAAATCATATTTCCATTATAATTAGTATGCAAATATTAAATAAAATAATACGTACAAATTTAGAAACAGATTATTAAAATAAGGTTTTTGCATGAACTATATATATATTTTTTTTCCTTGTTAAAAATATAAATATTTAAACATTTTAAAAGGTTTGTGTCTAGGTACAATTAAAGAAAATTTAATAATAAAGCTAATAAAAATTTAATACTCTTTTGTATCTAAAATATTAAAAAATATGCAAATATATATAGAATATGTTATATTATATTTACAAAGTAAATATTTATAAAAAAATATTAAAATCAGGTTTTTACAAGTAATACATTTTTTCTTGTTAAAAAATATAAATATTTACATAACACGTGCACAATTAAATCTTAACAATAACAAAACAACTAAACTACTGGCCTAAACATTTAGAACACATTAAAATGTTGCAAATGTTCAGAATAAATACATTTATCAACATATGAATTACATTTTGTATAATTAAATACTAATAATACTAAGCATATGCCATATGTAATACTTACTGATAAACATGTAAATATTATATAAATAACATTTAAACAATAAAAAAATACAAGCATTACCTGTCCATGACCAGATTTCTGTTATTAAAGCAAATGTCTGTCCACAGGTGCCAGAACTCTGCTTTCGACATCCCTTATTCTGTAGTTTAAAGAGATTAATAAATGTCCATTACAGTAACACTACAATAATATGATAATACACTTGATAATATGAAAATAAGTGGTGAAGATTTTATGACTCCATGAAATCTCAAGTGTTGTGGCTTTCAGCTCATGTCTACTAGCTTTAAAGCCATTTATATACTTGTGAAATTATGCTTTTAACAAATGCATGTAAAATGTACACATTCATAGATCATAATTGTTATGACTCATAATGCACTACACAAATGTTGTCCAATCAAATGCTTTCTAGAGCAAGTCCCTCCCCCAAACACCATCTGCAAACGACTAGCAACACAAGCACTGTGTAGATTGTAAATTAGAAATGTCAGAACAGATTTACCTTCCTAGCAGATCTGAATGGCTGTGAATGTGAAGAAGTGTCTGGAGGAGCAGCAGGAGAGAGATGCGCAGATACACCGCGAGCAAAACAAACACAACAGAGAGGAGAGCGAGTGAACACTACTACATCAATACACACGAACAGAATTACTTTAATACAAAACATAAGGACTGAGGACTTCATCCGCGGAAAGTTACTTACAGGTGAGTCGCGTTACTCTCGATTCCTGCACTTTACCGCAGTTTGTGTCGGTTTAGTTTGCTGACGGGCTGTAATTGAGAGACATTAAGAGTCTGTCACTGAACTGTCATCTGCAGAATCTGTACTTTCATAGCATTAAACGACATGAATGTGATCAAGCGTCATTGTTGTCAAACATCTAGTGGTGTGAGGCTAAAGTGACGCTCGCTGTATGCCTCCTAGTGGAGCGGATGGAGAACTGAAAACTGATGAAGTGGATGGTTGGCCAAAAACTCATCACCAAACACCAATGACTTGTACATACACTATATAGACAAAAGTATTGGGACACCCCCTTCTTTAGAACAGAAAAATGCACTTCCAAATCTGTGGCTACAACGATGGGAACATAATTCATGTATTTAAAAATTGTATTTCCATCTCTGTTGCAACAGTTTTGGAAGTGTCTAAAATGACTGAACCCATATGAACAAGTCATTGGAGTTTTTGGCTCAAGGTCTGCATTTACAGTCACACCAGAGGTGTTAAACTTGGTTTTATGCAACCCAGTCAAGTTCTTCCACACTGACTGAATCAATCATTTTCTTTTTGAACCTTGCCTTATACACAGAGACATTGTCATGTTAGAATAGAAAAGGGTCCTGTCCAAACTGTTACTATAATATTAGAAGCACACAATTTCCTAGAATATCATTATATGCTTTAACATTAAGATTTGTACTCATAGAAATGACTAAAGTAGTCAAACCTGTTCATTAGAAGGGGGCGACCCAATACTTTTGGCAATATAGTGTATGTTTCAGACTTTTTCATTAAGTTACAAATACGTTTTATTCAAATTTTATAGGCTGTGATATGAATTGTGTTTGTATTTGGTGTGCTGCCAGTGGCGTAGCAAGTCAGCCCCGGGCCCACGTTATGGGCTCCAACTCTGTTAACTTAACTTGAGCCCTTTTGTTGATTTTTCTTAAGTAAATAACTTTACATGAATCGTGACTATTCATAAGCTATTTCACGGTAGGATATTGGCTAAATGCTTGGAAATTATATTTAACGTTTTCAAGTCCATTCATTATTTGTAGCACGCAAGCCACCCAATAATCGCAGCTTTATGCTTTGTTACTACAAAGTCTCAGCCTTCTGTCAATTTTATGATAAAATACAAACAATAAATGTTTTTTTTACGTTCTTTAATTTGTAGTGAGATAATTCGCCTCAGTTCAAGCTCAGAATCAGAATCAGAATCAGCTTTATTCGCCAAGTGTGCGCAAACACACGAGGAATTTGTTGTGGTTTTAAGAAGCTCTTGGTACATACATGCATACATACATACATACATATATACATACATATCTGACATGAGAACAGAACATTTAAATAGGTCTTAACAATAATAATAATACTAATAATGTGTATGAATATGGAACAGAAGATTTATGTACAGATTTGTGCCTTATTTACTCTATATGTACAGCTGTATAGAAAATTATGCATACATATTTACATAGTACTAGAGAGAGTAAATAATTAGAGATGGGGGATGAATTACAGGCATAAATTACAGAACACAGGTAATAATTCCTGTGTTAGTTGTTTAGGCTGGAGATGGCATGGGGGAAAAACTGTTTTTATGCCTAGATGTTCTAGTGCACAGAGATCTGTAGCGTCTGCCTGAAGGGAGAAGCGCAAACAGGGTGTCCAGGGTGAGAGGGGTCTGTGATGATGTTACCTGCCCGTTTCTTCACTCTGGAGCGCAAGGTCTCTAACATCCACCAGCTCCGTGATGTCGTCATGGAGGAGTGGAAGAGGACTCCAGTGGCAACCTGTGAAGCTCTGGTGAACTCCATGCCCAAGAGGGTTAAGGCAGTGCTGGAAAATAATGGTGGCCACACAAAATATTGCCACTTTGGGCCCAATTTGGACATTTTCACTTAGGGGTGTACTCACTTTTGTGGCCAGCGGTTTAGACATTAATGGCTGTGTGTTGAGTTATTTTGAGGGGCCAGCAAATTTACACTGTTATACAAGCTGTGCACTCACTACTTTACATTGTAGCAAAGTGTAATTTCTTCAGTGTTGTCACATGAAAAGATATAATAAAATATTTACTAAAATGTGAGGGGTGTACTCACTTCTGTGAGATACTGTATGTTTACACATACGAGGAATTTGTTTTTGTGACAGAAACTTCCGCAGTGCAACAGAATGACAGTGACAGAACAAAAAACACAGATAATAAAAGAATAAAAAATAGTAAATAGGTAAATAGGGAATAACAATATACAAATTGACAGTTGTATGTACAGGTGTATTACAATAGACAGATTTGTATGTACAGGTATATTATGTGCAAATTCGAAATGTAAACTAAGTATGTGCGTTAGATAAATAAGTGTATAATAGTGTTGCGTGTTCCACAATTATTGTCAGGTGTTCATAAGATGGATTGCCTGAGGGAAGTAACTGTTCCTGTGCCTGGTCGTTCTGGTGCTTAGAGCTCTGTAGCGTCGACCAGACGGCAACAGTTCAAAGAGGGAGTGTGCTGGATGTGAGGGGTCCAGAGTGATTTTGCCAGCCCTTTTGCTCACTCTGGATAAGTACAGTTCTTGGAGAGTAGGGAGGGTTGTACCAATGATTCGCTCAGCAGTCCGGACTACCCTCTGTAGTCTTCTGAGGTCAGATTTGGTAGCTGAGCTGAACCAGACAGTTATTGACATGCAGAGGACGGATTCAATGATGGAGGAGTAGAACTGTTTCAGCAGCTCCTGTGGCAGGTTGAACTTCCTCAACTGGCGAAGGAAATACAACCTCTGCTGGACCTTTTTCACAATAGAGTCTATGTGAATGTCCCACTTCAGGTCCTGGGAGATGGTGGTGGCCAGGAATCTGAATGACTCCACTGTCGTTACAGTGCTGTTCATGATTGTGAGTGGGGGGAGAGCAGGGGGGTTTCTCCTGAAGTCCATGATCATCTCCACTGTTGAGCGTGTTGAGCTCCAGGTTGTTAAGACTGCACCAGACAGACAGCTCCTTAACCTCCTGTCTGTAAGCAGACTCGTCACCGTCCTGAATGAGGCCGATCAGTGTGGTGTCGTCTGCAAACTTCAGGAGCTTGACAGGGGGGTCTTTAGATGCGCAGTCATTGGTGTAGAGGGATAAGAGCAGTGGGGAGAGAACACAGCCCTGAGGAGCTCCAGTGCTGATCGTACGGGTGTTGGATGAGAATTTTCCCAGCCTCACTAGCTGCTGCCGGTCTGTCAGGAAGCTGGTGATCCACTGACAGAAGGAGGTGGGCACGGAGAGCTGAGTTAGTTTGGGCAGGAGGAGGTTTGGAATGATAGTGTTAAAGGCCGAGCTGAAGTCCACAAACAGGATCCTCACATAAGTTCCTGGTCTGTCTAGATGTTGCAGAACATAATGCAGTCCCATGTTGACTGCATCGTCCACAGACCTGTCTGCTCTGTAGGCAAACTGAAGAGGATCCAGCAGGGGTCCAGTGATGTCCTTCATGACCACAGACGTTAGAGCCACAGGCCTGTAGTCATTTAGTCCTGTAATTGTTGGGTTTCTTTGGGACGGGATGATGGTGAAGTGTTTGAAGCATGAGGGGACTTCTCACAGCTCCAGTGATCTGTTGAAGATCTGTGTGAAGATGGGGGCCAGCTGGTCAGCACAGGATTTCAGACAGGCTGGTGTGACACCGTCTTGGCCTGGTACTTTCTTCCTCTTCTGCTTCCAGAAGACCTGGCGCACATCGACTTCGCTGATCTGAATTACAGATCCCCCTTCCTGTAAGCATCTTCTTTGGCCTGACGGACCTGTCTGAGTTTTGCAGTGAACCACGGTTTGTCGTTGTTGTAGGTTAAATGAGTCCTAATAGGAATGCACACATCTTCACAGAAACTGATATATGAAGTTACAGTCTCTGTGAGCTCGTCCAGATCGTTTGCAGCAGCTTCAAAAACACTCCAATCAGTGAGGTGGAAACAGGCTTGTAAAACCCACTCTGTTTCATTAGTCCATCTCTTTACAGTCCTTAATACAGGTTTAGCTGATTTCAGTTTCTGCCTGTAGGTCGGTATAAGATGAACCAAACAGTGATCAGAGAGTCCTAAAGCTGCCCGTGGGACAGAGTGATATGCATCTTTTATTGCTGTGTAACAGTGATCCAATATATTACTGTCTCTGGTGGGACATGTGAACATGCTGTCTGTATTTTGGCAGTTCACGGGAGAGATTTGCTTTATTAAAGTCCCTGAGAATGATTAAAACAGAGTCTGGGTGTTGTTGTTCTTTGTCTGTGATCTGATCAGCGAGTTTCTGTAAAGCTGAGCTCACGTGCGCTTGCGGTGGAATGTAAACACTCACGAGAATGAACGAGCAAAACTCCCGCGGCGAGTAGAAAGGCTTACAGTTGATGAACAGCGTTTCTAGATCTGAACAGCGCATCTTCTTTAACACTGTTACATCTGTACACCACCTCTCATTGATGTAAAATCATGTCCCTCCTCTGCGCGATTTCCCCATTGATTCTGCGTCGCGGTCCGCTCTAAACAGCTGAAAGCTCGGCAGTTGAAGCGCGCTGTCGGGAATCGCATCATTCAGCCAGGTTTCCATGAAACACAGAGCAGCAGAGTTTGAAAAACCCTTATTTGTCCGGGAGAGCAGAAGGAGTTTGTCCGTTTTGTTGGGTAGAGAGCGGAGATTCACCAGATGGATGCTAGGCAACGGCATTCGAAATCCGCGCTGTCTGAGCTTCACGAGCGCGCCGGATCGCTTCCCCCCGTCTGCACGTCCTGCGTTTGATCAGCGCCGCCGCTCCACCAACTACAATGTCCAGCAAAACATCAGAATAATCGAAAACCAGTGAAATATCGGGTGGTGTGTACTGCCAAATGTCCAGCAATTAGTCTGTGGTGAAACTGATAGCAGGGATATAACTAAAGACAGGACAAACTAACAAAAACATAAAAACAACAAATTAAACCCTGCGGCTCGTTGAGGTCTAAAGACACGAAACGATCGGTCTGTGCAAGAAACTGAACAGTATTTATATAATTTTTTACCTCTGATCCGACGCACGGTCCAACGGCAGGTGACGCGTCTTCTTCTTCTTGCTTTACGGCGGATCGCAGACTTATAAGTGCATTACTGCCACCTATCTCTCAAATGGACCATTGACACTCTATCTACAATCTCAATTAGGAGTGTCAATGGTCCATTTGAGAGACATCAAATTTTCATTTTCGGATGGACTATCCCTTTAAAAATGTAAACATGTTGTGCCCTCCTGTGGAGATTCAAGTGAATTACACAGCTGCAAATCGAATCTAATGAACTTAAACGGGTTGCACCCTCCTGTGATGATTTTTCTGAATTGCACCACTACAATACATTAACTTAAACAGGTTATGCCCTTTGTGGTAATTTTGGTGAATTACACCACTCCATATCTAACCATTACTAACCTTTGTCACTTACCAAATTAAATATAATATTTCAAATGCATTTTTGATTATTGTAATTATCATTACTGACAGAAGTCATGCTACAGTGCACATTTTCAGCTAATCAACAATGAAATGATCACCTGACAGAGTGGCATGTGACACTGCAAAATTTAGTAGACAAACAGAACATTTACTCACATTTGCTGCTTGACAGTTGTTCCTTTTCATCCCCCTTTTCAATTAAGGACACAAAACGCCAACAACTGACATTTCTTCATCTTTTTCATCTGGACGCTACATCTGTGATAATAAATCTGATTGGTGCAGAGTCTTGCAAGAATGTCTGTTTCAGACCAATCAAGCCCAGTGATGGTGGCAAAATCTTACACTCAGATTTATTGATTTAGTTTTATGATTTAGTTTTATTTTCATGTTATTTGGCGTAAGATTTAGTTTACAGACAGGTAGAAGGCAATAACAGCATATGAGCACAAAGATTCAGATTATTATTTATACAACATTACTGAACAATAACATATTCAAATCGTATTTTTTTCTGTAAACATTCTTGAGGACATGTATAACTATTATTTATACTAATATGTTTGGTTCTGCAGTATGGAGTAATTATGTATGTCTTTATCCTACAGAATAAGGGATGTGTTTGAACACCAGAAGAGCTCTGGGACGAGTGGACAGACATTCGCTGTAATGATGGACATCAGCTCATGGACAGGTAAAGCTTATAATGTGTGTTGTTTACTAGTTAATGTGTAGGTTACCATTATTTTCTCTTTGAGGGGTCACTCCTTTAAAAAGCAAATGATGGTAACCTAAGTAGGTGGGGAAGGGACGGGGAATGAAAAATTTTATACAGCTAATTTTTTTTAGGCTGAAAAGCATAACCGCTGCTGGACATTGCTCTGGGACTCAGGGGGGGACCCGAACCGTCCCCACCCCTTCTTTCACACACCATTCACTCATATCGTGGAGATCTGGCTGGGATCGAACCAGCAACCTCTGAACCATGAGGCAGTGCTCTTACCAGTGAGCCACAGATCTCTTGTTGAGACATGTGAAGGAACTTCTATTTCACTGTTAACCTGTAATTTTACAATAAACTAGTTAAAGATTTCAATGGTGTCAGTGTCTTTTGATATGCAAAGGTGGGACTTGAACCCATGCTTTAATCGCAACACCCATTGTTTAGACACTAGTGCCACTGTGGCTTTGACGCAGAGTGCTGGCATTTGGGGCACTTTGTTGGATATAATGCCAACAATTTAACATAAGCAATAATGGGATTTGAACTCTGATCTCCAGGTTTAAACCACAACGCTTTATCAACTGAGCCACTGAGTCTGATGAGCAAAGCTGTGTTTCAGATGGTGTTTTGTTTAAAGCTTTGTTTTAAATGAAGAGAAATATTTGCAAGTGAGTGATCACAGATTTACACCAGTGAGATCTGGCTGGGATCGAACCAGCAACCTCTGAACCATGAGGCAGTGCTCTTACCAGTGAGCCACAGATCTCTTGTTGAGACAAGTGAAGGAACTTGTATTTCACTGTTAACCTGTAATTTTACAATAAACTAGTTAAAGATTTCAATGGTGTCAGTGTCATTTGATATGCAAAGGTGGGACTTGAACCCATGCTTTAATCGCAACACCCATTGTTTAGCCACTAGTGCCACTGTGGCTTTGATGCAGAGTGCTGGCATTTGGGGCACTTTGTTGGATATAATGCCAACAATTTAACATAAGCAATAATGGGATTTGAACTCTGATCTCCAGGTTTAAACCACAACGCTTTATCAACTGAGCCACTGAGTCTGATGAGCTAAGCTGTGTTTCAGATGGTGTTTTGTTTAAAGCTTTGTTTTAAATGAAGAGAAATATTTGCAAGTGAGAGATCACAGATTTACACCAGTGAGATCTGGCTGGGATCGAACCAGCAACCTCTGAACCATGAGGCAGTGCTCTTACCAGTGAGCCACAGATCTCTTGTTGAAACATGTGAAGGAACTTGTATTTCACTGTTAACCTACAGTATGTGACCTGTGATTTTACAATAAACTAGTTAAAACTTTCAGTTGCAATTGTCATTCAACACACTGAGGTGGGATTTGAACTTGTGTTTAGCCTCTGCTCTCACACTGAGCGTTGACATTTAAGGTACTTAAAGCATTTGAGGATATAATTCCAACAATTTAACATAAGCAATAATGGGATTCGAACTCAGATCTCCATGATTAAACCACAATGCTTTATCAACTGAGCCACTGAGTCTGGTGAATTCAACTGTGTTTTGAATAGTATGTTGTTGCGATCTTTGTTTTAAATGAAAAGAAAACATCTCAAGTGTAGGACTCATACAACACATTTATATCAGTGAGCTCAGCTCTGATACCAAGACAGCTCTTCTTTCTGTGAGCAACAGATCTCATACCTGGGACTGTGGAATAGATGAATGTTTTTAATGGGTTTTTATTGAGAACTTGGTAGTAAATGATGAATAATAATTAATAGCTGTGGGATTTGAACCAAGACTTCCAATGAAAAAAATGTAAACCATTATCCACTAAGCCAGTGACAAACTGTTGTTTTATGAATTACCCCACTGCATATCGAGTCTAATAAACTTAAACGGGTTGCGCCCTCCTGTGGTGATTTATGTGAATCACACCAATACAAATAGAGTCTAATTAACTGAAATTGGTTGCACCCTCCTTTGGTGATTATTGTGAATTACACAGCTGTAATTCACAGCTGTAATTAAGAAGTGCATGTGCTCTCTCAGTGTTGTTTCAACACAGTTTACAATTGTGAATTACACAGCTGTAAATCTAGTCTAATAAACTTAAACGGGTTGCGCCCTCCTGTGGTGATTTATGTGAATCACACCAATACAAATAGAGTCTAATTAACTGAAATTGGTTGCGCCCTCCTGTGGTGATTTTTGTGAATCACACCAATACAAATAGAGTCTAATTAACTGAAATTGGTTGCGCCTCCTGTGGTGATTGCACCCTCCTGTGGTGATTTATGTGAACTACACAGCTGCAAATCGAGTCTAATAAACTTAAACGGATTGCACCCTCCTGTGGTGATTTATGTGAACTACACAGCTGCAAATCAAGTCTAATGAACTTAAACGGGTTGCGCCCTCCTGTGGTGATTTATGTGAACTACACAGCTGCAAATCGAGTCTAATAAACTTAAACGGGTTGCGCCCTCCTGTGGTGATTTATGTGAACTACACAGCTGCAAATCAAGTCTAATGAACTTAAACAGGTTGCGCCCTCCTGTGGTGATTTATGTGAATTACACAGCTGTAAATCTCAGTCTAATAAACTTAAACGGGTTGCGCCCTCCTGTGGTGATTTATGTGAATTACACAGCTGCAAATCTCAGTCTAATAAACTTAAACGGGTTGCGCCCTCCTGTGGTGATTTATGTGAATTACACAGCTGCAAATCTCAGTCTAATGAACTTAAAGGGTTGCGCCCTCCTGTGGTGATTTATGTGAACTACACAGCTGTAAATCTAGTCTAATGAATTTAAACAGGTTGCGCCCTCCTGTGATGATTTATGTGAATTACACAGCTGCAAATCTCAGTCTAATAAACAAATGGGATGCGCCCTCCTGTGGTGATTTATGTGAATTACACAGCTGCAAATCTCAGTCTAATGAACTTAAACAGGTTGCGCCCTCCTGTGGTGATTTATGTGAACTACACAGCTGTAAATCTAGTCTAATGAATTTAAACAGGTTGCGCCCTCCTGTGATGATTTATGTGAATTACACAGCTGCAAATCGAGTCTAATGAACTTAAATGGGTTGCGCCCTCCTGTGGTGAAATGTTCAATGTCACAGACAGCTTGAGCAGACACAGCTAATTAAATATTCATCTCCCACAGTCAATCAATTACTACCACATAAAACAGACTGTGATTTGTTTGAATTTGCATAGACTATAGCATAGAATATATTTCCTTTGAGTTTGAGCCTAAGTAAGGTGGTCCTCCAGGAGCAGGATTGGATACACCTGCTGTAAGCAGATCATCCCTCTGAAGCCACAAATGTTCAATGATATGAAAGGTCTTCCTGCTCCCGGAGAGCCACTTTCCTGAGTTTAGCTACAATCTTTGCAGAAAACACATCAGATGTCAGTTGCTGTGTCTCATATGGAAGGCTGCGCCCTCTGGTGGTCACATTTGATGGCTGCATATGTCATCGAGGATGTTGCATTTCAGGCTTTTCTGAAATGAGGCAGTGTCAATGGTGTAAGCGACCACCAGAGGGCGCAGCTTCTCATGTAAAACCCTCAAGACAAGAGATCACTGGGCAGCTTTCTCGAGTCTTTAGCTCTGAATGAGTTGATTAGATCCTCCAGGTGCAGCTAATTACTGACATGCTCATTTAGAACTAATCGGGTCGGTCTGTGAATCCATGTGGGATGTCAAGCACGACTTGTGTAATTGGTGACTGGCTGTGGCAGATGAATATTTAATTAGTTATGTCTTTACTTATAAAACACGGTAAATATAGTTATTTGTAGTTAGTGTAGGTTATAGTTCTGTTTTTCATTCTGTTTATTGTTAATTATGAGGTTCTGTATTACATTTTGACAACATTTTTGAGTTAGTGTAGTTCAAGTTACCCTTGTTGGGAATAGTGTTCTTTTGAACTACATGTGACTTAATGTGTTTTTTTGGATAAAGAAGTGCATGTGCTCTCTGAGTGTTGTTTCAAAACTGTTTGTTAAAAGTGGGGTGTTTTTTTTTTACCATGCTGAAAGTCAATTTCATAAAATTATATAAAAATTGAGTTAAGCCATGATACAGACCAAAATAAGTATAATTTAATGTACTATGAATATGAAATTATGTAAAATAAATTAAATTTTCTTATATTTTTCGTAGTTTCTACCAAAAACACCACACCCAATAATTTTTAAATTTATAAGTAAAAGTGAAAAAGAAGTAATTATAATATAATATAAAATGTATAATAACTATACACAAATGTACACGTGAAATAATGCAAATTAATTTATTAGTCGAGTGAAATAATGCAAATTAATTTATTAGCCAATTCATGTTCTTTTATCAGTACTTTGTTAAGATGACAATAAGTACAAAAAAAAATAATACAAATTTTCACCTGAAAGTCTAAACGACCCTAAAAACCACATTGCCACATTGTGTTAAGACATGATGTCACATTATGAATTCTCTGGTTCAGTGGATAACTGTTTGCTTTTTGGTACATGAAAGTCTTGGATCAAATCCCACAGTTGCTAAAGTACTTTCCATCATTTAAAACAAAGCTTTCCATAGACCTCTTCCACAACACGCTAAAATCTTACAAGCTCAGTAGCTCAGGTGATAAAGCGTTGTGTTTTAATAATGGAGACCCGAGTTCAATCCCTGTTTTTGCATACATCAAATTCATGCTATAATTTATGCTGTAGCTTAAGAAAAAAAATACACATCCAAAACCCTCTACACCTCCACAGACTCAGTGGTGCAAGACATAAAGTATTGCATTTTAAACATGAATTCCTAAGTTTGAATCCTTTTATTCATTATTTGAAATTGTTGCTGTAAATGTCATATACCAAAATCCAAAACTTTCACACATCTTATCCTCCATGGCGCAATGGATAAACACTTCAATAATGGTACATTAAAGTCTTGGTTCAAGTCCCACAATTGCTAAGGTACTTTTCACCATTTATTAAGCAATTCATGTTCTTTGACCTGTACTTTAAAATAATACCAAGAAATTACAATACTACCATTTTTAAAACTACTCTTTCATCTCAAACAGATAGTGACATAGACCAAAAACCAACACAGCTTTTCACATCACAACCTCTGTGGTGCACTGGAGAGTCGCTTGACTTTCATGCGTGACAGTCAAGATTCAAACCCAGCACCTACAAGCATTTTCTTTATATACAACACAAATCTCAACAAAACCCCATCAAAATCCAGTTTAACTCCCCAGGCTCAGTAGCTCAGGTTGTAGAGTATTGTGTGTTAATCATGGAGACCTGTGTTCAAGCCCCACTATTGCTTATGGTAAATTTTTGATGTTATATCCAACAAAGAGGCTCAAATGTCAGTAGTTGGGGTGAAAGCCACGATGGCACTAGTGGCTAAACACATGTTGGTTGCGGACAAGGTTACGGTAGAGTTGTGGGTTCAAATCCCACATCAAAGAAAGATACTAAACAAATGGCAAAGGTGGTGAAACAGAAAGCCAGAGGCAGACTGGCAAAGACACCTAGAGTGGTAAAACAGACTGGCTAAGCAGTCATGAGAAACACGGACACATACCTGGGGCGGTAAAATGACCACAAGATGAAGGCTGGTCTGGAGATGAGAGAGGTGGGCCTGAGAAAGGAGGAGGAGGCAAAGAAGAAAAACTTTATTTTTGGTTGCCAAATGGGGAAAAACAGGCTTCTTCATTCACATTTGCAGCAGAGTGGGGATTTGAACCCACATCTCCTGCATTGGGTTGAGGTCTTACACCATGAGCTCCAACCACTCAGCCACACCAGCTCACACAAAGAGCTGTATTTATTTACTATAAGAAATAAGCACATTTCTATACATTTAAAAAAAAAAAAAAACATTATAAAATATTAATTTAAAACAATTCTAAATCAGAAAATTAAAATGAGGGTTTCTGCAAATATTAAGAAATAAATACAAATATTAAGAAATTAAAATCTTTTGGTGTATAGGTAGAATTAAATTTAAAAAATCATATTTCCATTATAATTAGTATGCAAATATTAAATAAAATAATACGTACAAATTTAGAAACAGATTATTAAAATAAGGTTTTTGCATGAACTATATATATATTTTTTTTCCTTGTTAAAAATATAAATATTTAAACATTTTAAAAGGTTTGTGTCTAGGTACAATTAAAGAAAATTTAATAATAAAGCTAATAAAAATTTAATACTCTTTTGTATCTAAAATATTAAAAAATATGCAAATATATATAGAATATGTTATATTATATTTACAAAGTAAATATTTATAAAAAAAAATATTAAAATCAGGTTTTTACAAGTAATACATTTTTTCTTGTTAAAAAATATAAATATTTACATAACACGTGCACAATTAAATCTTAACAATAACAAAACAACTAAACTACTGGCCTAAACATTTAGAACACATTAAAATGTTGCAAATGTTCAGAATAAATACATTTATCAACATATGAATTACATTTTGTATAATTAAATACTAATAATACTAAGCATATGCCATATGTAATACTTACTGATAAACATGTAAATATTATATAAATAACATTTAAACAATAAAAAAATACAAGCATTACCTGTCCATGACCAGATTTCTGTTATTAAAGCAAATGTCTGTCCACAGGTGCCAGAACTCTGCTTTCGACATCCCTTATTCTGTAGTTTAAAGAGATTAATAAATGTCCATTACAGTAACACTACAATGATATGATAATACACTTGATAATATGAAAATAAGTGGTGAAGATTTTATGACTCCATGAAATCTCAAGTGTTGTGGCTTTCAGCTCATGTCTACTAGCTTTAAAGCCATTTATATACTTGTGAAATTATGCTTTTAACAAATGCATGTAAAATGTACACATTCACAGATCATAATTTTTATGACTCATAATGCACTACACAAATTTGTTGTCCAATCAAATGCTTTCTAGAGCAAGTCCCTCCTCCAAACACCATCTGCAAACGACTAGCAACACAAGCACTGTGTAGATTGTAAATTAGAAATGTCAGAACAGATTTACCTTCCTAGCAGATCTGAATGGCTGTGAATGTGAAGAAGTGTCTGGAGGAGCAGCAGGAGAGAGATGCGCAGATACACCGCGAGCAAAACAAACACAACAGAGAGGAGAGCGAGTGAACACTACTACATCAATACACACGAACAGAATTACTTTAATACAAAACATAAGGACTGAGGACTTCATCCGCGGAAAGTTACTTACAGGTGAGTCGCGTTACTCTCGATTCCTGCACTTTACCGCAGTTTGTGTCGGTTTTGTTTGCTGACGGGCTGTAATTGAGAGACATTAAGAGTCTGTCACTGAACTGTCATCTGCAGAATCTGTACTTTCATAGCATTAAACGACATGAATGTGATCAAGCGTCATTGTTGTCAAACATCTAGTGGTGTGAGGCTAAAGTGACGCTCGCTGTATGCCTCCTAGTGGAGCGGATGGAGAACTGAAAACTGATGAAGTGGATGGTTGGCCAAAAACTCATCACCAAACACCAATGACTTGTACATACACTATATAGACAAAAGTATTGGGACACCCCCTTCTTTAGAACAGAAAAATGCACTTCCAAATCTGTGGCTACAACGATGGGAACATAATTCATGTATTTAAAAATTGTATTTCCATCTCTGTTGCAACAGTTTTAGAAGTGTCTAAAATGACTGAACCCATATGTACAAGTCATTGGAGTTTTTGGCTCAAGGTCTGCATTTACAGTCACACCAGAGGTGTTAAACTTGGTTTTATGCAGCCCAGTCAAGTTCTTCCACACTGACTGAATCAATCATTTTCTTTTTGAACCTTGCCTTATACACAGAGGTATTGTCATGTTAGAATAGAAAAGGGTCCTGTCCAAACTGTTACTATAATATTAGAAGCACACAATTTCCTAGAATATCATTATATGCTTTAACATTAAGATTTGTACTCATAGAAATGACTAAAGTAGTCAAACCTGTTCATTAGAAGGGGGCGACCCAATACTTTTGGCAATATAGTGTATGTTTCAGACTTTTTCATTAAGTTACAAATACGTTTTATTCAATATTTTGTATCTATGTACAAGAATAAAGCCCCATAAAATTTTGTCATTGGTTAGGCGACTGAACCAAATACAAACACAATTCATATCACAGCTTATAAATTTTATAGGCTGTGATATGAATTGTGTTTGTATTTGGTGTGCTGCCAGTGGCGTAGCAAGTCAGCCCCGGGCCCACGTTATGGGCTCCAACTCTGTTAACTTAACTTGAGCCCTTTTGTTGATTTTTCTTAAGTAAATAACTTTACATGAATCGTGACTATTCATAAGCTATTTCACGGTAGGATATTGGCTAAATGCTTGGAAATTATATTTAACGTTTTCAAGTCCATTCATTATTTGTAGCACACAAGCCACCCAATAATCGCAGCTTTATGCTTTGTTACTACAAAGTCTCAGCCTTCTGTCAATTTTATGATAAAATACAAACAATAAATTTTTTTTTTACGTTCTTTAATTTGTAGTGAGATAATTCGCCTCAGTTCAAGCTCAGAATCAGAATCAGAATCAGCTTTATTCGCCAAGTGTGCGCAAACACACGAGGAATTTGTTGTGGTTTTAAGAAGCTCTTGGTACATACATGCATACATACATACATACATACATACATACATATATACATACATATCTGACATGAGAACAGAACATTTAAATAGGTCTTAACAATAATAATAATACTAATAATGTGTATGAATATGGAACAGAAGATTTATGTATAGATTTGTGCCTTATTTACTCTATATGTACAGCTGTATAGAAAATTATGCTATTTACATAGTACTAGAGAGAGTAAATAATTAGAGATGGGGGATGAATTACAGGCATAAATTACAGAACACAGGTAATAATTCCTGTGTTAGTTGTTTAGGCTGGAGATGGCATGGGGGAAAAACTGTTTTTATGCCTAGATGTTCTAGTGCACAGAGATCTGTAGCGTCTGCCTGAAGGGAGAAGCGCAAACAGGGTGTCCAGGGTGAGAGGGGTCTGTGATGATGTTACCTGCCCGTTTCTTCACTCTGGAGCGCAAGGTCTCTAACATCCACCAGCTCCGTGATGTCGTCATGGAGGAGTGGAAGAGGACTCCAGTGGCAACCTGTGAAGCTCTGGTGAACTCCATGCCCAAGAGGGTTAAGGCAGTGCTGGAAAATAATGGTGGCCACACAAAATATTGCCACTTTGGGCCCAATTTGGACATTTTCACTTAGGGGTGTACTCACTTTTGTGGCCAGCGGTTTAGACATTAATGGCTGTGTGTTGAGTTATTTTGAGGGGCCAGCAAATTTACACTGTTATACAAGCTGTGCACTCACTACTTTACATTGTAGCAAAGTGTAATTTCTTCAGTGTTGTCACATGAAAAGATATAATAAAATATTTACAAAAATGTGAGGGGTGTACTCACTTCTGTGAGATACTGTATGTTTACACATACGAGGAATTTGTTTTTGTGACAGAAACTTCCGCAGTGCAACAGAATGACAGTGACAGAACAAAAAACACAGATAATAAAAGAATAAAAAATAGTAAATAGGTAAATAGGGAATAACAATATACAAATTGACAGTTGTATGTACAGGTGTATTACAATAGACAGATTTGTATGTACAGGTATATTATGTGCAAATTCGAAATGTAAACTAAGTATGTGCGTTAGATAAATAAGTGTATAATAGTGTTGCGTGTTCCACAATTATTGTCAGGTGTTCATAAGATGGATTGCCTGAGGGAAGTAACTGTTCCTGTGCCTGGTCGTTCTGGTGCTTAGAGCTCTGTAGCGTCGACCAGACGGCAACAGTTCAAAGAGGGAGTGTGCTGGATGTGAGGGGTCCAGAGTGATTTTGCCAGCCCTTTTGCTCACTCTGGATAAGTACAGTTCTTGGAGAGTAGGGAGGGTTGTACCAATGATTCGCTCAGCAGTCCGGACTACCGTCTGTAGTCTTCTGAGGTCAGATTTGGTAGCTGAGCTGAACCAGACAGTTATTGACATGCAGAGGACGGATTCAATGATGGAGGAGTAGAACTGTTTCAGCAGCTCCTGTGGCAGGTTGAACTTCCTCAACTGGCGAAGGAAATACAACCTCTGCTGGACCTTTTTCACAATAGAGTCTATGTGAATGTCCCACTTCAGGTCCTGGGAGATGGTGGTGGCCAGGAATCTGAATGACTCCACTGTCGTTACAGTGCTGTTCATGATTGTGAGTGGGGGGAGAGCAGGGGGGTTTCTCCTGAAGTCCATGATCATCTCCACTGTTGAGCGTGTTGAGCTCCAGGTTGTTAAGACTGCACCAGACAGACAGCTCCTTAACCTCCTGTCTGTAAGCAGACTCGTCACCGTCCTGAATGAGGCCGATCAGTGTGGTGTCGTCTGCAAACTTCAGGAGCTTGACAGAGGGGTCTTTAGATGCACAGTCATTGGTGTAGAGGGATAAGAGCAGTGGGGAGAGAACACAGCCCTGAGGAGCTCCAGTGCTGATCGTACGGGTGTTGGATGAGAATTTTCCCAGCCTCACTAGCTGCTGCCGGTCTGTCAGGAAGCTGGTGATCCACTGACAGAAGGAGGTGGGCACGGAGAGCTGAGTTAGTTTGGGCAGGAGGAGGTTTGGAATGATAGTGTTAAAGGCCGAGCTGAAGTCCACAAACAGGATCCTCACATAAGTTCCTGGTCTGTCTAGATGTTGCAGAACATAATGCAGTCCCATGTTGACTGCATCGTCCACAGACCTGTCTGCTCTGTAGGCAAACTGAAGAGGATCCAGCAGGGGTCCAGTGATGTCCTTCATGACCACAGACGTTAGAGCCACAGGCCTGTAGTCATTTAGTCCTGTAATTTTGGGTTTCTTTGGGACGGGATGATGGTGAAGTGTTTGAAGCATGAGGGGACTTCTCACAGCTCCAGTGATCTGTTGAAGATCTGTGTGAAGATGGGGGCCAGCTGGTCAGCACAGGATTTCAGACAGGCTGGTGTGACACCGTCTTGGCCTGGTACTTTCTTCCTCTTCTGCTTCCAGAAGACCTGGCGCACATCGACTTCGCTGATCTGAATTACAGATCCCCCTTCCTGTAAGCATCTTCTTTGGCCTGACGGAGCTGTCTGAGTTTTGCAGTGAACCACGGTTTGTCGTTGTTGTAGGTTAAATGAGTCCTAATAGGAATGCACACATCTTCACAGAAACTGATATATGAAGTTACAGTCTCTGTGAGCTCGTCCAGATCGTTTGCAGCAGCTTCAAAAACACTCCAATCAGTGAGGTGGAAACAGGCTTGTAAAACCCACTCTGTTTCATTAGTCCATCTCTTTACAGTCCTTAATACAGGTTTAGCTGATTTCAGTTTCTGCCTGTAGGTCGGTATAAGATGAACCAAACAGTGATCAGAGAGTCCTAAAGCTGCCCGTGGGACAGAGTGATATGCATCTTTTATTGCTGTGTAACAGTGATCCAATATATTACTGTCTCTGGTGGGACATGTAACATGCTGTCTGTATTTTGGCAGTTCACGGGAGAGATTTGCTTTATTAAAGTCCCCGAGAATGATTAAAACAGAGTCTGGGTGTTGTTGTTCTTTGTCTGTGATCTGATCAGCGAGTTTCTGTAAAGCTGAGCTCACGTGCGCTTGCGGTGGAATGTAAACACTCACGAGAATGAACGAGCAAAACTCCTGCGGCGAGTAGAAAGGCTTACAGTTGATGAACAGCGTTTCTAGATCTGAACAGCGCATCTTCTTTAACACTGTTACATCTGTACACCACCTCTCATTGATGTAAAATCATGTCCCTCCTCTGCGCGATTTCCCCATTGATTCTGCGTCGCGGTCCGCTCTAAACAGCTGAAAGCTCGGCAGTTGAAGCGCGCTGTCGGGAATGGCATCATTCAGCCAGGTTTCCATGAAACACAGAGCAGCAGAGTTTGAAAAATCCTTATTTGTCCGGGAGAGCAGAAGGAGTTTGTCCGTTTTGTTGGGTAGAGAGCGGAGATTCACCAGATGGATGTTAGGCAACGGCATTCGAAATCCGCGCTGTCTGAGCTTCACGAGCGCGCCGGATCGCTTCCCCCCCGTCTGCACGTCCTGCGTTTGATCAGCGCCGCCGCTCCACCAACTACAATGTCCAGCAAAACATCAGAATAATCGAAAACCAGTGAAATATCGGGTGGTGTGTACTGCCAAATGTCCAGCAATTAGTCTGTGGTGAAACTGATAGCAGGGATATAACTAAAGACAGGACAAACTAACAAAAACATAAAAACAACAAATTAAACCCTGCGGCTCGTTGAGGTCTAAAGACACGAAACGATCGGTCTGTGCAAGAAACTGAACAGTATTTATATAATTTTTTACCTCTGATCCGCCGCACGGTCCAACGGCAGGTGACGCGTCTTCTTCTTCTTGCTTTACGGCGGATCGCAGACTTATAAGTGCATTACTGCCACCTATCTCTCAAATGGACCATTGACACTCTATCTACAATCTCAATTAGGAGTGTCAATGGTCCATTTGAGAGACATCAAATTTTCATTTTCGGATGGACTATCCCTTTAAAAATTTAAACATGTTGTGCCCTCCTGTGGGGATTCAAGTGAATTACACAGCTGCAAATCGAATCTAATGAACTTAAACGGGTTGCACCCTCCTGTGATGATTTTTCTGAATTGCACCACTACAATACATTAACTTAAACAGGTTATGCCCTTTGTGGTAATTTTGGTGAATTACTTTGTCACTTACCAAATTAAATATAATATTTCAAATGCATTTTTGATTATTGTAATTATCATTACTGACAGAAGTCATGCTACAGTGCACATTTTCAGCTAATCAACAATGAAATGATCACCTGACAGAGTGGCATGTGACACTGCAAAATGTAGTAGACAAACAGAACATTTACTCACATTTGCTGCTTGACAGTTGCTCCTTTTCATCCCCCTTTTCAATTAAGGACACAAAACGCCAACAACTGACATTTCTTCATCTTTTTCATCTGGATGCTACATCTGTGGTAATAAATCTGATTGGTGCAGAGTCTTGCAAGAATGTCTGTTTCAGACCAATCAAGCCCAGTGATGGTGGCAAAATCTTACACTCAGATTTATTGATTTAGTTTTATGATTTAGTTTTATTTTCATGTTATTTGGCGTAAGATTTAGTTTACAGACAGGTAGAAGGCAATAACAGCATATGAGCACAAAGATTCAGATTATTATTTATACAACATTACTGAACAATAACATATTCAAATCGTATTTTTTTCTGTAAACATTCTTGAGGACATGTATAACTATTATTTACACTAATATGTTTGGTTCTGCAGTATGGAGTAATTATGTATGTCTTTATCCTACAGAATAAGGGATGTGTTTGAACACCAGAAGAGCTCTGGGACGAGTGGACAGACATTCGCTGTAATGATGGACATCAGCTCATGGACAGGTAAAGCTTATAATGTGTGTTGTTTACTAGTTAATGTGTAGGTTACCATCATTTTCTCTTTGAGGGGTCACTCCTTTAAAAAGCAAATGATGGTAACCTAAGTAGGTGGGGAAGGGACGGGGAATGAAAAATTTTATACAGCTAATTTTTTTTTAGGCTGAAAAGCATAACCGCTGCTGGACATTGCTCTGGGACTCAGGGGGGGACCCGAACCGTCCCCACCCCTTCTTTCACACACCATTCACTCATATCGTGGAGATCTGGCTGGGATCGAACCAGCAACCTCTGAACCATGAGGCAGTGCTCTTACCAGTGAGCCACAGATCTCTTGTTGAGACATGTGAAGGAACTTCTATTTCACTGTTAACCTGTAATTTTACAATAAACTAGTTAAAGATTTCAATGGTGTCAGTGTCATTTGATATGCAAAGGTGGGACTTGAACCCATGCTTTAATCGCAACACCCATTGTTTAGCCACTAGTGCCACTGTGGCTTTGATGCAGAGTGCTGGCATTTGGGGCACTTTGTTGGATATAATGCCAACAATTTAACATAAGCAATAATGGGATTTGAACTCTGATCTCCAGGTTTAAACCACAACGCTTTATCAACTGAGCCACTGAGTCTGATGAGCTAAGCTGTGTTTCAGATGGTGTTTTGTTTAAAGCTTTGTTTTAAATGAAGAGAAATATTTGCAAGTGAGAGATCACAGATTTACACCAGTGAGATCTGGCTGGGATCGAACCAGCAACCTCTGAACCATGAGGCAGTGCTCTTACCAGTGAGCCACAGATCTCTTGTTGAAACATGTGAAGGAACTTGTATTTCACTGTTAACCTACAGTATGTGACCTGTGATTTTACAATAAACTAGTTAAAACTTTCAGTTGCAATTGTCATTCAACACACTGAGGTGGGATTTGAACTTGTGTTTAGCCTCTGCTCTCACACTGAGCGTTGACATTTAAGGTACTTAGAGCATTTGAGGATATAATTCCAACAATTTAACATAAGCAATAATGGGATTCGAACTCAGATCTCCATGATTAAACCACAACGCTTTATCAACTGAGCCACTGAGTCTGATGAGTTCAACTGTGTTTTGAATAGTATGTTGTTGCGATCTTTGTTTTAAATGAAAAGAAAACATCTCAAGTGTAGGACTCATACAACACATTTATATCAGTGAGCTCAGCTCTGATACCAAGACAGCTCTTCTTTCTGTGAGCAACAGATCTCATACCTGGGACTGTGGAGTAGATGAATGTTTTTAATGGGTTTTTATTGAGAACTTGGTAGTAAATGATGAATAATAATTAATAGCTGTGGGATTTGAACCAAGACTTCCAATGAAAAAAATGTAAACCATTATCCACTGAGCCAGTGACAAACTGTTGTTTTATGAATTACCCCACTGCATATCGAGTGTAATGAACTTAAACGGGTTGCGCCCTCCTGTGGTGATTTATGTGAATTACACAGCTGCAAATCTCAGTCTAATGAACTTAAACGGGTTGCGCCCTCCTGTGGTGATTTATGTGAATTACACAGCTGCAAATCAAGTCTAATGAACTTAAACAGGTTGCGCCCTCCTGTGGTGATTTATGTGAATTACACAGCTGCAAATCTCAGTCTAATGAACTTAAACAGGTTGCGCCCTCCTGTGGTGATTTTTGTGAATTACACAGCTGCAAATCTCAGTCTAATGAACTTAAACAGGTTGCGCCCTCCTGTGGTGATTTTTGTGAATTACACAGCTGCAAATCTCAGTCTAATGAACTTAAACGGGTTGCGCCCTCCTGTGGTGATTTTTGTGAATTACACAGCTGCAAATCTCAGTCTAATGAACTTAAACAGGTTGCGCCCTCCTGTGGTGATTTATGTGAATTACATCGCTGTAAATCTAGTCTAATGAACTTAAACGGGTTGCGCCCTCCTGTGGTGATTTATGTGAATTACACAGCTGCAAATCAAGTCTAATCAACTTAAACAGGTTGCGCCCTCCTGTGGTGATTTATGTGAATTACACAGCTGCAAATCTCAGTCTAATGAACTTAAACGGGTTGCGCCCTCCTGTGGTGATTTATGTGAATTACACAGCTGCAAATCTCAGTCTAATGAACTTAAACAGGTTGCGCCCTCCTGTGGTGATTTATGTGAATTACACGCTGCAAATCGCTAATGCAAATCTAGTCTAATGAACTTAAACAGGGTTGCGCCCTCCTGTGGTGATTTATGTGAATTACACGCTGCAAATCCAGTCTAATGAACTTAAATTGCTCCTGTGGTGATTTATGTGAATTACTGCAAATGAACTTAAACGGGTTGCGCCCTCCTGTGGTGATTTATGTGAATTACACAGCTGCAAATCAAGTCTAATGAACTTAAACGGGTTGCGCCCTCCTGTGGTGATTTATGTGAATTACACAGCTGCAAATCAAGTCTAATGAACTTAAACAGGTTGCGCCCTCCTGTGGTGATTTATGTGAATTACACAGCTGCAAATCAAGTCTAATGAACTTAAACGGGTTGCGCCCTCCTGTGGTGATTTATGTGAATTACACAGCTGCAAATCAAGTCTAATCAACTTAAACAGGTTGCGCCCTCCTGTGGTGATTTATGTGAATTACACAGCTGCAAATCTCAGTCTAATGAACTTAAACTGGTTGCGCCCTCCTGTGGTGATTTATGTGAATTACACAGCTGCAAATCAAGTCTAATCAACTTAAACGGGTTGCGCCCTCCTGTGGTGATTTATGTGAATTACACAGCTGCAAATCTCAGTCTAATGAACTTAAACGGGTTGCGCCCTCCTGTGGTGATTTATGTGAATTACACAGCTGCAAATCAAGTCTAATGAACTTAAACAGGTTGCGCCCTCCTGTGGTGATTTATGTGAATTACACAGCTGCAAATCTCAGTCTAATGAACTTAAACGGGTTGCGCCCTCCTGTGGTGATTTATGTGAATTACACAGCTGCAAATCAAGTCTAATGAACTTAAACGGGTTGCGCCCTCCTGTGGTGATTTATGTGAATTACACCGCTGCAAATCGAGTCTAATGAACTTAAACGGGTTGCGCCCTCCTGTGGTGATTTATGTGAATTACACAGCTGCAAATCGAGTCTAATGAACTTAAACGGGTTGCGCCCTCCTGTGGTGATTTATGTGAATTACACAGCTGCAAATCTAGTCTAATAAACTTAAACGGGTTGCGCCCTCCTGTGGTGATTTATGTGAATTACACAGCTGCAAATCTCAGTCTAATGAATTTAAACGGGTTGCGCCCTCCTGTGGTGATTTTTGTGAATTACACAGCTGTAAATCTAGTCTAATGAACTTAAATGGGTTGCGCCCTCTTGTGGTGATTTATGTGAATTACACAGCTGCAAATCGAGTCTAATGAACTTAAATGGGTTGCGCCCTCCTGTGGTGATTTATGTGAATTACAATGATTGGTGATTGGCTGTAGCAGACAAATATTTAATTTACTGTGTCTGTTTAAGTTGTGAGTGCATATGAAAGATGTTATAGTTATATAGTTAATAGGAGTTATAATTGTTTTAATTATGTGGTAATATGTTCAATTTTAAATTCTAAATTTGTGTTACCCTTGTTGAGAATAGTGTTCCATTGTACTATCCATTATTAGCTTCATGTTGATTATGTTTTGTTTTGGTTATAAAGTGCATGTGCAGTTTTATATGGTTATGTATTCTTGCAATATCAATGATTGATAGAAAATAAAGAAGGAGGATCTTTCTTTTTCACATTGAACGTGATAATCCAAATCAAGTTGAGTCAGGATGTAAGATAGAAATTATAAGGTGAAAAACTAAGTTATTCCATTAAAATGTATACCAGAAATAATGTAAAGGAATTTTAGGCATTTAACTTTAATATGACAATGCCAAGAAGTTAAAAATTGCTGCATTTCAACTTGAAGTCTGCAAAACACACCATCAAATTATTGCAAACTCTGTAGTTTAGTGGATTGTTTTGTGTTTGTTTGTTTTAGTTTTGAAGGGAAAAAACACCTTTTTGTTCACTTACACAGCAGAGGAGGGGTTTGAACCTGCAACCCTGCATCAAGAGAAGAAAGAACATTATGAGCTCTGACCACTCAGCCACGACACCTCACACATGTACAAGTATTCACTTACTATAAGAAATAAACACATTTACACACATTCAAAAAAAAAGGAAAAAGAAAGAAAACTATGTCTAGACCAATTAAATAAACATTACCAGTTTTAAAGTAACAATTTAGAATTACATTAAAATCTGGCTTTTTCTAAACGTTAATAAATAAATGCATGTGAAAACATTGAAAACAATTATGCATTTATGTTGTTACACTAAATAATAAATAAATATGAATATATTACAAAAAATATTTAGAATTATTATATTAAAATCAATCTTTTTAAAGGATGTTAAGAAATAAATACATTTAAACATTAAAAAGTTTGTGAATAATAATAAAATAACATCTATTTTGAATTAGAATATTAAAATTGATTAAGGCTGGTTATGTCTCGCATGATGCTAAACATGAAACACTGCAGCACTACAAACCACAAACACATGTGAATGTCAGGGAATATGAAGATTAGAGTGTTTATGATTTTTGAGGCGGTAAAGACAAGTTTTAATGTTTCTCCATTTGAGAGCAGAGGCTGTTTATGATGTCTGGTCCAGTTATGGTCACGTCTGTGTGTTTAACTGCACATGACCCACGTTGAACATTCTGACAGGAGCATTAAGCTTCTAACTGTGGTCCTCTACCCTAAACTACAGCGCAGTCTTTCTGTACTGGATCATTTACTTCAGACCACTGTTAACTTTACTGTGTAATGTAGACAAGTGAACATCATAAGATCACTCACCTGCTGCACTTTTAAATCTGATGGGTCATATTCCAGATGTGTCACTAGAGAGCAGCATCACAATGTGGAAAGACTGCAGAAAAGAAAACAGAAAAATTAATTATGATTAAACCATCAGTCGCAGAAAATAGTCAATAAATCATGCTTTTAAATAATATAACATAAATAATTAGAACTAACTGTAAACGTGAATGAAAATGTATATTTTTCATAATAACAGAACTAGTGCTGTTGCTTGGTCATTTGTAAAGAAAGTAATCTATTCAACAAGGTTGATTTATAATAATACTCAAAGATGACTCTTTTCTAATGTTATTTTTTTCCTCAGGTAGTCTGCATACTGTCAGCAGCTCATTATTTCATGCTAAAGCCTGTGCTCATGAATATTAATCAAGTTGCCTACGTTCCACAACACGATTCGCTGAAATCAAAACATAGATGGTGAAAGATGAGTATCAGCCAATGGGATTACAGTTTACCTCCCTCTAAATTATCAACATGATCAAAACATGCCTTCTGTCGTCTGCTTGATAGATCTTCTTCTTTTTTTTAGCAAATAAAAGGCCTTTTTAGATAATTCTCTAAACATGTTTGTGCATCTCCCAATCATCTTTATATTGCATTGGACTATAGCCTATATTTTGCCTCCACAATAAAAAACTAAAGAGCCGAAAACTAAGCATCTCAATTCCCTTTTAATAAGATATATTACTGGGGGATATGACACCTTTTATATCTATATGCTTTTTATGTAAGCAGTCTTCTACACTGATCTCAGTGATTTACATTATAGTCATCAGAATATCATCTTTCTTTTTGGCCATATAAATATCAGCAGCTGCACCATATTCTCACTATATCAAACTATATGAGCCATAAAAGCCTGATGTGTCAAACATGCAAACAAAAAATGTCTAAAGGGTCAACAAACTATATATTAATATTTACTTATTTACCTTGACTATTATTTACTATGTCCATAAATAACTGAGATGAATAATTATATTAATAAGCAAATAATATCATCCATGCTCAATAAATGTATAGCAATTAGCGTTGGTGAAACATAATTACGCCAGTAGGTGGTGATCAGTGTATTTAGTGAGATGTTTACATATGATACTGTCCAGCAAAAAAAGTAGTCTCTCAATTACAGAAATTAAAGTAGATATACCTTTATATACGACGTTATTGTTTCTGAATACTAATAAGTGTAAGGTCTAAGAAGTTAGTATAGTAATAAAATGTTTTTTATGCAGAAAGTTACTTACAGGTGAGTCTCGTGACACTGGATTGTTGTACTTTGTGAAGTTTGTGTCGGTTTGTTTGCTGACGGGCTGTAATTTGTGCTGTTGACTGACATTAATAAGAGTCTGTCAGTGAACTGCCATCAGCAGAATCTGTATGGCATTAAAGTTATGAATCAAAATTCCCTTTCAAGGTATGAATGCAAACCAGCGTCATTGTTGTCAAGGACGCAAAGGTGTCAGACTGAAAGTGAAGCACTTTTATGCCGCCTAGTGGAGCAGATGGCAAACTGCGTTTTTTATTTTTTTATTTTATAAACTAGATGAGATGCTTCAAGTTTATTCGCCTTTGCATTAGTCAAGCAAAACACCATAAAAATAATGTTGTTTACGCGTTAAAAATCACATACATTTAAACTGCTTAAAAATATATTTATCCCGTTGACATACCATAGAGTCGAGACATGAACGTGTTCAATTTGACGATCCGGTTTACTGCAAAGATATCAAATAAAAACTATTCTAGTAGTCATAGCTTTAAGTAAATGCATAGAAGTACGGCTGGGACGTTACACCACTTTAATAAACTTAATATGAACGTTTTAATGCACTTTTGTCAGCCGTTTGCACAAATGTATGAGAAAAAAAGAGGAATACACAGAGGAAGTTAAATAATTCAACTTTTACAAAATGAATCAAACACATTGGCTGCATCCCAAATAATGTAGGCCTACTACTCTGCACTGTGCACACTTGCACTATACTATAGTTGTGATTTATTTAATTCATTTTGGATGAGTAGTGCATGTCATCTTGGACTTTCTTCGAAAGAAAGAAACATGAGAATGAACAAATGGCAGTTTTCATTTGTTGGTGAACTAGAAATTCTGTCCATTGAATTGATAAACCTAATATATATATATATATATGAGCAAATGTACATATGAAATGCATTTGTTTATGTGCTGTTCACCATGATACATTTTGTGCTGGATAAAAGAGCAGAAACCTCTTGTACAGATGAGTTTATTACAGACCATTACTTTGGACATGTCATATAAAAGGATATAGTGGAAGATATGCTCGTTTTTTAACACTGAACTACATGATACTGAAAATGCTTGTTTTTTGTTCTAAGCCCTGAGACTGAGACATTAAAAAAATGCAAGCTTTGGCCAAAGAAGAGAAAACCATTCTACACAATAACCCGTCTGTTCGAGGTGTGATAAACAGTTTTGTGTCTGAGTACTAGGTTGAAGCATAGAAACACTGCTCGTGTATAAGAAGATCAGAAAGCAGCATTTAGCCATCAATTTTCAAATCTTTGGCCACCAGCATGGCTGTGACGGGGTGCAGCGCTCCACGGTGCTCCTTAAAAGTCTTCACTGCCTCCTCGCTGTACTTGGAGAAGTTGTAAACTTCCCTAAAAGAGAAAGAGAAGGAGAAAAGGAGGTCAAGCAAGGGCACTTTAAAATGGTCTTGATGAGCTCTGGACACCTGAAAACAGAAGTGTGCACGGTTGCTCGCTGTAGCAAGGAAATTACAAAACTCTCTGTAACATCCTGTTCCTTTTGGTCCTTCTCAAAACAAATGAATGCATTTACTTGAAGAGTGGGCGAGTGAATTTCATTCTGCCCTGTTCAGTAGCCATCTTCAGCGCCAGGGGAACGGCTTCCTCCCAATGTGCCCTCACACAGATGCGCAACCACCTGCATAAACAACCAATTTGACATCATCAAATACTGAAATATGTAATAATCAAATAATATTTAAAAAAAAACACAACAACAACAACAGGGTGCTTACCTGAAGCGGACCTCTGCGTTTTTAACACTGTTCAGCTGGTAGACCTCCTGCATCTTCTTCACATGCGACAGAGGAATGGGCTCCTGGCAACATGCAGAGGAAACAGACACATGTCAAGACTACTTCTGCTTTCAGTTCCCGTCTTTTGATCTGCAGAGCTAAACGTGTTTTTGTTGCAGCATCACTTACATAGCTCTGCAACAACATACGGAGACATTACAGACTAAATGTAAAATGTAAAAATTAAATTAATTATAAAATAAATATTTTATATTAAAATAAAATCTAAATGAAAATATCACATTTATGTAAAAATGCTAGTTCTTTTAAGTTCTTGCTTATGCAAAACTGTCATTTAGATTTTTACATTGAAAAAATTCAAATATATATTTTTTAAATTGTAATTAAATTAAAAATAAATATTTAATTAAAAAAAAAAAAAAAAATCATGTTTACATAAAAAGATGTGAAAATCATTAATGTAAATTCCCCCCCCCCCCCCCTTCTTTTTCTTCTTTACATTAAAAATGTGAACAGTTCTTGCTTGTGACTCAGTAAGTGCTAAGGTCATTGCTAGGATGTTCTTGACAAAAACAAAATATTGTGGTCCCTCCTTCAATTTAAGGAATTTTTCACCCATTTCGAATTTATTTAGTACCTCTTGGAGAAACAAAGCCACAAACTCAATGAGCTGCGGAGAGTTGAGTTTCTTCACGTCTGCCTCAGTGAAACTTGCAAGGTCCTCTTCTTTTGCCTTAATAGATAAAGAGGAGGCTTAGTCCTTAAAACTCAATGTTATTTAGAGAAGCTTCAAAACTGTGAAAGGCTTTGGTGTGGTTTAATAGGAGAAAGGCTCACTTTCACCCATCTCTGGCACAGAGCAGTGCAAGCATCTGCCATAGTGGTATCATACCTGTGCACAAAGAGGACAAGTTCAAATCAAATCAAATCACACACACACACACACACACACACACACACACACACACTCCAAACATGTGCTCCAGTGCTCACTGTGGTTTGACGGGGGGCATTCCTGGAGTGTGCATCCATCCATTCCAGTCCACTTTATTCAAGATGTCCACCTGGCAAAGAAACAAGAGACATTTAAAAAGGAAATAGAATTTTCTTTAGAATTCTCACAGGAAATTTGTTTGATCCCATCATGAATGGTTCCAAATTACTTTTTTTTTTTTTTTTAAAAAAGCCTTAAAACGAATATACAACAATGTGTGTTCCTATATTACTGGGCTTTATTTGGCATCTTGCATACAAGAATTATGCATGTATAGTACAGAGTGCATTATTTCTCACCTTGTCTTTGAAGTAAGTGAACAGATAGTTCTTCCATTCCTCTGTGGTTACACTGCCATGGGCAAACAGCTGAATGTAAGACTTCACGAAACCCATGAAGACCTCTAGAATTAAAGGCAGAGAAAGACTATTTTCCTTATACATTATTTTTAAGTTATATATGTTGTACATATAATTATTTGACATTAGTGCTGTCAAACGATTAATCGTGATTAATCGCATGCAAAATTAAAGTTTTTGTTTGCATAATATATGTGTGTGTTCTGTGTATATTTATTATGTATACATAAATACACACACATACAGTATATACTTTGAAAATATTTACATATATTTACATGTCTATATTTATATTCAGATAATTTATATTATAAATAAATATTTAATATATAAACATAACCTATTCTTCTGAAATATATACATGCATGTGTGTGTATTTATATATACATAAATATACACAGCACACATACATATATTATGCAAAAACAAAAACTTTTATTTTGGATGCGATTAATCGTTAGGCAGCACTATTTGACATATAGTCATATAATAAATATTATAACAATTGTAATTAACTTGTGGCTTACTTTAAGTAGTTTAAGATATTTTTATATATTTTTTTAAAATCTATTTAATTATATTTCTTGGTTGTATAATTATTTAAATATTATATATTATTAACTAATTTTATTGTTGTTAATATTGTAGTAGTAGTATATTTTTATTTAATGCCATGTCAGCATCTTAGGCTATTTTCATGGCAAAAACAATTAAAAAAATACAAGTATAACAAATACAATAAAAACCAGCATGATATGATAAAAATTCTAAACCTTTTTCTGGCAAAATTATACTAAATAACTCTTTAAGGGAGTTCACTTCATTAAAGAGTTTTCTACATACATTAAAAGCTGGACAGTCCAATAAAATACGTTTGACAGAAAGGGGAATCTTGCAAAACATGCACCGAGTAGGGTCTGTTAATATTGTGTATACATTCTGTCATCATGGAAAAAATACTATGAAAGTCAATGGATGCCATCCACTATTTGGTTACCCACATTCTTCAAAATATATTCTTTTGTGCTAAACAGATAAAAGAAACCGGTTTGGAGGTTTAGAAAGTCATGACGGTGAGTAAAAGATGACAGAATCTTCATTTTTCACTTTAACTCTTGATCTATTTTAAGCAGTATTGGCACTTTAACCTGGGAGAGGAGAAATCATTTTGTGTGTGTACCTGGACCTCCCATCAGTTCCTCCAGATGATAAAGCAGAGCGAATCCTTTCTCGTAGGGCACAGAGGAGAAGGCTTCATCCGTGTCCACCTCATGCAGATTCGGGACCAGGTTTGTGAGCACATTATTCGCTCCAAACTGTTTGACCTACAAAACGATACAGTAGTGATTTGCTTTGCCAGTAAATTGCATCAGGAAATCTAAACAGAAAATCACCAAACAGACAGAAAAGTAGCAGCATAATGCATAATTTGCATGATTTATCAGTAATTTCCTGTGAGGATCAGATAACAGTTAAGTGTGAAATGTATGTGTGACTTACAGACTCTTGAAGCTCTTTCCACCCTCCGATGCCTTTAAACTGCCTGAGCTGTTCACTCTCCATACACCTGGCAATCATTCTCTCAATGTACACAGTATGACCCTCATTCAACCTGCAGAGAAAGACTTCACTTGTTACAGGGGTCATATCATAGAAAACAGAATCTTTCTGACCATTTTAAAAATAAAAAATTCAATGTACTACACAACATTGATCGATCATTACAGCCAAAAGACGCCTCTTTTGCATATTCTGATTGGCATATTCAGTGTGTCGGACTGACCAGAAATGCTCCCAGGTCTTATTAGTCACCAGGTTCCCCGTCCAGCTGTGGGAGATCTCATGAGCAATGACCTGCAGCAAAACCAAAAGCACAGAGCGCATTCACGTTAGCAAAAGATATGTGATTTAGAATTCAGTCATTAACCTAAACATGTTTTGATGCACAGATGACTTACACCAGCGAGGGATCTGTCTCCAGCCTGAAAAACACAACGAAAGAGTAAGACCATTAACAAACACAAGTTTTAAATATTTTATGTATCTTTGTTTTTACACTGATGTGGTTCTGGTATATTTTTCTGTTAATTAATTATAAAAACAGATGTGTATTCTATAAACATGAACAAAATTCAAGGTTATTACACTGTTTGACAAATGAATTTGACCTCTCCAGTTGAACAAGAGCAATATGTAGTGATTGAATATTTTATAGAAGAGAAACTTTACACAGAAATATACAATTACTATAGAAATATGCATTGCTTAGCATTAAAATATATAATACATAATATACTACATAAGTATCTTGCTTTGGCTGCATTTTGAACAAAACAATCTAAAACAACTGTTTTATATTGTATTGTAATGTATTTTAAATTGTAATTTATTCCTAATGCAAAGCTGAATTTTTTAGTAGCCATTACTCCAGTCTTCAGTGTCACATGATCCTTCAAGATTTTTTTTTTTTAATTTGCTGCTCAACAAACATTTCTTATTATTATCAATGCTGAAAACAGTAGTGCTGCTTAATATTTTTGTGGAAACCATGATACATTTGTTTCAGGACAATAAATAGAAAGTTCAGATGAACATAATTTATTATTTTATTATAAAAGCCTTACTGTCACTTTTGATCAATTTAATGCATCCTTGCTGAATAAAAGCATAATTTTTTTTTTTATCATCTTGACCCCAAACATTTAAAAAAAAATAGTGTATATAATGTTGTAACTCATTTATGTTTTATACTGTAAGTTCACAGGACCTGTTCAGAACCTTCATGGACTGCGATTGAAAACTTGTTACTTTCAGTCTCTAAATGTGGCTTTGCATGTCTGTGTGAACGCATCTACTAGTTGCAGACGTCTGCATATATCTATGAAACGAATTTTACGGACCAGTACAGTGGGAGTGACAAATGTGAGGCAGGGGTTCTCCATGCCCCCGTAAGGAAAAGACGGAGGCAGCACAAGGACATCATATTGGCCCCACACATACGGCCCTGCCAGACTCTCAGCCGTCTTCAGCATGGTCTCAGTCTGATGAACAGAAAGAAGAAAACTGTGTTATCTGTTAGTCATATCAGATTGCAAATGCAAGCAATGCGTGGTTACTGGTGTAAGATACATTTATCACAATCTGTCCACATGTCTAACATTCAAAAGTGCTGAAAACACAGTCTAGTGCATCAGAAAAGAATCCTCTCACCTCTGAAAACTCAAACGCTGCCCCATCCACATACTCCTTCTCAGACCAAACCCTGGATCGGGGGCCGATTTCCCTGTAAACCACAAACAAAGATCATTTACACCTCATCTGGGAGGCGTGCACATAAATCTTTAATGTTTGGAATTATTAATATTTCTCTCTTACGCTCACCTAGCCTGCATTTATTTAATTAAAAGTACAGTGAAAATAATAACATTGTGGAATATTTTTACGATTTAAAATAACTTTCTATTTTCATATATTTTAAAATGTAAATTATTCCTGTGATCACAAAGCTAAATTTTCAGCATCATTACTCCAGTTTTCAGTGTCACATGATCCTTCAGAAATAAATCTAATGTATCTATTTGATGCTCAATAAACATTTCTTATTATTATCAATGTTGAAAACAGTTCAACAATATTTTTGTTATCTTTGTATTTTGCTACTTATATATATATATATATATATATATATATGATACACTACCATTATACTCAGTTTTGAGTAAGTTTTTTTTAAGAATTTAATACTTTAAGCAAGGTTGCATTAAATAGATCAAAAGGGACATTCTATCTTTTAAACATTCTATCCAAAGTTTCCACAAAAAATTGGTTTTAAACTGATGAACTAGATGCATCAAATGTTTTCAACATTGATTACAACTGTTCATGCTGGTGGCATGACCTGCCCAACTCCATCCGAGCAGATCTTCAAGAAATGGCTAAAGACACATCTCTCCCATCTACACTTGACCCTCTAACACAACAAACATCTATTGCATTTCAATTAAATCTACTGGTTTTCTTTTTATTTATTTAAAAAAAAAAAAAAAAAAAACATTGCTATATGTACTGCTATGTACGACTAACCAGGACTTGTCACAACACATATATTGTTGCTCTTTTGTGGATTTGCTTCTATTGCCCTCATTTGTAAGTCCCTTTGGGTAAAAGCATCTGCTAAATGATCAAATGTAAATGTTTCGAAAAAAGAATCTTCTTTCAAAAACATGAAAAAAAAAAAAAAAAAACTTAATTATTCCAAACTTTTGATAACCAGTGTACATGACAATTTTTCCACCGTTTTATGGCCCTTTTGAGTTAAAACAAGCTATGTTTGCTACTGTACCTTTCCATATATAAATGACTTCTTATGATTGGCCAACCAATGTGAATGTGAAATACAGCCACAACTGAATGCTGAGTGCTGAATATGTAAATATGGTTGGTCATATGAAAATATGAGCGTGGTTCTGAAATCAAAACTATGACAAAACAGAAGGAAGACAAGAGAAAGAACAGCAGAAGAAGGATCACCTGCTTTCCAAAGCGCCAACAACAATAGCAATGAGGTAAGAGGGCATTGGGACCTGCAAGAAAGAAAAAGATATGAAGACAGCATTTGGAAAAAACAACACTTCATTATTAAAAAAAAAAAAAAAAAAAACGCTGACCGGCTGCCTGAAGCGATAGATTACTCTGCTGCTATCACTCAGATCTGGTTCCTGACCATCACGCAACGCACTCATCAATGCCACCAGCTCTCTGGGGACAGACACCTGAGACACAGAAAAATGTTCCCAGTGTTACCGGCAGAACAACTGGATTTTAATTAGTTTCCTTTCAGTTTAGATTGTTTATCTTGGCATGCACTTCAGTGCTGCTTCGTTGAGTATATAATTAGTATTTTGAGCTATTCATGCATGTTACCTGGGCATAGTAAGTGTGCTTCACTGATGGAGTGTCCTGACAAGGCACCATGGTCCTACAGTGAGTGGCCTGTTGTAGGTAGAGACAGTCAGAGTAGATGAAAATAGTAAGAGAAAAATATGGGGGGAAAAAACATGCAATAGTTTTAAATGCAATGTAGTATGCTCATTAATTGAAAACCACTATTATAAAAACCCTGGCTGGAAAGTTTTCATCCACAAGCTGGTGTGATGTTCTTTCTAACAAGTAAAAGGTTAGAAACATTTGTTTGACCACATTGCAAATGCATAAAAGACACCATATTGAAGTCATCTTATAATGTAAGTCAAGGTTTATTACACCAAAACTCAAGTAATGTAGTTTTCCTGGCCTTTAGAATTAAAACAAGCTGTTTTTGAAACTGTACCTTTAAGACTTTTATATGTAAATGACCAATTATGATTGGCCAACCTACTTGGAAGAGACCAAAACGCACATTTTATTTAAAATGTATATGGAATAGCACCCAAGAAAAGTGGAAACCCCCATGTGGTTTGCTCATAAATTGAAAACTGCTATTCTGAGAACCCATAAGAAAGGCTGGAAAGTCTCAAGCTCTATGGACTCTTCGTGATAAACTAGTGAAGCATAAGGACTGTGAAACACTGTGGTTAGTATTGCAAGATTGCACAAATGATAATATTTCAAGGAAATTGCACATGAACCACAAGTCTTCACACACACGTGCTGTGTGGTTGTGGAAAAATGAGAAAAAGCGACGAGTAGGGGTGGGCGATAAACCCCCTACACACGATATCGTTACACACGATAAACTGAAATTGAGTACTGCTACGCCATCACAAAAGTTTAGAATTTGCATTTACTTTTAAGCCTTGTGGTTTAAAATCAAGTGATTCGAAAACTACTTTCTATGTGTTGTTGCACTTGAACAATCAAATGCATATATTTTTGTATCAAAAAAGCGTTAACATAAACGCAGCCGGTTATGTCCTAAGTGAACATAAACAGCAGGCAGAAAATCGTATTTGTGTCAGATATTGGACCTGTGCATTAAGTCTTAAAGTGACAGCAGCCTAATATACCTGCTGCTGTTTGTGTCATTTAATGTTAATTAAAAAACCAAAGACAAATAAACACACTGTCTAACTTTAAAAAGCATAATATTGTATATTAAATTTATAGGGGTACATTTTTGTTGCTGTTGTTATAGTTTCTCTTTTCTTTTTCTTTTTTCTTTTTATGTGGTATATCTTATTTCTGGTAGACAAATAGAGCTTGAGGTTTCCAGTTAGGTCCATTTAATTTGTGTCTTTGTTGTATTGTATTTATTTGTTCTATTGCTTGTAATTATTAAAAATTGTAATTACGTAATTAAAAATTGTGATATAAGATTTTGGTCATATCACCCACCCCTAGTGAGGACGTACCTGGCACTGGCTGAAAAGGTATGGATGTTTTTTCCCAGCAGTCTGTTTGGGGGTCAACCACTGCAGTGCTGTAGCACTAGGAGACGTCTCATACTCGATCTCCACAATCACATGTTGCCCACTGAAACACAGACAGATCATTTAAATACAAGTTGGGAACAATGAGGAAAACTTTGCATTGAAATGAACAGGGCTGTCAAAGTTGACTTTTGAGATTATTTAAAGCAATTAAAAACTAAGCCGGTTACAAAGCCGGAGGAGAGTTTCTGCTTGCAAATAATAATAATAATAATAATAATAATAATAAATCTATTATATTTTACTTTGATTTCTTTCCTTATAAGAAGTAAATTAATTAAAAAAAAATAAAATAATTAAAGGAGGAATAGTTCACACAATAATCAAACTTTTTCGCTGGAGAAAGCAAGAATTGAAGAAATAACAGGAACAACCAGAAACAACAGGTTTGAAATTAAATACGGCATGATGATAGATTTGTTTTTTACAAACACAATTTGTGGGGATTACTTGTGGATTATGATGATGTTTTTATGAGCTGTTTGGACTCTCATTCTGACGGCACCCATTCACTGCAGTGGATTCATTGGTGAGCAAGTAATGTAATGCTAAATTTCTCCAAATCTGTTCTGATGAAGAAACAAACTCATCTACATCTTGGATGGCCTGAGAGTGAGTAAATTTTCACCTAATTCATTTTCATTTTTAGGTGAACTATTCCTTTAAATTGAATGCATTAAAATAAATGACTGCATTTTTTGTATTAATATAATATAATTTGCATAATTAATAAAAAAATAATAATAATTATATAATAATTAAATATTTTTCCTTTGAGGAACTTTGTCAGATTTAGCTCACTGGTGATAACTTTGTTCGCAAAGCATAGCATGCATTTGTATGCATGTTTCATGCTGCATTTATCTTGGCAGTGAATTACATAACAGAAAGTAGAAAAACAAACTGCTATCCCTTAGTACAGAACTAGTTTGTGTCAGTACCGTGAGAGTTCAAAAGGCAGAGTGATCTCTAGTGGGGATCCCTTAAATTTATGCTTAGTCCCCAGTGCAAACTGCGCAGCCTGGCCATTTGCAGAAACCTTAAAGATCTTCAAGTCCTTTGAGTCCAGCGTCTAGAAAGAAGGATCGAAAGTGAGAGAGAGAAAGATGCGATATAAATAAAACAATATATACCTAATTCTGTCGGTCTACGGTTTACGGTTGCAAACTTCATGTTTAAATATGCGTGACTTTTGATATTTAATAGTAGGTATTTTATGGTTGATGTCACATCTTGTCAAAACAATAAATGGAAATCCATGTTTGGTATACTTGTTTTCACTTTACACCTCTGAAATGCAAACTGCATAGCAGTTATGCAAGCTTAGATTTATCTGAAATCTTCTGACAAGGTGCACCTGTACAACAAGCTCAGGTAAAAGTCTATCAATGTGATCTGGAAGGTCCTGAATCAAAGTTCAGGTCAAGTGCAGTAAACCAGGTACACAGTACGTGACTAATAAACCTCATTAATGATGAGATACATTTTACATTATTGACAATATGACAAGCAAAGCATACGCACATGCATTTGCAAACGCTGATGGTTGAATAAATGTATCAAATTTATAAACAACACACTTTGAATGCGATTACAAGTCATCAGGTTACGCTGCGGATATAATTACTGTATCAAGTTCAGGTAAATATGTAACCCAGTCCTGCTGAAACTGCTGTTACTGTAAGACGATCATATTTAACATGCATCGCTAGATAAATTGTTTTTTTATAATTAAATAGTATTAGCTACTAGTAGCGATCTTGTTCAAGAAACAATCCATTAGATTCTTGTACTTAATACTTATGCAATAAAAACAATGTAAAAGCATACAGCACACTGCATCTTATGCACACATAGGTGTGTACATGAGGTGTAGCGATTAGTCAAGCAAACGCAGATTTGACAGATTTGATGAATCAAATGAAAACTGTACCAGAGAAGAGAATTTATCCTCCAGAACTTCCACAGTCAGGGCGACTTTCCCTTTGAGCACGTGCCTGTCAAAGTCAACATGGTAAGTGAGATTTAAGTGCTTGGTAGCGCACTTTGAGAAAGAGGAGAAAGAGCTGGGGTCTGACACAGGAGTCATGGTTGAGACAGAGAACACTCCGCTCGCGCTGCGAATGCATTTTAACCCACCCGTCACGTGACACCGGCCGGGTGAACGGCATCATGGGAGTTGTAGTTTTATTTTCTTCTCAGCGAGAACGATGAACTACTGTCCTCTAGTGGCTGAGGGTGTTCATACAACTCAAACGTGACCCTGGGGCCTGGACCACTAAAGTCAGAACAGAAGTCGCACAGGAATATTTGTAGCAAGAGCCAACAATACATTGTATGGGTCAAATTATAGATTTTTCATTTTATGCCAAAAATCCTTAGGATATTAAGTAAAGATCATGTTCCATGAAGATATTTTGTCAATTTCCTACAGTAAATATATCAAAACTTAATTTTTAATTAGTAATATGCATTGCTAAGAACTTCATTTGGACAATTTTAAAGGCAATTTTCTCCTTTTTTTTTTTTTTTGCACCCTCAGATTCCAGATTTTCAAATAGCTGTATCTCGGCCAAATATCCTAACAAACCATACATCCATTTATTCAGCTTTCAGATGATGTATAAATCTCAATTTCAAAAAATGTACCCTTATGACTAGTTTTCTGGTCCAGGGTCACAAAAAAAAAAAAAAAACCCTTGATGCCTGCCGTTCCCATTTAACCCATATGGTGGATAAATTACGGCACATAAATAATTTGTAACCGTAAAAAAGACATAAAAATACATACAATTTAGCTCAAGTTCTTCAGAGAGAGAGAGAGAGAGAGAGAGAATCAAACTGACCATTGAGATTTTTGCACTGTGACATTATTGTAATGCACATACTCTCGTGATTGAAAATTATGCAAAAATTAAATCTCATAATATTTAAAGTTAGGCTTATTTATGCAATTTCCCCCCTGGCTTTAATTGCATGCTAATTTAATTTAAAAACAAATTCAACAAAAATGTATTACAGTAATTACATTAATGTCACAACTTTAAAAAAAAAAAAAAAAAAAAACATTTATATAATTTTATAATGATTTTTTTCTATATCATAATACCCCTTCTATAATTATATTATTATTATTATTTCAACATTAATTGTTACTGTTAAAGATTGACAGGCGTCAGTTCTTGTAAAGACGTTCACAGGCGCTTGTTGTAATGTCTTCACCCTCCACTAGATGGCGGAAAATGAACAGACATTTTAAATACAGGGTAATTGCTGAAATCATAATTGTTTTCATATGCCCCTTAAAATGTCAGTGTGTGAACATCTCAAGTGGACAGACTCAGGTCTATTCATTAATATCAGCCATTCAGTTATCACATAAACAACATCAGTTAAATCAGAATTTAAAGAAGAGGTTAAGAGACTGGTCAATTGTGTGTGTGTGTGTGTGTGTGTGTGTGTGTGTGTGTGTGTGTGTGTGTGTGTGTGTGTGTTTTGAAGGACTCGGCTTCCTGTCAGTGGATATCCCTCCAGGAAATCGGAAGATGGTTCCACCCCCCTGTGGAGCCCCATGCCACTCATTTACTAAGAGAGAGATTTATTTGTAGTAGCTACAGAAATATAGATATAGGCCTACGTTTTATTATTTGAGAGGCATCTTATATGCTAATATCACTTGTTTATTTGCACTGCTGTATTTGCATTGCACATGTCTACAGTCGTTTGATATGCCAATAAAGCATACTTGACAAGTATTTATTTATTTTTTCAGTCATTTACTCATTTATTCAATTATATAATTAATTAGGCTATGATTTTTATTTTTATTTTTTAAATGTGTATATTTGTGGGAAAATAACATTGTAATATTTTTTAAGCACTTTTAACAAGGCTGGCAAAGCAAGTAGCGCATTAACCGTTCTGAACCCGTTATCATATTCTCAGTACAAATGAAAACAATATAAATTATTAGGCTAACTTTTTAAAAAATTACAACTCTTTTTTTTTTTTTTTTTTTTGTCTAACAGAATGTTTAAAATCCTTTAAAAATGTACAAAAGTAACCATTTCAAAAGGAAAATCCACCCATTTCACAGAATGACCTATTTATTCTCTTTAAGATTTTTTTTCCACATTTTTTTTCTCCCTGATTTAGTAAAGTTATGAGGACATTTTCTAGCAACTTGATCCCCAAACGTCAGAATCTCACACACACACACACACACACACACACACACACATATACAAAATGTGTGTAGAGGAAGGAACACGGCTCCTCCCGACGGGTCCCGGATAGGAAGAGGGTGACGTCAGTGCGCTCCGCTCGCAGCAGATTCAGATTACAGTATACTGCGCGCGCGCGCGTGTGTGCTTGTGTTCTTGAACGTCGGATGGTGGCTAGAGGAGGAAAAGCGTGTTTACACAGACGGACCGAGCGCCTGGGGAATAGCGCACGGCGAGAGGAAGTGAGCCGGCTCGCTGTCTGCCTGCACCAACTTCCTGCTCAGAGAGAGAGAGAGAGAAAACAGTCGGGATCCCATTACAGTCCGACTGAGAGCTGCCGAGACGGCCGACAGCATGGAAAAACAGCGCATTATACGGAATTCTTTTTAATAAAGCGAAAAAGGACCCCAAAAAGCCTGACCATTACGCCCAGGTATGTGAATAATCCATCCATGTTATTCGAACGTTTTATACATGTTTTTAAATGTGTAATTACTTCATAATAACAATGAAAGGAAGAAACCTTCCAAAGTACACGACTGAAACTTGATATCCCCAAAAAAGAATGAACGTATCCAAACGACGGAGCTGTTTGAAATGTTCAGAAGTGAGGTTTGAGACTTAAATGTGAACAGTTATAAAGTAATTAATGTTTTAAAAATCTCTTTTAGCAATAACAGACACGGAAGACACTTCAAGTGTCCACCGTTCCCGTTACTTACGAGCAAATTACGCACCGTTTACGCACGGCTGAGGAAAGTTTGAATACCTGTTGAGCTCACGATTACGGGAAGTATAATTGAAAGATTTTGTTGGCTGTACTTTCGAAAACATGGCTGCTAGAAAAGGCTGAAATGTGGCTCCTGGCGCTTTAAACGCACTAGTAGAGTTTCTGGTTTGTCTGGAAACAGCAGCAGACTAATTGCCATGCGCTTCCGGATTGAAACTGGCAGCAGACAGCATCTTGAAAATGAGTCATTGGGGCAAACAAAGAAACTTCAGTTCAGCCCTAGAGCTGATGTTACTCCTGCATCTGGATATGCTGGGGGTTATTTAATATGATTGGAGGAGATCGATGTTTGTGAGCACAAAATGTGTTTGGAGACTTACTGTAAGTCATACATGTATGGACTTCAGATAGCAGATGATGCTAGAGTTTCCTCAGATCTAACCCAAGATGTCCCCAAGTTCACCACAAGTGTCCTAGCATAGTAACCTGGTGTAGTTTGTTCATGTTCAACTCTGACAAGGAGAAAGTGTCCACATACATACTTTTGGTCTTCATTTTAAACTACCGTATTATCATTTAAAATGAGATGTTTTGGTTTTTAAAGCATGCTTGTGCCATCTTTCTTTAAATCTAATGCCACATTGGATGCAATTTCCTTCTGGAGTTTTGGACACACTGCGTGTAAAGTCTACAGTCACGTTCCTCCTGTCTGCTTCCTGTATGGTTAGATGGGTTGGATAGATTTGCAATTATGCCGGTTTTAGAGTCTTACATAGACATTATTTCAAACACAATACATTTAAAATGCTCAGTGGTAAAACAAATAAACAATCAACTGTGATTAGTATGATTATTATTTGCCATTTCAGTATTTTTTAGCCTTAATATTACTGTATTTGCCCTGAAATGGATTAAAAGAGGAACCATCATTTTGATCAAACAGCCAGTTAGATTCAAACAGTTTAATGCAAAGAGTAAAATGCAGTGAAACCTAGTTTAATGTATTCAAGGAATGCTTTCCAATCCCTTTTTGACTATTATATTTATATTTTTATGCCATAATATTTCTGTATTTTCCATGAAATTGCTTAAAAGAGGAACCATCATTTCAATAGAACAGCCAACTAGATTTAAAAGTTTAATGCAAGCATTCCAAAATCTATATTAAAGTATAAGGAATGTTTTCTTTTTTGATATTTTGCAACTAAAAGCAATGATATTTTAAAGTGTCCGCACTCTTTCTGAAGCCACTATATGGACACAGACACGCCGCCAGACGTTCTCGGATCTGTCTGTGTAATTTCAAGAGCTGCAGCTCTCTCTGGAGAAATGTGGTCGTGGAGAGAAGTCCTTCACGGCTCTCTTTTCTCCCTCTCTTCAGCAGGAGCTCCCTGAATTTTCCACTGCAGTCTGTGTGCGCAGGAAGAGCGCACATTTAGTCATGGCGAAGTAATGTCTGCGCACACCAACTAATCTCATTACGAGTTTCCGCTGGCGCTACAGTGGAGGGGTTTGTGAGCGCGACGGCAAGTTTGGTGTTTAAAAGATGTCTAGGGGCCATTCAAAACACTGGACTTGGGGTTTTGGGTCCAAACTGTCCCTGTGTGTCTGTTGCATGAGTCTTGAAGGGTGTGAGGGTGTCACTTTACGCTGGAGAGAGCCTGGAGTGCATCTGCTCACCTGAAAGATTCTCCTCTTTCCCCTGTTATATACACACACACACACACACACACACACACACAGTGTGTGAAACTTTAAAAATCAGCCTTATCAGGCAGTATACTGTATGTTGCCTGTTAAGCCACTGACAGACTGAGCTGTTGCCTGGTTCTGTGTCTACAGACATGTTCCTCCTGTCTACTTCCTGTATGGTTAGATGGGTTGGATAGAGTTGATGTGTGCAGGTTTTCTTGGTGTTTTCCATTGGCATTTTTTGAAAACAAGTTCCAATAGAGTTTCTCACCTATGGCGATCTGAGAAAAAAAAAAGTTCAACTGTACACTGAAAAATGACTCGAAAAGCGCAATTTTAAGTAGTAAGTTTTGACCGTATAAAATTCAGCAAAATCTACTTTGTAAAATAATATTAAACGCGCATATCTAAAATTCAAATATATCCGCAACTTGCTATTGTAGTTGTATTTAAAATAGTAAAACTAAATAACATCTAAATTAATAATGAATACACATGAACACTGATCATTTTTTGGAAACTAACTACAACTAGCTCAATTTTTGGTACACAAAACAATTATGGTGGGTAATTTTTGAGCAGTAGAAAATTAACTCAAAACGCAAAACAAGAATATAACAGCAAAATTAACAAACGTGCAAATAAAACTGGCAAGTAGTGCAAAAACATGCCCTTAATTATTCATTCCCCAATGCATTATGGGAACAGTGCATTGTAAATGTAGGTAGTTTTAGGTAGATTATATTAAATGTTATACTTTTTGAAACCTATTTTAAAGTTTTCTACTTTGAAACTAAAATGAGACACCGTTATAGGTAAATCAAAGAAGTAAATAGGTATTTGAGTAGATTTTAAAGTTCAGATAATTTATTGGAGAAAATAATAAATCTTTCCTGCTGTATTTACTTCACAACAAATTTTTTTTAAAGTGTATATTCTACAATGTAAACTCAGAAATCGAATAAGCATTTAAAGTGGTAAAACAGTTTATTTTCTTACTGATGCTTCGGATTAGATGGTATCTGTAGACTTTTTTCACATTTTCTGCACTATTTGAAAAAAAAAAAAAACATGGTTAAACAGAACGAAAAAGTACTATTCTTATTGTTAAAATATTTAATAAACAAACATGATTGATTGACAAGCGTATGTTGAGAGACAGAATCCCTGTGGACCTACTGATGCCATCTAACTGTAAAAACTATGGATGATTCATTTATTTCATCACAAATTTCATGCAGTGTGTTAAAACATCTTTAAACCCAATGACCATGAAGCTGATGCATGCCAGACAACGGCAGAAGAACAGATAAAAGTGTGTCTTTTTGTTTAGCGCACACTGTCTATTATTTATTTGTGTGTCTTAGAAAATCCTGGCTAATGATTCAGACTTGGCTTCTGCACAGTTTATGTCTTTGCTCATATTGAAAGATAAAAAAAAGAGACTTTGCATGTGCAGTTTTTTTTCCATTTTTCCCCTCTTGCGATAATCTAACAATGACTTTTACAGCCACGTTCCGTGCAGAAACCTCTCCAAACTGCCAAGAGCTTTTGAAATCAGCTCCCTCTGTTTATTCCCTTTGATTAGGGCAGTAAATCTGGGTATCAATGAGTCCGTTGATCATGTCACACACAGTGTGTCTGTCTTTAGACGTCCATATGGGCGAGAGGTTTGTGCCAGCATGAAAAGAGAAGAGGAAACCTCCCATTTGTGCCTTGTGTCCGTGTGGTCCCCGTGTTCCCGTGTTTGCTCCCCGCAGCAGGAATTCCTACCTTTCAGTTCGGGATCGGCATTCCCAGGAAGACGCCCTTCAAAGGAGAATTGGAGGAAGTCCTGATATAGACAGTTTTACGGTCGTTTTACGCAGATGCTCCGCTCAGAGGATGCTGGAGCAGGAAATGGTTTTATTTCGCTTCTTTGGGGGTTTGGAAAAAAATAACTGGGTATGTGGCGTACGGCGAGCTTTCATGTTCTGCCCAAAGAGTTAAGTATGAGATCTGACTGTAAATTGCTACATGAATGTATAATGAGATCTGTGTCACACATGTAGAAGAGTATTCAATGAGCATGTGTGTGTGTGAGAAAGCACACAATACTTCCTGATAAATATCTGTAGCCTGTATTGGCAGTATTTTCTGAGCACTTCCTCCTTTGTCACCACAGATTTGGCCGAATCTTGCTGTTTGTGTCTCTTTACACTCCCTCTGGCTGATATTCCAAACAAAAGTATCTGAAAAGACAAAAATAAACCAAATTATGAAGCAGAAAGTCAACATGAAATCAAAATCTTAATACATGTTCCAGGTTTGCAGGAATTATCCACTGATTGTTATTCCAAAGTGAAAAAAATAAGCATAATCTATCATCAAATTGTAATAAAACTCTACTTATTTTCTTAAAATATTTAGTCATTTTCCAACCATTTTTCACAATTAAATTGCCTCCCAAATGATAAAATCAAGTGTTTTATTTAAATGTCACATTACCAAATCAAAAAACACAGGGCTAATAAACACACACTTTTTCATAATCCTACTGATTTCCAATGACATTATTCGGAAATACATCACATTACAGAAGCATAATGTGTCACGAACACCACTTCATGTTGACTTCAAGTGTTTTAGGTTTGACTGTAGCCTGTCCTGTTAGAGTTTGGGGTCGTTTGCTCCTTTCGGCTCATTATTCGATCAATCCCACGATGTCTTCCAGAGCCGGCAGTTTGAGGAGCGAAAACCAGGGTGAAAGTTTAAGCTTGTGTGTCTTTGTCAAAAATATGACAAAGGCTTTCCCAAAATAAGGCCGTCTGCAACCAGGGAGTTCCACTTGGCCAATAAAATATGCTCCATGTCAGAGCTATCCACACTAGTGAGTCAGCCAGCCTCGTTTCTCCATCTACCACTTCATCTCGTTCGTTCCCTCCATCCGTCTCGGGAGAGCGTTGGCTCAGACAGCAGGAAGGCTGCAGTAAACGCCAGCCCGCCCTGTTTGACTGACTTACAGTTACCAAAGGGCATGATGTAACGCTAGTTAAAACTGAGGAGTGTGTTCAAACACACACACACACATTTGACAGCTTTGAATTCGAGTCAAACTGGTTTCCTCATGTCTATTAAACACCTCTCAGACCTCAACCTGAGGTCCTGTACTGTTCCTCCACCCAGGTCTTCCTGCTGTCCTGCATCCCAACACTCAACACCATCCCCTCAACTTCAATCTGTCTTATGCACCAGATATCCACTGAAAATAAGCAGAAACTCTGTGCTACATCATGTTTCTTAAAGGGATAGTTCACCTAAAATGAAAAGTCTGTGGTCGTTCATGAGCCATCATGATGTTCCAAAGCCGCTTAATTTTCTCTATTCTGTGAAATACAAAAGGAGATATTTTGAACAATGTTCATGCTGCACTTTTTCATACAATGAAAACATGCACATATTGACGTGTGCTTTTATGTGATCTTAGAAGACTTGATAGTGCACAAATCATATTGGATTACTTTTATGATAATTTTATGGTGCTTTATTTATTTATTTGTTTGTTTGTTACCATGTTATTATCTAAAGTGATTTATATGATTTTTCATTATTAAAAATAGATAAGTTATTAAGCATATATTTTAATTATTTATATTTAAATTAAAGATTTTATAACTGCACTTGAGAAAACATTTCTTGAAATATTTAGTAAGTGTACTGAAAATACTTATTTCTAATTTTATATATACATGTATTTATTTATTTACTTTAGTTCTTTTTCACTTGTTATACGTTCCTAATTGTATATTGCATTTTATTTTCAACTTGTTATTTTAACTTGTAACAGGTTAACTTGCCTGTTGTTTGAAAAGTAAAACGTTAGTCTTGTCACCATAAAAAGCTCAATGAAAATGTTGCATCCCCTGGTCAAAGTGTGCAGGTTTTGTAATGTATATATAATTTTTATATTTCCTAAACTTTAACCAGGGATGTAGAGGAAGAGGTTATGAGAGTACACTAAGGATAAGCATGTGGCTAAAGTGCATGACGACAGCAGTCACAGGAAGTGGCCCAAGCAAGATTTAAACTTCCTGTACTGTTGGGCTTTTAACATTGAACCACTGCACCTTCCTGTTGGAGTCAATCCCAGACCGCAGGGATGAAAAAACTCACTCCTGTTCATTAGAAAATCCTTATTTTACACCCAATGGATCCAGATTGACTGCGTCTTTGTTGTCTAAATCTAAGTGTGCTGAAAAAAATATTAATTTGTCTTTTTTGTCAGTTTTTTTATTTGTCTTGTGCAGGACAGTTTAGCATCACTCAAATCATGTTGTCCAAACTATAAATGTTACAATGAAAGGCTCTGTTTATGTCTAAGGTTTCTTGAAGGAATGTGAGCAGATATCATTGTGCACATCCTGTTTCGTGAGATCGCAGCTTCCTGTCTGTGTCCAACCACAACGCCAGAATATAAAGAGCACTTTTAGCCATTTTCTTCTCCGAAACCCATTCACAAAAACTGGACAATCTATCCGTCTTTATCTTCAACATGGGCGGCCATGGTGTATGAAGATTAAGTATGTGTGTCTGTGCATGTTGATAATCTGATAATAACGGTTTGGGTGATGTTCAAGGATTACGCAGCAGATCAATTTAAAGGGAAGTGGTTGACTTCATGTTTTTTATTACTGTTATTCTGAATCACCGGTAATTTGATCAAATTGAACTCAGATATACACTATCGTTCAAAAATGTGGTGTTTTTTAATGTTTTTGAAAATCTCTTATGCTCACCACGGCTGCATTTATTTGATCAAAAATACAGTAAAAACAGTAATATTGTGAAATATTATTACAATTTAAGATTATCATTTTCTGTTTTCATATATTTTAAAATATCATTTATTTTTGTGATCAAAGCTGAATTTTCAGCATCTTTACTCCAGTCTTCAGTGTCACGTGATCCTTCAGAAATCATTCTGATATGCTGATTTAATGCTCAAGAAACGTTTCTTATTATTAGTAATGTTGGAAACAGTTGTGCTGCTTAATTTATTTTGGAAACCATTCTTTGATAAATAGAAAGTACAAAAGAACGGCATTTATCTGAAATAGACTTTTTTGTAACAATATATTTACTGTCACTTTTGATCAATTTAATGCATCCTTGCTGAATAAAATAATTAATTTCTTTAAAAAAACAAAGCTAAATGATCCCATACCGTTGAACTGTATTGGCGTTTTGAACTGAATTTTCATTTTTGAGTGACCTATACCTTTAAAAATTCCCTTTCTGCTTGTTGTAGGTTTTGGCTCTAGGTTTGGGACATTTGAACTATTTTGTGCCCCCTTAACCCACTTATCTCTACCTGGTCACTCTAATCTATGTTCCTCAACAGGATCTTGTGGATAAACTCCATGTTTACCCTGTTAGTAATCTCTGTTCACCAGTGGGTGTATTTGCCCGCCTTTGAGCGGACACCTCCGTCCCAGAGAGTTCAGCAGCACGGTCGATGCTGGAACATGTTGCTTATTTGCGATTCATTCCCATGTCAGTCTTTCTGGCTGATAGCTCTTTGTTGTTTATGAGCCTGTGCGTTAATGTACAACAGAACAGGAAATGCTTGCAGAGTTTGTGGGAGGGCACTCAGGAATGACGTTTTTTGTTCATGCGAGAGATGAAGAGTGCAGAGGGAAAAAGGGAAATTAAAGGAAGAGGATGAATTCAGGAGCGTTCTTTAATGTGGCCGCGTTTGTACTGCTGATGCTCTGGCCTCTCCCTTTTCACCACTTCCTGTTCAAAATCTGCATGAATATGGTTAAAGTAAGGTTTTTTTACGAATGCAGTCAACTCCTGGAAGGACGTCTGATTATCAGATCAACTGAAACAAGGCGCCGGTCCGTGCTTATTCACAGACATATACTAAATTTGGCTTTGCGGTACCACAGCATCTTCCTTCAGATCCTTAAACCTTGTTAGGGTCATTAAACGTGTCCTCAAGCCACCTTTTCTTTCCAAATAAACACAATGCATGCAGACAGAGTGTAAATTTGGCTAATTTGAATTAGATTGAAACTCTTATGAAATTACGCCACACTCTCACCTCGGTTACAACGATACACACACGTTTGAAATCAGAACAAGAAGCAACAGCTTTGTTACAAAACAGCAACAGTCTTAAAAATAAAAGTTCTATATTGGCATTCCATGAACAACCTTTTACATCTATGGAATCTTTCCTTAAAAGTTCTCAAAAGAAGCATTTTTCTTAGTGTGAAGAGCATGTGTTAGTCAAAAGTAGATTTTTAAGGAATGAATCAGTCAAAAATACTCACAAACAGCCTCAAACTCACAATTTGAATTGGTCTACTGACCCCACACTCTTAAAAATAAAGGTTTCAAAAATGGGTTTTTCACAGTGAAAAAGAAGAACCATTTTTGGTTCCAAAAAGAACTTTTCAGTGAACAGTTCTTTAATTTTTTTTTAACTAGGTTCTAATTAGGTTCTGGTAAAGAATATCAGCCCGATTATGATTATTAAAATGTAAACTGTTAATGTTTGTTAATGTTAATAATTTGACCTCTCTTGTCTGACAGATATGGAGAGTGCTATCACGCTGTGGCAGTTTCTGCTGCAGCTACTGCTGGACCAGAGCCATAAGCACCTGATTTGCTGGACGTCCAACGACGGCGAGTTCAAGCTGCTCAAATCGGAAGAAGTCGCCAAACTCTGGGGCCTGCGCAAGAACAAGACCAACATGAACTACGACAAGCTTAGCCGAGCACTACGCTACTACTATGACAAGGTTACACACGCTCGTATTGGATAAACGCAACAATTTATAGAGGTGGCGATTTCGTAATGAATTCATACGATGTGATTTGTATGGAAAAGTATGATTTTCCACCCCTACAACTAACCGGCATTAGCAGATCATACTAAAACTTACCACCAAGATTGTACAAATTCATACGAATTAGCCACCATTTCGGGTAAAATTGTTACAAACTGCCATTTGAGTGTATTGTAATAATCCCTTTTCTTTTGCAGAACATCATAAAGAAGGTGATTGGCCAGAAGTTTGTATACAAGTTCGTCTCGTTCCCTGATATTCTGAAGATGGATCCCCAAGCGGTGGAGTTCGGTCGGGACGGGGGTCACGTCGCAGGGGGCATCATGTTGCAGGAGGTGGAGTCAGATTGCGGCGAGGGGGAGGAGTCTCCAAAACTGTCACTGTCATCGCTGAGAAGCCCCGCCTGCAGGAACGAGTATCTCCACTCTGGTCTGTACTCATCCTTCACAGTCAGTTCCCTCCAAAGCCCGCCTCCGCTGCTGCGTCCAATCAAAGTCGAGAAGCAGCGAGGGGGCGAACGAGGGGAGGAGGGACAAACGGTGATTCGCTTTGTCACTAATCGATCAGAAAAGGCCGTTCCCCTGGCTTCCTCGCCACCACTTGCATCCGCGGAAGGTCTTCTTCACTTCAAAAACCTCCCCTTGTTCATCCTGTAGCCCCTCCCCTTCTCATAGCCCGGTCTACACGCTGCGGCCGGAGCGCAGCCCGGAGGCTCACATAGACGAATCAGAGCAAAGCGCTCAGCCTCTAAATTTATCATCCGGCCACAGGGAGCGAGCCCAGAATTGGGGCAAGGCCCCGGAGAGGAGGACCGGTAGCAACGGACTGCCTCCCAAAGCTCGGAAACCCAAAGGGCTGGAAATCTCCGCCCCTTCCATACTGCTTTCAGGAAGTGACTTGGGCTCCATCGCCCTCAACAGCCCAGCACTGCCCTCAGGGTCACTTACACCAGCCTTTTTCACTGCACAGGTATTAAACTATGTCACATGTACATTTACATTTTCACATGTATATTTATGTCACACATACATCTGTTTCCTAATGATCAAAGCAAAGGATTTTTCTAAAATATAGAAAGAATACATGGTGCCTTCTTTTGGCTAATAGCAAATAACCCCAGACTGCATAGCGACAAGCTCAGTCAAAGAGAAAGAAATGTCAAATAGCTACATTTCATTCAATACCAAAAATTACTGATAAGGAAAAAAAATTACTATTTTACACAACATTTGTGTGCTATGTAATTTTATACTACTGTATTAGAATACAGTGTAGTTAGCTTAGCAACATGCTAATGTAAAGCTGTATTTAATTGACAGTGAACCGTTAAGCTAAGTATAGCCAAAAGCTAAAATAAATGTCAAAATGCTTACATTTAACTTAATATAATACATTATTGATTAAAATAGTTCAAATTTAAATAATAAATGACATTTTAGACAATATTTGTATGCTATGTCCCATTATAATATTGTGTAGTTAGCTTAGCAACATGCAAATGTAAAGTTCTATTGGATTCATTTGTGAGAAAGCAAGGCGGCTATGTTTTTAACAAATAGGTAATATTGGTCTGATTATGAAGAGTTTATTTGCAAAAACAGATAACTCGGTTTTTAAAAATTTTCAAAAATCATGTTTTTTATGTTATGTTTTTATTGTGCTTTATTGTGTTAGTTTTATTTTTTAGTTATTTTTTACCTAATCAAAATAACACAACTGCGGTTTGATTGAGATTAATTGGAATGCACAATGAAAAAACATGATTATTGAAAATTGTTAAAAACGGAGTTATCTGTTTTTGCAAATGAACTCTTCTTATGTTAGTGACGACAAGGCTAATTTTATCACTCTCATACATTAGAATTTGACTTATATTTAACAAAAGTATTATCAAAAAAGTTTTGTCTAAGTAAAAACTGACTATTTATTCCAATATGCTATAGTACAATATAAATGCAATGTATTTTTATACATTTTTATGACAGAGTATCATGTTGTTAGCTTAGCAAGAAGCAAATTTTGCAGTATTTAGTTGCTGCTTGTGTAGAGCTTTCGGGTTAGGTTTCATTTCATTGTAGGAAGTTTTCTAGGTTTTGGAGCTATAAATGAACACAAAAACATCCTCTCCGGCACTGTTTATAAGCCTTCAACAGGTAACAAATAGACAGGGCACACACCTATACTGGTAATACAGCTATTCTATGAGACGTTTCGGTCTTTACTGGGTGTGTTGGGAGAAATGCGTGGCAGGCAGTCAGGTTTTTAAAAAGAGGTAGAGAGAGACAGGAAGAGGGAAAAGACAGACAGAGTGGCATAAGCGAGAAAAGAGAGACCTGTAAGTAAAGCCATATGTCCGTAATCTCACACACTACAGCATAGTGACACAGGACAGAGAAAAACTGAGCGAGAACGAGAAATTGATTTCACATGCTGCCCTATAGCCACAACCTGGTGATCCAAAGTCCATGACCCATGGGAGGCTACATGCCTGTGTGGATTTTTCTCCCACTTTCTCTCTTAAAGGAACAGGTCACCCAAAAATTTACTTTCTGTCATCGTTTACTTACACTCATGTTGTTCTAAACATGTATCGCTTAGTTTTAATGCAAATGCAAGCGTATACATACACTGTTTGATAGGTTGCATGAACACAGATGTTTCATCCTTGTCCAGTGTCTGCGCTATTTCTCTGAACATTTTACACATGTAAACTAGAGTTTCCAATATCTGTTAACCTTATTCGTCATCGCAGGTGTCTATAGGGGCTTTCGCACCGGAGGAACCTTTTCATAGTTCCTAGAACTATTGGCGGAAGTTCCCGCTTTTTGGCGTTTTGGCACCACAGGAACTAGAAACCTATTTAGTTCTAGGAACTCCAGGAACTCCGTTTGTGGGAACTAGATTAGCTCCTATATCAGATTAGGGTCTAAAACAGTTCTATAGGAACTATAAGTGACGCAGTGTACACTGATTGGCCAAACGCATACGAAGCACCGACTACCCAGCATTTTTAAAAAGCCATTTAAAAATATTTATTCCACGAACATGGAAAACCACGATAACAGCATTTACCTGTTGTCTGTGGCGTTGTTCTTTTCTTTTATGAGTTCCTAAAACTATGTGGTGCGAAAGTGATGTGGCCATCATCAGTACTTTGTTATTGTTGTTGTAACATTTGCATATTTTTTGACTGTAAACAACGGGTCATGGAGTGTTGTCACCTTGTGGACAAACTAATTAGTGCAAAAACAATACAAGGCGCATGTGCGAACTGAGCATACAAATTATGCACGGTTAGAAATATAAAAAAATTATACCCTAGCCTAGCATACACATAAATACTGTAGTATACTTTAGTAAAGGACAAGTTAAGCTGCTCGAGTTCTCAAGGGGACATTTTTCTGTCTTAAATATCAGCCTGTTCCTATAGACCTTAGTTAGGATAACGCCATATTTAATTTTTTTGACAGGAATGAAAATGAGGCTGTGAGGGATAGAAGTACAGTGCGTTCAATGGTTTGTACTGTTATTTAACAGCATACTGACTGTCCAGCTGATGAAACGTATTTTTGAAAAAACCTTTCAGTAGACAAAAACTCCATAAAAACGTTTTGAAAGTTGGCGAGAATTACGAAATTTAGGACCTTCATACACTGTGTGCCATTGTAAAGACTGTGATGGTGTGTGCACACCAAATGCAAATTTTATTATTTGCACATAAGTAGATTACATACAAAGTCAATGCAAAGATGTGAATTTGCGCTGGGCACCGCCAATAATGCGAATTGGGCAATACGATTGCCACGAACGCGCAATATATGCTTCAATCGCATCTTCTGCGCAAGTTGGAAAATTTCAAGCAAGCGAGCGGAAAATTCGCAAGACGCATTGTCACGCAAGACAATCAGCGAAGAGCTTATTGACAAGTCCTGTTTGACACGTCTGGTTCTATCAGAAAATGGAGGAGAGCATTATGGGATGATTTTATTCAGGCATTTGAAACAAAAAACATCCTGTGAGTAATTTAGAGTGATAACGCGATGAGAATATTCGCTTCGTGTTTGGTGTGTACACACCATAAGTCTATCCATCACAGCCTCATTTACATTCAATATGGCGTCTAACCTGACTAAGTTCTATTGTATGACTTCAGAAAGATTGAAATATATTGCATAAGCCATATGGACTAATTTTACGGTGCCTTTTTGGAGCAGTGTTGCCAAATCCGCAGTTTTGCCGCAGAATTGGGCTATGTTAACATTGTTGTCGCAGGTTATTTTTCATGTCAGCGGGTTTAAGCGACCGCAATACCATATTATTTAGCCCCTAAAATGCTAATTTTACCAGGGGAACCCCATAAAAAAAAATGTGTATTTTAACCCCCAAAACATAATTAGGCAGGTTTTGATGTGAAAACCTGGCAACCCTGTTTTGGAGTTCAACAGTCCCTGGTCACCCCTCGGAAAATTGAAATTGGGACAATTGTCCACAAAAGACAAAGTTAAACAGATTTTGAATGACATGAGTTTGAGGACATGACGGACGTTTATTTGTGGGTGAACTGTTGCATTAAACATACTGAAACATATACAACAGACAGACAGTAATTTCATAGCGCCAGATTTCATCTGCCTGGACAGATAAAACAAGCATCAACTATGTCCAGGACAGTCGTCCTACCGCTTACACGCATTGCATTTGTGCTACATACCATTGACGCTCCAAGTTTGTCCTGTTCAGGTGAAAAAATCTGGGAAGATTTTTTTAAAGGGGTTCTCAGACTACTTGTGCATGACAGGCTTCACATGCTGTTGCCTGCAAACTGATGCAAAGACGTGTCTGGACATGCAGAGACTTACATTCATCCTTCCAAAGTTTCAAAAAGACACTGGGATTTCGTGATCCATGACTTCAGTGACTAATACAAATAACATCTCATACTCCTGTTCTCCCCTTTCACAATACCTCCCCTACTCCTCTCTCTTCAGACTCCCTCTGGTTTGCTGTTGACGCCCAGTCCTCTCCTGTCCTCCATTCATTTCTGGAGCAGCCTGAGTCCCGTAGCCCCTCTCAGCCCCGCCAGGCTACAGGGCCACGGGTCACTCTTTCAGGTATGCACAAAATATTCTCAAACCTATAAAAAGAGGAATCTGAATGTGAGGATGTGTAGCACTAACAGGCGAGTGTGTTTTAGAAAGTGATTTGCTTGTCTGTTTTTGAGCGTGTTTGTTTTTGGTGTCATGTTTCAGCCTTCATGTGAGCGAGAGGGGAAATCCTGTGGATACTTCCTGTTCTGGCCCGGGGGAGAGTGAGTGTGTAGGGAGGTGTGTGTGTGTGTGTGTGTGTGTGTGTGTGTGTGTGAGCGAACACAAAAGACAGAACGCAAACTGTATATTTATGCTCATCTTGCTTTTTGAGGGGAGGGTCCAGTCTTTACTGTAAACATCGCTAGCCAGCAGGAAACCATTAAGGTAACCACGGGCGACTGCTTGGCTCCGCCTTTACAGGAATAGTGTCAGTTCATGATGTGCACTTTTACTACCGCACACACACAGACAGACGTACACTCACTCCCCCACTCTCACTTCCTCCCTGGGCGGCCGTAGTGGGAGATTTCTGGTTGGTCACATGATTGTCGTTCCTGTCCATCATTGGTTGCAGTGGAAAACTTTTGTGGCACGTCTGGCTTTTTTTTTTCTTTCACAGTGCAATTCTTCTTTGGGTTTTTTGTTGATTTTTCTATACCTGTAAAACATACCAGGAAAAATAGATGCTTTTGAGTCGATCCGGGAAATGTATTTACTGGTGTGTGTGTGTATTAGGGTTTGGAAATAAGCTACAGATGTTTCCTCTCTGCATTGGATTTGGGGGAAAAACAGCTTCCTGTTAAAAAAGGGAGGGGGTGATAACTGAAAAAGACTGTCTGTGTGTATAGTCAGCTCTCACATAACAGGAAGTTCCTCTCCGAGCGCTACTGTGATGGACTACGAGTGTGTTTGTTTTATGAACCACAAAGACAGGGTGTTTTTCCCCTCACTGAGGTGTATTAGGGAGATATTTACAGAAACTGTAAGAAATGCCCAGGTATTCTTTCAAAAATCAAAAGAAGTAAATTATATGGCTTTTTTTTTTGCTTTGTTCTTATTTGAAGCCCGATTTTAAGGATACTTTGGTGGCATATGTTGTACTGAATTCAATTTATGGTATTTTTAGAAATGAAAGAATAAAGTAAATAATTTAATCATTAAAAAAAAAAAAAGTTGCCAGAGAGAATGATATTAATTTCTGTATTACAGGAATAAGATTTCTGGGGAAAATGTCCTGAAAATGTCATCACAGTGCCAAAATCAGTCCTACAGGCTTATTTATTTATATGTTTGTTTATATTCATCTTTATTAGGTTATAATAAAATAAACATTTAATCATAAAATAATTAAAATAACAATACTGCTACTACTACTAATAATAATACGGATAATAATAATAAAGGACACATGTCCATTTAACCTGAAAATCTAAAATAAATAAAATAAATTAATAAATAAACAAACACACACGTTCAGGTAGTATCTAACCAATAAATAAATAATAATAATAATGAAATGAAGGTAGTATTTAACCTCAAAATCTAAATTAAATAAATAAAAAGTATTAATAATAACGATAATTATAATAATAAATTTAACAAAGAAACATAAGGAAATTCGCAGGTACTATTTAACCTCGAAATAATAAAAACCAAATAATAATAATAATAATAATAAAATATATCCTAACATAAGGGAACATAAGGAAATTCCCAGCTAGTATTTAACCTCAAAATAAAAGAGCAACAACAATAATAACAACAAAATATTATTTATAAAATATTATTTATATCCCATTAAATAATACCTGGACATTTCTTGATAAGATTTAACCATTAAGATGTGTGAACTATTATTTGATCCGGTTAATTCACTGTTAGATGACATTTCCTGATCCTATCATTTGAATGTTTTTCCTCCACTAGAAGGCATTTGCTGTACAGTTAGTAAACATAGCCTATGAAGACATTGTGATTCAGTATGTGTAGCATTACCTCAATGTTCTGTTTGTTTTCTGACTCTCACAGTTCCCCACCCTGCTGAACGGGCTCCCGGTACCCCTCCCCAACCTGGACTCCTCTTCATCCTCCTCCTCCTCCTCCTCTCTCCTCCTGTCCTCCAGCGCCCAGAAGTCCTGATTTCTGGACACTCCACAGATCCCCTCCCCAGAATTATACCTTTGCTCTCACACTAAGAAGGACTTATGGACCTTCATGTCATTTTTGAGCCAGACTGCACTTCACCCCCTTGTGGCCACCTGCACCTATAGCACCCTTCAGTTGTGTTGAATTTTGGACCAGCAAACTGTTTTCTTCTTTAACTCAGGCTGCAATCCAAACAGCTCACCAAAATTCATCCACAAGCTCTTAAAATAGGGAATTATGATGAGGTAATGCCAAAGAACATGAAGTGTCCTTTTGAGAAGATGGTGAGTCATTGGAAACGGTGCCTTAGAGAATCTGCATCCTGGAGAACGTGTTCAAGACTGGACTTTTTGGCAAGTTATTTTTCATAATCTCAGTTTCAGATAGAAACAAACGATGCTGGACGACGTAAACCCCGTTTAAAACAGCGTAGACTTTCTAAAGCAAAACTTCAGCGTTCCCTACTGTTCTCCATTCCTAAGGTGCTTCAACTGGAAAGATCTCGACCAGTTCAAAAAGAAGTAATGTTTAAACCATATTAAAGGAAGCTCATTAGCATTTAAGTCTCTTTTTTAATCTTTCCGAGGCTGTGAACCGGGGTTCTGTTCGTTTGTTTGTCTGGTATTGTATAATATTGCGTTGTATGCACTGTGCTTCAAATGTACTACCGGCTGTGCCTTTTTTTGTGTAAGAATTGTGTATTTGTATTATTTTCCTGCTTAAATACGTTTTTGTAATAGACGAAATTCCATTTCAATATTGGAAAGAAAAGCTTTGTAATAGCTTCCGGATTTTTTCATTACTGAATTGATTAAAAAAAAAGTGTATTCTCCTATTAATTTTATACTTTTTGCTTTTCAAGAGTCAAGAAAATGTGCCTTGTGTTTTTAAAATAAAAACAAGCATTGAATGCGACGCAACGCTCTCGCGTCTGAACGAACACCTTGCATTAAATTGTAGATGAAACGCACACAGACACACACACAAATATAATAAACAGACGACAGAGAGTTCGCTGTATGAAACAGACCATGTTTACTTCACTGATTAAGATAAATAAATATCTGCAGTACAAAGAGTTAAACGGCCAATTCAGCCGACAGCTGGGACTGAGAGCGTCAGTGTTTCACGGAGGCGGAGCTTACAGGACACCACGCACTCCATGCGTCACGTATACACACGCAATCACGCACACACTCACGCACGCATCTCCAGAAACAAGCGACTCCGATTTGACAATATTAATTAACATCTGTCAGTTAAAAAAAAACAGTCATCTAAAATCTGTTTGATATCTTCAGCGTACTTCATGTTTATAAATGCTGGGAAAAAGAAACATTGGTCCAATGCTGCTGTCAAAAGTTTTTTTTTTTGTTATTACTTTTTTCTTTTTATACACACAATATCGTTTTCTCTTCTGAATAAAATCAAGCACAAATGTGGGACAGTCAGGCTCCAACATGCCACATTAAGATACCATTATTCACAGAAGGGTCAATATGTAACATTAAAAAACAAAATCTCTTAATACTGTTAATGAAACTAGCTCATCTTCATAGCCATCGCTTGCATGGAGCCTTTAAAGGCTCTGTACAGTAAGTTACAGCTCTCCATTTTCACACATACAACCTCACTTTCTCGCTCTTTTACAAGCGTCGCATACACTCAGAAGCTACAGAGGAGCTCTATTAATAGAAGAAACTGGTTTTGATGATGCATCAGGAGCTCTAATGATCAAAGAAAGAATTAAAAACACATCTGGCATACAAGCACTTCAGTTCCATTAGGAACACTCTGAATGAATGCAAAAGGAGAAATGGTCCGCTTCTCAGTTCAAACGGTGAGGTCACAAAGTTCCTGCTGGTCCAGTGTTTGTTTTTTCCACCCTCGTTTTGCAAGTCCACCTGGTCGAGATGGTCCCTGGTTTACGTGGCCTTTGAGGAACAAATCCACTTTTTCTTGAAATGATACGTTAAAATTTGAGGTTTTGGAATGAATGTTTTGAGTCTGTCGCTCAGTTTGAAGCGCAATCGCCATGCCAGAAAACCAAAAGCAAATTCAAAACACTTGTATAGGCATCCACCTCTGTAAAACCAACACAATGACAAATGGACAGCTGCGATATAAAAAAAAAAATTAAACAGAATTATAATCGTTCTTTTAAAACAAAACAAAAACGTGGGACTGATGTGTCCAGGAGGGTCGCCCCGAGAGTGAGGAAGTTACGTAGAGACAGTAGTCAATTAGCAGCAAAACAACCCCTCCGTCAATAAATATATACACGTTCACACACCCTAAGCGTCACACAGGGGAAGGGGAAGGGGGCATCCAGACGAGGGGCCGATGGGCGTTCTGGCTCAAGGCTGCATGCTGGATGGCGGGACACTGGGGGGAGAGACAGCGGGTTCAGCCGATCCCCTTCACCACGCATGCACACGCGACAAACACCCCTCTCTCTGTGAGCGAGGGGGGACTAAGTCTGTTAGTCTATACAACACAGTCACGGAGTAAGAGCTGTCGAACTGATCCGTCAAGTGTGTGTGTGTGTGTGTGTGTGTGTGCTTGTGTGAGAGCGATGGGCAAGAGTGTGAGGGAACGCAGCTTAAAACAGCATGCTCTGCCGTCTGTTCTTGCTGTTGCCTGTGAGGAGAGAGACAGAAGGATGAGAGTGAAAAGGAGGAGAGAACAAGGTGTACAAGGTTACAAAATATATATTTAGTTATAAAATATATTAGTAATATTACTATGGGAGAGAAAGTGAGCAAGGTTACAAAATAATTCAAATATTTTAAATATATAATTAATTTCAAATACATATTTAGTTATAAAATAATTTAGTTATATTATTAGAGAACAGACCACGGTGTACAAGCAAACAAAATAATGCTTTTTTAATTTATATAATTAATTTTAAAAGGTGCACTATGTTACTTTTTTTTAATTTACAAAACTGATATAATGAGTACATCATGAATCCAAAAAGGTCCCATTATTCTTATAGTATTTTATATATAATTTAGAAAATATATTTAGTTATTACACACTAATTACATTAATATATAAGAGCACACAGGGTTAGAGGTTACAAAATGTTAAAAAAAATCATTAATGTTATTATGTATAAAATGTATTACATTTTAGGACATATTTATTTTTATTTTGTTATAAATTTAAATTAATATATTTATAAAAATAGTTTTTGAAATATTTTGATATTTTTATTAAATATAAACTATTTTATAATATTTTTTTAATATGTAATTTATTAAAATATAACATTCATTATATTTGATTTATAAACCATATATTATAAATCTAAGAAATAGCAATTTCAGTTATTTTACATAATATTTAACTCTTATTGATTGATTCATTTTTTAAAAATAGAATTTTTTTCAAGACAATGCATTAACAAATACATTGACAGTGCTATTAAAAGATAGATTTTTATTAAAAGATTGTCATGATTTTGTTGGAATATAGCACTTCTGTTAATCCAACAGGAGGTCACATGTATCAGTAAACCTTAAACAATTTTTAAATAATTTTTTTAAATAATGTATAATTAATCATTTTAAATAATTGCCCAAATCTAAATACAATCACATTAACCAACCTGTTCAACAGCTATTGGTCTACACGATTATTGCCACCAAGTGTCAGTTCCCAAAACTACTGACACAACTGACACTGACCCATACTGACTGGCTACTATAAGAGTATCTGAACATAAAAACATGTATAAAACAAACACACACCTGTCTCTGGGTATGAGGAGTTCCGGTAACCGGGGTCCCTCTGAAGCTGCACTTCCTTCAGTGTAAATATGGATGTGTCTGCACAAGCACAGCATGTCATGAGAATGAGGACATATGAGTGATTATGTGATGTTTGTGAGTGTGTGTGTGTGTGTGTGTGTGTGTGTGTATAAAGACACTCACTCTCTGGCAGTATGTGCACATGCATGCCCAGACTCTTGAAGTAGGAGTGTTTCATTGATTCATCTGCTGAGATCCTTTTCTTGGACTCATACTATGGAGAAAAAATAAATAAAGGATAAAAGCCTTATTAGATTGATAAAGGGTAGTTTAAGTTACCATAATGCTTTAAAAGGGTTAATGAAAAATAAGAGTGTTCATGAGATGGAAAAGATGGAAAATCATTTACAATTGTTTTTGTGTGTATTTAATGCAATCCATTGTTCTGGCACATTCTTACCCTTAGAAAGGACAATAACAGCTCTATTCCTTCAGTATCCAACCTGTAGATGGGAAGAGAGGGAGGGAGGGAGAGAGATGTGACCATCGGCAGGTTGACAAATTAGACTGGCAAATGTAAGGAAGGAAGCAAACGGCCTCAGAAATTCCACAGGATATCCTGCTTTACTGGCACGCACACGGCTTTCTAACATACACTAGAACACACACACACACACTTTCCCACAGCAGCATCCGCACACTCACACACAGGCTTTGAGGTCATGGTCATTTGCTCTGTGTGGCAAGACAAACACACTGAAGCCACCGCAAAGACACTGAGCACACAAACTCATAAGAAACACACACTGTATGAAACAGCAAAGCAGCAGCTGGAGAGACACACAGATAGAGTGCAGGTACCTGGGTGCATGATTGATGAAGGGCTGAGGCTTGTATTTGGGGAAGTTGTAGGATTTGAACTCTTCGATGGATGAGATGCTGGGCCAGTTGTCCTCTGTAGGTGTACCTGTTTCACACAAAGCCAAAACATCCATTCAACACTTTATACTTTAGAGCATGTCTTCGTTTAGCACATAGCTAACATTTTCTAAACAGAGCTGATATTTAGATATTTATGTTTATTCTATGAACTGATATGCTGGCCAATTTTATAAATACAAAATGTTTTTATTAAAACAAGTATCCACAATATTGATTCAAAAGCATACTAATATATATGTGTGTGTGTGTGTGTGTGTGTTTCTTGCAAAAGAAATCTGTGATAATGAGGAAAAAATGTAAAAGAAATTTCCATAAATTTTTATGTTCTTAAGGATTTCCACAACTTTACCAGGACTTAATACAACTCTTTTTATAAATTAATTATTTTGAGTTCTCTATTTCTAAGCAGAGGAAAGCCCATAAATTGCTTAAAATATGATTTACATTTATGCGTTTAACAGATGCTTTTATTTAAAACAACTTGCACTGCATTGAATACCTTTTTTTAATCAGTTCATGCTTTCCCTGGGAATCGAACCCATGACCTTGGCATTGTTAGAACCATGCAGTACTGAGCTACAGTTAAAAAAAATACAATTTGAATATAGCTTAAACCTCCTTTCCAGGTCTTTTTTCCGAGATAGTTCCACACTCCAGGACGCACAGTTAAAACACATCAGGTGAGTGTCAGCAGGACAGGATTTCAGCTGAACTGTGGTAACCTACCATGTGATCTCACAGTTTCCATGCAAAAGCGTGTGTGTGTGTGTGTGGACAGCAAGCATGGCAGCTCAGATGGTTGCAGTTTGTTTTTAAAGCAGGTGAGAAGCACTTCTGAGACTGAACACCATGACACATCTGGTGTGAGTGTGTGTGTTTAAATGTCGTAATGTCTGGAGTTGAAGTGTGTGTTTCATCACACAGGCTCTGAATTGAATCATTTAGTTTGAGAGCTGGGCGTGAGTGTGTGTGTGTGGGTGTGTGTGGTTGTGTGTTCGCTCACCCAGTAATCTGAAGATTAGATGCAGCTCATCTTCAACGGTGGATCCTGGGAACAGCGGCCGACCTGCAGCCATTTCATAAAATATACATCCAACACCCCTGAGGCAGAGAGAGAGACGGAGAGAGGATAAGACAGAGCATACAGGACATGTAAATGTAAACAGGACTGCATGTAAATGAGACACATCACTCACCACATATCGATCTGTGTGGAGTATTCTGAGGATCCCAGTAGTACATCAGGAGGTCTGTACCATAAGGTCACCACCTCATTAGAGTATGTCTTAGTGGGAACCGACTTGGCTCGTGCCAGACCTACAAACACACAAACAAAAAACTTTTTTTATTATACTTAAAAAAATAAATTATATGCGCTGAATGAATCATACACGTTTTATGAATAACAAAAAAAGTTAAATAAACGTATACTATATTTTAATGAAAAATAAATTACATATGATATAAAGTTAAATACATATTTTGAACATAAATATTATAATATAAAAAATACATAAAGGCAACATATAAAGTCCACAAAATATATAGTAAAATTTGCATACATTCGAAATATTACACTTACTATATATAAGTAGAATAAAATAAAAGTTAATACATTTGTAAATTAATAAATTTATAATACATTAAAATGTATTGTACATAACTTTTATATTTTATATTATATGTACATAACTTTTTATTTATGTATTTGTAAAAATACATATCAAAATTCATTGTATACAATTGAAATAATTAAACAAAATAAAAAAATTATAATAAAGTTAGTACATAAATTTCAAATCGATGAAACGTAATGAATTATATGAATTAATGAAAAATAGTACATACTATATATATATATATATATATATATATATATATATATATATATATATATATAGGGCTGCCACTAACGACTATTTATTTTCCGATTAATCTATCGACTAATTTGTCGATTAGTCGATTAATCTAAACGATTAATTTCCCACAAAAAAATCAACAATTTTACTTAAGAATATTTTATTAAACCTAATTTCTATGAAATCCTTTTTTAAAGCAAAAGTAAAGTGCAACATAGAGTGCAAGAAGCAAGTGTCCATCTCATCTCATAGTCCAAATCACTGAAATCAGTTCAGTAATATAGTGTAAGAAAGACAACATATCCACGTGTTCTAGTCTAATACTAAAATTATAATCAGTATTTTAAATAAAGGAGTATTTACCAGAAATATTAGTTACCAGAATTTATTTAGGAGAAAAATGTAAATGTGCAGTATTTATGAAAAAGAAAAAAAAAATAATGGAACCATTAAAATGGAATCCAGAAAAACAGAATTTGGTACAGATAAAACTGTAAAACTCAATTAATTAGACAGGCTTTTTGATTAATAAAATTTAATTTAACCATTAAAACAGAGTATATAAAAATGAAAATGGAAAAAACTGAATTTGGAAATAAAACGGATTTCATAGGGCCCTATAATTATAATAATGTTTTTGTGGTAATAAAACTAGATGTAAGTGAACAATAGCTTTTAAAATGACTTAAAATACATATATAATAGCAATGATGCAATAATAATTAGTTCAAATAAAGTATCAAAAGCAAGAAATCATATGGTTTTATTGAACAAAACTGTTAAAATACATAATGTATTATAAACAATAGAGCATTAATGTACATTACACATAACAACAAAGGCCTGCAGGGGGCGCCTGATGATTATTATTAAACATTACTGCGCGATCTAATCCTTGTTTAATATTGACCAAGCACCATTTAATTCAAATGTCCACTTAATCTTTAATATTTGGCCATTTCTTTAGGACAGAAATGCTATAGCCACTGTAATTAAATGAATATGTGGACATCAAAACGTGTAAACTCAGAGTGAGGGTTTGAGCTTTTATTTTGAAATCGCGATATATTCTCCTGTGTTTGCACAGGTTTATAAATGATTTACCTTACAAATCTGATGAAATGGCGCACGTTGCGTTCCCAGATGAACGTTATAATAAACCCAAACTCACAACAACATGCAGAGATGGAGTTTGAGACGCTCCACACATGTAAATGATAAGTTTCTGTGGAACTACTGTGAACGGAGCCGCTGTGTGACGCATGTGCTTAACCTACAGGCAGGTAAATAATTAAAGCGCATATACTGTGTTAGAACTGCATCGCATATAATTATTTCATTAAATCATAGCTTAATTATGACTTTTAAATGGGTTTAATATCATGCAGCCTTGGAAAATAGTCTAATAATGTGTTTTATGGATTCTCCTCCGTGAAATGCGGCACTTCCGGTATTTTGCGGTTAGTCGACACGAGCAAAATGAAGTCGACGATTTTTCAAACTCGACTAGTCGACTAAAATCGACGAATCGCGACAGCTCTAATATACAGTGGGTACGGAAAGTATTCAGACCCCCTTAAATGTTTCACTCTTTGTTATATTGCAGCCATTTGCTAAAATCATTTAAGTTCATTTTTTTCCCTCATTAATGTACACACAGCACCCCATATTGACAGAAAAACACAGAATTGTTGACATTTTTGCAGATTTATTAAAAAAGAAAAACTGAAATATCACATGGTCCTAAGTATTCAGACCCTTTGCTCAGTATTTAGTAGAAGCACCTTTTGGTTTAATACAGCCATGAGTCTTTTTGGGAAAGATGCAACAAGTTTATTTGGGGATCCTCTGCCATTCCTACTTGCAGATCCTCTCCAGTTCTGTCAGGTTGGATGGTAAACGTTGGTGGACAGCCATTTTTAGGTCTCTCCAGAGATGCTCAATTGGGTTTAAGTCAGGGCTCTGGCTGGGCCATTCAAGAACAGTCACGGAGTTGTTGTGAAGCCACTCCTTCGTTATTTTAGCTGTGTGCTTAGGGTCATTGTCTTGTTGGAAGGTAAACCTTCGGCCCAGTCTGAGGTCCTGAGCACTCTGGAGAAGGTTTTGTCCAGGATATCCCTGTACTTGGCCGCATTCATCTTTCCCTCGATTGCAACCAGTCGTCCTGTCCCTGCAGCTGAAAAACACCCCCACAGCATGATGCTGCCACCACCATGCTTCACTGTTGGGACTGTATTGGACAGGTGATGAGCAGTGCCTGGTTTTCTCCACACATACCGCTTAGAATTAAGGCCAAAAAGTTCTATCTTGGTCTCATCAGACCAGAGAATCCTTCAGGTGTTTTTTAGCAAACTCCATGCAGGCTTTCATGTGTCTTGCACTGAGGAGAGGCTTCCGCCGGGCCACTCTGCCATAAAGCCCCGACTGGTGGAGGGCTGCAGTGATGGTTGACTTTCTACAACTTTCTCCCATCTCCCGAATGCATCTCTGGAGCTCAGCCACAGTGATCTTTGGGTTCTTCTTTACCTCTCTCACCAAGGCTCTTCTCCCCCGATAGCTCAGTTTGGCCGGACGGCCAGCTCTAGGAAGGGTTCTGGTCGTCCCAAACGTCTTCCATTTAAGGATTATGGAGGCCACTGTGCTCTTAGGAACCTTAAGTGCAGCAGAAATTTTTTTGTAACCTTGGCCAGATCTGTGCCTTGCCACAATTCTGTCTCTGAGCTCTTCAGGCAGTTCCTTTGACCTCATGATTCTCATTTGCTCTGACATGCACTGTGAGCTGTAAGGTCTTATATAGACAGGTGTGTGGCTTTCTTAATCAAGTCCAATCAGTATAATCAAACACAGCTGGACTCAAATGAAGGTGTAGAACCATCTCAAGGATGATCAGAAGAAATGGACAGCACCTGAGTTAAATATATGAGTGTCACAGCAAAGGGTCTGAATACTTAGGACCATGTGATATTTCAGTTTTTCTTTTTTAATAAATCTGCAAAAATGTCAACAATTCTGTGTTTTTCTGTCAATATGGGGTGCTGTGTGTACATTAATGAGGAAAAAAAATGAACTTAAACGATTTTAGCAAATGGCTGCAATATAACAAAGAGTGAAAAATTTAAGGGGGTCTGAATACTTTCCGTACCCACTGTATATATATATATATATATATATATATATATATATATATATATATATATATATATATATATACACACACACACACACATAAATAAAGCACGCAATGATGTAATATATATCTGAATATTTTCTGAATATCATTTATTTGACAGCATAGTGCTAAACATACCAAAGTCCGCCAGTTTGAGTTCACCCCTCTCATTGATGAGCAGGTTCTGTGGTTTCAGGTCCCGGTGCAGGACCTTACGTTTGTGGCAGTACGCCAGTCCTCTCAAGATCTGGAACAGGAAAATCTACAACCACACATGGACTACAGGTTAGAAAAGCAGAAACAATGTTTCATGTGTTGCATTGCACTAATACCAACAAACCAACCGCTTATGTTTTGTTAAATCCATTTGGTGTAGAATAAACAGACACGGGACTGACCTTAACGTTGTGCATGCTCATGATGTTTCCACAGTCATCCATGTACTGCTTCAGATCCTTATCCTGCAGGAAGCCATCAGAGAACAAATAAATCAATAGAGCAAGAAGCAAGTGGATCAGAATGAGAGGAGCAGCATGAGACGTTCACTCACCAGATACTCAAAGACCAGAGTGAGGGATTTGTCCGTGTGGACAATATCATGAAGCGTGACGATGTTGGCGTGCTTTAAATCCTTCAATAATGACACTGAAAGAGAGAAAATTGCAGGATCGATCAGGGCAATGTCAACATCAGTATATAGGCATACACAGAGAGATTCCTCACCCTCTCTAATAGCTGTGCATGGAGCGCCCTCCTCGTGCTCTAACCGGATCTCTTTCAGAGCTACCAGGTTGTCCGTCAGTTTGCTCCGCCCCTTGAAAACGGTGGCATACGTCCCCTATAATACAATTATAGCAATGATTAGATTTCAGAATGCAAAAAGTCACTAGGTATACAGCAACAGACTAATCATTTACTGACAAGTATCAAGCAATGTTATTGTAGTAAAATGAATGAATGAATGAATAAATATTAAATCCCTACTGAAGAACTAAAAAAAGAAACAGTTCTCTGAAAAATGTTTTACACTAGGGATGTACGTAATGGATTAATCATTTCCTGAAAAGAATCAACCAATGTTATTGGTTAAAAATAAAGTTATCTAACTAACTAAATAAATAAATAAATGGTATGCACAACTTAAAAAATAGTACTTCAAATAATTTATGTATAATCATAAGTTTTACGCTAGGGATGCAGCTATTGGATTAATCATTTACTGACAATTATCAACCTAATATTATTGGCTTCAATAAATAAATAAATACATACAGAAAAAAAAAATTAACGAATGAATACTAGACACCTTACAGTAGAACAAAAAATAAATAAATAAATAGTCCTTTAAAAAATATTTTGTACAGTCACACAAGTTATATACTAGGAATGTGTTTAACGGATTAATAATTTCCTGACAATTATCAACAATTGTCATCGGTTTAAAAAAAGTATAAAAAAAAAACAAAAAAAAGTCAAATAAATAAATAAATGATGTCCCTACTGTACAACTAAAAATAAAAAATAAAACAACAAATAGTACTAAGTAACAGTCAAATCGATTAATCGAGATTAATCGCATCAAACATAAAAGTTTGTGTTGACATAATATATGTGTGTAGTGTGCATATTTATATGTATAAATATATATATATATATATATATATATATATATATATATATATATAAAAATCTATATTACATATTAAACAAACTTATTTTGGATGCGATTTATGATTAATCAATTTGACAGCACTAAATCACACAAGTTTTACACTTGAGATGTAGTTAATGAATTAATTATCAAACTTTAAAAAAATAAAAAATAAATAACTAAATAAGGAAAAAAAAAAAAACAATAGTACTTTGAAAAAAATCTTATGTACAGTCAAATGATCAGAAGACTGCCATCAATGACCAAGATCATCTCAATAACCCCCTTATTATTTATCATGTTCAGTTATGGGATAAATCCAATGGCAGAAACACCTGCAAACAGAGTATTGCTATAATGGTATCAGTTAATGAAAACTTCTGAGTGATGTGTAAGTCCGAGACTTCTGTTGTATCATCCACTGAATCATTAATCACTTTTAAATGCACTTTTCTGACAGAGCAAAACAATGATGAAAGGTCAGAACTAGACTCATCGTACCTCTCCCAACTTGTCCAGTTTGATGTAGGTCTCTAGTTTCCCAAAGCCGATTTCTGACTATAAAAAGAGAGAAGGAGAGAGATTGCTTCATTAATGTGATCTGGTTAACGCTGAACAGGCCTGCATGTGTTCAACAGACCTTATCAGAGAGATACACGTGTCTGGAGTGTTGCTCGCTGTCTCTGATATCTGCAGCCAAAATCATTTCCCAGACAAAGCCATTAATCACACACAGTATTCAGACTCCCATGGGCACCAGGGGGCACCAGAACGCCAACATAACCCCCCTCTCCTTTACACACTCATTGAGGGTTGAAGGTGGGGACGACATAGACGGATGACAGCTAAGAACAATGGATGCCAAGAAACCCAGACGCAAAAGCAGGGGGCTTTTCACATGCAAAACCCCCTACGTATGCGGCCAACAGACAAAGAACATGGTATATGTCTTTGTGCTCAACTGAGAGTACGACACAATGTTTGTAGCGACACACTGGGTTTCTCGTCCACGGGCCGGGTTTATCTGCAGCAGTCTGTGTTGTTTTGAAAAGCTTGCTGTGGAGTGTGTACTCATTCACTAGAGCTGAATATTCTTCAGACGTAATCTTTTACTCTTAAACAGCTCAGCTAAAAATGTCCTTTACTCACTCTCATGCCATTCCAAACCCATTTCTTTTAATCATGGGGCTCACAAGATCTTCAAAATTGTTCTTTACATACAATAAAGTATGTACCATGAGTTTTCAACCTGCAAAAAAGCACTTTAAAAGTTGCTTGTGTGGCTTGTGCACTATTTCTATTCTCATATAATTCTCAAAGGCATGATACGATAGCGAGCTATTCTCTGCACTTCTCAAATCTAATTCGATTAGATCACATTTTGTAACCAATCGTGACCCACAAAGTCATTGCACAGCTTCTGAAAACTTATAATATAGTGCAAAAGCCGTATGGACTTCATAATTGTCAAAAAAAAAAAAAAAAAATTCACAACAATTTTTGGAAATTTGCACAAATTGCAATTTTCTTTGTGCAAAATATTTTTATATCTTTAATTAGACGTAAATGGTGTTTTTTAAATGGTCTTTAAATTTTGTGGTGTAATATGACCTGGATGCAATCAAAGAGATTCAACCATGTCCGTTTGGCAGAAAAATGCTTGCATACAAAAGCATTACAAGCTTTGATTAACATATTAGAAACACTAGTGTTTGACCGACCGTGGTTATTGTATGATTTCATTGCACTGATGACTAAAACATCTTAGACATGCGCAAAAAGTGTCAAATAGATTTGGTACAACATGAGGGTGATTAAATGCTGATATTTTCAAATGACCCATTCTTTAAACAGGACCCGTCCTTAAAATACATTATGGTTCAAAAGTTTGTGGTCTGTAATTTTTATTTATTTATTAAAATGTTTTAGAAAAAGTAAAAACAGTAATATTCTAAAATATTACTACAATTTAAATTTAAAATGTTATATTTTAATATACGTTAAATATAATTTATTTGTGTGATGTGATGTCAAAGCTGAATTTTCAGCATCATTACTCCAGTCTTCATTCAGATATGCTGATTTGCTGCTCAAGAAACATTTCTAATTATCAATGTTGAAATCAGTTGTGCTTGTTAATATTTTGTAAAAACTATAACTCTTTGATGAACAATAGTTAAAATGAACAGCTTTTATTTGAAATAGAAATCTTTTGTAACATTATAAATGTCTTCCCTGTCACTTTTAATCAATTTAATACATATTTTGCTAATTAAAAGTATTATTACTGACTGCAAACATTTGAACGATAATATACATAATATAATATATAAATCAGAGTGACAATGGCTTGCTGTTTGACAGCCGTGTCATAGTTTTAACCCTGCCAGATTGAATAATCTACATAAACCTTATTGTTTCAAACACAATGTCGGATTTATTCATCTTGAACACCATGATCCCACAGCCATTGATGTCAAAAAAGAAACTTAATGTCGAGTTGTGTTGCTATGCAGCATGGTTGCTAGGTAGATATCCCATCATGCTCAAACAAAGAGACGCACGCCATATTATGAAACGTGATTTATTTAAATCTGAGATAAAATGCTATTTCAGTGAGGAGGTGCGTCATGATTATGTGGTTTATAGAAAGCACAAACACATAATTAAAACTAGTATGGGACAAATATGATGGCAATAGAAGGTAAACTATCTTTTAATGTAATTAAATCTTTATAAGGGTTTATTCACGCAAACTCACCAGCGAGGCTCTACGTGACCGTCGGCTGAGGGGTTGGTCAAACGGCGGGCTGCTCAGCTGCAGCTTTTCCAGGTAACCGTCAGGAATCCGGATATCAGCAGGCAAAGACAAGCGTTTATTCAGGTCCTGAGAATCAAATCAAACACACATATGCAAACAAGTTACTCGCCAGGGACAAAATTAGCTCAGTTCTTATCAAAGGAGGAATCAGATTAATAATTGATGCTTGGTGACTATTCATTTGGGATGTGCGTCTCGTCTGAGAGCAGCGTGTGTGTGTGCTTGTTTTAAATAAGATAGCGTGACTTCATAAAGCCGTTCTCAAACCAGAGCATTAGCATCTTCCATAAATAACCCTCCATCACGCTTTGAATCTCCTGCATTTACATCTCTCTCTCTCTCTCTCTCTCGCATGGCTTTTCTCTCCACCCACAGGCTACTTTTAAAGACACGCGCAGCATGATATAATCTCATCAGTCCAATACTTGTGTACAAGTACAGTCTGAATGAGGAGTGAATCACTTCACCCCAAAATCAAAAGAAAAACTAATTATATTTTGCATCAAGACATTTTTTATAACATTAAAATCAGCACATTAATCTTAAATTAAGCACATTTACCCACGCAATTCTCATCACTTTAATGCAAAACAATTTGTGCCACTTTTTTAAAGTGTTTAGACAAGATGATTTTCATAACTGTCACAGTAATGAGAATCTAATGAGAATAATGAAAACTTCAACAAACAAAAGTAAAACATTCAAATGCATGACAGTGTTGAGAAGGAAATAATGAAAAATAAAATAATAAGTAAATAAAGAATTTTAAAAACGTAAATTGTGCATTATTACAAGAAACTAACACTATATCTAAGCAAAAGAAGTATAACAAATTCTATGATGACAAACTTCAAATGGAAAAATTATTTTATTATTTATTTCTACATTTAATTATGATATAAATTATTTAAATTTATTTTTTTATATATGGATATTTTTTAGATACCATTTTTATATATTATTACATGTTACAGTAATGCGATTTTAGTGGTAAAACTAAAATTAAATTCACTGAAAATAATTGGCAAATGTCACAAAATCATAATAGTAGACAAAATCCAACAAATTTCTTCATGAAATTTTTTTTTTTTTACCCCTCTTAATTTTTAAAAAGTAGAATGTGACCTGACACCTCTTCATGAGATTCACCTATACATTGTTAAATGATATCTACATATCTATAGGCTTTTAAACTGTGCATGTAGATGCAGTAACCCAATTCCTACAGCAGGGGGCAAAAGAGCACCGGACACAGAGAGAGAGAGAGGGACACATGGCCAAATAACGAGTTTGGACTGAGGTTTGCAATTAAAACCCCAGAATAAGAAGCTTTAAATGCTTTATGTAGCAAGAGTGTGACGTGAATATCTTGATGTATTCAGGTTAATTCTGATTAAAAAAAATAGTTTTTCTGTTTCAAAATCCTCTTACAGTGTTATTCAATCCCTCTTTTTAACAATGTACTGCAGAGAAAAGAATAGAAAGTGGAAATGGAAGGAACAAGAAAAAAAGAGACCGAATCCATTCCTTTCAGATCCTTGTGTGCGGTAAGACAGAAAGCCAGTTATTAATATCAAACAGCAGCCCAACCTCGACAGACAGACACAGATGTATATGATTTGAAAATCAGTCTGACACAGTACGAACCATATTCAACACCTGTTTACAGTGATTTTTCTGTACTCACAGGAAACGAGAAAGCCACATGACGCATCAATCACAGCCAATCAGAACATATTTGATGTATAATACATAGTTATAAGGAGTGGGAGTTTGGACCAATGAGAATTCACAATGGGCGGGACTACGTATTCTATTAGCCTAGACACAGAAACCAAACCGTACTGACAAAAAAGAAACTGCTTTGATTTACAAAATGTTAATTTGTTGTGGCTGTCTTCAAAATCTTCAAAACTTGACGTTTAACACCTGAGAGTTATCGAACTGCAGAAGTTCCTCTTATAACATCTGCACCTGCCCACAAAACCTCCAGATTTCTTAAGATCGTCTCAGCAAGGAGGAAGGGGAAGAGAAAAGCCGACTAAAAGGACGTGGGAGAAAATAGGAAAGGATGAGAAAGAAAACACACCAGAGGAATCCCTCCACCTACCCAAGGCCAAAAATAAAGCTCTCAGTAGTGACACATCACCCAGTCTGAAGCTTTCAGGGTAACACACGCAAGCTTTCTGCCTCCTCCTGTGAATAAGTGAGCGTGTGGCAGGTTTGTGCTGCTGATTAATTTATGGCCACACGCGGTCTGTCTTACCTCCATGGATATGCGCCGATGAGATCTGGCGCGGAGACACACGCCGGTGGGTGATTGCACTTCGTCCGAGGACGTCCCTGAGGCCTGATCGCTCTCTCCATCCGAACCCATCTTCAGATTCTCATGAACAATGTCTGTGAGAGAGGAAGAGGAGGTTAGAAAATCAAAATGTGTGATATGTGGGACGCTGCTGCTCTAACGGATGAGCTATGGAAAGGGTTTCTGGGAAGTTTTATTAGGGCATATACTCGTACATAGCTTAGAATAGTTCCCATATACTTACACTAATATGCAATAAAAGAATGCATGCTTGATCATATTTTTTGCATTTTATCTTTTATTTTGAATTAATTTATTCTGAAAAAATAAAATAGAATATTTGGGTTAAATTAAATTTATTTTTGGACATTTATTAAACTAAGGTACAAGTCCTCTATTTGGCTTTTCAATTGGTAATGAGAATTTGAGAGATAAAAAAAATAAAAAATAATTTGGGCTTAATAAATTTATATGAAGGATTGTCATTATTATTATTATTATTATTATTAAAATGATTAAAAAATAATTATTTCAATTTAAATTATTTAATTTTACAATTTCACAAATAAATAAAAAAAAATTAACATTTGAAATGGATAAGTCATATTTTAAATAGTTTAATTCAAGGTGGACATTTTATTTAAATGTGAAAATAGTCTGTCAAATTAAATGATTATAACTTACTATAAGAAAGCACTTACCAATTGTTTTCTTAATCCAAATTTGATACAAAGTCATTAAACATGATCACATGGAGACTTTTGAATTAAATAATTTTAAGATAAGTCCTTTTGATACAAAACAGCCATCAAAAAAGGCAAATGCTGACTGATTTTAGGCCTAAGATGCACTTTAAGGACATTACGATTACATTATCTTATGGTTAAAATCAGTTAAAAAGTACATCTGAAATACTATTTTAATATACTATGGTTTGGGACACACTAATCTGACTGTGTAGGATAGATAGTGATTCGGGATTCAGTCTAGTGTGTGTGTGTGTGTGTGTGTGTGTGTGTGAGATGTAAAAGCAGCATGTGATTCTTCCATTTCAGTGAAAGACCTTATTCATCCTCATCCCTTTAAAAACACAAACACTCATACCTGTGTACATAAAGCGACATACGCACAGCACATCAAGCTGAAGGTCTGTTAATAATTTTCTTGCAGTTATTGATATTCATGAAAACCAGTCAAGCATGACACTGATGACACACATGCTCTGTTCACATTCACCTATGCCACGATTCCTGAGAAAGGCACATGGATTACACTGAAAACAAGAAAGGTGTGAAGGGATATGCCCTGTCCCATGTGCTTTTTGTTTACACCGCACTTGTGTGTTAACTATGTCCTCAACACTTCTCTATTACATAAAAGTATGATCCGGCTTATCGGAGCTGGCCTGTGGGCCAAATCATGATGTAATCAGGGTTTAAAAACCACATGCACACTCACAAATTGAAAACCAGTGGCCGGGAATTAAAAGTGCCATCCAGTCAACACGTGTTCATGTACATGTGCATGTACGTGCAGTCTTTTAGTACTTGGAAAAGGGGCGGCCTAAAAGCAACGGAAAATAAAAGCTGTTCCGGAAGAAAAGAGATTATATTACCGCATAAAAGAGTGCTGGGAACTAGAAAAAGAGTCTGAAGGTGTGGTCGTGACTCCGTAGTTTTATGGCAGGCTGTTTGCTGCTGTACGGCCCCCTCCTCCCTCACCTCATAAGGAGGAGTCCCCCAAGGGTGACATATCGGCCCGCTCTTTTATCTGGGCAAGGCAGTAAAAAGTACCTAACCTGAGGGCCATCCATTACGGCACAGCTGTCTGCTGTCTGTCCGCTCTGATATCTTCAGACCAGAGGGAGAGAGGTGAATTTTCAGAAACTGTCTGGAAATGTCCAAGTCATATTTTATGCCAAAACCACAAGAAAACCATAAATGTATTTTGCATAAAGAATGAAGCAAAGACAATGAAGCACATTATCCTCATTAATTACCATTATTGAAATGTGGGCAAAAAAACAAAAAAAGTATAAATTGTTAGTACTATTGGTATATTAAGGTAGCATTTATCTATTAATGTAAAAAATAAATAAATAAATATAACTGGTAATCAGAAATTAATAAAAAGTATAAAAATAAACTTTTTTTTTTTTTAGAAAGTGTGCCCAAATTGTCTGGAAAAAATTAAAGCAGTTGATTGTGACAAAGGCATCTATTCTCTGGACATTCATTTGTTGCCCAATAAAATAAATAATTGGATTTAATTAAATACATTTTTGACTATTTTAGATTTTTTACAGTCGAGGTACTAGTCTTCTATTTGCCTTTTAACTGGTAATGAGAATTAAAATAAAATAAAATAAAACTGGCAATGAGAATTTGAGGGAAACTAAGTAACTTATTGGGGGGAAATGTCCTCAATTGTCTTGAAAATATAAAATAAATAAGTAAAAATGGGATTTAATTAATTTCATTTTTGAGCATTTTAAGATTTTTTTTAAGCCAAGATACCAGTCTTCTGTTTGGCTTTTTGATAATGAGAATAGAATAGAATTGAATAGAAAATATTAAATAAAATAATTTGGGGGAAACTAGCTTATATTAATTTAACAGAAATATTGTCAGTGCAAAAAATCTTAGGCGTCATGGTTTACGCAGAATATAATTTATTGGTATTTCTTTTATATTTTGACTTTGGGGTGAAACATAACCTGGACATTTCTTATTAGAGAGACACGAGGAGACTAGTAACCGCTGTGGCCTCGTTTCTGCATCCCGTTACACCAGTGAAGTCTTTGAAACAGCGAGATGGTGTGTGTGGAAGTGTGAAAGCCTGTGCGGTCGCAGGTAATGTGCCCGATTATTTTTTTTTAAATCCGACATACTGTGAGGTAATGAGTCACTCTGTCAAATCACACCACTTCCCTCCGTTCACTCTCCCTTTCCTGCCTTTCATCTCCTTCCACCTCCTCCTCTCAACATCAGAAGCGCTGTGCTCTTTCATTCCGTCAAGCCTGAGACAACCTCACTTGTAATTTTGACGCATGTCATCTGTCTGCCTCACCCCATCGCTCTGTCTTCTGCTCTCCTCCGGCCGTCTTTTACAAACTAACGCTGTGAAAGTCTAGAATACGCAGTGTTCTAGTTTCCCCCAAAAAAGTGTGGCATGGAAAAATCCTGCAAGAACGAAAGTGGGTCAAACTCTAACAAACTCCAGACTGTCTTTGACTTGGAATGCGTCCTATTCAAGGGATTCAAAAAACTCAAGATGGAAACTCAAGATGATCACCGAATGCATCTACATCACAGCTTACAAATTCCACAATCGGTGCCAAATAAACAAACAGCTGCTCGCTGACATCACTGTGAACGGATAAGAATGAGGGAATGGGGGCCGGACACGTCTGGACTTGTGTCTGAGAAGCTGGTAAATAATAACCTCATGTATGGGAAGCACCATATAAAAACACACTCGCTCTGAGAGAAGCCGGACGGAACCGTTCAACTGTGACACACACTTCTTGTTCGATCACCTCCCACTAACCTTCTCCTGACTCACTTCCTGTCAGTGTGTGTGTGTGTGTGTGTGTGTGTGTGTGTGTGTGTGAACGCGCAGTTGCACGCATGCACACCGGGGTTAGACATGACTGCTCCCATGACGACAGGGAGATAAGGTTGAGCGGCTCACATTCATCAAATAACAAGATTTTGCAGAGCTGAATTTTTGACTCGTGACTGATCATTTCATGTAACTTAACACTTTTAGAGAGAAGAACTGCTTGCTGGCATTCAACCTGAAATAGCCAATGAAGTGAAAGTGGGCGTGGTCTTGGCAATTTTGGGATTGGTTGTAGGTGAGTGCGACTTGAGTCATTCACAAGCGTCTCACACCATGCTCCCTAAAATGATCCATCATTAAGCAACCCAAATGATTGAGCCAAATTGCTATTAAAATTGTGTAATAACTGTTAAATTAAAATAAGAAATGAAATTATATTACAATTATTAAATTTTAAAAATATTAATACAATTCATATCCAATTTTTGTTGTTTTGTCAAGTCCAATGAAATGGATTATTGCTGCACATTATATTGAACAGTCCAAAGATACGCATGATGAATTTTGTCTTTTTAAAGAAACATGTTTAATGGCTCTTCAAAACAGCCTGTAAGTGTGTTATGATTGGCCACTCACCGAGACGGCTGCCGTTTCGAGGCATGGCCATGAAGGACCCCAGACTGCCCCCGATGACACTGTGCGGTCGGCGCAGGGGAGGCTTCTTAAAGGAGCCCGTGTACTGGTGCAAAAACGAGTGCATGCTGTGGGAGGAGGGCGGCCGGCCATTCCTCACGATGGGCTCTGAAATAACAACAAGACCTCCGTCAATACACACACAAAACATCAGTGTAATTGCATGAATAGATTTATATCCTCATAGGTGCGAAGCAGTCAATACTTCATTAAAAGTATTACTTTACTACATGAGGTTACGCTGAGGTCAAAGAGAAACTACAACAATACAGGGAAACTGGCAACTTTCTAGGAACCGGTGATGTCTTGACATAATCACCCATATCTTTCACTTTCCATCAAGCTGAGTGATGCTGGGAAGGCAACACCTGCTGTGCTTTTCACTTTTAATCAAAAGACAAGCCAATCATAGCAAAGGTGTTGCTATAGCAACATTTAAACCAATGGGAAAGCAGCTGTTAATACAGGAGCCATTTGAACCAATCAACACAAGGCATGATAACGCATCAATCAAACAAACAAGTTTTAATCAAACGGAGAGTTAATTATTAAATAGCTGTTGATATGACAACACATTATCAACCAGTAGAAACACTGTTGACACTCAACACCAATGTGCCTTTCAGATAAAATATACACTGCATATATTAAATGTAATCAACAACTGTAGAGGTTTATATGACCATCGCACTGTGTGTGTGTGTGCACCTGTCCCTCCCACCTGTTTTTGCTCACACCACCTGTCCAGTCAACCAACCCCTCCTTGAGCTCGCGCACACACACCCATATACACACGCATGAAAAAAAAACACACAGCACCGCAGTGGTACTGCATTACATAAGGAGATAAAGAGCTGCTCTCTGGGACATTGTAATCTAAAAGTCATTCTACCACAGCATGCTCAGACATATAAACACACAAACAGCGAGGCTCTCTGTCTCTAAACAACCCAAGCTAAAATGTCTCTTATACAGTATTTAATCCACCAAATGTCCTATTAAATCGCATCCGCCTAGGTCAAATTTGATCCCTGGGTCAAATATTGAAAAGCATTAAAATCACCCCTATAATGGTAAAGAAAGGTTCATATTTTGGTTTTGGAAATCCCCAACAACAAGTTGACATGCTTGCAAGGTCAAAAAAACCTTTTATTGTCTTATAATATGCATTTATTTTTACCTTACATGCTCAACGACTCCCAAACGATACGCTCAACGATTCATTTTTCCAAACCCCTCCTTTGCATGACGCTAATCTGCGGTGATTGGTCGATTGGTCTCATTTTAATTTCATCATGCCTGTAATGCCTGATAAAGCAGCGTTTGTGAGCGCAGTGCTGCTTTGTGCACAGCGTTACCAGGGAAACAGCTATTTTACTGCTCTAAAACCGGCACCTAGTGGCAAAGAATGAATTAGCATTTTCATTCAGACCAATACGAAAAGACCAACAAGTGGGCGGGCAATATGCTAATGTTTCATGTTGACATCAACACGAAACGGCCTGGGATTCGTTTTAAAAACAACTTATTTCAATGATTCAGGGTCGACTCTTTCTTTTGAGAGACAATAACTTTATACACGGTGCACTTTCAGATTTAAAGCTTTGCAGGATATTTTCATTCACTTAGAGCTGTGCATGAAAGGTAATTTTCAAAAATCCATAATAGGGGCACTTTAATATCCTGAACACTTGATAATGGTATACAACAGGTCTACAGGCTCCCTAATAGAAAAAGTTTTATTTTTTATTTAAAAAAAAAAAAAAAAAAAAAAAAAAAAAAAACTTTTTACCATTTTTGCACAGACCATTTTACTTCTAACATGACTGAAACTAAAGAAAAAACAAAAGACAAACAACCCACACCCCCCCCAAAAAAAGTAAAAAACTTTGGGATTTGGAGTAAAGGGGTAAAGTCAAAATGCAGTTGTGTTCAAAAACCATTTTACTTCTAACATGACTGAAAATAAGAAAAGACAAACAATACAAAACCAAACCAAACCAAACCATCAAAACCAAACAAAAACAAAACACCAAAAACTAACCAAAAAAAATAAATAAATAAATAAACAGTTAGGTTTGATTTTATTCTTTGAGGTCTGCATTGTGAAATCTGATCTCTTTATTAAGTTCGGAGGGGAACAGGAGGGCTTGATGATGCCAGCAAAAATGGAAAGTAATTTCATAGGCAGAGCGAGTTATTACACTGTGATGAAAGATTATAAAGGCAATCATTTAGATCAATAGACCCAATTCGGATTCCATGTTAAACAATGTTGTTTGCAGACTCTGTTTTGATGCCCGAGCATGAAATGCTGATGGTGTCATATCTTCATTTATTCAGAGCGTGCTCTCTTTTTCACTGTGGCCGCACTCTCTCTCTCTCCATCATATCTTCCCACACCACTGCTGTGTCTCTCATTACAACAGGCCTTTCAACCTGCTTACTAAGGACAATCCAACAAAACACCAGGCTCACACACACACACCCCCGGCGCAGGTCTGATCCACCTGAGCCCATGTGGTAAAGTTCCACTCACGGCCAGCTGCGCACAGGGACTTTATTTCCATACAAGCATCATGGTAACTCTGGAATGTTCCACGGCCAACGCTCAACAGGTCGGGCCGTGACGATATGTCATGCTGTCAGATACAGGAAGGTCCCGCCGACAGCATCGGAGGGTGTGCGATTACGACAAAATAGTGGAATCTGGACAGACGCGTGCTATTTTTCACACTACTGAGAACATATCATTGTCATTTTTCAGTGCATAAGTATATAAAATGTAAACTCTATGCCTATCCTGTCTTGTTGCTAAGCAACAGCGCTCCTGAGGAAAATATTTCATGTCAGCAGAAGCTCTTGGGCCCAAAGCGAGGTTGGGTCTACGGTTGCTGTGCCGACAGTCTCCGGTGACGGGCTCTTAGGGGTCTTTGTGCAGCACCCTGAACGCCAAAATGAACACAGGCAGACATAAACTCACTCTCTTTCTCCCTTATCGAGATGGAGCATGTTTTCAGAGAGCGTTCGAAATGTAGGGGAACTACGAAGCACAAATAAACAAAACCACACGCATGACTAAAGAATAAGTTTAGCAAAGCAGATGATGCACATGACTGTCCTGTTCTGGCAGCACCAGACCACAAACATGAAAAACAAAGACTGGCTGAAATTTAAGGAAGCAGTACAGAAAAACAACTGTCCATCTATCCTCTTTTTTAGTATATAGTATCCATGTCTTTCTTGTGGGCAAAGGACTGGTTAACACTAGGGATGCAACGATACCATTTTTTCCGATCCGATCCGATCCAGAAAATTCTGAGTATCGGCCGATACCGATCCGATCCTAGCACAGTTTTTTTTTTTTTTTTTTTTTATCAATGTAGAGTTTCTATACTTCTGTTTCACTCTTTTGTGTGTTAAACACAATCTACTAGACAACTTCATTTTAATGAAAAATAACATGAAAATATATATAGGGGCTGTTTAAACCTGGTCACTTCATGCATTTTGTAATATAAATCCGATCGCTCAAAACACTTCAGGAGGAGATCTGGGCCACATTCCAGACGAAACTGGACATGTGTAAATACATCTGGTTGTTGAAGCCACACATGTGAATTTTACTCCTCCCAAAATGTAAAAATAATAAACGTGTGAGACCGTGTTATAGGCTATATGACATTTTAGTCAGATATGACTGCGCTAATGCAACAAGGATGAGCTGAGTATCTCTTCAGCAAGCAGACGCGCAAACTGCCGCGAGTGAAACTGAAAGAAAGACGCAGACGCTCAACACACAATCATCTTCATTAAAAGTATAAGACAAACTTATCTTTCCAGTGCTGATGCCGCGCGCTCTCATATTGCGGTCTTTGATCTTGAAATGAGCTGATAATTAATAAAATGCAGCGCTTTTGATTTCGTTGACGTGAACTTCGTTAAATTTATATACAGCGCGGGAATTGAAGATTGGATTTATATCCATTTTGTGAAGATTTATGTGGCCAAGTGTAAATGGAAACGTTTCAACAAATCAGATAGATATCCGATCAGAGAAAACGCATGATGTGCAGGTGTAAACAGACCCATTCATAATCTATGACAAAAATACTATTATAAACTAGGTTAGTGGATAATTTAGCAGCAAAAGTTATTCTAGAAAAATCATGAGTGCACAATTTTATCAAATCTAAACATTTAGTGAAATAACATTATTTAGTGGGGAACAAATAAAAGTGAATATGTGAAGGACTAAATCTGGTAAAATGTTACACATTGCTCTTTGCATTGTTGTAAAATACATTAATGAAAACAGGTAAATGTATTTATTTATAAATATAAACTACAAAATTAAAAGACATTTCTTTTAAATATATAGCACAGTAATGAAGGCAGCAACACGTGATAGAGGAGTCCTATCTATCATATGTTGCTGCCTCCATTACTGTGCTATACATTAGATTATTAATAGCCTTGATAGGACAGTTACAAGAAACGCTATAAATAATTTCATTGCGCAAAAGTATTATAATACGAAAAGCTCCAATAGAGAACGGCAACAAAGCTCTTATGCGCATCCCGTGCGCAGAATGATGCGCTTGAAGCAGCACGGAGTCACAGCGCGCAGCTCCTGATAGAAGAGTTCAAAGCACAGAGGAAAGAGATATTGATGCGTAGCTTATTAAATCTGCGCGATAGTTTATTGAGCCTTTTCTTTTAACGGTTTTAAATCTCAGTTATTGAGCGCTCTTGAAGAGAGTTGCATTGTTTTGACTGTCTTAACCAAAAGCAACACGCAGTTTGAACGCTGAATGGAGGACGACAGACAGACGCAGCAGAGAGAAGAGTTTATGTGAACTTCAATTTAACGACTTAAATATTCATCTGTACCTCACATTAAACTATGGAACGGCTTCAGAACACTTGGACTTTGACTTTATGGTGCTTTATAATGCTTTTGTGCTTTCGTGGGGCTTAACAATAACACAGAATAGTATACACACAATATCGGATTTGGATCGGTCTCGTCTCTCCGATACCCGATCCGCAGAAAATGACTGGATCGGAGCCGATACCGATCCTGAGTATCGGATCGATGCATCCCTAGTTAACACTATAATAGTTCTAATTATTAATATTAACAAACAAGCAAAAAGATAAAAATAAAATAAAGCATTTTTATACAATAATAAAAACAATAATATATTATAATAATACATATACACATGCACACATATTACATATTTATAATATAAATATCTGTTATATATTTTTCCTGGTTAATTTTTTATATTTTACAATATAAACTAATAATTTCATATAAATTAATTTCATTTAATGTAGAATATAATATACACAATATATATCGCATTACCTTATAAGTTACACAAATATAAAATAAGTTATTAAAAGTGTTACTATTTAAATGTTAATGTTAATTTACAAAATGCATAAAATTTCCTTCTAAGATGACAATAAAGAAAAGAAAATATTCAACAGATTTGGTCATTTTTTTTTTTTAAAAGAAAACAAAAAGTGTGCGCGTACTATCTTGCACACGTGAGCATATTAAAAATAACTATTAAAAAAACCTAAAATATCAATCAGGATTTGGCTTCCTCCAAGCTAAACTGTGCCTCCTGCATCTGACTGCATCTACAACTGCACAAAAAAAAATTAGATCTTAAAAATTTGATGTGAAACCTGAAAGCAGGGTGTAATTTTCTTCTGAACAGTCTTCAACATTAATGAGACGGAAACATCCATTCATCTGCTCTCGTTTCCATATTGCATGCACATCTTTCCTGAGGGTAAAGTGAGACTATAAATCAAATGGCTCACTTAATGTATAATTAACACAGAACTTTTAAATCTTTAAATTAAATAATGATTCTTTCAGATGTCCCAACAAACCTAATGAAAAATACATCTCTAACATAGGCATTATTTATTTTAAAATAAAGATTATTGATTTATTTATTTAAAGTAAGGATTATTTTACAGCCACCACGGTGCATAATATTCCTCTGAACGTTATTCCAGATGGGCTGCAGCGGCTGAGGATTCACCCTGACCTGGATGAGGCCGGCAGAAGTTAGAAACCCTTGCTAATATGTGGATTAAAGGAAAGAGAAGAGAGCGGCATAAGTTCCTTACGTAATGGCAGGGTCTTAATAAAACATTCATTAGTCTGCCTAAAAACATGGCTGGGTCAACAGCACTGCTGTTCCCCACATTCAACACACAGACCTAAAAACATCCACACTGTCAATGTGTGTATGCAGAGCTGAGTGGGCATGTTTAGACCACTGTGTACTCGCACTGGTGAAAGAGTGCAACATTCACGTAAAAAAATAAAATAAAACTGCATTCTCTGGATGCTAGTGTTAGTGTTTAGGGCACGAGTGAGGGAGGATGTTTTACTGCCATCAGACCAATGTCCACACAGTAATAAATGTTACCAGCTGCAATGCATCAGGACATGCAGATAAGGCCATGTTCATCCAGATATAAAGATAAACACATGCACAGACTCTGAGCCAATCTAAGCTGTCTCGATATCTACATAGAAAGCTACTGTCCAAGGCAGCAAAACAGAATCTTATAAATGACTAAACTGAAATGTTAACACTCGCTAATAGGCACAAATAGGGCTCCTCAAATTAAAGACATGTAAAAACCAGCTATGTTCATGTTTTATTTTGATTTAACCTAGTGGTAGATGAATATATCGCCAATGGCAATATATTGGCCACTATTTGCTAATATTTTTTAATTACTAAAATGAAAAAAATATAATTTTTTTATTCACTTATTTATATAAATATTATGTAAAAACTCAATTTAATTGCAGATATTGGCATCAGCCATAAAAATAAATCAACACTGGTCAACCATTAGTTTAATCTGTGGTGAATAGATTGCATTGCTATATTCTAATAAACAAAACAAAACAAAAAACAGAGCATACACAGAAATTGGGTCATTTTTAATTAGATGAAACTATTTTCAGTACTGAATAATATCTACATGGTCATTTGCGTTTAACCCAATGCATTCTGGGATTGTGTATATTTCAGAAGAATGTGTGCATTTCTACCTATATTTTAGGTCAAAGTGAGAAATACAATAACGCAGCATAACTTTGATGCCTGCAGTTGTGATTTAATGCATCTATAATGCTTAAAAATGCTGCAATCAATAACTATTTTATGTTTTGGTCAATTGGGGGCTACCATGTATGAATGCGTATGATCTCAGTCGCATGTTTTTGTCGATCTGCTTACATCCCATTGAAGGTTAGGTTTAGGGGTAAAACTGCAAAAACTGCATGTTTTTAATGTGAATCAAATTGTATGAAATCATACGAAATTACCTTGTAGTTGCTTCTCCTCATGAGATCAGGTTGGGTTTGATTAAGTTCATTATATAAAGTTCATGCTCAGATGTAAACTGCAAGCTCTGAATGTGTCCTATTTCAAGGGTGATTTTCGATTCGCATGAAGATTGAGGCAAAAAAGCTTGAAAACCATTTCTGTACCCAGTTACCCTACACTCAAGAACATTTTGACCACATTTCCCACTTGCATTAAAACCCTCCCTCATAGGTGCTCCGAGTCTGGGCCGAAATGGCCATGGTAGTTGAATCTGTGCTTTCGATAAGTGTGGTTACTGTTTTACCTCAGTCGAGCGCTCGATACGCCCAGCGGGTGTGCTGGGGATGGAAGGTAAGCGGGAATGCACTGGAGCTCACACCACACTGGCTTTCAGTTTACACAGAGTCTCATTGTACAGTCTGAATCAGTCTGTCTGAATCCAGTCCATCCGTCAGGTCGGCCCGAAGGCAACGGAGCTAATTTAGCCCGTCTCTCACAAGCTGTCACATGCTCCCTTCCTCTCATCCTCCTCACAGGGGTGTCATTGCTGTTATGTAATTACTATCTAGCTGAACATACAAGAGCGAGGAGAAGAAAAGCACTTTGAGGAAGAGGACAGGGAGTGTTTTGCTTAGTTTCTTTTCAGCTGAAATTGCATTGCTTCAGGCATCTGGGCTGACTGGAAGCATGACAGCAGACTCTTTCACATCAGTCCTGGCTCAGCACTGTTTATGGTCACAAAAATGGCACTGGCTTCAGTTATGACAGATCAGAATGACAGGTTTTCAATGCAGCTTGAAATGGTTGTGTCAGGGTGACTAACACGTGCTAACTCGGTCAATACAGGTGACCCAGAGAAAATAAAATACTCTAGGTGTAAATACTGTGAGCAAAGAGAGAGACAAGGAATATTTTGGGTTCAAACTCAAGTTGAGACATGATGTTACCAAAATAAATTAATGTTGCTCATTTTCTTTAAATAAAACAAAACTCTGGGTTACAGTAAGACACTTACAATGGAATAGAATGGGGTCAATCCAATAGTACCAGTGTTATTTTAGTATCATTGAGATGCTATTACAATTTTTTTTTTTTTATATTTTGAATAATAAAATATTTGAATTTTATTTTTATATTTTCAGGTTAATTTTGGTTAAAGCTTTAGTATTTTTGTGTCTATGTGTTTTTGTCATTTTTATTAGTTTTTGTTGTTTTAATATGCGTTTATAAAATTTGTATTAATTTTTTTAATTTCAGTTTTAGTCATTTTAGTACACGTTAAAGTAGGGCTGCACGATTATGACAAAAATCATAATTGGTGATTATTCCCTTGAAATTGTAATTGCGATTATTAATTACGATCATCACAATTTACACTGAATGATGTTTATACCATTGTTTGAAGCAACCGCATGCCATATTTTTAGATGAAAATAAACAAGCTGAAAACACTCTAACTGAAAAACTTCTATAGTATTAAGCCTCAAATGTGAACTATACTGTATATTGGATTGGTTTCTTCTTTAAATAAAAAAGTAAAAATATGCATGGTATTATAATGCTATACTAAAATTAAAACAATGCAAAAACCCTTAAGATAACTTGTAGAAAGAAAAGAAAACATCTTAAGCATAACATAAGTGGATTTTGAACGATTAATTGCTGCTTTGAACGATTACGTAATTGTGGCATCCGTAATTGTAATTGCGATTAGAAATTCGATTAATTGTGCAGCCCTACGTTAAAGTTAAACTAAATAAATATGAGAAATGTTGCCTTGGAATTTAGCTGAAATATTTTTTTTTAATAAAACGTTTTTAATATTTTATTTCAGTTAACATTTATTTCATTTCAAGTAACCCAGAATAGTACAGACACAAGACAAACTGTGTTTACATGATTTTAATGTGAAAAAAAAAACACTTCTTCAAACCACTTCAACGACAACAATGTTTAAAAACCTGAAATGACCGTAAAATGAGTGTAAACATTAATTTAAACAGCTTTACACAACAACAACAAAAGTATCCTCCAAAAATGGTCCTCATTAACTTCCATTTTAAGTGTCTCAATTTTATTCCCCAAAATTATTTTGTGTTGATAATCATAATGCAATCAGCAAACAGTTAATTGAACTTAACTTGTACTCCTTTAACATAAATAAAAGGGAGAGTAAAGTATCCGAAGGGAATAGAGAAGTGGTAAGAGTTCACAAAAACACAAGCTTGTCATTTCTGTTTTAAACACTCCAGAATGACTTGACGGGTCAAAGTAACTTATATTGAAACTTAAGTAGTTCTGAAACAACAAAGTACACATTCTAAGTTATTTTAAGATATTCAATTAAATGCCATGGATTTATTCCTGTTAATTTCAAAAAGAAATACAAGGGTCCAGTCACTACCCGAGTGAAAATCTCAGAGGTCAGGCCAAAGCAAACAAAGCCGTCTTTCACATATCTGCAAGAATGCAGAATATTTGTGGTCTTCAAATACTAGTGTATTTGTGATACACAGTGTGTTGACATAGTAATATATAAGTGAAATAAAGATGAAAATGTGGGGGAAAAAAAGTTACAACATGAATGTTGAATGCATGCAAAACAGGTTTTCTACGCTGCAGTGGTGTTACATCATATAATAAACTTTACTCAATTAGTTTTGTTAGAAAATCTAATAATCAGTTTATAGAGCCCCTGCGACCCGAGTCGTAACACAAGAGGCCTTTTTTCCGCTCCTGTGGACCTCTTCCAGGTTTCCAGAGCTCTTGTTCCACAAGCTAATCAAAGTGCTAATAAATCAGCCTCTAATCTGAACTACTTCACATTAACAGTGACCCTGCACACACAATATAGACACAGCAAACAATAGAAAAGGTACAGCGCACACACTCACCGCTGTCCTTGCTGCTGTTCTCCTCGATGGTCATCTGTTCCGCCAGCTCTGAAAGAGATTCATCGATCGTCTGGCTACCACGCAGAGTGAGTGACAAACGTCTCTTAAACTTCTTCATCTTCTCCATAGGCCTCTGAGGCAGGGGGGGCCTGCAGGACAGACACACACACACACACACAGCGTTAATCATCACCGGCCTGCGAATATCTGCGGGTCATGCAGCGTTTAAAGACTTCTTTTCATTAAAACCTGAATTTATGACTTTATTATTAAGTTCTGTGGCATTGTGGGTTGAGCGCACCCTATGATGTATGTATCTCAGACTCATTTTTGAGGACAAAGTGACCGAAAAAAAACAAAAAAAGAACAATACGTTTCATCACTCATGCCTTTGTTCACTTGTACAAATGCAAACAGTTTCAGAGTATTTCACATTTGCATTTTAGAATTGGTTTAGTCTACGGCATGGAAATTATAATGATCTTAAGTTAAATTTAAATTAGAGTTTTGTGGCTTTCAGTGCATGCCAATTAAAATTTACTGTACTTCTCTTCCAGGAAAACAGACCAAAAGACTGATGACTCAACTAGTACGCACAGGCATATACCAATAAAATACTAGAAAGAGAACATCCCATCCCCTGATGCTAGTCTCTGATTAGATTAAAGAAAGAAATGATGGCTTGCTGGTGCATCTTCAGCAGTGATAACCCTCATACTTTCTCATTTACTTTTCCAACCAACAATTACTGGAATGAATACATTTTGAATGAGATTTCATTGCTTTCAGTGTGGTTTTAAATTAAGAGTCCTTCACTAACTTCCTGTTTCAAAAGGGAAAAAATGCTTGTCAAACCATTTCATGGAGTCTTAAATATCTACTGACTAATAGGAAGGCCTCATTTAGGTATGTGTGTGTGTGTGTGTGTGTGTGTGTTAGTAAGTTCCTGTGGGATAGTTTTTAAGCTACATAGCAGGCCTTTAAAACTTGCACGTGACATGCACAAAAAAAACATTAATAATCCAAAGGCTTTTAATCAAATATTCATGAGAATGTATTTTGTTTTTATAGGCACTTCAACACATGGTTGTGCATTTTTAAAACACACACTCCCACATGCACCATAATTCCCTTTACACCAATGCATTTTCTAAATATAAAATGACAGCAATATGAGACACCGGGTCTATTAACACTAAAACACATTATATATATAAAAAAAAAAGAAAAAGCGTAATGTAAATCAAATGAGATTGCTAAAATAAATTTCCAATATTATTAATTTATACGTTTATTTATACACCTTAAAATAATACATTTTAAAACAATAATAAAAATAAATAATTTAAATAGAAATTGTATTAAAAAAAGAGAAAGAAAAAAAAGATTTTTGATTGAATGAGAGTTTGAAGGCAAAATTAGTCTAAATGTAAAAATAGGACAAATGAAAACACTAAAATAAGTATCCAATATTAAAATTATTTATGAATACATTTAAATATATAATACATTTAAAAATGTGGATGTGGCGTTTATCGGTTTTTGCAAATAAACTCTTCATTTATTTGTTATGTATTTACTTTTATAATATAAATAATATAATATAAATTAATATAAATATATGATTGAATGAAAGGTCTAAATGTAAAAACAGGAAATTAATTTAAATATTAAAATAATGTGTTTAGAAACAATAAATAAATCATTTAAGTAGAAAACAAGCTAAATGTAAATGATAAACTTAAATGAACAAATGACAATGCATTGAAATAAATTTAAATATTGAAATACACCTCATATCTTGCATCCCTAATCATTATAAATAAATAAATCCTGTCATCCTAGATTTGCATTGCTGTTGCCATTTTATAAAAGCAATAAACTACACAAGGCATGCATAATGGTGATTTTAGCATGATAGCATAACATAACATAACCCTTGAATGTAAAATCACTCATGCATGGTTTCTCTAAAGGCTTTTAATACAGCTTTAATGTGTGTGTGCTCATGTATTTCTCTCAATACATGCTGACTTTGCAGCGTTTTAGGCAGGAAACACCTTGCTATGGGAGGCAGCGGGACTCTTTCTGTCCATTGTATTTCACCGTCAGACTTCACACACTTAAGTTCACACAGGACTTGAAGGTTTGTTGTGTTCACAAAGCGAGGTACAATTTAAACCCTCCAAGGTTCTCCTAGTCTATCCAAAAGTACACATACTGATAACACTTGACCCTATGCGATCATACAAATACACAGAGACGCACAAAATAAGATCAGGTTACAGAGAGATGGCTTTACTCTGGTGGTGTCTGATTTCAGGACGCTGCAAAGAGGGAAAAGTGCATCCAAAAAACACAAATCTGCCCCCAACTACAGGAAACGGCCAGCCAGAGCATCTGCGATTGGTTCCTCTCGAATACAATCATGCACACGCATGCACGCCATCTGTCCATCCGACACAGTCTAAAGAAAGGGAGGCCACGAGCTCTCATATGAAGGATTAGACACTGCTACAGGCCAATATAGCACCGACGGACAGTTAAATGTGCATGCTGACAGAGCACATCTTCTCAAACAGCTGGTATCTCACTCTGCTATGCAGGACGGCAGGGTCTGGACACACCCTGTGGCCATAAGCGTGTGTTTTCATGGGCTTGTGTTTGAACAGTTGGCATTCCTGTGTCAGACCTGCCAGGACAGGGCACAACCATCCCGAACACACACGCACACAGACGCTTTAACACTCGCCAAAGTCTGCATGTCTGTTCATTACAGACATGCAGACATTATTCAGTGTCATATCATTCAGTGTCAGACTTTGATGTTTGGTCTACAGGGACTTTATGTCGTAAATAATACATTTATAAATAATAAATAAATAATAAATTTAAACAGAAAATGTGAGGCAAGACACCTTAGGTGAATAATAAAAAAAAAAAACTGATAGACAGTTTTATATTATTGATTTATTCAATTTAAATACCAAATTTTTATTAAATTTATATATAAATAAATTGTAAGCTATTTAAATAAATATAATACTTATTTAATATATAAGTATTATTTATTACATCATAAATACAATATGTAAATATAAATCAACAGCCAGAAAAAAAAAAACAATAAAATCACCATGCTTTTAGTAATTTAATTTTGTATAACATCAGGCAAATGATGTAAACAAACCTTCAGAAAATAGATAGGAATAAAGTCTGGGATACGTAAGTGCTACTAAAGTGGAGATTTCTAGCTCAGTGCAGGAGAAAATATTAATTTTGAGAAAACAGCCCTTAAAGATATGTATTTAATTGAAATATACAGATGCAAACAGATAAAGAACAATAAAATAAACATTTAAAAGTGTGTTTTGGATATTTTATTTCCATTAGGCCTATTTCCACAAATAGCTCAAAATCTCAAATCTCAACACTGCATAAAAAAAAAAAGTTTTTTCACTGCCTTACCTTAAATATATACATATAACTTACCAAATGTAAATACATTTAAATAAATACATTTCAAAATAAATAAATACATAAAACGAAATAATTTATATAAATAAATCAATAACCATGCATCCCTAATAATTATTAAAATACATCTGTCTTATATTGCTATTGCAAATTTTTAAAAGCAATAAACTACTCAAGGCTGTTTTAGCATGATTATGAAGGTTAATTCACTTTGCATCATGACTAATAACAACCCTTAAACTGTAAAATCACTCATGCATGGCTTCTCTAAAGGTTTTTCTATTCCTCTCGAGTCTGACTCAATAAAACAACTACAACAAAGTGAGCGTACAGGCCATTTTCTTGTTTTTTCTCTCGGTTTGTCCACTTCTTATTTGGCGTAGGACACTGACACTGTTGTTACAGTGACATGCTGCATTGTTGACCAATGAGCGAATGGCATTGGGACAGTGCTGTCTATTGTCACCCCGCACCCTCCCGTCATTAACCCCCCGGCCTGGTGCAATATCCGTCCCCAGACAGCAGCTCTCCGGGGGATCACGCTGATAGGAAAGTGGGATGCTGGAGGGGGAAAGCAGGCCACATTGAGACTGATACTGAAAAATATGCAAAAAACTGTTATAGGTCATTTGATATGCATGTTGTAGATGGGGCTTGTGGTCTACGGTAGTGTTGTCAAAAGTACCGACCGCGATACCATTCGGTACTGAAATTTTAAAAACATACATTTCCCGCTAAGATTTGAGCGCTGTTGAGTGGATTATTAAACAGCGCTGATTGGTCATTGTTCACGCACTCAACAGATACATCTGTGATTGGCTTCAATGATCAATGTAATTTATTCCTGTGATGCAAAGCTGATGCATCATTACTCCAGTCTTCAGTGTCACATGATCCTTCAGAAATCATTCTAATATGCTGATTTGCTGCTCAACAGTTGTGCTGCTTAATATTTTGTGGAATATAAATAAGTTTACATGAACTTTAAAAGTTACATTTCTGTCAGACTAGCAATAATTTTTTATTTTAAAATGTAAATTCTTTAGTCTGAATGAAATTGTACAAGTCTGAAGTTAGAATAACAAACTAATTATGACCTAGACATAGCAAATAAAGATACTGTTCAATTTACTAACAAATTACGAGCAATAATAATAACAATATTGCTTGAATTGAGCAATAATAGTAATGCAAATATAAATATATAAAAAAAAAAATTTCTTTATTTTATTATTATTATTATATAATTAGCAAGTTTAAGATCTATATATAGATAACAGAATCCATGACTAAAGCACAGTGTCAGAAACTGCTAAATCTGTTCTGCTATTGTCTCTTTTGCTTTGCTCTTTCCATCTTTCTGTTTGTCTCCACATGAGTAGTTTTACAGTCGTCCAATCACACACGAGCACGGGAATCAAACGCCGGGAGAGAATCTGTTTACATCCCCCGGGCCGGGATTAGCCCACCTCGCCTGTAAGCGCTCCTCTTGAGAGATAAGGCATCTTTGTGCGGGACTGAGAGGGCGTATTACCCACACCATAACAAAACACTCATGCGCTTCGTGCAGGCTGGGGGCGGCACGGGAGCGGATAATACATCCCAAACTCACAGCGGCTTCCCGAAAACAAACACATGCACTTGCACAAACCAGCAGAGCTTGCAAACATTAACACTTTTTACCCAATAACTCACTCACACATACAAACAAAATACCAGGACTGGCGCTGATGAATTCTGGGACGACCCCAGCAGCCGGGTGGCACCACGGGCCGAGGGTAATTAGAGCAGAAAGGCCTGACATCAAACATCACACCAGTCACCAGCCAGAGGCATCAAACAACAGGCTAATTAACCGCAGCCTGGAGACACAGAAACTGGGTTAGCCAGTTAAACAGACACACTGAGATGTACACAAACACAATCCCTAAGTATTAAACCTGCGGGACGGTTTGTGATGCAGACACCTTGAATCATTCGGTTTATTGAAGAGAAGTGTACAATTACTTCTTTTCCAGATGATTTTCACTCTGCGATGATTAAAAAGGTAAAAGGATCCCAAAGACAAACATTTTGGGACCAGAATAACAGATATTTAGGGGTGGGCTCTTTTGACTTGGGCCAGTCAGACATTTTTTATGTTAAAAAAGATTTCTATTTCAAATAAATGCTGTTCTTTCAAACTTTCTGGTGGGAAAAATCCACAGAAATATTAAGCAGCACAACAGCTATGAACATAGATAATATGAAATATTTCTTGAGCAGCAAATTATTTCTGAAGGATCATGTGACACTGAAGTCTGGAGTAATGATGCTGAAAATTCAGCTTTGCGTCACAGGGATAAATTACATTTTAAAATGTATTATAATATAAAACTGTTGTTTTAAATTGTAATAATTTTTCACAATATTGCTGTTTTTATCAAATAAAAATAGCATTGGTGTGTCTGTAAAACCATGCATTGGTTTTACCGACCTCAAACTTTTTAAATTACATTTTACCTATATGTATAATATCTTTCCATTAGACTTTTATACCCAGACCCGCATCATCTATACTAAAAAAGGGAGAAAAAAAATGGTGATCTGAGCAAAGAGTGAAATAATCAATAAGCAGTATGGAAAAAAAAATAATAGACTGTCCCAATGTGGAAAAATGACAATTTTGATTCAAATAAAGTTTTAGAGTTTGTGTACTTGATGACCAAGGAGACATGCTGGAGATGTTGCAAATGTGAACAAAAATTAATGTAAATATCAATGTATTGGTTTTACTATGGGTCATTTTTTTAAATGTCAAATTATGTACAAAGTTATTATTGCGAGTGTTCTGTTATATAAATAGCTATGAAACTAGCCTTAGCAACGAAAATGTGTCTTTTTATTCCAAAAATGCCATTTCCATAATAGAATGCTTTAAAAAAAGCCCTGATATTATTTGCAACCAATATCAGACTAATCCGACCGATAATAACAACAATTAAAAATTAACTTAAATACTGTTCATTCTCATATGGTCACAGATATATCAAAGAATCCTAAATGAAAAACCCCAAAATTCAATACAAGTGTAATTTTTTTTTTATATATTCCCCTACAAAATCTACCCAAATGTTTAACCATTACGTCACTCATAAATTATAAGGGAAGTCTGGAAAGCACATCTCGAATCTCAAATGAATATTGGAGGAATCTCGGTTTAGATTGGCAAGCCAGGGTATTTTCGATTCTCTTTCTATCTCTTCCAACATACACACAAACAAAAAGTCCATTCCCATCGCCATGGCAACACGTCTTTCCTGGGACTTCTCAGCATCTTCTTTCTCACAGATCAGAATCTGTAATTTACCCCTCCGTATGCCCAAAAAGAGAGAGAGATGGAGCGGCTGACTGAGTGGGTGAGCGAGCAGCACAAAACAGAAGCGAGCGAATGAGAGAGAAAGAGAAAGAGACATAGAAGAAGCAGAATGATGTCTTTGTGTTTGACTACAAAGCATGAGATCTCCACGGCAACTCTGCTCGTCTGCACCAAACTGCAGGCAAGTGAGACTAAAATGACAAAAAAAGGGCAAACAGAGAGACAGCTAGTAAGCTTAACAGCGAGTGAAATTAGGCCTATCACACGCATGACTGTACAAGCCGCTTCATATCCATCCGTTTGAATCAAGCAGGCCTGGTGAAAGCATCTGCTAACACCCAATAAGAGAACTTCACCTTTGAAAAAGCCAAGCTCCAGAGATCAGATACTGACGTCAGAAAGGTATCAAGGCCTGTTGACGTGTTCGCTTTGACCTGTTAGTGTGCATTAGAACATCTGCCCTTCGCCATCAAGGACATCAAAGATGCATCGTCGCCTGCGTTTACACAGCGTAACGTAATTAGAGCCGCAGAAAGAGGAGCGCGAGCGGGAGATCTGGCGGTTCTGAGCTTCTTTCATCTGTCCGTCCACTCCACGATGCTTAAAGCACTTCAGCGCATCATTAGCACGCTCTTCAAAATCACTCTCGCCCCCAGCTGTAAACAAAAAGCAACGTTCATGCAATGACTGATAGGAAGACGGACGGAATAAATGCATTCATACAGACGACTGCCAGCAGGGTCGCAGGACGGCTGATGTCAGGCACAATGACAAAAAAGAAAGACGTGTCGCTTTGTGTTTGTGTGTGAGAGAAGTAGTGTTGGCGAACATAATTATCCATGTAATATGGAGGAAAATCTCCAGTAGTTTTTGTTCAGGTATGGTTTGGTTTTAGGTTGCCAGGACTTTATGGACTTAAGATTGCATATTAATGTTAGGAGAAAGTGTTTTAAAATTAAATATATTTTTTTAAATCATCAAAAATTATGTTTATGGTGCAATGGTGCAATTTTGACCAAAGTAACATTTTCAAAGTCAAAAGTAAGAGTGTTAGAAAACTTGATCAAAATGTATTATATTCAGAAACTACCATTCAAACATTTTTGGGGCAAGTAAGAATTTTTTTCAATACTTTTATTCAGTAAGAATGCATTAAATTGATCAAGACACATGTAATGTTAGAAAAAATCTTGAAAAAACAGTTTCCACAAAAGTATTAATCAGTACAACTGTTTTCAAGATTGGTAATGATAATACGAAATGTGTCTTGAACAGCAAATCAGCATATTATAATGATTTCTGAAGGATCATGTGACACTGAAGACCGGAGTAATGATGCTGAAAATTCAGCTTTGCATCACAGGAATAAATTGCATTTTAAAATATATTACAATGGTAAACTGTTATTCTAAAATGAAATAAGATTTCACAATTTTACTGTATTTACTGCATTTTTAATTAAGTAAATGCAGCCTTGATCGAGCATAAAAGTGACTTCTTTCAAAAACATTTTTAAAAATGACCCCAAGCTTTTGCATGGTAGTGTTATTCATTTGTTATTTATTTATTTTTTGACATTTCGAAACTTTGCAAAATCCCATTATGCACAACATATCAGTATAATAATCATTTTGATTATTTATTTAGGCCTACCTGAGTATTTATTCCTGAATTCTTTCCACAAGTCCCTTTGGTTGCTGAGTGTTAATATGTTGAGTCAAAGTTTATTAAACAAAACACTCACACAAACACTCCATTAAGAGCATTAGTCAGCTTACAGTATCAGTCACAATGAATCTTATATAAGCTCACTCGTGTCAACACAAACACTGAAATATTCAGCTGGAAAATCTCAAAGCAAGCCATCCATCAGGACAGACCTAAAACAAGATGAATTCATCATGAAGACAGAGTCCTGATGGAGACGTCTTCTCAAATGCTACTCAAGACTGGCTCCAGCTCTCTTTAAAAGCTCAAAGACCTTCTTGAATTCAAACGTCATAAGTTAGAAGAGCTTTAGCACACAACATAATTACTCGAGTCTCATGTCAGAAATCAGAAAAACTCAATCCCAATCATTAGGAGTCACAACAGCATCTCCGTGTGAAGTACCATCCTCCATCCGGCCGTCTCTCTCTCTCACACAAACAAACAAAAACCCTTGAGACAGGAATGTGGCGATACACAGATAATGCTGTCTGTCAGCCAAAAGTAAACAAAGACACATACGATCTCTAAAATCAAAACATCTCATCTGCAGGACCGAACGAGAAGAGACTCCGAGGTCAGAGGACATGAAACGATGAAGCTTCACAACAACAGACCATCTTTGCCCTTTTATCAGCAAATTCTTACACAGAAATAAACAAGCACACAGAATAAAAGAAAGAGAGAGGAAGACCCCAGAGAATATATGTAAAATCAGATCATTCCCAAAAGAATGCAGTTGTGAATAATGTATCAGTTTCCACAAAAACTGTTTTCAACATTGATAATCATAAATGCTTCTTGAGCAGCAAATCATATTTGAATGATTTCTGAAGGATCATGTGACACTGAAGACTGGAGTAATGATGCTGATAATTCAGCTTTGTATCACAGGAATAAATTACATTAAACATTCAAACAGAAAATAGTTATTTTAAATTGTAATGTTATTTCACAGTATTACTATATTTTTGATCAAATAAATGCAGCCTGTGAGCATTAGAGACTTCTTTTGAAAACATAAAAAAGCCTTAAACCTTTTAATGGTCATATAGCAATTATTAAACAATTACTATACAAAACATCAGTATTTTTGATAGCATTTTTACCATTTTAAATACCATTTACTACAACAAATGAAGTCAAACTGAGGCTTCACTACTATAAATATAATTCTTATATTTAATTATAATTTAATATATTACATAATTTAACACAATCTAATTTAACAAATTATTTATTTTCTGTAGCTCCATGGCACCACTACTGAATAACAGTGTGGAAAATATTTAATATTTTGATTTACTCTATTCCCAATCCTGTTTCTAAGGTATGACCAAGTATGATTCTCATGTCAGTAAACTCTCAGGTGTCTGATACTGTTCTTGGAAGCATCTCATGATGCAAATATCCAGATCATCTACACAAATGCCATCCAATCATATTTCGAAGTAATACGCATCACACTGGAATACAACTGTCATCAAATGTATTGTCCTTTCGTACTGTATACTAAATTATGACTACTAGAGAAATATAGGAGATTGCCTATGAATGAAAATACATGAAACCTTGCCTAACGCCCACTCACAGCAGTCTAGAAAGTATTTCCATGTTCGTATTGTGCTCATAAGTGTGTGTCTGCGCGTGTTTGTGTCTGCAAGAGATAAGAGGATGATCACACACAATCCCCCATGACAAATGAAGCACCGAGCAGCACTGACTCCAGCAGGGAACTGCCTGTTCTCCGTCTCTGATACACACACACACACACACACACACACACACACACACGCGTACGTGTCAACAGAAGGTCAGACCAATATTACAGTCTGTGCCCATAAGACCAACAGGGATGAAAGTTTGAAAGGAGCATGTAGAGATAGGAATACCATGAAGAAGGTATTTGCACAGTACTCCCAGATACTTCTCAAAAATCCATAGAATTCCAAGGTATGTTTTAAATAAATAACTTAATATTAATTAAATAACACTAACATGTCCAAAATATAATAGTACATTATTATTATTATTAATAATAATAATAAATAATATTTTTTGCAATATTTAAAGAGAAGTTTTATATATTATTATTATTATTATTATTATTAAAACACGTTTAAATATTGTAAAAAACTAATTGAAATAACAATAATATTAATAATGATTTATTATTAATAATATTATAAAAACATATTTAAATATTGTAAAAAATAAACTGAATTAATAATAATACTTTTACATGCTCAAAAGCATGGTATAATCACAACTGAAATTCAAACAATACAAACAAACAAACAAATTAAAATAGTACAAAGAAAAAAACATGACACGTCCAAATATAAAATTGGTTATAAATATGGTTTAAATATAAAACTCTATTTAAAAAAATATATTACCATGGTACATGTCCAAAAACACATGGCATAAACATAATAATTGTTAAAAAGGAATTACCAGGCAATTAAATAAGTATAAAAAAATAACACAAAACACGGCTTTACTGTAGTATGTGTCCAAACAAGGCATTGTAATGAACGCTGTGTCAATACAATTATAAATCAATATAAAGCTATTATTTTTTTCCCTCGTGATATTGAATCCATATTGATCCTTGTATAGGCCTACATATTTTTTAAATCAATTTATATGGGTATTTGTGTCATATGCAACAGTTCAAATCATCCAGAATCAGGTCATCTTAACAAGTTGAAACTGTAACGGGCGGGCCATCAAAAACACTTGAGGCACTGTACTGGACAAAAGTAAAGTGAATCATAACATGTAATCATCTTGTTTATTACATTGTGTTGTAACTGTACTACAATGGTACTTCTGGTTATTAACTGTCAGGTGAGCGATGAAGAGAAGAGTTTTAAGAGGGCGAGTACTAACAGGTCAGTGAATAAGAACACCCGTCCCTCCCTGTGTCCCAGAAGCATCTGCAATGTCCCACATTCGTCTCTCTCTCCGCCCGAGAGATGCTCCATTACTCCACTTAGCCTTATATTTTTAGCCTGTAGCCCAGGCCAGCTCCCCTCTATCACCCAGATGTGTCACCCTGGCAGTCCATCAGCCCGGCTTCTGCCTCCCGCCACAAACCTTTCAGCAAAACACACTGAAAGACAGAGGTCAAAGACGACATCGCTACAACAGGAAGTGCATATTTGGCACTCGCTCAGAGCTCTCAGCTGATACTGAACGCCTCCAGATATGGGTCGGGCGGCAGTTCATCTGACCGTCCTGACACCCGAATGGCTGAATCAGGTTCCTAATCCCAAGATCCTCTTTTATGCCATGACAACGCAAACTTCCTGTCATTGTCCCCACAGTAACATTCCAGTGCAGAATCACAAACAAATACCACAATAACGACAACAAAAGCATGCTAAGCCCTCTGGGTAATGTGCCAAAAAGATTTCCCTGCATCCTCAGACCTAATATTCTGGAATATAAAAATAACTACAAATAAATACAAAAAAAGAACACCTACACATAATGGTTTGATGCTATAAATATATTAAAGGAACTGGGAAAACTCAGTGCATTATGAGGAATGGTGGCACAGCAGTGCGCTAGCTGCTTTTAGTATGTGATGTAATCTAACCAAACTTTGGACGGGGGGTTTAACACCCGTCTGACTCAAAGTTAATCATTCCTGACTTTCTCCTGCTCTCAATAATAAACAGGTTTAGCTAGCAAAGACCTGAACTAACAACTCAAAAACACATTTGTAATAAATAGACCGATGTACTTTTAACATATGAACACTTCAATTGTTCAATTAATTGACCTTAATTTCCAATGACTGCTTGGTAGTGTAACTTTAGAATTATTTATATACTGTTATATAGATTTGATTTTATATTTTCAGTTTGAGTAACTTTATGTGCTTTCGTAATTTGCATTAGTTTTTTATGTGTTTATATATAGCTTTCATTTTTATTCAGCTTTAGCAATTCTAGAATTTCAACTTCAACTTATTTCAGTTACTTGCCAAGCTAAAGTTGAAGTTTTTCAATCTAATATGTATAATTTATTTTATTTCAATTAGTGAACATATTTAATGGTTTAAGTTTAATTCACAATAACACTGTACAATGTATAGGAAAAATATGAATCATTGTCCCCTAAATAGTGACCATCACTATGCATTTCATGCCTTTAGCTTTTAAACCATATATGTTTTACAGGACCAAAAAACAGTCATAAGGTTCCATTTTTTGAAATTGAGATTTATACATGATCTGAAACCTGAATGAATACGCTTTCCATTGATGTATGGTTTGTTAGGATATGAAAATTGACTGAGATACAACTATTTGAAAATCTGGAATCTGAGGGTGCAAAAAAATCTAAATATTGAGAAAATCGCCTTTAAAGTTGTCCAAATGAAGTTCTTAGCAATGCATTAATGAATGAAATAAATGAAAAATTAAGTTTTGATATATTTATGGTAGGAAATTTACAAAATATCTTCATGGAAGATGATCTTAATATCCTAATGATTTTTAGAATAAAAGAAAAATCGATCATTTTGACCCATACAATGTATTGTTGGCTATTGCTACAAATATACCTGTGCTACTTATGACTGGTTTTGTGGTCCAGGGTCACTAATGTATGGACACTTCTAATGTATGCTAGGAAAGTTGACAAAATGAGATATATATATATATATATATATGTGTGTGTGTGTGTGTGTGTGTGTGTGTGTGTGTGTGTTTCTCTTGCTTGACAGCAAATTGATAACTCATCTTGTACTAGTTTTTATTCAATCAAATTCTCTCTGACAAGCAAAAGCTGTAAATGGACAGCAACTAATGGTTTTGTTGTCCTAGCTGTGCTATAAAAAAGGGCATTTATATATCGCACCTAAACTTCCTGTTTCAATAGGAAATGCATTTGTCAAAAGTCAGCAGTCAACCACATTGACCAACTAATGGGGGGATGGGTGGTCTACATCTGCTGACCTACTCTTCACCCAGTGCACCAGCTTTACTAACCACAGAGCTAACTAAACCATTACCAGCTCTGGACTCAATGCTAACTGGTGTTGACACCTTAAAGCAGTGGTTCTCAACCCGCGGGCCGCATGCGGCCCATCACGAATCCAAATGCGGCCCACCATGCTGAATGTTACTGTCTATGTGCTGAACACAATTAAAAAATAACTTTCAGTTTTACAATTCATTGTTTTCACATTAATTTAAAAATATACTAAATAAATATAAGCTATAATGTTTTTATGTAAATTAATTTTGTTTTTCATATATTATTTTCAGACATGAGCAGACCTATGTACTCACGTAATTAATGTTACGCATTTAACGAACACTTACAAGCGCGCACTTTGGCAGAATTCAATTCAAATAGTCATCAGCAGCCATTAGTTCTGTAAAACTGAGCATCAGAATGGACAAATTTGTTAAGGGAGAAAACGAAATGTGCAAAATGCCAGCGATGGAACGCATTCAAACAAGATCGTCGCAGCATCAGCAGTGAAGAGAGTGCTGGACTTTCAGGCTCCAACTTTCGGTTTGCCTCGCCACTCACTTGAAGATGTTCAGGTAAAAAGAAACACCCATAGGCTACTACGCAGCAATCATCCTTAATTACAGAAATGTGGCAAAACATCTCTGGAGAGAACCTCAGATTATTAATTTCGAAAATGCTTTCCATATTTGGATCAACATAGGCTACTTTTGTGAATGCACACTTTCTGCAGTATCGCGCGTCAAGTCACGCTTCCGTGCGCGTCTCACAGACTGCAACAATCGCAACTTCATTGTGCTGTTACTCCTTTCGAACAGAATTTCACAAAATTGGTCAGCTCCCGACAGCATCAGGTGTTTTATTAATGGTGAGTAGAATTATTTATTTATTTCAATAAATGTAATCATTTAGATATCATAATATTTAGGCTATAAATAATATTATAAATCTGGTTGGTTTGTATTGATGACGTAATATGTAAATGACATGCGTGTGGCCCATGAGACTTGCACTTGGACCATAGTGCGGCCCGGTGGAAAAAAAGGTTGAGAACCACTGCCTTAAAGGATAGTTCACCCAAGACTGAAAATTTTGTCATCATTTACTCACCCTCTACTTGTTCCAAACCTATATGAATTTCTTTCTTCTGCTGAACACATTTTGAAGAATGTTGGTAACCAAACAGCTGACGGTAGCCATTGACTTCCATAGTATTTTCCCCCATACTATGGAAGTCAATGGCTACCGTCAGCTGTTTGGTTACCAACATTCTTCAAAATATCTTATTTTATGTTCAGCAGCTGAAAAAGACTCATACAGGTTTGCAACAACTTGAGGGTGAGTAAATGATGTTCATTTTTGAGTGAACTATCCCTTTAAAGACATCTCCAGACATCTGCTCAAATCCTGCGGCCGTCCACCTCGTGTCGCACACTGAGGGTCCTGATGTGAGGTCCTGATACGAGCTCTGTTCCTGTTTGACTCTGCACAACACAGCGGTGTGCTAAAACCCCGACGGCCCGGCCGGTTCCCATGACAGTTCATGTGCACAGATATTTTCAGACATCAGCTAAATCACCCAAGACCTGGGGAATAAAACAAGAATGAACTACTGTAATCGATCACAGCTGTAGGAATCAGCGAGGACAGCCCAGGGTAAACGGAATAGGCTTGGAAAGCAGACCTTGCACAAAGAGGGAATTATGGGAATAAGATTTAATTTTTTAATTAAGAGGAGAAAAAAGGATTACATTTTCCAGGTTCACTACATGTTAAGCATGCTGTTGTTTTCCACATAAAATGTAGTTTTTTCTTTGTATTTTTTTTAAAAGCTAAAAGCCATTTAAGATTAATACAAGACAAAATTTCTAAAGTAATACAAATAAAACAATACAGTTTTTAAAAAGTTTATGCAGCTAAGCAGTCAAACTCTAAAAGGACAGCTTTACAGCTCAAATATCACATTTTAATGCACTGAATTAGCCTAAATATAAAAAAGTTTACAATCAATATAAGCACTGACTGACCTTCAGTGTCATTTTAGAATCACAGAGATACTACAGTTTTTATGAATATTTTGAAATGGTTTTTATTTTTATGTTTTCATTTTAATTTTAGTTAAAAGTTTTAGTAATTTTTTTGTGTGTTTAGGTTATTTTTAGTATTTTTTTTATTTAAAAACATGTTTATATAGTTTTTATTATTACTATTTCAGTTTTAGTTTTAGTTATTTCAATACATCAACTAAGAAAATTGCCTTTGGCAACTAGCTGATTTTTTTTTTCTTTATGCAATTATTTATTTCATTCTTATTCTTATTATTTACATTTGAATTTATTCCAGTTAAACTGATTTTATTTTAAGTGACAAACATTTGATCACTTAGACTTTCATAACATACTGATGGAAATAAAAAAATAATGACACCATGTCAGAAAAGTAAAAAAATACATTCCTTTAACAGATTTAAAATATTACAATCTTTTTTTTATTATTCATATATAAGACATGAGATCATAGACAGTACACAATCATTCATAAGAGCGAAGAAAGACCTCTGGCTCACAGATGACAAACTCCAGGTAACTTTATCAACCCATGCACAAGAACAAAGTGTGCTTTACTGCAGAAAAACGAGGGGGGGGGGGGATGAGTGCAGAGATCTGTGACGCTCAGCTGTTGCTTAGAGACGCTGGAATGTAAACACCATGCGAGATGAGAGAGGCAGTGAGATCACTGTGGGCAACCCACACACACACACTCCTTCAGTCGGACGTGAGTGACACCAAAGCGTCTGTTCCTTATCGATGTGCCTTGCCATAAATATTTGAAAGCTAGAAGGATGAAAGAAGTCTCAAAGACACACTCTCACTCTGTAGGAGTCACACAGACAGAGTTTTTGGAACCGTGTCCCTAGGGGCCTTTCACACAGGACGTGTTCTTGTGCTCCAAAACAGCTAAAATGAAATAGTGCTGGGGCTTGAGACACGTTTTTTAATACTGAACTATTGATCACACTGTGGCTTAAAAATGGCACATTCATGGTCCAAGATGTCTAAAAAAAAAATACTGCGAAACACAACCCAACAGCCAAAGACATCCATCTGAAAAAGCAGTAGTTCCCCAATTTACAAGCTAATCATATAGTTCACTTACAGTTAAGCTATGCTTAAAAAACCTATTTACAAATAAATATTACAATTTAATATAATAATAAAAAAGTTATTTTTCTGGCTCAAAAAAGTAAAGCATTTTTAATTGTTAAAATAGAAAAATAAATAAATATAAAGTAAAAATTAATCAAATAAAAAAAAAACTAATAATTAAAATCATAATAAAAAAATAAAAAAAGTTACTATCAAGTAGAATTGCAATGCTCAGTGCAAAGCCACTGCAAACAGCTTAGGGAACAGATGCACATCATTTCAATATATCACTTCATGAGAAGTGCAGAGGGAAAATTTCCCACCAGTCATTGTGCAAGTATTGTCACGCAGAACTATACAAAGTTTAGGTAAAATAACCACAGTGACAAGAAGTCTGGCGTTTTTATTCAGCTCAATTCACCACAGCATGAGCATAAAACACATGAGATGTGACCTTTACAATGCAATTATGTCTGTGGGTCACATAACGGTGAAGATGACACATACACATTATAAATGAACTAAGTTACATACATTTTCATATTGAACACCAAAAAAAAAAAAGATACTAGTTATTTACATAATAAATACAACTTGTGTTTATTTTTAATTTAATTTTTTTCTAATAATTTTAACCAATTAGTTTCTGCTTACTGAACACTACGTAGGGACCCTGTCAATCTCGACCCTGAATCTGATCCAAAGAGATTATCAGCCAATCAGAGCGTAACACACATACAGATGGACACGCACGGCACAAATGGTGTCAGCGATGATCACAGGGGAAAGTAGGCCACTATACGGCACAGAGAGCGAATGTAGCACAGTTGGCCCAAATGTGAGATGGGCACTGGATGGTACTGTAGGAATTTAGTGTGTGTGTGTATTTGTGGGATGCTGAAGCAGTCCGGCTCAGTGCGGCACTATACAAAGAAACCTTTCAGCATGTGGAGTTTGGCGAGAGAGAGAGCTGAACCAGGAACAGACTAACACACACACACACAGACAGAACATCACATTACAAGCTAAATGCACTGCTTACATTTACATTCATTTATCTGGCAGACGCATTTATGCAAAACGAATTACAGTGCATTCAAAGTATACCCATGACCTTGCAGTTGTTAATGTCGTGCACTAACATTTGAGTTTCAGGAACTCAGTTATTAGAAGTGATCTACACACCAGTACTGATTTTTGTTTAAATGACCAATGGCCAATACTCAGTTACATATTAATTTTAGTCTTAAATTATATTATAGTGCAATATTAACGTAGTTTTTATTCATGCTACTGTTATTATTAGTGGTCGACCGATATAGTTTTTTTTTTTTGACAGCCGATGCCGATATCTTGGAAAGCAGGGTGGCCAATGGCAGATATATAGCCAATATAATTTTATTTATTTTAAATAATATTTAAGAAATTTTAAATAATTTGTAAATGGATTACAAAATAAATGGTGTAAAATAAGCATACTTGTACTTTAGATGACAAAGTATTTTTCACAAATAAATAAATATTTAATAAAAATATAATTAAAAAGGAAGTAAACACTGTAACTAACAGGGCACTCAGTATTCTGGGAAGTTTGTGTGCATTGGGAGTCATATTTCAAATAAAGCCAAGGTAACAGTTATTTTACATACAGCACACAGTGAAAATGACATGAATATGACAGTGGGCAAATGCATAAAGCGCAGCATAATTTGAAATCACGAGTTTAAAGTTTGTTGATCGTGCGTTTCCTACTGTCCACATTCAATTCGCACGGACCGACTGTCACGCACACCATACGCCATCATGCAGGATATAAATGCACACTTTATAAGATCTCACAGCTGGATACGACTAAGTTTGCAACGTTTGTGAAATTAAATGTTCATTAGTCATTCAAAGATTTGTTTAAATTATATAAATGCGTATTTGCTGAATGCTGATGCAAACGAGAAAGTATAATAATGTTTGCCTTTCTGTTACTAGTAATATAAAAGCAATTGTTATAACACTTTTTGTATACATTTAATTCCTTTAACAGTTCTATCTGATTATTAGACAGACTTCTATCCGTAGACAGAACTGTTAACAACGACAGCAAACTAGGGAGAATGAGAGCACTGTGTTAAGGGCAGATGCCGATATTTGAAAAATGCCAAATATCAGTCGACCACTAGTTATTATTATCAAATTATCATCTAAATATAAATTGATAATAATAAATGTATATTAATAATAAATATTATTATTATTAGTATTATTATTATTAGTAGTAGTAGTAGTAGTAGTAATAATACTATTTTATAATAACTTTCATGCAATTATTATCAGAACAATTCATGTATAAAAATAATATTATTATTACTAATTTATTAAACTATCATCCAAATATTAATCAAATTATTAAATAATATTTAGTACTATAATAACTTTCATGTAATAAAATATAAATTTATAATAATAATAATAATAATATTACATTTATTAACTCATTAACTTGCAATACATGCTTACAAATAAAACGTCTAATAATAACACAATGTAAATACAATTATTAAACTATCATCAAAATATAAATTACTATTATTAAATAAGAATAATATATTTATTGTTTTTTCATGCATATATTATTTTTATACAAATGACTGCAAATTAATCTTAAAATGACTCATTTCTCATTTGAGAACAAATGGCTGTAAAATGCAAACAATAGCCAACATTAAATAAGTAACTTTTAAACATTATTTCTTACCGAATACACAAATAATTCTGCCGTTTGGTGATATTCCATACCAATTTTTTTTTTTTTTATATTTAACAACTGATATAACCAAATAAGTAAAGTGTCAATAGCAGTGAAAAAAATTCTCTAGTTAATAGTCTACCTCTTCAAACCAAACTGGGGCTTGAGGGAAATGACAACAAGCACTTGCACACAAATAAACACACACACACACACACACACACACGTACATTCTTTGCATGGCTGAAATTTCTCTCATTGTGTAGGGTCCAGGGCTGCAGGGTTTAGACAGTCAGGTAATGGTTCACCCTCATAACACCCGGATCACACAGCAACACTCAGGTCCTGTATTACACGCCTCTCTTCCTGTGTTTGGTAACCAGTTGTTTTTCCTGAAAGGTTACCAATTGTTCAAATAGCCGTGGGCAGTTTAGAGAAATGTGTGGGGACTGAAGTTTCCGCATGACTTGGCAAAAGTTGAATGTCAATCCAAGCGCAACATGACAGAATTATGATGTCATTAAAGCAACAAGACGGACATGCATGAAATCTCTAATTAGGTCACTTCCTGTGAGGTCTGCCACTTCCTCTTTAAGGAAGGCAGACGAGAAGGTTCTGAACAATGTGTGCTCACCTCCAATATGATCAGTGATGCAGTGACACTGAACAAGTGAGAATAATCACAACTGGAACAATCACTGGCAATACACACTAAATGTGATGGCACCTGATCAGGGTCACATTCTTGAGAATTAGAGACGAGAACCAGAGCGGCAGAACAAGGAAGAGAGAAATGGAGCGAGTTCTTGTTGCCAATAGCAACATGCCCTTTCCAGAAGACGTCTACATTGCTAACAGGGTCCTATAACCACTTCAAGAATGTGAACTAACCTACATTCAGCACGCAGGAAAAACAACTTTTATATCAGTCTCAACTGTTTCACCTGTACCAAACACGATTGAAATAAATAATTAAATAAATAAAGGGGGGGGGGGGGGGGGCATAATGGATGCCACATTTTATAAAAAAAACAAAAAAAGAAGGTCATAACAGTTAACTTTTTTCTAAATAACTGATATCCAAATTAATGTTAAATATTCTGATAAATATATAAATTATAATATTTATATAGCCTATAATGATGGGTCATGATGGTCGACCAAGAACGGACTAGTTGATTAGTGAGACTACCAGCAGTTTATAAGAACAATTATATAACATATACACTAATAACAATGACAACAATAAAAATAATAAGAATATATTATTATTATTATTATTACTACTACTACACTTACAATTGGTAATCATTCAACTTTAATATAATTTATTATTGTGTTAGTTGTAACAAAAAAATATATGAAAATTATTTAACATACAATAATAATAATAAATATTTAATTATTTACTATTAATAATCATTAAATATTAATATAACTTAACATTTAATTACATAAATAAAAATAATGTTTAAAAAAATTATTATAACACTAATTTTTCTTTTTTTTGCAGCTGTATTTCTTAATTATTTTAATAGCATATTTTTCCACTTTAATTAGTGTGCTGATAGCGTATTGTCCTTTATCTGATATGCAATTTCCCAAAATCCCAAGTATTTTTTTTTCCCCCACAAAACATCTTCTAAATATGCGCCTAATCCACTTTAGATGAACCCGAAACCAGCCTAATTATAATACTGTGCCTTTGTTTCAACCGATTCAATCAAAAAACATTTCAGATGGCTTACATGATGAAAGATAGTTATCAAGAACAAAGACCAGAGAAAGACCACCACATGGAATAACGCTGACTTTTGTATCTGGTTTGTGTGACTAGGTGTGTATGGAAATAATGTGGTGGGAGGAAGCGTGTGGGTGTGCAGTCAGATGTGTCTGTACTGTATGAAGAGCAGAGCATCAGCTGTTCTTCAACAAATTAACTGTATCCATCATGTCCTTGACCTGCTGACAGTATAAGAACCCCACTGCAGAGAGAACAAGAGACACGGGTTCTCATATAACACAACCCACCGCCTGACTGCTAGCAGCTCTGCACAGGTCAAGTTACATTAATGCCTGCAACAATGTGTTTCCTCCGCCTCGCTCACCTTACCCACAAACACACAAGAAAGCAAGAACAATCGCTCTGCAAACACACCATGAGACCAAATCAATGCATGACTCCAGAGTGAAAAACACGCTGCTACTTCATTTTCTCACTTTTACACTCAATTTGTTTCTTTCATCGTGTCTCCTTCCCACAAACCCTTTTTAATGGGAAAGGATTAAGTAACACTTAGCTGGAAATACAGAATTAGAATATTTTGCCTATACTTTGAAAGAGCGACCAGACTTGGGGATTGACTCTTTTGACTTGGACTAGTAAGTAATCATCTAGTGACCAAGCAGAACACCTTACTAACCACATAGCAACACATCAGTAACCACCGACAACACTCTAGCATCATGGCGATGGGTTCCTAGGGCCCTATGAAATCCCAAATTCCATTTTATTTTTTCTAGCCTCTGTTTTAATGCTTAAATTCAATTTTATTCATCAAAAAGCATGTCTAATTAATTGGAATCATGAAACCTACAGTAAAAATGTTAACAAATTAAATTTTTAAGGCCCTATGAAATCCATTTTATTTTTTCCAAATTCCATATTTTCCATTGTAATTTTTCTGTATTTTTGTAAATCCAGTGGTCAAATGCTGTGTGGCCTCTCAAATTTCTGTGTAATTATATCCACCTGACTAGGGACTGGTCTTTGTGTAAATGTCCGCAAAACTGAAAGACTTTCTGACTGTATATAGGCCTAAGTGGTAGGCTATTTTAGAAAGGAAAATTTAAAAGACGAAACAAAGGAATTAGTCAGAATCAATAATTTATGAATAATTTATTGCTATTTAGTGGATAATATGTAATCATGTAATCAATAAAAAAAGTAGGCTAACTGTAGTCTGATTCAGAGTATTTTAAAATGTAGGCCTAATTTAATCTAATTACAAGTACTTAATTTTTGGAATCTGATTACGTAATCCAGATTACATGTAATCAGTTACTACCCAGCTCTGCCAACCAACACTTAGAACGCCTTAGCAACCGTATAGGAACACCCTGGATACAACCAAGCACACCCTAGCAACATGGTGATGGGTTTTGCACAAGCAAAGACTCAATTTTCTAAAAAAAAAAAAGTAGAAATCTAGTTTCACTAGACTAGTAGTTCACTAGCAACAGTGTCCAGTTTGATGGATTGTACCACTTCAATTCTAGATTTCCTGAGATTGGAAGTCTTTCAACATGTTTTGAAGATTCCAAAACAGCCAATTACCGACCAACCAACAAAGCAGCTCAACTGTAAAAAAAAGACATTTACACCTCACGCTATCAGACGGCGCATTACACAACCACATACTCTGGAAAAGCTAGAGGGAGGATGAAATATGGATACGAAGAGTTTATTAGGAAGACAAAAATAAAAGCGCAAAGTGCGCGTGGGTGTGTGTGAGAAAGCAAGCGCGAGAATAAGAGTGAGAGACGCTTTTTTCGTGACGCCTTTTTATGGGCCATGCATAATCAGCATGATCCACCACCACAATAAAGACGGCCAAGTACAAAAGGCCCAGAAGTGACAAAGGCCATGTAACCCTGCTCCTCTGTCACAACACACTAACACGACGTGAAACTGTATCAGGAACTTCATCTGGGTAAGGCATGGACCCATTGTCCTCCTGTTACACTGACTATCATCATCAAACGCTCAACTAGAGCATACACAGAAACAACGGCGTGCCTATATCTCATATACCCAACATTCGTCTATCACCATGTGGGTCACATTACATGCAGCCGCCCAGACTGAGAACAGCCAAGCCACAGTCCCCGATTTGGGTCATCCATGAAACAGCTGCATGCCAGGCTGACGAACGCACCCTCATTTCCATCTCAAGAGCCCCTGATTGAGAAATAGGCATCATCCCGGGCATGGCAAACCCCTAAATTGGCCACCGGCCCATAATCGCATCCAAAGAGGGCACATGCATTCATATCCATGCATACATGTATGCTCATTTGCAGAATTCAATGCATGCACGTCTTCATCCTTCGCATTTGCTCGACTCACAAATAGTCCTGGCATAACAGAGGGCATGTGAATTTGGCACCACGCTGATGTTCTCCACAGTCACGTTTTTTAACGCAACCCCCTTTGCTCTGCTGAAGGGCGGAGATACATTTGTCCACGTTCACGATTCATTAAACCCATCAACACATTTCCCAGCGTTACGAAGTCACCTGTGGTTTAACTGGAGGACGATGTGTGGATGACGACTGAATCTGTGGTTTCGCAGGGGTTTGTCTAGAAACCGTGATTGATAATCTAATAAGCTAAATGTTGACATGTAAAGGGTCTGAAAGTGCACAGACTGTCAACTATAAATGTGCACTGCCTTCATAAAACAGGATCATAAATAAGCGTGCCTTTGATCATACTTATTACAGTTTTGAAGAAGTAACTGATTGTTGAATAAGTAACTGCATGTTACATTACTTTAAAATGTTAGAATCTATTATTTTTGGATGATTGCATATTCATACATACACATACATACATGCATACATTTGTACTTCAGTTTCTGACAACAAATAGGTACTTTAAATAACTTTTGGAAACTTTTCCAAACAATAAAATGCATTTTACATGGAAAAATATGGGATTAAACTGTTTAGCATTCTTTGCAGTGAACCGACAAGCACAACAACTGGTTCAACCGAAGAGCTTTTTATAAATGTTTATTCAAAACAACAACTGAATTTCAGCATTATGGATTCTATTTACGGAAAGATAGACGTGAAACAAAACTACAAAAACAACTCTACACAGCCTGTCAGGATTGTTATTCAACCAGGTGGTGGAATTCGGTACGTTACTAGTCAAAGCTTAAATAAACACTTTAAAGCAAAAGTTTTGCTTTCCTTTTATAGCTAAATCAACAATACGGCATTTAAACACGACATATAGTTCGTGTTGACAAACCAACCGTCGATTAAACAACATTTAATCAGATTCAAACACTCCCCAAACCTGGCAGTTTGGTTTGTTAAACATAACTGACAAACATTACATGAGCGTCGCGACTAACTTCCGCCTAAACGGATCGTTACAAGAACCGCAGCGCAAGACTCACCAGAGACGGTAAACGTTGTTTGGACGCGAGTCCCTGCCCTCGCCTGCTTCTCGGAGGCCGGATGCCGTCTTTCCACTCTCCGCCGACACACACAAACACAAGCCGACTTCTCCGACGAAAAACACGCAGCTTCGGCCGACCTTTATCGGTCACACTTGCGCTGGTATCCTCAGCTTCGCGTGCGGTTCACTATGGCGATCGTTTCCCTGGAGCGTTCTGTGACGGTGCTCGAGGCCGGGAGGGGTGCTGCTGCTGCCCGTCTACTGACGCCTCCGCCTAGAGGTGACATCGGAGGAAGAGGAGAACCTTCTTGAACAATTATTTGAACATGGCAATCATCTGAAAGTTGACAAACAGCGCCACCTGCTTTCTAACGGCCGCTATGACGCATCTGCTCTCGTAGGGAGAAGGGTGTTCCTGCACAACCGGAGGCTGCAGTCTCAGGACCGCAGTTCTAGGACCACATTTCTAGGACCCTATTTTTTTTTGTAACAGCGCCACCTACGGAATTGGATGATATAGCGGAGGCTGCAGTTTCAGGACCACATTTCTAGAACCCTGGCGGTTTAATTCATAGTAATGTTTGTACATGTTGTTAAATATATTTAATCTCAGGAACATTTGTATTTCCAGATATTTTTGATTTATAATAAAAACAGATGTTAATTACAAAGTGTGCAATACCTGCTTTTGAGCAACAATTTTAAATTTAAACAAATTAATTTACACTTAAAATGTAAATGTATTTCAATCTTTAAACAACTGAAAAAGTGGAGTATCTTAAGTCTTAGTTTCTTGAAATATATTGATTAACCCCCTTAAATTGAACTAATTAGCTCATTATCAGGTATAGCCTAATAAAGATGGAATCAAATGAAATCAGCATTTGCAGTCATTATTACAGCCAGATTTTTGTAAAGAGGCAAGACACAAGACTCAAGAATGATTCAAGAATTTATATTTATATATATATACTCATTTTTGCAATAACACGTAATACAACATCATAAAAAAGACCCCCTTTTCCATCAGTTGCTGCATGGACAGAAATGCTGTAGGCTTCAACTCCTGAGAGAGACAAAAAGAGAGAAAGAGAGAGAGGGGGGGATTAAATAAGAAACATTTTCTTTAACATGTTTAACTCTGTAATATATCTTTGTGATTTAACACTTATTCACTGTTGGGGTTGTAGAGAGAGAGAGAGAGAACCACACAGAATTAATCATGTTACTGACATCTAACTCCAAACTCTAAACTCCAAATTTAAGTATATAAGAGCACCCACCAACTGAATGTTCTCCCTTCTTTCCTCAATTGTTTGTCAACCCGGTAACACTTTCTATGAAGCCCATATTTATAATACATTATAATGATATTCTTAAGTCAAGTTAAGTCAGGTCATCTTTATTTATATAGCGCTTTTTTTTTAACAATGCAGATTGTGTCAAAGCAGCTTTTCAGTATTAAATAGGAAAAATAGTGTAATAAGCAATTATAATTAATACATAAAGCATTATAAAAAAAACTTATAATATGTTGTATCATCTCATAACTAATCATAACAACAATTATAATACATTATACTTTACGCATTTGTGGTTGTAACTTTTAAAAGTATATGATTATGTACAACCCCAAATCAGAAAAAGTTGGGACAGTATGGAAAACGCAAATAAAAAAAGAAAGTAGTGATTTCTAAATTTACTTTGACTTGTATTTCATTGCAGACAATATGAACACAAAATATTTCATGTTTTGTCTGGTCAACTTCATGTCATTTGTAAATATACATCCTTTCCTGTCATTCAGACCTGCAACACATTCCAAAAAAAGTTGGGACAGTAAAGCATTTACCACTTTGTAATGTTGCCATTCCTTTTCACAACACTTAAAAGACGTTTAGGGACTGAAGACACCAAGTGATGAAGTGTTTCAGGTGTAATTTTGTCCCATTCTTCCTGCAAACAAGTCTTAAGGTGGGCAACAGTACGGGGTCTTCGTTGTCGCATTTTGCGCTTCAAAATGCGCCACACATTCTCTATTGGAGACAGGTCGGGACTGCAGGCAGGCCAGTCAAGTACCCGTACCCTCTTCCTCCGCAGCCAGGACTTTGTAATGTGTGCAGAATGTGGTTTTTTATTGTCTTGTTGAAATATGCATGGACGTCCCTGGAAAAGATGTCTTCTTGGAGGCAGCATATTGTGCTCCAAAATCTCTATGTACTTTTCAGCATTAATGGTGCATCACAGAAGTGCAAGTTACCTTTGCCAAGGGCACTGACACAACCCCATACCATGACAGACCCTGGCTTTTGGACTTGTTGCTGGTAACAGTCTGGATGATCCTTTTCTTCTTTGGTCCGGAGCACATGGCGTCCATTCCTCCCAAAAAATACCTGAAATACTGATTCATCTGACCACAGTACACGTTTCCACTGTGTGATGGTCCATCCCAGATGCCTCCGAGCCCAGAGAAGTCGACGGCGCTTCTGGACACTGTTAACATAGGGCTTCCTTTTGGCACAGTACAGTTTTAACTGGCATTTGTGGATGTAACTACGTATTGTGGTACTTGACAAAGGTTTGCCAAAGTAGTCCTGAGCCCATGTGGTGATATCGCTTATAGATGAATGACGATTCTTGACGCAGTGCCGCCTGAGGGATCGGAGATCACGGTTGTTCAGCTTAGGCTTGCGCCCTTGTCCTTTACGCACTGAAATTCCTCCAGATTCCTTGAATCTTTTAATTATGTTATGCACTGTTGAAGGTGAAATATCCAAATCTCTTCCTATCTTTCTTTGAGGAACATTGTTTTTAAACATTTCAATAATTTTCTCACGTATTTGTTGGCAAACTGGCGATCCTCGGCCCATCTTTGCTCCTAAAGGACTAGACCTTTCTTGGATGCTGCTTTTGTACCAAATCATAATTACAATCACCTGTTGACATCAACTGTTTCAAATCACATCATTATTTAACCAATTTACCTCATTACTAGCCCTAAATTGCTCCTGTCCCAACTTTTTTTGGAATGTGTTGCAGGTCTGAATGACAGGAAAGGATGTATATTTACAAATGACATGAAGTTGACCAGACAAATATTTTGTGTTCATATTGTCTGCAATGAAATACAAGTCAAAGTAAATTTAGAAATCACTACTTTCTTTTTTTATTTGCGTTTTCCATACTGTCCCAACTTTTTCTGATTTGGGGTTGTATAACACACAGTGAATACCATAATAAATCCACTTAATTTACAATGGATTATCTCTTATCTTGACATTGATTATTTAAGATCTGGACAGTATCTCACTACATCTTGTGAGTGGTTATGAGTGGTCGAATGTTTCCTGTGAGGTTAATGTTAATTTGGCTAGTTTAGGGGAAAAAAACATTTAAAAAAATGCAATGTGTGTTTTTTTTTTTTTTTATTAGATTACATTTTATTTTGATGGTCCCCTTTAGTCTACTGACTATAAGCAACTTTGCAACTACATGTCAACTAACTCTCATTAGAGTATTAGTAGGCTTAGGTTAAGGTTAAGGTTGGTAGAATAAATTGAAGTACTTGCAAAGTTGCTTATTCAGTAGAATGTCTGTTGGTGAACCATCAAAATAAAGTGTTACCAGATACTGTATTTAGCAGACAGACTACTAATACTCTAATGACTGCTAGTTGACATGTAGATGCAGAATTACATATCAACAGTTGTCTAAAGGGTACCATCAAAATAATCAAACTGATATTAAAATAAAAATAGTTAAAAGCAAATGTGTACACGTTCATCTGATTTGATATCTGATCTTATGGCTGTTTGAGGAAAAAAAAAAATATTATTATTATTTATAAGTGGTCTTTGTCTGTTTTAAGTGAAGTACCTTCATTGTACCTAAAGCAGACAAAGACCACTTATAAATAATACGACCACATTATAAAGCCTTTTGGAATGTTTTCATGAAGACTTTGCATTTGTTATTTTACAGTAAAAACACTAATAAGATGTACTAAGTTATTATGCAGATCTTAAACAATGGCAAGATATGACACCTAATACATTATAACTATGAGAAATATAATTCATTGTAACTTAAGTGGATGCAGCGTGTTCATTTTGTGTTATAAATCATCATACTCCATCACAAATTAACCACAAATAAGTATAATATACATTAAAACTGTTCTTATGATTATTTATAAGATGATACATCATATTATAAGGTTTCTTATAATGCATTATTCATTCATTAATGTATTATAAATACAGGCTTCATAGAAAGTGTTACCATCAATCCTTCTATTAAAATCTTACTCCTCACTGAAATAGTTATCAGAGAACAACCACTGTTGGGTTAACAGAAATATCAGTAACAAAAGGGTGCACTGGGCATTGTGCAAAAAATAATTAATATTCTACTCTGACCTGTAATGAGAATCCGGACCAGAAAGGAAGAAGTTCCGTAGGACAGCCAGGGCATATATGATGGCCTATGAAAAAAGGTTAATTTAAGCATACTATTAAACCACTACTGAAAAGCAAGCCATTATACATGGGTCCATACATGAGTAGCACCAGCTTGCAGTTTATACGGTAGATTTTGTAAGTGCAAGAGCAGGAAAACATACAAACACATTACATGGTCCGGCATACCTCTGCAAAAAGAAGACCATAGATGAACTGCACTCCATCTGTGAAGCTCAGTTGTGTTGGTGTCCTATGCAGTGCTCCTCTCAGTTAAAAAGGATGTCCTGTTGTTCCTCACTGTCGAGGAACTTTGAGGGCTTCCCATTGAGTACACCCCATGGGCAAACCATGGTGCAAAAACAGTTATTTTGAGGAAATTGATACATTTAAGATAAAGATAAAATAATTTGCAGCATAGTTAAAATATACTGTTAATGTTATTCCTAATTAAGGCCCTTGGTGAACCTTTACTATGAGTTACTCTGTAATGATGAATAAATGTGAACATTGTTAAAGTACCACTTTTCCTCTGCGGTGCAGTCATCGAAGGCCTGGATGTGGATTTCCTCAGAGAGAGTGCTCTATACACTGACTGAAGAATTCCTTGAAGCAGGTTTCTGGCCTCATCAGTCCAGAAGGCAAACCGTTGACCATGCCTTTCAAACATCCACAAGATTAATTTAAAGTACTGCCAAAACAACAGTCTTATAACACATATTGTGGTGCAACCAAGCAGTCAGCAGTTTAATTATGAAAGATGATTTATACTTAACTAATATGGTAAAACAATGAGTATTAAACAAGTTTTCACACTAATACAGCAAGCTACAGGCAAATCTGACACATCTCACATCAACATGCTTTTATCATCTTTTTAAGTTTAATATATGTGCTGGCTAGATTTACTTATCACAGTCATTAAGTCAACAAGGCTTAATTAAATCATGGTCACGAATTAAGAAAGTCGTAATAATCAAAACTATAGCAAACTAATTCTTAATTCGTGGGAATTAATTATTTTTTTCTTAGCAGTTCTCAGTGTAAACTTTGCATCGTTTTAACATTATAAAATAAAACTTAATTGAAAATCGATAAAGTTACTTACACTCTGATTGCTGTCCATGTCGTCCATCTTTGGTGATCCAATTCGGTAGGTGGCGCTGTTACAAAAAAAACAGGGTCCTAGAAACACGGTCCTAGAACTGCGGTCCTGAAACTGCAGCCTCCGGTTGTGCAGGAACATACTATTGATGTGGCGTCGTGGTTACGCCCCAGTTGGCCAGTAGCCCCTCACTGCAGAACAAAGATCCAGGGGGCGGGGTTGGATCCACATCTAGGGGGTGGAGATTGGTAGGTTTAGGGGTGGAGATGGGTTGGTTTAGGGATCAGGGGGTGGAGACGGGTTAGGTACATGTAAGGTGGGAGGAGTTGGATTTAGATCTAACCACGCCCCCTGGATCTTGTGTTCTGCAGTGAGGACCATCAGTTTGGCAGCCAAAAGATTGTAGGTTTGAATCTCATGAAACTTGAAAAGGTTTTTCAATGGCAGCGGTAAAAGACTACTGGTTCTAATTAGAAATGTTATTAGCCTATATGTGACCCTGGACAACAAAACCAGTCATAAGGGTCAATTTTTGTTTGTTTGTTTGTTTTTTGAAATTGAGATTTATACATCATCTGAAAGCTGAATAAATACACGCTCCACTGATGTAGGGGGGAGACCGGGTATGGTTATAACCATAGATATATTATATACGGTTATAACATGGGGAAAATTGAAACAACACCATTTCCACCAGTCAAGGATAAACTAGTCCTATGATAATTTAACTATTTACCCACTTCCTCCCTGATCTTATATGAATTGTTATCAAGGCTGTAAATAGGCTAGATGCAGATTTTATAAAGAAAAAAATGATTTTGGTGTAAGAATCCGATTTTTTTAACCAAACTATGTTTTGCTTAGTACTTAATCTGTTGCAGATTAAATCATATAATTACATTAGAATAAATTGTAGATTCTCAGGCAAAATGTGATGCATTTTTAAACTGCTAATTTCAAACCGTTATGCTAACTAAACATTGGATGACAGGGGTGAGGTAAGTTGTAACACAATTTAACATTCCCTTACATAGAACTGAGAACTTTCATGTTGTCTATATGGAGCTTTTTTGGCAGCTCAAAGCCAAAGGAAGTGTGGGTAAAATGTGCCCTGCAGTTTCTGGATCTACCAAGCCTGCACTAGGGTTAACAACATTGGTTTGACACTATTGTGAATCTGATTGAGAAAATTAATACATAGACACAATATCACACACAGATTTACACAGCTTTTTGTTAGATCTACATGTTCTTTACCTCGGTGCACTGGAGTTGAGTGTTCAGTAAGCAGGAGGTTTGTTCTAGTAGTCTAATTTACACACACACACACACACACACACACACACACACACACACACACACACACACACACACACACACTACTGCATCGAACAGAAAGTGGATTGGAGATGTGGTCATTCGTAGAAAGTGTGACATTGTTTTGTATTGTTCTTTTAGATTGTTTCAATAATGCTGTTTTTGCTTCTTTTGTCTAACTGTTACAACTTACTCCAGCAAGGCACTCCATGTATTTGACATCAACTTATAAGGGCTGTGATATTCTTGCAGAGGTTTGAATTGGTGCCTTTTGTAGTGAACAAATGTTTTAATAAATAAAAGTTTGAGCACTCTAACTCAAAAATTCAGCGAGTTACAGATGCTGAAACAAAAAGTGTTATAACCATACCCGGTCTCCCCCTATGATTTGTTAGGATAGGACAATATTTGGCTGAGATACAACTATTTGAAAATCTGGAATCTGAAGGTACAAAAAAAAAATCACAATATTGAGAAAATCACCTTTAAAGTTGTCCAAATGAAGCTCTTAGCAATGCATATTACTAATCAAAAAGTTTTGATATATTTACGGTAGGAAATTTACAAAATATTTTCATGGAACACGATCTTTACTTACTATCCTAATGATTTTTTTGGCATAATTTTGTATTGTTGGCTATTGCTACAAATATACCAATGCAACTTATGACTGGTTTTGTGGTCCAGGGTCACATATATGTTTTTTTATTATTATTAATTTAGTTAATGTAGCCTAATTAAGATTTAAAAGTTTTAGTTTGTTTTTTGTTTTTTTTGGTGATTTTGCATCTCTTCTAACAGATTGTACTTCCTCTGTCCTGACAGTTTTGGATAACATTATAATGGCTTTTAGTTAAAGCAATAGCCTAAGATAAATGTTTGGAAGGACAGTCCCCCCCCCCCCCCCCCTTTTTTTAAAAGTTAATTTCTGTTTATGCCTCTAAGTGTGGTTAATCATTTCTATCCTTGAAAAAAATGTAGCATGATGTCCCGTGATATGTACTGTTACTGTATATGGTGAAAGTTGGGAAAATTCTTCTAGAGGATTATGTTCAATTGTGTAATTGAACTTCTGATTCATACCATATATTTGCTAAGATATAGGCCTTGTTGAAATTTCCTTTTGTGAAACTAGTCCTGGTCTCCCGTAAAATGCTCAACAGGTCATTTCATAATCAATAGTTGTCACGAAACTATGATTCATTTGCAGTATATATGGAACAAAATGAAATTTCCACAAGCCCAATATTTTAGCAATATGGAGTCAGAAGTTCAACTATCTGTTCAATCTTTTGTAACTATCCTTTGTAAAAAATATTTTTAACTGTTCAAAGGTTTGGGGTCAGTCCTTATTTTTTTATTAATACTTTTATTTAGCAAGGATATGTTAGATGGATAAAAAGTGATAAAGACTAAAAGATTTCTATTTTGAATCAATTATGTTCTTTTTAACTTTTTATTCATCAAATAATCTTGAAAAAAGTACGACAGGTTCCAAATAAAAAACAAGTACCACAACATGTTTCCAACATTAATAATAATTCAGCATATTATGATTTTTGAAAGATTATATGACACTGAAGACTGGAGTGGCTGTTGAAAATTCAGCTTAGATTTGCCACCACAGGAATATATTATATTTTAAAATATATGAAAAAAACTTTCTTTTTAATATAATAAACTTATTTTTTTATATTTCACAATACTGTTTTACTGTATATTTGATCAAATAAATGCATCCTTGAGCAGAAGAGACTTCTTTTAAAAAACATAAAAAAATCTTATTGATTTCAAACTTTTGAACTGTCTTGTATACTTTATATTGACTCATGTGTATCAAGTATATGATAATTACTTACTAACATATTTACAATTAATAAATATATTGTCATTCTAAAAAAGATTTTAGAATATCATAATTTGAGAATATATTTATTGAAATTTAAACAGATGCATGCAAAGAAAAATTAACGTTGCAACTGATATACTGTTATTTTATTACTCACAATGTCCGTGACAGAGACCACAAACAGCACAGAACGTGTTCACAATCACACACTGATACCACAAATTGAGAAATAACTTTTTTTTTATGTACTCAACTTTACTGTATGCCATTTGCATTTAATTTTAATAATGAGATTGTTTACAGTTTTTCTCAATTGCTTTGGCACATTTTTCGAAACAGTCTTAACATTCTCTAAACTGTGAGTGCAAATGTCACAACTGTTTGCTGGAACTTCAGAACTTTATTGCATGTCTGCAAAATGTAGTTACTCACCCAAAACTTTTCATTCATGCTTCAAATCCTAGTTATCGTGTCAGTAATTTGGCCAAGGCCACCAAAATATAAAGTATTTTTGTCATCGTGCGAGCCACACTGGTCAAAACGTTTAGTTGTTTTTTCACCATGACAGTCAACCATGGAAATTAAGGTTTTATAAAAAAAATCTGATATTTGTTGAGAATAGACAATAGTACATAGAAAAAAAAGTATATGAACATTTGTATTTATACAGTACATTTATTTTTGTACGAATGTATTACATGTAAAGTGAAATCTTGCTTGTCCAATTACTATACATTTCATATTTCTTATGTTACCACAAATACACAAAAATACAAAATAACTACAAAATAACATCCATGAAAAAAAATATTCTTGGTGGACATCCTGTCGCTCTTGTTGGTCAGGCCAAAGATTTTTATCAACATCACATCTGATGTTTTCCATTGCCATGCACCGGGGAAAAAATCTCCTTGAATGCCGCACTCATCCCCTGCAATGATCAGCTGTGATGTCCTCGTGTCGTATTACCTGATGTAAACTATGGCAACAGTTTGGATGACAGTTACTGCACTGAAATGTAGAAGGCTGCACTTCTTATGTATGATATATAGCATACATAAGAAGCGCAGCCTTCTGCATTTCATAAAGTAATGTGTGTGGGATATTGATTGAAAGAGACTGTTTCTAAATGTTTGGATTATTGAGGATATGGTCGATCTCCCAATATTTAGCTGCACCCTTCAACCATTGTAAGGCCATGATTGACAACCTGGTCCACAATAGTGGCCCTTATTTCATCTGATATGCACCTCTGTCCTTGGCCTCTTCTTCCTCTTCCTCTGTTTTGCCTCTGTACCCTTCCACCATGCATCCTTACTCCTCTTCTTCCTCTCGGCTGTTGACCCTGATCGTTTTCTGGATGTACATCCATCGTCAGAATTTGTAGCTCTTATGTTGTCCTCTGTCTATATGCTTTCTACTGTAATTGAAGGTTGATGAGATGTACCTTTGAGCTATTTCAGAGAACTGGTTTGTCATTGGTTGATCTATATTCTCTTCATTAGTGAGAGTCAAGATTCACTTGCACAATTCATGGCAAATTTACAAAAAGTCTAATAGAGATGTGTAGAAAATATGCTTGACAGTTTATGACAACTAGATCAACCATTTTGCATCTAATGACTTATACGATGAACTAATGACTAGATGTTTTGAGGGGTAAGACAATAGCACAGAGAACTATATAATACATTTTGAGCAACATGACAATAGCAACTGATAATGTAGGAAACAGCAGACAAATGTACATAATCAGTTGCATGAATGTACCAAAGCAATCGCAACTTGTTCAAAAGAATGAGAAACTGCTTTTACGATGTGCACAAGTGACTAGATGATGTGGAGGTTGAACAAGTAGTTTTGAAAATGTAATTTCTGTTCTGAGAAATGCACCAAAGCAACTGAGAAAAACTGTAATACTTATTACAGGAATTCAAAGACAAAAAAGCAGAAGAAAGACAAAGAAGAACTCATTCTGTCATGTCTTACAAAAGCCGATTACCACATACAGTACAACAATGAAACTAAGTATCCGGAGAACGTGAGGTCACTCACACTTTCAGTTTATGTCAGAAACCTATGAATCACTAACTATGAGGTATTATAAGGCAAGCATGTAAGTTTTATGTGAGGGAAAATATGAATCACAAACATAACAAGTTAAATAGTATTTAAATAGTATTTATATAATATTTAAAATGGTACGAATATTGATAAAACACATACCATTCTTCATGAAAACATTATTGAAAATTTGTAAAAACAAAACACCATGAAATGTCATATGAGATTTTCAAAATTTCATAATAAAACGTGTTGCATAATATCACATTAAATCTTAAAAGCAAGCAAGAAAATGTATAAAATGCAAAAATGCATTTTGTTGAAGTTAAACCTGTTGAAATAATGTGAAAGTATGAAGTATTAAATATTATTTAAAGGCATTTTAGTATTTAAAATTGTATTGTTCAGAAATAAAAAACAACAGAAGACAGACAGACAGACAGATAGATAGACAGATAAGACAGACAGACAGACAGACAGACAGACAGACAGATAGACAGATAAGACAGACAGACAGACAGACAGACAGACAGACAGATAGACAGACAGACAGACAGACAGACAGACAGACAGACAGACAGACAGATAAGACAGACAGACAGACAGACAGACAGACAGACAGACAGATAGATAGACAGATAAGACAGACAGACAGACAGACAGACAGATAAGACAGACAGACAGACAGACAGATAGACAGATAAGACAGACAGACAGACAGAGACAGACAGACAGACAGACAGAGATAGATAGACAGACAGACAGACAGACAGACAGACAGACAGACAGATAGATAGACAGACAGACAGAGACAGACAGACAGACAGACAGAGATAGATAGACAGACAGACAGACAGACAGACAGACAGAGATAGATAGACAGACAGAGACAGACAGACAGACAGACAGAGATAGATAGACAGACAGACAGACAGACAGACAGACAGACAGACAGAGATAGACAGACAGACAGACAGACAGACAGAGATAGATAGATAGATAGATAGATAGATAGATAGACAGACAGACAGACAGACAGACAGACAGAGATAGATAGATAGATAGATAGATAGATAGATAGATAGATAGATAGATAGATAGATAGATAGACAGACAGACAGACAGACAGACAGACAGACAGACAGACAGACAGACAGACAGACAGACAAATAGATAGATAAGACAGACAGACAGACAGACAGAGATAGATAGATAGATAGATAGATAGATAGATAGATAGATAGATAGATAGATAGATAGACAGACAGACAGACAGACAGACAGACAAATAGATAGATAAGACAGACAGACAGACAGACAGATAGATAGAAGAAACTCAACAGGGATGATAAGGAAGCTTGCAAAATTCAAAATGAGCAAAAGTGTTTCACAAACGGGGAATTGATGTGAAGTCAGATACTAAATACGTTGATGTTAATGTCAGCATCCCTTGATGCAATTCTGCATTAGCTAATAAACCACAACTATAAAAGGACTGGTTCACTGTAGAAATAAGTCAGAATTACAGATAAGAGCTGAAGACGAGTTCACTACAAGATCCAAGAAACATGAAGACCTCGACCCTCCTGTGTGTTTGTTTCTTAGGTTTCAGGTGAGTTCTATAATGAGCCATTTACATGATTCCAGAAGCTTTTCCACATTTTATGAGTAACAGTTATTCTGCTTCTCTTCAGTGATGATTTGTGCATATCTTAGATACGGTTGTATTATAATTCACATGGTTTCTGTTGTAGTTACAGTCTGGCAGTAGAGGATGTGTATGAATATCTGTGGGAGAAGAATCAAGACATCGCCAGTAAGACAATTGAGTTAGACTTCCTCAGACAAATGCAGAACGGCAGCCTGCAGGCAGAGCGATACGTCAACTTCACCATCCAAGACATCGGCTATCTACTGAAAGTCACCAAGATGTTGAAGAGAATGAGTGCAAAAGTAGCTCAGCCCGATGACATCAGGAACTTCATGAAAGGCAGATATTCGAGCTACAAAAGTTTTGCAGACTTCATGCTCAAACAATACTTTTTCAAGGTAAGAACAGAAAAACAAAGTCTTTAAACATTTCAAGTTGCTTCTGAATTGACTGAAGATGCTTTATACTCCACAGGGTGAGCCTCCTATTCAGCAAACTCCAGCTATGAGGAAGTATCTTTCATTGTACAGAAAGCTGATGGACAATGATGAGCCGCTGTACTTTGCTGTGGGTCTTCTGCCCTGCGCTAGACTCTGGGTTTGGCTGGCTAATAATCTCAACATTCCTTCAACCAATGCCTACTACACTTGGAAGGTGGGGAACATGGACGGTCATCCTGAGAAACACTACAAAGCTCTGCTGAATAAGTATCTCAACAAACCTGAGAAAGTGGCGAAGGCTAATGCTGTATTCCGCGCTCAGATGCAGAACGAGCACGATTTCTTCCTATCATCTTGAGAGAGAAGTGTTGAAAATAACCTACTGTCTGAGCAACTCAATATTACAAATTATTGAAGTATTTTTTTAAATATTGATGATGTATTTGGTTACATATTTTAAGGTTAATATGCAATAAAAATATTTAATCATTTACAATTAATTTAATATTTTATTCAAGTCTAATGTAAGCTTTTGATCATGAACAATTGTATGTCCACAGCCAATTTAAACAGAAATGTAATTGTGGTCTGTTGTTTCTGAATATTCAGTGTCTGTAGCAATCAACAATAAAAATATCTGCTAATAAAAAATATCTTGCATTATTATAATTTTTTTAACATCTATCTGAAACATATTACACATTTTTTTTATTAATGGATTTTGGATGGATACTAATGGATACTAAAAGAAGAAGAAAAAAACAGAACACTAAAATAGTGCAACATTAATTTAACGTGCCCCTATTATGGGTTATAAAAGGTTCATATTTGGGTTTTGGGAGTCCCCAACAACAGGTTGACATGCATGCAAGGTTAAAAAAAACACTTTAATTTTCTTATAATATGCATTTATTTTTACCTTATTTGCTCAACGATTCCCAAAAGATTTGCTCAACGATTCATTTTTCCAAACTCCTCCTGTGCGTGACGCTAATCTGCGCTGATTGGTCGACTTCATTTAAAACAGTGTTTGTGAGCTTTTAACGCTCCAAAAGCGGCACCTAGTGGCAAAGAATGAATTTGCATGTTCATTCAAACCAACACGAAAAGACCAACAAGTGGGCGGGCAATATGCTAATGTTTCATGTTGACTTCAAAGCTTGGGATTCGTTTTAAAAACGACTCGTTTCAATGATTCAGAGTCGACTCTTTCTTTTGAGAGACAATAACTTTATACACCGTGCACTTTCAGATTTAAAACTTTGCAGGATGTTTTCATTCACTTAGAGCTGTGTTACACACTGCATGAAAGGTAATATTCAAAAATACATAATAAGGGCACTTTAACAGCATAGTAAAATATAAATAGAATAGAATAAACAAAGAAAAAAAATATTTAATAAATAATACCATCAAATGTGAAGTAAAAAACTGTACTGTACCAAAAATTACATGAAATGCCCCAATTTTCACTGTAGTAATTAACAGTTTTTTAGGGTAGCATTTTTGCAGCCTTTTATCATCACTTTTGCAGTGTTTTAATTTTTTTTATATATATTCTTTAATTAAATAAAATGTTCACTTTTTGAGAAAACTGCCTTTTTTGACAAAAGACTTAGAGAATCTGTACAATATTGCTTTGATAAACTGCTGCACATAATTATGTAAGGAAATATTTTACTGTGTTTTAAGCATTGACATATTTTAGATATTACAAAATACTAAAATGTTTTCCCCTAACACATTCTGTCAGCCTATGGTTCCACTAGTTTGGACAAAGCAGCAGACCTGGGTTACATATATCTCTGTAGAATTCATTAAAGCCTGAACTAAGAATTTAGTCAGCAACTTTCACTTACAAAAATGAAAGTAGAAGGCAAGCGGAAGCTGAAGAGAGTTGAAGACAAGTGCGCATCTAGACACAAGAAACATGAAGACTGTGGCTTTTCTTTATTTTTGTTTCTTATATTTTAGGTAAGGTGTTCATTTTTATGTTCACGTAAGGAACTACTTTGGCACGCTTACTAAACATTGTTTTTACACCTGTAAATTTGACAAAGCAAATGAACGGGAATTAATATAATGCTCTTCATTGATTTTCCTTGATCTTTCTCTGATTGGAAATGCATGAGAAAAGTGTAAAAATATTGTGTGTTTTGAAGTGGGAAGTCTTATGCACCTGCTAACTATAACTGTTTTTTTCGTCTAGTGGTAAACTTAAATCCTTTTAGGAACTGCAGGTCCTATAGCCATGGAAACCATAATACTGATTTATATGGATATGACACTATAGTTATAATGAGCTTATGAAACTTTACACGTTTAATTACATACTATATTATTATTTACTATTACTCCAGTCTGAAATATATATTGTACGTTTTAATCCCCTGAACACACTACAAACGTGATGATCTCTACTTGTTTTTTTGTTTTGTTTTTTGTTTTACATTAAAAAGTTTTTTTTTTTTGTTTACAGTCTTCCTTTAACGGACATTAATATAAGACAATACTGCAAAAACAGTTTACTGTCGAGATGTTATTCCTGTTATAGCCTATATTTATTATCCAACATATCTAATTTTTCTGTCATTAATTTAATTTCATATGTTGGTATTCAGTGTTTATAATGCTAACACTTGAACTTAAAATATTTGTAACCGAAACTGACATGGTTTCTAGAAAGCAAAACGTTTTGTAAAAAAAAAAGGAAGACTTTAAAATAAAGTCTGTAAAATAAACTGTTAAAAGGATTTGATTGTCTAGTGATGGTACATTATTGTTGTCATCGTTCAGGCTGTATTTCAGGTTTAATGTACGTTTTTTAAACAAATCAGCCGATATTTTCCACAGCGACAGCAAGAATCTAGTGGAGTGCCGACAAAGAGTATAGAAGCCCAAGAGGCGAAACTCTATATACATATATACTTTAAATGTGTTATTGTAAGTTGGTCAAGCGCGACTGGCTCCTATAGGCCTTTTTCACAGTCCGCGTTCGAAAACCGGAAACTTCGAATAGTTGTGTAAAATAACTTCCGCTGTAGCCTGTATGAATGGCAATGCCCGTAGCACGGGGTTGTTGTGATTTATTAATGAACAATTCATTATAGATGTTTCATTAAAACATATTAACCACAGTTTTCAATCATTAATCGGGTATGACGAAACGAGGAAAAATGTTGTCATGATATTCCGACGCATATTTCATGATTTAAATGGGAGGCGTACGCACATACTTCAGAGACAGACCAGCTTTTTACTTAAAAAATGCAAGAATAGCATACAAACAACATATCACATTAAAGAGCAATAAAATTCAACAAGTGTTTATTATGATCAGTACATTGCGCAATAATTAATCAAAATTAATTCATTCATTAAAAATAAAATTAAACCACTGTATATTCCGAGTATTTCTCCAGCAATAACATAAGCAGCCGTGGGCAGATTCTCAGTTAAAATAATCTAATTAACAGATGATAACCCTACCATATGTGTAATCTTCCATATTAACGCGAAACATAGCCGTTTGTAAGCGTTGTGGTGTCCCGACAGTCATGAGATAACTGATGAGAATCTGACCGTGGCTGCTCACGTTACTGCTGGAGAAATACTCGGACTGTTTTCATTTTATTTTTAATGTTATTGGTTTTATTATTGTGCAGTGTTTATTATGGTTCTTCTCCAATCTTATCTACATAATGCTATTCAATCACTGTCCTCAAACCCGGAGGATATATCACGTTTAAGATGGTAAAACCAGTTATTTTTGATGAACTCTGGGATGAAAAATATGAACATATTCGAACAACTCCAATTTGATCTAATACGTGATGATTGTATTTGTAGCCTATCGGAGAGTAAAGTAAGTGCACGAAAGCAATATTACTGTTTAATTTGTAGTCTTTAGTCGTGGTTAATGTTTTATAAGATGTATAAGCTTGTCCGATTTTATTGCTCTTTAATGTGATATGTTGTTTTTATGGTATTCTTGCATTTTTTAAGTAAAAAGCTGGTCTGTCTCTGAAGTATGTGCGTACGCCTCCCATTTAAATCATGAAATATGCGTCGGAATATCATGACAACATTTTTCCTCGTTTCGTCATACCCGATTAATGATTGAAAACTGTGGTTAATATGTTTTAATGAAACATCTATAATGAATTGTTCATTAATAAATCACAACAACCCCGTGCTACGGGCATTGCCATTCATACAGGCTACAGCGGAAGTTATTTTACACAACTATTCGAAGTTTCCGGTTTTCGAACGCGGACTGTGAAAAAGGCCTATTATTCTACGTTTTTGTGTAGTTTTCAGTCCAAAATGGCGGCGACACAGTCATGTCATGGGCGCAACTGTTGCTATGGAGCGTTCTATTGAGTTTCGCCTCTTGGGCTTCTATACTCTTTGGTTTCAATGAACTCAACATTTTAAGGCAACCAGGTTACTTGGCCTACTTTTTAAGTTAAACCAACAAATATTTTTTTACATTGTGGGGTTGGCTGTCTGATAATCTCAACACTCACTTGGAAGGTGGGGAACATGGACGGTCATCCTGAGAAACACTACAAAGCTCTGCTGAATAAGTATCTCAACACAACTGAGCTAATGCTGTATTCTGTGCTCAGATGCAGAATGAGCATGACTTCTTCTCATCTTGAGTGGTTAGTGTCTCAGCAATTCAATATTTCACAAAAAAATAAATAAATAAAAATTGTTTGCAGTCATTTTCCATACATTGATTGATGTATTTGATTGCTTGTTTTAAGATTATAATTAGGCTACGATTATTTTAAAATAATTTTATATTCTACAATGTCAAATTTAAGCTTTTAATCCTCAAAAACTATGTTGGCAACCACATTTTTTGGAATTTACAAACAATAATAATAATAAAATTATTATTATTAATAATAATAATAATAAAATTATTCTACATTTAGCTTGAATATTTATTATGTTCAGTTTTAGCAGTTCAAGAAGAACTTTTAAACAATTTTCAATGTCCGATAGCTCACACATTACTTTTACTAAATCTAAATTATGAAAAATATATTTCTCAATTTATGGTTATATGCACTGTATTTTATTTATATATCCTCTTTTATATTTTTTAACTGTTTTAATAGGCTCCATTTTACTATAATTTAATTTTTTCTAATCATTTATATTTTCTAACTATAGTTTAATAGTTTGATTAGTTAATGAGTAATGTAAATCAAACGTCATCTGAGTCTTTATGAAATGTAGGACAGATGTCACTGCACTTTACCCCAGTTATATAAACACATACAGTACACACTGCAGTTCAGTTCATCTCGTCGACTCTGTGCTGGATTAAAGATGTCCCGGGCAGCAGACAGATTAAAAGTGGTTTTGAATCACCTGGATCGCTCTCACGGTGCTGTCGTATCCTTTCAGAGGCGCGTTTACCGCGAGCGACCGGCGCGATGAATTACAACGCTTTTAACTAGTTATCTAGGAAGCTAAAGCTAAAAGCTCTGGCCTCAGACAGGGGGCTGTTCTCGGATCACACGCAGCGCACAAGCCGAGGCATTGCGAACAGGCCTGGTTTATTATCTACTTTTCAATGATGGAAATATTAATTTTTTAACAACATTGGATCATATTGAACTATAATTACTCTGTTGCTATTACAAATACAGCACGGCGATTTGTTTTATGTTGTTCTGTACAGTCGTTATGTATTATGTGCTGCTGACATCGTATATATAATGTTATGAACTTTAACCTGCATCATTCAGAGAGCATCCTTCACTTCTGCACAAAACGTGTCATATCACCATCCTCAAGTCCTACAGTTAGTCAGCTTTCAATTACAATTTCAATGCAGTACAAATTTAAATGCTTTTATTGTATTTTGCTTTGGTGGTTATAATCATAGATATGAAAGATGCAGCACAATTTATTTATCCTGTTTATTTATGAAACTTGTAACATAGACGGATTTTGCATTTGCAGTTGTTTTAGTCTTTAAATGTTGCTGAAATTCTTTTAAGTTCACTTTACATAATGTCCTGATACTTGTTTCCTGGTCTGTATGTAAACTATATTCTGGCTTGTCTGCAGATACACCTTTGACACGGGTGTCCTGACTCCAGAACAGAGAATTGCCTACGAGGAGAATGGATTCATACTCATACGAAAATTAATATCGGATGAGGATATTGACAGATTCAGGCAAGACTGATCTAAACACTGAACATTCGTTAATTTAGTTTATAATTGTGGTATTTGCCAATAAAATTATTTAAAATATGCCAGAAAAACTGAATAAAAGAATGCCTTCTGTGTTAAGAGCCCGTAACTCTAGAATAGACAAACTTGATTATAAAATGCATAACTATGGACTTTCAGCCTGTAATATTATTATGTAATGATATGAGAAAAAACAAACAAACAATATATTGGCTTCTAAAGGTACATTTTGTAATACAGTATCTCTTTAATGTTTAATCTGTGACAATAACAATGTCTTAAATTATCTTAATTTGGAGAGTAAATATTGATATTTATTTTTATTAAATAATGCACTGCTTTATATATCCACACAAGGTATTTTTGAATCCAATTGTAAACGCAGTCACAAACAGAGGTTTAAATAATCTAATATTTAATGCATTTTTTTAAATATGCAACACCAGCAAATTCAATCAATCGGTCATTAATAGGAGGATTATTAGGCTACATGTAAATGTAGGTACTGTAGGAGTGTCAAGTTAAATCAGAGTAGATTATTAACAGAAAGTCTACGTTTCAGTGCTCTTCTTTGCACATACTAGTCTTTACATAACTGAGTGTGTGTGTGTTTCACAGGAAAGAGTTTGAGCACATCTGTAAGAGAGAGGTGAAGGTGCCTGGTTTGGTGGTAATGAAAGATGTAACCATTGTTGAATCAGAGTATGTTGAAGGTGAGAAGGCTGTGACCAAACTTCAAGACTACCAGGAAGATCCAGAACTTTTCCGCTACTGCACTTTACCACAGGTAGAGACAAGCACAGAGTAGACTACAATGCATACAATACACTCTCTACAGCAACAGAAATATCATTTGATCGCATGTTTCTCAGATCCTGAAGTATGTGGAGTGTTTCACCGGACCCAATATCATGGCCATGCACACCATGCTCATCAACAAACCACCTGACACAGGTATAGATTTGTGCAGACCTGGTTTATTAAATAATATCTAGATTAACTGTGCATTTTTGATCTAGTATTAGATATAGTCATCAAAAGGTTTCATTAAATGGTAATAGCTATTATTAATATTCAAGCTATAATTAATATATAAATTAATATTTTAGCTATAATTATTTTAAATATAAAAAGCATCTAAATCAAAGCAACAGTAATAGCAATAGTAATAATAGCAATTTGTGTTTGTACATATACACACTTTAAAAAAAAAAAAAAAACACTGTTCAAATCAAATAAATCTATACTATGGTGTATATGGTTTTCAAACATGATTTTAAGAATAGAGGAATATTTTTATGTATAAAATTGTATATACTTTGTACATAAATATTTTAAATAATACCTAAATGTGCACTTCTTTCATACTTCCTAGGTAAGAAGACCTCTCGCCATCCTATGCACCAGGATCTACACTACTTCCCCTTCCGCCCTGCAGACCGTATTGTGTGTTCATGGACCGCCATGGAGAAAGTGCACCGGGGAAATGGCTGTCTGGTCGTCCTGCCCGGCTCTCACCATGGCACTCTGCTGGAACATGACTACCCAGAATGGGAGGTGAGAGAGGCCCAGGATGTGAGGGTGATTATGCAGATGGTCTACATCAGTCAACCTCACTTTGCCTATATGTTTTCTTCCAGGGTGGAGTAAATAAGATGTACCATGGGGTGCGTAACTATGATCCAAACCATCCCAGAGAGCATTTAGAGATGGAGAAAGGAGATACAGTGTTTTTCCACCCTTTGCTGATCCACGGCTCAGGAATGAACCAAACCGATGGATTTCGAAAGGTTGGGATACTTGCATGCATAAAAGTGGAGCTTTTATGCTTATATTTAACATTTCAATGAGCCCTGTTTTCACGTGGTAGTAACATACAGACCAAGTCGACAGAGCTAAATACACATGTAAATGGGGACCAAGGCCATTTTCTCATTCGGAGGTGTTCAGGGATGGATATGGCCACATTGTATTTGATTTGTAGAACTAAAGGAATATTTCACCCAAAAATTTGCTAAAAATGTACTCACGCTCAGGCCATCCAAGATGTAGATGAGTTTATTTCTTCATCAGAACAGATTTGGAGAAATTTAGCATACATCACTTGCTCACCAATGGATCCTCTGCAGTGAATGGGTGCCGTCAGAATGAGAGTCTAAACAGCTGATAAAAACATCACAATAATCCACACAACTCCAGTCCATCAAGTAATATCTTGTGAAGTGAAAAGGTGCGCGTTTGTAAGAAACAAATCCATCATTAAGTCGTTTTAACCTCAAACCATTGCTTCTGGCTCCATTTCTCCAAATCTGTTCTGATGAAGAAACAAACTCATCTACATCTTGGATGGCCTGAGGGTGAGTAAATTTTAAGCAAATTTTAATTTTTGGATGAATAACTCTTCTATAACTCGATCATACATACTATATCTTACCGATGCAACATGTTGAGTTTAAAAACAGCTGTAAAATAAAACCAATGAAACTAATCCAAAAGAGTATCAATGCACTGACTTTTGGTGCTTCATCAACAACCAACCTTTTAAGTGATGTATGCAGGCACAAAATCAGAGATTACTATATGTAAATTTGAATTTGTGTGCATTTATTTCAGGCCATCTCCTGTCACTATGCCAGCTCTGACTGCTATTACATTGATGTGAAAGGAACAACTCAGGAGAACATCAGCAATGAAGTGAAAGAGCTTGCAGCCAAGAAGTATGGAATTGATGATACAGTCACCTTTCAGGTGTGTTCACAGCTTCAGATGAATGCAGAGTTACTTGCATGCACACATGTGGTTCATCATTGCGGTCGGGTTCAACATACATGTGTTTGTTCTCTGTGCAGGACACTTGGGCTTTGCGGGGACGTCTGGTCCGAGGAGACAGAACATCAATGTGATCGCCAGTGCTCATCTGTCTTGCTTAGAGAGAGGATGGCTTAACAGCTGGAATAATTAACAGCACACAGCTGTTTGTTAATTATCTGACAATTTCCTTAAAAACTGATAATTATCCTTTCACTAAAAGTACAAACTTTGGCCATCAGGTGGCACTGTATGGAACAAATCATGGATCACATTTTGTGAATTGCCATCTGTGCCTGGGACAAGCAGTCCTGATACCGATCTAATATTAATGAAAGCCAGACACTGTAATATTATCATTAACGGATCTTGGAGTGGAATTTTCTTTAAGCAATGTAAGAACACTGGGAATTCATTGTCTTGGACTGATACTTCAGGTGTTCGTGAGAGTGTTTCCTGCAAGTAATTAGTGAGGTTATTGCTTATGGTGAAATACTTTGATCAGAATTCGAGTTCACAGCGGGCACTTAGGAAGATATAATTGAGTACAGCAGAGCATTCAATCGGCCTCCATTTGAAATGTCTAAGATCCAGCTTTTTGCAGATGGAAAGGATGGTTTTGAAAGAATCAGAGGCAAATGCATTTTACTGTTAATTCTGGAATATTAAATGGATTAATATGTTTGATCAACATTAGATCGGGTCTAGACGTGCCTATTAAACTTTATGACACTACAGTAATAGTAACTTTGCCTTGACAACACACTGCTTTTGGAGTAACAATCCAATTAGTAAAACTGAAAGTTTCTACCATATAATTTTGCTTAATATAAATAAATACACATATATTTTAAATAAACTTATGGCTGAATGTGAATGTCACTGTTTTAGAGCAATAAATGCATATAATGCAATAAATGCAAATTTGTGTTTTATAACACACACACATACACATATATATATATAGAGAGAGAGAGAGAGAGAAATATACAGTGCCCTCTTTAAGTATTGGAACAGTAAAGACAAAAATTCTTCTGTTTGCTGTGAAGTCAAGACATTTGCAAATATGATTAAAAGATGAATATGAGACAAAACTACAGAATGTCACATTTTGTGACATTCTGAGAGTTTCATGAGAGTTCTTCCCACTATCTGATGTGAGCATAAGTATTGGGACAGTTGAACTTAAGGCAGATGAAAAAGATTAAAAGCTAATATTTAGTTGCAGATCCCTTGCGCACAATCATAGCAGTGAGTCTGCGACCCATAGGCATCATTAGACTCTTGGTCTTATCCTTTGAAATGCTTTTCCCAGCCTTTAATGCAGCCAATTCCAACTGTTGCTTGTTTTGGGGAGTTTCTGGCTTTAGTCTCCTATTCAGCTGGTGGAATTCATGTTCAATCAGATTTAAATATGGAGATTGACTTGGGCAATCGAAGACTTTCCATTTATTTGCCCTGATAAACTCCTTGACTGAACTGGCTGGGTGTTTTGGGTCATTGTCCTGATCCAATATGAAGTGCTTTCTGATGAGTCTGGTGGCATTTTCTTGAATACTGGTAGCCAAGATGATTCTGTACACTTCTGCATTCATTCTGCTGCTGCCATCATGCATTAAGTCATCAGTAAAGTTGAGAGGGCCTGTTCCAGAGACAGCCATGCATGCCCATGCCATGACACCACCTCCACCATGCTTTACAGATGAGGCGTTATGCTTCATTTGTAGTTCCCTTTTTTCTCCACAATTTTGCTTTCCCATCACTTAGATAACGGTTAATCTTTGTCTCATCTGTCCATAAAACTCTGTTCCAAAACTCTACTGGCTTTTGCAAACTCTAATCTTGCCTTTCTATTTTTGGTGCTGATCAGAGGTTCGCTTCTTGCTGTGTAGCCTCTGTAATTCTGTCAAAGTCTCCTGCGGACAGTAGATTGTCAGAGCGTCACCCCAGCTTTCTGGACTTTGTTGGTGATTTTACAGACTTTTTATTTTATTTTAAGGTTCTTTTTTACAGCTTATATGATTTGTCTGTCATCAACTGCTGTTGTTTTTCTCAGCCGATCATGTCCATTGTTGGTTGTTGATGTCACCGGTAGTTTACAAACTTTTGATTTCTCCATGCTCTTTGTTTTGCTATAGCTCTAACTAACTCCCTTTTTCTTTTAGCATTCAAATTGCTTGCTTTTCTCTCAAAGTCCGCTCCCTCATCTTCATCCTGGTTTGTCTGTCGTCATCGAAAGCAAGACTCAGAATGCAGAAGCAATGGACATAACTGATACGACAGATTCCCTGCTTTTAATATCTGAACAATTTATGCATCAGGACACAGCTGATCACTTAGAAAGACATGTGAGGCAACTGTTACAATACTTATAGAGGGCACTGTATATATTTATATACACAAGTTTCCATTTATTTCATTAGAAGCATTTATTGTTCTCTCTCTCTCTCTCTCTCTCTATATATATATATGTGTGTGTGTGTGTGTGTGTGTGTGTGTGTGTGTATGTAGGCCTATATATTCTTTTCCCCCAAATAGCATTTGCACAACTACACAGCTGAAAAGTTTGCGTGTATGCGAGAATATTTTCGTGTGAACACGAAATATTTTTATTTTTATTTTTATTTTTTCCTACATGTCCTTATTTGTATATTTGTGCGTTCTACTGTGAGTGTTTAGTGTTATCTGTATGCACCAGGGAGTAAGAGAGAAATGCAATTTCAATTCTCTGTATGTATGTACAGTACATGTGGTAGAATTGACAATAAAGCTGACTTTGACTTTGACTTTGACTTTGAGAAGCTTCGTTAACGCGAGCAGACAAACATTTCTAATGCTCTCGGGTAAATTTTTTCGCTCATTTGCGCAAAATTTATGTGCGTACATGAGCGGCCTTCTCTTGGATTAGGCACTAGTGGTTTTCTAACCTCAATTTGGCAGATGTGAAATACACAATCTATTTATATATTTACCAGCTAACTGCAATCCAAATCTTTGATCATGCTGATTAAAAGCAGAATAAGTGGGCATTTTAAGAGCAGGCATGAATGCTTGTTTGTTTATCTCTCTGCATACGGGCATATAATAAATACCATACGGACCCAGACTGCAGTCTCCATTGAAATCAAATTGCTTTTAGCAAAAAAGGTAAGTGCACTGAATGAAAGTGGCTATTTAAAGTGGTCCATGGTACAAACTCCCTCAGACCAATTCATACCACACCCTATCAACAACTTCCACAGAAACAAACAGTAAGATGAAGTGGTGAGTTTGGTTCAGCATTGTTCACAGTTGAGAAATTGCCCTGGCTAATTCACTAGATTGAGCTTTAAAAAAATGATTAACCCTCATGCCATTCCAAACCTGTATGAAGATCTTTTCCATACAGTATCATCCATATGATACAATTGGCCCAAAACACACCACATTTGAATATACACGAGAGCAAATGAGATCTGAGTGTTACTGCAGGTTTCCATCGTCTTTTAGAGGATAGTAAGTATGGATTTGGAATGACATGAGGGTTAGTAAGAGATTTAGTGTTTGGGTGAAAAATTCCTTTGAGAGGGAACCCACTTTTACACTTAATGGGTGTCTTCTTGGGAAAGAGTGATTCTCCAGAGTGGAGAGACTGTTTTTAATGGAGGAACCTTTGTGAAAAAGTCATCTTATGCCTGGAATAGTGCTGTCTATGTGTGTGTGTGTGTGTGTGTGTGTGTGTGTGTGTGTGTGTGTGTGTGTGTGTGTGTGTGTGTGTGTGTGTGATGGAGAATGGCTGGGGTCGCTACTGGGTGTCTGCTTATGGAGACTTGGAACCGAAGAAAATACCTGGATGGTATCCAAACAACCAGGAATCCATTTACACAGCATGGAAAAACGCCTTATAAATGCACATGCACACCCTATAGCCAAACCAACCCAGAAAGGGCAAATCATATGCAGGTTTTTCTCATAGACATTGATATACTTTGATAAGCATTGAGAAACAGAGACAGGAGCCAATCTAAGGAGTGACATATAGCTTTTAACTTCACGCTCAGCATGTCTGTTTCTCATTTCCTGACATTCTGTCTGCTATTTGTTACTATAATTCTCTCTCTTTCTGTCCATTTCACATTAGATACAGACTAGCTGATCATTCTTGTGTAGTATAATATAAATATCCAAGCCTGGCTCCAGGTGGGCCTCTTAGTTGTTGTTAAAGTATGTTCTTAAGGGATGCAGATGTGTAGTATGAAAGTACATCAATTAAGTACAATTTTACAAAAAGGAGCAACTTTTCTTTAAATCTGATGGCTCCTGTGCACCTCAGCCTCATGGGATAGCAAAGTGTCCACTGATTCCATAGACAGACAGAAAGACAGATATATATCTATCTGTCTGTCTGTCTGTCTGTCTATCTAACAATCTACAAATATCATCTCTGTACAATTCTATATCTATAAACAATTTTTGTGTAAAAATGTTTTGTCTGTCTGTCTATCTATCTATCTATCTGTCTGTCATTCTATCTATCTGTCTGAAAGAGACAGACAGACAGACAGAGACAGATAGATAGATAGATAGACAGATAGACAGAGACAGAGAGATAGATACAGATACAGATACAGAGACAGAGACAGAGACATAGATAGACATAGACATAGACATAGACATAGACATAGACATAGACAGATAGACAGATAGACAGACAGACAGACAGACAGACAGACAGACAGACAGACAGATAGATAGATAGATAGATAGATAGATAGATAGATAGATAGATAGATAGATAGATAGATAGATAGATAGATAGATAGATAGATAGATAGATAGATAGATAGATAGATAGATAGATAGATAGATAGGGATCCCTGGGGAATGCACAAGTTAATATTTTGCTGACAGGTGAAAGTGCTGATATTTAATTAATCCTGATGAGTAGCTGCTTGAGAAATCCATCACACACTTGATCTGCTGTTCATTTGTTTCATTGGAATGGAAACCTGATGCTAATCTGTAAACATGCCAGATCTAAAAGTTTGGACAGTAACATTGAGTGATGATAGAGGCTGTTGTGCACACAGACAGACGGTCTGATCAGTGGGTGTGCGCTGGGGTCCGTGTCTCCCTCTCTCGCCCCTCCTGCGTTCCCCTGGGCCAGTGAAATTCCAGCTCCCCCCCCCTCCTTTCCTTTGCCTTGCCTCTTCTCTTTCAGGTCTCAGGACTTTCTGCTGTGGTTCTGGTACCTGCACAAGACACTCATCTTCTGAAGGATGGCTGGGACTCATACTGTCCTGCTCGCACTGCTGCCCACCGTCCTCATTCTAATTGGTGAGTAACTATTACCAATCAATACTTTGGGGATACATTTTTCCCCATTAAATTAATTTTATGCTGTAAATATTGATAAAAAAAGTCTGCTTCAAAAAGTTTCTGCATAATTCTACTTACCATTATATAAGAGTATTGTGTGATTTAAGATACCAGGGTACTAAATGATTACCACAGTCATATACCATGGTATTTTAGGACACGTCCAAAATGTACTATACATTAGGTGATATGATACCATGTCTAAAAAACTGTGGTAATATCATGGTATTTTTTATTTTTTTGTATTCACGCTAATGTTCATTTCATGTGCTTTACCTATACAAAGAATAACTATGAACCACATTTCTCTCTCACACACACACACACACACACACACACAGAATAAGAAGTTATGATAAGTTATGATCATAAAAATTATTCTTAAAGACCTGACAGAAAAACAGTGAAAACAAAACTCTCTTTCTCTTTAGTGTTGGCTGGGGTTGAAAGTGCAGCTGTTAAAGATGTAAAAGACAGTAAAGTTCAAGGTGAGTTCAAAACACACACACTCACACTCCAAATCCAACTCCCACACACTCTCTCTTCTCTTACTCCATTGCTTTAGCAGGAGCATCTAAACGAGTTTTCATGCCAGCATCTGATGCCTCAAACTTCTTCAAACACCGCGGTCGCAGATCCCCAAGAACTTATGAAGAGTACTATGGTGAGAGCAGTAAAACTCTCCTTTTTTCCATCTCAGTTCTGCTTTCCTCATTATCTTAATCAAAACAAAGAAACAATTACATTTCTAATATGTAATTTAACAATTAAAGAGCTTAAAGTCAACTTGAAGTAATCTCCCATTAAATTGTATTCACATTTAATTTATGCTAATGCACGCCGCAATAGGATACAGATGTGAAGAAATGAGTTAACAGCCTTCTTTAACGTCATTCTCTCAGATATTAGAAGAGTGTTTGCAAATTAACTAGAAGGAACACTTTTGTGAAGTTATAAATAAAACAAAGATTTGAGTACATTTTACAAAAAAAAAACTATTTCAGTCTGTCTACTTCAATATTTGAAGTTTAATTTAATGTGTTACTAGGCTTTTCTATGTGAAATTTTATTTGCAATTTCTGAGTGAAATTTGTTTCTACACCATTTTTTCAGTGTATGATTTACAGTCTTTATAGCCCCCAACTCCTTACCCAGGCCTATTACTGTAATTAAATATGCAGATAAAAAAGCCATTAGGAATTCGACCCTAACACAATATGCAAATTTGACCAGACCTCAACTGAAAAAAAATTAAAAAATAAAAAGAATAAAAAAAAAAATTGCTAGATGTACATCATGTAAACCTACATTATATTTCTTAAGCCCACTCAACTTTTTTTATTTTATTTTTTTTGAATTAGAAGAAGAAAATATAGTTTGTTATGGAAGCTTATTTCTGCCATGGGCCAAAAATATAAAAAAGGTAATTGTGAGTTTTCATCTATTACTTTTTTCTCTCAATTCTAAGAGAAAAAGGTCAAAATTAATAAATACAAATTCAGAATTCTGATTCTTTTCATGGCAATTCTGAGTTTATACCTCAGAGTTTTGACTCTTCTTCTCAACTCATTTCTCAACTTAGTGTTTACATCTCACAATTTTTTTCTGCCATGGAATAAAACTTTTAAAAAGTTTATGACCTTTTCTCACAATTCTAAGTTCTCACAATAGTGAGTTTATCTCTCACAATTTTAGAATTCTGAATTTACTATCCCTTTTTTCCTCAGAATTAAGAAAAAACATTATCTTATTCTTAGTTTACATCTCCCAGTTCTGAGTTTATATCCCAATTCTGAGATTTTGTTCCTCAGAATTGATATGAACTCAAAATGTCAGAATTGTGAGATAAAGTCACAATTACCTTTTTTCATTTTTTGTCTCTAGTCACAAAATTATCCATGGACAACTATTTGAATTTATTCACCAAGTAAAAAATATCCAGAGGAAAAATGTTTGAATATTATCTTGGACAGTGGGAGGCTCGGAGTCAAAAACACTGGGCTAGAAGGTCCAACAGGACAATATGGAGCAGTGTTCTTTCTCCCACACACACACACACACACACACACACACACACATACGGACACTGCATCAGGCTGTCCTTGACCCTGCCAGGCTACGATTGCAGTAATGAAAGCATGGAAAAGTTTTACTGAAGTGTATTTTAAATTGTCAGCAGTGTGTGTGTGTGATGGTGCAGGAGCAGACACTGCAGGTTGGAGTTAAAGCAGTTGGGGCTTGAGACTGGAATGTGCAGACATGAGCTAAACTAACCTCCCTCACGACCGTGAAAGAAAGAGAGAGTGAAACCTAGATTATTTTTGGCACCCGATTTGCTAATAACTGAGCTGCTGTCAGCTGGTTTATAGGAGTGTGTGTCACCCTTAAACCTGTTTATGTTGTACAGTCTGGAGCTTTTGAGGACGTCTGCAGAGATGAGAGCAACCGAAAATGTGCAGGATTGCAAGGATAGTAGATGCTTAACTGCTCATATATAATTGTTTCATGAAATACCAAAGCAATTGCACACGATATTTATTCATTTTGAGATCAGCTTGTCACTTCTAAACTCGAAGAATCCTGAAACAAATGGTTTCGTGGTTTTCACAAAAATATTTAGCAGCACTGCTGTTTAACACTGCAGCAAATCAGCATATTAGAATAATTTCTGAAGGATCATGTGACACTGAAAACAGAAAATTCGGCTTTACATCACAGGAATAAATTACATTTTAAAATATATTCAAATAGTAAACACTTATTTTTAATTTCAGTATTTTTGATAAAATAAATACTAAATACAGCATTGGTGAGGGTAAGAGAAAACTTTTAATAATATTTTTAAATGGTATCTCATTATTGTATACTAAATTCTATGCTGTTTAACTTTTAGCGGAGCAGAGGGTGAAGATAGCTGCAAACGAGCGAAGGAGAGAGCACTTAGAGGAACAAAACAACGAATACGAGAACTATTTAGAGGAGGAGCGCGATGGTGAGACTGTTCTGCCTGTTTGATTATCTTGGAAACATGCTGATCAAACCCTCTACAGGATAGAGTTCACAGACAGGACTGCTGGACTAATAAGAGACTGATGACAGCAGTGCCTCTGAGCCTCTTAGACAGCATTATGATCCAGTATAATAGACTGGTGACAATTGCTTAACTGATTTGGAGGTAAAAATTTGATGCAGTAGTTTGAATTTAAATTTGAAAATTAGAATTCTGAGCACAGAATTCCTTTTTTTGATAATAATCATAATTGGAAGCAACAAGTCTACATTTATTTTAGACGTAAAAAGAATAGTTCACCCAAAACTGAAACTTTGCTCTCCCTCAGGCCATCCAAGATGTAGATCAGATTTGGAGAAATTTAGCATTACATCACATGCACACATATGGATCCTCTGCAGTGAATGGGTGCCGTCAGAATGAGAGTCCAAACAGCTGATAAAAACAAATCCACATGACTTACAGTCCATCAGTTAATGTCTTGTGAAACAAAAAGCTGGCAGTTTGTAAGAAACAATCCATTTGTAACAGGCTTTTTAACAGTTTAACTGGTTTTAATGTGTTCTTCAGTGAAAAAGTCCATCCCTTGTTGTACTCTCATCAAAATCCACCAACATATTGGTTTAGAAATGTTTTGGATTGCTTTAGCTGTGCATATTTCTCTCCTGATCTAAACAAGATGGCTTGTTCATTGGACAAAGTAATCTTATGGACTCATATTTCAGCCAGAGGCAACAGTTAAAAACTGAAGTCTTAATGAAGGATTTGTTTCTTACAAACACACAGCTCTCTTTAACAAGATGTTAATTGTCAGACTGGAGTTGTGTGGATTACTGGTGGATTATTGTGATGTTTTTATCAGCTGTTTGGACATTCTGACGGCACCCATTCACTGCAGAGCATCCATTGGTGAGCAAGTGATGTAATGCTAAATTTCTGATGAAGAAAAACTCATCTACATATTGAATGGCCTAAAAGAGTGAATTTTCAGCATTTTGTCATTTCTGAGTGAGCTGTTCCTTTAAAAAATGGTTACCTTTTGTCAAAAATCTTTGAGAAATTGATCCACTGCCAGCTGCTGTCTGTCTTTGTATCAACAGAACAGTACGAGAGGACCAGAGAGAAGAACGAGCAGTGGAGAGAATTCCACTATGATGGGCAATACCCACGATACCCTCACCACCGCCACTATGTCTGAGCACGAGCACATACATGCAATGCCTCAGAAAGTGGATAACCGTCGTTTGAGGGATACTTTCATGACATAATATAATTATTCAAAACATTTAAGCACTTAGATTTAAAGCTTTTAATACATGTATAATAAAAGGGTTTGTGTGTTCATGTGATTTTTTTCCCTCTCTGTTCTAATTGCTTATCTTTACTCTATTATTGGACTCTTTATCAAAACATTCATGATTAGTTTGTGATTTTAAACTGTTTTCCAAGAGCAACTCCTTATTTCCTTCTTCAGTAATTATTCAGCTGTCATCTGACCTGCCTCTTTTTAATAACTTTCAATCTGTACTCTTGTGTGAATAAAGCTTATTTGATTTTCCACATTAGTGAGGATTTGATATAAAATGTACCCACCAGAATTATAAAAGGGAAAGGAGAAAGCCAATAAAAGAAAAAATGCAAAAGACCCGACTTTTGCCTATATTGCAACATCTTGTAAACTCATAAATACGGTGTATATATAGTAAAAAAGCCCAGGTTTGTGTGCCTTACAGAGGGGATAATAATTCCAAGGCAGTATTTGCTGGCAGCGGAGTGACATTCCTGTGCTGAGAGCTTAGACAGATGGGAAAATGACGGAGAAAGAAACAAGTGGAAAGAAAGATTTATCGACCTTCCTGAGCCTCGGTGCCACTAATGGAATCTCTCATGCACCTGACTGACAGAACGACTTCCTGCCACTCCTACTGCTTAAAGAAGAGCACACAGGGGTAATAAAGTTTACAATATCACTGCGTGCTGTGAGACAGACAAGATTTAGCATGTGTGCCAGTCCCTCCAGTCAAATCAATGAGAACATTCACAGAAAGTCTATAAAACATGTTCCCTCAGTATTGTTTAATTCAGGTGTGCTTGACATGGTTGATATAAAAGTTCACAATTAAAATAATAACAGTACATAAGAATATTTACATTTATAAAAGGCATGATAGTTTATCTTAAAACAACATATACAGACAACAGACAAACATTAAGAAACTAAAATCAGATTTAACATTGTCCAACACAAATGTAACGCTGATGCCCCTTCACTCTCACTTTCTGATTATGAAGACATAGAAGCCTCCTCTTCTGAGTGAGACTGGGCTCAGGCCGCACACGGGACAGCTGACACTACTTTAAACTGTTGAGGAATTTGGACTGTTCCTCTCCGCGTGGCAACAGTAGCTCCCCTCCTATTTTGGGTCCCTTTTTCTCCTGTAAAAATGAGAGAGAGGTCAAAACTGGAGCGAGTTACCAATACATGCTCATATAATTATACCATTGAAATACATAATCCAAATTGTAATAAATACATTCCAAATATAGTAACAAATTATAGAATAACTGATGACAGAATATATAGTGATATATATATGTATCATACATACACACATACGTATATACTGTATATACGGATAAAACTACGTAACAATTCGGACAGAATGTGGCAAAATGATATTCAACATGGTCATGTTCGACAAACCTGGAAAATATATATAATTTTGATGAAAGATTTGAAAAATAAAAACACTGCCTTAATTGCAACAAACTCAAGTTAAGTCACCTTTATTTATAAAGTGCTTTATGTATGTAATAAAGATTGTTTCAAAGGAGCTTTACAGGGATAAACAAGAAAATAATGATTCAATGATGCAAACAATTCTACTTTAAAGCAGCTCTAAAAAGATGGAAAGAAATTACCAAAACTACTCCGGCTAAAACTGAAATAAAATAAACTAAAAGATATTTAAACAACTGACAAAAGCACACAATTCAACTAAAAAAAGAAAACAAAAATAAAGGCCAACTCATAATAAAGTACTATAACAAGCACTTAATGTAAGTACAGCAAAATAATACAGCTAGCTGTGATCATTTAATTAATTCAGTTGTAACTTGTGTCAAGCAATCAGAATCAAGGAACCACAATAAAATAACTACAAATAAGTAAAACAACGAAAACAGTAAAAAATTGAAACTGTACCTTTAACATGCCATCTCTCTCCCACTTATAAAGGCCACAATGGCTAAAATGGAAAGTGACATTTTTATTACAACATGCCATAACAAATATTAATCTAACAGTTAAGTATTAAAATGTCAGTATGTTATCAAACATCTTTTATAAAAAGTAACGTATAAATAAAGGTACTGCAGCATCCCCTCACCTGCAGGCTCCATGTGGCATCCGTGCCAGGCAGATCTTTCTCTGACCGCAGGGGCATTTGAAGAAGCGTTTGACGGCGTCATGCCAGTGGTAGTCGTGTTTGTCTTCCACACAGCGGTCCGCTGGTTTAAAGTGGGTGTATTTACACTGCGGGCGAGAGGTGCTCATGAACTAAACCGCATAAACAGGCCGTGATTTACAGGTGTAATCAGTCCGAAACCAAATAATTGTCTAATTAGCATCTTAGAGAGGTTTGTTTGCCTTTTGTTCCTCTTGAACAACATGTATTGAGGTATTATGTCACAAATTGTGTTCAAAATTGGTTCGTCATTATGACTTGCTGTGAATAAATACTGATTAGCTACTAATGATGCAGGAGAAATCGTTCTGTTTTCATGAGGACCTGAGTGAGACACACTGTAGGGATTTTCAAGTGGACCACTTGAAATTCAAAATGCACCCAGTGCTTTTTCTGACCCCTGTTTTGCACCAGAAAAACTGGATTACTCGGCATAAAAGACAGATGCGGAGTCTCTTTAGTTGCAAATTTGTTGACTTACGGTTTTGCAGGTGACGGCCCGACATTTCATCTCCCTGATGTTCTTCATCTTCTCCTCCATCTTTTCTTTTTGCACCAGCGGCTCAAAATACTCCTGCATGGCCCGCTCCTCAATCTAGACGCAAGATATTTTGTCAAACATGCAAGAACACTCCAATGGGACATGACTTCCATCATTTCATATCGCATGTGGCAAAAGAAACACTACAGAATCCAAATCAAATAAAGCCATCTGGACACATCACGCCGAACGCTTTCAAAACAACCGCAAGCTCCGTCCACCCACTGTGACATCATCATATATAAAAGCACTGGCATTCATATCAAAACACACATGCACTGATGTTCAGCCAAAATACACACCTCTCCCATCATCCATGAGTTTGAGGACTTGGCGTTGAGGATGCGCTGAAAGTCCTCCGATTGGATGTACTCTAGCTGTTCCCGCCTCTTTTTCTGAGCTGGCTCCTCCTCCTCACCAGTTGCATTTTCATCTGATACTGCAGATGGGTTTTTAGCAGAATAAGTGCCAGAGAAAAACAAACAAGCAAACAGTCAATCATAAAACAGATATGTCTGTACCTTTAGGTGTGGAGAGATTGTGCTCCACTCGATCTGCAATGTCGTCGCTGTTGGCTCGCTTGCGTTTTACAGCATTCGGGTCGTCTTTAACGATGACTGAGCCTTTACCTTGGAGTTTCCTCACTGCCGCCAACTAAGCAATAAACAATATTAGAAATAAACAATATTATGAACAAATTTAATGTTTGTGCTAGAATTCATCCTGAAAGCATCGATTAGATTGAGGGTTTTCAAACTAGGGACCCAGAGGGGGCTGCAAGGTATTGCTGGGGGTCCGTGGAAAATTATAATAAAGTATAAAAACACAAACACAAACTAACAACTCTAGTGACAGCTTTTGTATTTAAGAGAAAATTAAAAGATGCATTGCAGCATAGTTTATTCTTATTGTAATTTTTGATACAAAATAAGAAATGTAAAAATATTTAGTTTAAATATAAAATTTTACATATATAATTTTTTTTTTATTAATAACAAAATTAATTATTCATAATTTTTTTAAAGTACAAATGTCTTTAATTTTTTTTTTTTATTTTTTTAATATTAATATAAGACATTGAAAACTTTTAACGTTAATGAATTTAAAACTATTTAATTTAAGGTGTTTTTAATTTAGTAAATAGTTTGAAGTTAATCAAATGTTTTTACTTTTTATTAAAACATTTATTTATATAAAATTCCAGTTAGATAAAAACAAAAAAACAAACAAAAAAACAAAAACACTACAAGAAAATGTTCCGGAATTGAAAATATTCTTTAACAAATGATGGAGCACTTTCCCGAAATAGTACCTTTGCGGCTGAGAGGCCCTTAGATGAAGGTGGAGACAGATCAAGGAGGATGTCCTCTCCTTCTGAAAAGCCACGGCCCAGCGTGGGCACAGGAGGGCCTGAGAGACGGGACGTGAGGCCAGACGACCCCTTCGGAACCTCCGAGGCAGCTTTCGGGGAGAGCAAGGGACCCCTGCTTACATTCGGCTGGGAGGGAGTACTACTCTGAAGCACCCTGGGTAGAGAAGAGCTCATATTTATAGTACATATAGGGACAGGTTAAAGGTCTTGATCATAAGCACAAAGGATTTGCAGTTTACAGAAGTTAGAGCCTATAAATCACCCCAAAAACTCAATAATGAAATACTAAACAATGTATCAGCTTCCAAATGTAATGCAAAACAAATACAATCAGTAGTTAAAGCACCATTAATTAGAACAAACACCTCTCACCTCTTCTGAATCTCTTCCGCCCTCTTCTTTCGAGCCAACATTCTCTGCTGGAGCTGTTCTTTCTGCTGCTTGAGAAGGTCAGACGCAGATATAGACTGAACTGAAGATCCTGCAACAGCTAAATTAAACAAAGGCAAGTTGGAGATTAAATTTGCATGGTTATTAGTATGCACTGAGGCTATACACAAGGTTTCTGTAGGTTTTATGAAGGTAAATTTCAAGGGAGAGTTCACGCAGAAAAGTATTGCCATGTTTTCCAGTGGAAATGTCTAAAGGTATGTAAATCAAAATAAAAGAATTTGAGAAGCAAAATGACAAAATAAGAAGTCTTGCTTTGTTTTCAGAAAAATCTTCTTTCATAAAACAACGTTTTCATATATATCTATTTTTATGCCATGATGACTTTGCAAGTGCAAGATTTTCTGCTCTGATTTAGTACCTTTTTAGGCCATAATTTGTATAACTTTAAGACCCAAAGAAAACCTGCTTATATTCCAGTGACATAAATGTGCTTGCTTTTGGTTTATTTCTTTGCATGACAATTGTGGGGTGGCATTCGGCAGACATCTGCTGGCCCAAAACAGTACTGCAGCATCAGAGAACAATCACAGTTAATAGAAGAGCAACCAGTAACTCTCAAATTACACAAAACGCATGAAAACCAACAGTTTTTGATGTCAAATCTAGCGTGATGGACTATAGTTTGAATATGCACAAGCGTAAATGAGATTTGAAGTTATCTTACAGGTTTTGAACAACATAAGGGTGAGTAAATTATCCCTTTAATTACCTGTATTCTTGGCTTTTCCTAAGTGTTTCTTAATATTAAGCGCTCCAGGCGTCGGCATAGTCATCAGGCCTTTGAAGTCATCTGAACAGCCTGACACCGCACCTGAATTCAGAACTACATGAAGACTTGATAAGACAACATGAACACCAGCATAAAATTAGCATTTGAAGAAAAAAAAATACTAAACAAGTTTACCAAGTTTCTTAGTTGGGATGGAAGCCAAAACAGACTGTATAGTGGGTTGTTTCTTTGGCTGTGGGGCAGACCTGTCGAAATAAAAGATTCATGCAATAATTTTAGGGTTTGGGTGGATTTAAAGGGAGGTGACGGTCATAAAGAGAGTAAGTGAACTCACATTGAGGGCGCACAGGCGAGCGAGGACATGCCCCCATAATGGAAATCAGATTGGCACAGGCGCTCCTTCAAACTGCCCCGCCCCCTTCCTTTGCCAGGGGCAGAGCCTGTGAAGCTGGACTGAAGCTCAGATCTCTTCGAGCTCATTTTCTTGTACTGGGCTTTAACGTGATACTGGCAGTACTGGCATTCATACTGTTAAAGCAAACAGCAATAATGAATTGGCTGATTGTGAATTACTGCAGTAAAGCATGATGTCTGGATATGTTTGGAGACTCACCAAGTTGACTAGCTGAGTGCAAGAGTCTCCGTTCTTCTTTTTAGCCTTGCAAGTGCCAAAGTCCATGGCTTCTCCCACTATTAGAACCTTCTGTGGGTGATCCACTGTCAGGCAGAGCTGGAGAAAACAAACATCTACCACATTACTGTCATTAACATGAACATGTAATGTTGTTCTCGACCTGTTTTACTTCTTTTTACTATCATTTGGATTTATGTACAATCATTTTTTAGTATTTCTATACTGCGTTACTTTAGTATTATTTATATATTATAATAGTATTTATTAACATTTGGAATTACCTTTTACTTTTATATTTTTATTTAAATTTAGTAATTTTGTCATGTGCTTTTTTCAATTTAAATGAGTTTTTAAGCATTTTTAGATTTAGCTTTATTGAATTTATTTTATTTTAATTATAGTCGTTTTAGTATGTCAAATTTAATTCCAAAAAAAAGTTTACTTCTTTAATATTTATATTTTATTTCAGCTTTATTTTAATTATCAAAAATGATTTTTAATATTTTGCGATAACAACACTGGTATTCTTGCTTTATTTTACAGTATAAATGTCTCTATATGACAGTTGGTTGGAGAGGTAATACATTAAATAAGACTTGCTGACATAAGCCGAAAAGGAAAGATATCCGAGAGGTAGAAAAAGTGATTGTATTTTAATGAACAATTCAGGTAAAATGTTTTCTGTGGAATAAGTTGCACAGTTGAATCGTTCACAATAAGATCAGGAATTTAACAAAAGTAAAAAGGGTCAATTTTGATGTAATGTTTGTAAAAAATAAATCAAGTTAACATTATTGTAACATTAAATATTATTTTAGTTAAAGTCAATCAATTATTAAGGATGCAAATAGTCAATTTTTAATTCTTATTGTTTTTAAATATAAAACATTTGATTCTGAGAGGTTTTATGAGACAAACCTCATTGGAACCATCCTTGTTCTTCATTGGGTTGGGATTGAGGACGCCAATCACTGTCCCAGTGTCAGTCTTCCACAGATCTGTGTGAACAGACCCGAACAGGAAGAGAGACACATTCACCTCCAGATTATGAAGATCATTCAGCTTCCAGATGCTGAAAGTTTTCCCCTACAAAAAATACAAGCATGTTCACGAATATACAATATTTAATATGCAGAATATCAGATGTCAGAAATGATGGTCCCTTACATTGTTTTTGCTCTGTGGGGTGATTTTATTTATCATCACTGCGAAAGTGACCCAGTCACTGTCCTCTAAATTGTCCCTGGCCAGTCGATCAGACAACTGAGAGAGCTTGATCAGTTTGCGGCTGGCCATTTTTTGCTCAATGTCTATGGAAGACAGAAGTGGATTCCTACAGGGAAATATAACACATTGTGTTTTTTTAAATAGTAAGAGAAATTAATCTCAAATACATATTTACACTACTGGTCAAATGTCTGGAATAATTATGATTTTTTAAAATGTTTTTGAAAGAAGTCTCTTATGCTCACCATGCCTGCATTTATTTGATGAAAAATACAGTAAAAACAGTAATAGTGCAATTTTATTACAACTATTCTAATATATATTAAAATAATTTATTTTGTGATGTCAAAGCTGAATTTTCAGCATCATTACTCCAGTCTTCAGTGTTATATGATCCTTCAGAAATCATTATAATATGCTGATTCGCTGTTCAATTATTATTGTGCTTAAGTACAGTACTTGCTATTAACATTTAAAACTTATTTTTATGTAAACTTGATAGTTTTCAGAATACGTTGAATAGAAAGTTAAAAAAGGATAGCTTTCATTTGAAATAGAAATATTTTGTAACATTACAAATATCTTTAAAGTCACTTTTGATCAATTTAAAGCATCTTTGAAATTTTTTTTTTAATATACCCCAAACTTTAGAATGGTAGCGTATCACTGTTCCCACAAAAGTATTAAGCAGCAAAAACTGTTTTCAATATCGCTAATAATGAGAAATGTTTCTTGAGCACCAAATCAGCATATTAGAATAACTGAACTTAAAAACTTAAATTATATATTTTCCATATAATTAAACCAATTGGAGGAATATTAATCATTTCAACAAGCCCACTGACCTAAGTCTAAGGCCTGAGAACTTCTCCACAGCAACCTCTTGACTGACAGATGAACGAGGCGTGGCCTGACGCACAGTGGGAGGAGTCTTGAGAGGGGGCGGTGACTTTAAAGTGCTGTTTACTTTTGCAATGTCTCTTATTGGCTGAGACTGGCAGTTGTTCATACTCTGGCCAATAGGAGTCTGCTTTTTTGAGACTGCTTGTTTACAAAAAAAAAAAGTTTTATTAAAAGTTCATATGATTTTCATATATTTCAAACATTTCTATTTTTGAAAGCAAAAAGAATCACTCCAACATGCACCTGCTTTGGTTTGGTGGGCCGTCCTCTGCTTGTTTTTCAGCTTTGCTGTGACATCTGATGGAGGAGAGCCATCTCTGTCCCGTCGTGTTGGCGGGGGAGTTTTCGAAGGTGGTGTTGTTAAGGATTTAGTGCTAGTCTGTCTCTGAACAGAGGGTTTGTTTTCAGGCTGTGTGGTTTTCTGTGAGGCCTCCAGCTGCTGCTGTAGTTTTTGCATCTTCTGCTGCATTAATTTCAGCTCAGCTGGAAGACAAACACACTTATGATCAGCACACAACAACACACGCATAACCTGGCTGCACACACCTATGCATACATATGCACATATAGCCTAGAATAAGCTTTACCCTCTATATCTTCCTTTGACTTATTCAAGTCACTGTCCCCTTCAGCTGAGCTGGATTTCCCAGGTGCCACGTCTTCTTCCTCTTCCTCATCCGGCTCAATATAGAGATCACCGTCATCATCCTCATCGAAGAGGTCATCTAGATTGTCACTGCCCTCTCCAGCGGCGGGAGTCTCCTCTTCCTGGCTCTCAGTCTCCGCAAATAAAGACAGCAACATGTCCAGATTCTCCTCCTCTGATGTCAGATACATGAACGCAGATTCATTTAACCGAATTACATAATACAGAATCACTAAATATTACAAAATCTACATAGCATAACATTACATGCTCACATATAGATATATATTATTACAGTATAATATAATATACAACATATAACATTTAGTAAGGATCACATATAATATACCATATAAATATAGAACAGTATAATACACATTGATTAAATATATCAGTACAATGTTGACTGTTGTGGACTATGCTACACACTTACTACTACACATGCACAACATTTAAAATATATGATCAGATAAAGAACAGAAATATACTATAGTTAAACTGTATGGCAAATAAGCAACAACAGCATACAAAAGAACTTGTTGACAACGAAATCAGCACTAGACAAACTTAGCAATATATTAAACTTATTATATCATGATATACATTATGTACAATTTAGTGATACGACAAAATCAGACATTATATTTTGCTAGGTAACTTAATGTAACAGATTTAAACATCTTGCTTCACCAGGAATTGTAGGAACTTACGTACATTTCTCAGCTAACTTAACTATATTTTACTCAACAGAGTAATAAACTAGCCTAGCATTTGTACTGACATGCTGCTGAGCTTACCTGTCATTTTGATTTCGATCGCTTTGTTTTTAAATGAAAGCGATTAAATATCCCTGTGCTGGATCAGACGTACAGGCTGTTGTTTCAATGTCGGCGCGAAAAATCTGTCATATTCAGGACCCCGGAACTACGTCACTTTTCCGGGCGAACTTCGTGCCTGTCCATAAAATAGCTAGCCTACGTCCCAATCTTCATACTATCCATCCTAAATTCTGTGTGATATTAGTAAATTTCAATAATATTTAGGGCAGATAGGGTGGATAGTATGCACATTTGGACGCAGGGCTAGTTTGTACAGTTGTACAAAAAAAAAAAAAATTGCGTAAAGCTTTTCAAATCAAAACAACAAAAAAATATTTAACTCTTTATTACATTTTCGCAAAAACCTTTTAATCCACGCTTAATTTGTTCCAGTCAAAAATATTGTTTGTTCCTGAGGTGTGTTCTTTATAAAAGATTCAAAGGTTAATTTTTATTTCGATTTTGCTTATAAAGGAGAAATTTCGAATCAAATTATTAGTTACTATAAACTAATATAAAGTAAACAAAAATATAAATACATTAAATATTTATAATTCATTGTTTATATGTGTATAATTTACATAACTATATTGAATTGATTTATTTATTCATTACATTAAATGTAAATTAAAAATGTATAGAAATATACAAGCACCAAGTTGTAAGATGTGCATTCAACCAATAAACTCAAGAAATCTAGAGTTGTGTATGGCAATTTATTTGGATTACACTCTTATTAAATGTGCACATATACAGATCTATAGGAACAATAACAAGTTAGAACCACAAACAAATGCAAAAATTTAAACTGTTAAATTTATTAGATAAAAATTTATAGTTATCCAGGTACACAGCATTGCATATGCATCCTCCAGCATAAACTGTAAAGTTTTAGAATTACCTGCATATTGCAGTCCTGTAGACAATTGGATGCCCAATATGTAATAATCTGCTACTGACCGTATGTCATAGATAGATACAGTACATCAAAAATACCCTTTTGAGTCAGTTTTACAAGATTTACTCCAAGTTCTGGTCATAAAACAAAGTACCTTTCCTATAGAGAGAATCTTTTAGTGACACTTACTTTATGGCCTATAAATATAGTTTTATTATCTTTTTATGGATTTCTTTTGTTATTACAGGCCAACAGCAGACAGGACATACTCAAAGAAAAAAAAATCACAGAATAGACCTACACGTTTAGTTTGGTCAGTAACTATACATTCATATATTAATAATGAATTGTAAAACTGTGCAAACACTGAATACCTCTTAATTAAGTATGGTTAGTTCATTAGGAATGTTCAGGCAACTGTGGTAAAACACTAAGGCCATGGTCAAGTATTGGTAGATTTCATCTCTCTGCTGAGCTCACAGCAGTCTGTCTTTAGTGTACTCCAGGTGAGAGATTTGTGCATCACTGCTTCAGCACAGGCAACTCTCTGGGTTTAAAGAAGGCCTGTGACATTCCCATAGCATAAATATACACCATGGAATGCACCACTATTTTATCTTTCTGCAGCAGCTCTAGAAAAATAACAAGAAGGAACATCAAATCAAAACCTAACATACTGAATAAAATCATACTAAATAAATTTAGATAGAATTCAGCAAAAAGATCACCCACCATCAATTTTTTGCTGAAATTCATCCAGAGGTAGAAGAATAACCTCCACAAATTCTAAAAGACAAACATTAATATACTTTTAGGGGGAATAAAAGTACAATGGTGACTTTTTTGGGGGAAAATATATACATACCTCCATCACCTAGACATGCACAATGAAAAAAAAAAAAAAAAAAGGAAAGTTTTGCTTAGCATTAATTTAAAACACAATATGGATGTATGTATTATTCTGTGATAAAATAATAAAGTGCTTCTTCACTCACCCAGCTGCTGAGTGGGGTTTATATTTTCACTGTCATCTCCATTGATATGTACCATCACCATCTGTGTGGTGCAGTTAGACAAGCCCGGGTCTAAACATGTGACTAAAAGACATGGGAATGAGACATTAAAATATTCTAATTTATATACATTTTGTCAGGTATCCACACACATTACAGCAGATGTACCTGGAGTGATGCCCACTACCTCCCCTTTGTAACCAGTTTCCTCCTTTAGTTCTCTCAAAGCAGCCGTTTCAACAGTTTCATTGTCATCAATCAGACCTGAAATATTCATGCACAGAGAATGATCAACAACTACACTACCATGCATCATATTTGCTAATTGTTTCTTACAAATTTTGGGCTGCTGATTCAAAAAATACTGTCTGTTTTGCTCAAGCAAGTCACACTCTCTCACAAAATATGATGCATTTTGTAGCATTTTAAGTAGTTTCATATTATCCCTTAATCACCAGAAAAACTGACACAAAGATATGATTCCCATCTTCCTCTGAGCCAGATTACAGTTTCTTTAATTCTCAGTTGATTATCAAATGTATGAATGATTCTGAAGACATTATTTTATGCCTAATCCTGATTTCCACTTTTCCACTCCTTTGCAGATTGTAACTTAAATGATACATTTTAAATAATTATTTTTATCATTAAAACTGACACATTTGACTTATTTTATTTTATAAGTGCTTTAAAGCTGATAAATGATTTCAAAATCTTCATTCTTATTTGGTGAAAAACTGTACGTGATGAAAGATTTTATTGATTTTTTTTTAAACTCAGCATCATAAAACGAATCAATATTTTTTTTCAAGATGCAGGGCTGTGCTATTATATGATATACCATCATCAGACCTGCAGGAAACTCCAGTGTGTTGCATCCCATGGGTGGACGAAACTGCTTCACCATTACAACACAGTCTTTATGTAGAGTCCTCTTCAGAAGGGCTATCATTGCTACACCTTAAGATGAATCCAAACATATGAATAATTTTAGAGCATTAAAGCATACAAATTGATTTAAATAAGAGTGCATGAGACTGTACACACCATCGGCTACACTGTTGGCGACTCGGGTTGTTCTCTTTGCTGTTTCCCATGTTCTGAGGAGACAAAGTTTCACAAAAATATGCATACAGATCATTTCCTGAAGATTTTAATAAATAATCACACAAACAATGTTTTGGGTTGATTGATAGAAAGCAACAATAAACAAGATCATTCCAATCAGTGGTATCATGTCCACTCAGTCCAGAGGTCAAAGGTCGCACATCATTCACAGATCAATACCTGGTGCTTCCAGATGGATCCACATACGTGGTCTTCTCAAGCTTCACCCATTTTCCACTCGCTATCGGCTAAAACACATTATTCATAAGTTTACACTACATAAGTTTGTACGTTAAGCACAACACATGAGAATTACATTATTTCAAAGGGACAGTTTGAACAAAAATGAACCTTCATGTTGTCCCTTTTGCATATGATTATATTTTTCTCTGTGAAAAACAAGCAGTGCAATGGCAATTTGACAGTCTCAGGCATCATTCACTTCGTGGAAAAATGCACTATAAAAATCTCATACTGGTTTGGAACAACATGATGGTGAGCAAAGCATGACAGTATGTGTGAACTATCACTTTAAGACAGCTTCTTACCTCCTCTTTGATGACATGAGGTTCAGTAGTCGCTTTCTTCGGAGAGCTCATGTGTGCTGGCGATCAGTGATGTTTAAGCTCAGTACAGCTACAGTAACGTTAGTTCTGCACGTACAACAGAAATTAAGTTACAGGGCGCATGATGTTTTCATAATGACCACAGTCTATTTCAGTTGACTTAATACATAAAAATTAACGGGAGATCATTCCAAGTCGTTTCAATCAGTGGAGAACGTACCTGAGAAATCGTTAAGTATGTCAAAAAAGTCACAAGTGATCTATCCAGTTTAGTTAGTTTTCTTCCAAATAGTCACATGTTCAGTAGGTATCTGCCTACTTGTGTGCCGCTAAAACAGTTCCTCCCCTCGTGCAGTGGATCGGGTTATCGTTGTATACGTTATATTGTCAACCTGGTCGCTAATATTCAAGAAAAACTAATATAATTGAACACAAAACTCCTCTTGAAGTATTAAAATACAGATTCATTTCAAAACAAAGCACGGTTATAAACCGGAACTGTAGTTATTGGTACTTTCGTTATGCCGGAATGTTTTTGAGGTTGCGCAGATTACCAGTGTAAGCTTTAGGCAGCATGAAGAAAGAGCAGGTTGTAAACTGTCAGTTTTCTGTTTGGTATCCTTTATTCAAGAAACACACTATTAAGAGGTAAGAGAGTTATCTGCACAGTCTGATAATATATAATGATCGGGAAAACTCAGGAAGTCCACAAAATCGTGCGTTAGCAATGGCATTATAATATGATTACATCACTGTAAGTTACTATATAAATGTTTCTTTCTTTATACACTCAAAGATTTTAAGCTTTGTTATAGTACATTATATATAGGACGATATAGGAAAATTATGCACTATAAGAGTAAATATGATTACATCACTGTACTATTTATATTTTTTCTTACTATATAAACTCAAAGATGATAGGCTTTGTTATAGCACATTATATATAGGACGATATAGGAAAATGATGCACTATGAGATTAAAATATTTGATTTAGATTTTTTTTTTAGTTATCTGTGCTGCTGTTAATATAGTTATGTCAGTGCTGTTGTAATTAAGCATGGTTATTTTCTCTTTTACCAGCTTGATTCTACCTATACCTCAAAATGTAATTGATTATTTATTAGATGACGGGACACTTGTGGTTTCTGGCAGGTGAGATTTGGGCAAAAGTTTGGTATTGAATAAATTATAATTCTTTCTGTTGTTGTCTGGTTATTGAATAAATATCTGATTGTCTCTGTTTATAGTGAGAACAACAATTCACAAACACAGATCAATAACAGTGACTCGGATGAGGAGGACGTTCAGGTATGTGTGTGGCTGTGTGAAATACATTGAGATATCTCTTAAATAACTCAACTATTTTCCTGATCTCATGCTTTTGGTTTCCAGTGGACTGATGATGAAACTACAACAGAAGTTACGGTGCGTCTCTTTCCTCTCAGCCAATCAAAGCACAGCTGATGTCATACAATTGTGCAGGTAATACATTGTGTGAATCTTCTTCAGGCCCCAGAATTCCCGGAGTTCAACATAACGGTGCAAGAGGCAATAAACGTTCTAGGTGGGTGCGTCTTCCCAAAACTGAACTGGAGTGCCCCTCGGGTGAGAAGATTTTACTTGCAATCACATTTCATTCACATTAATATATAATACTCACAATATCCTTCATCTTTCTGTGTTCCTCTCAGGATGCTAACTGGATTGCTCTGAACAGTTCCTTACAGTGTCAGAGTCTAAGCGACATCTTCCTCCTTTTCAAAAGTTCAGATTTCATCACACATGACCTCACACAGCCGTAAGTATCCCACACAAATGCTGATATTCTCAGTTCCCATCATGCCCTATGTGATGGGGGTTTTGTTCTCAAGAAATTCAAGAAAGCAGGTTGGTTGAAGTAATAATTGTGTACCTCCTTTGGCAGATTCCTCCATTGTAGTGATGATTCTCCAGACCCAACCATAAACTATGAGGTACAGATTCACAATAAAACAGATAAACATACTCATACATACTCAAGATAATATAGCCGTAATATAATACAATATGATATATTACCAAACAAGTGTTGTTCTTTTGGACTTTCAATTAATCAGAGAATCCTGAAAAAATGTATTACAATTTCCACTAAAAATGTTAAGCAGCAAAATTATTTTTTTTCTTGAGCAGCAAATCAGCATATTAGAATGATTTCTGAATGATCATGTGACCCTGAAGACTGAAGTAATAACTGATTTGCATTTTAAAACGTATATAAATAGAAAAGAGTTATTTAAAATTGTAATAATATTTCACAATATTACAGTTTTGCTGTATTTTTTCAAATAAATGCAAAAGAGCATAAAAAATTCTTACTGACCCCAAACTTTAACAATAGTGTTTATATTATATTATAATGTCATAATGAAACCTGATAATTAACCCTTAAATATCTCCCAAATAATAAATATTATTGCATAATATGTTATGGGATTCATTTTGTGCAGTTGGTGTTGAGAAAATGGAGCGAGCTCATTCCAGGAGCGGAATTCCGCTGCTTTGTGAAAGAAAACAAAGTAATTGGTATGAAAATTGTGCATTTGTTAACCTGATATGTGAATAAATGAGTGTATTGTATTATGTATGTAATGCCATGGAAGTATAACATTTCAAACAATTTCTACATACTGAGATCAAGTCTGTTTTTAGCGATCAGTCAGAGAGATTACACACAACATTACCAGCACATCGCCAAACAAGAGGCCAGCATCTCCTCCTCTATACTGGAGTTCTTTGAAGATCACATCCAATACCAGTTCCCAGATGAGGACTGTAAGTGTATCAGTGTGGAGAGGCAGAAAATATTTGTCTTGTTTTCAAGTTACATATGTGCATTAACAATGTTCTTTCTTTCTTTTTTTAGTTGTCCTGGATGTTTACAGAGACAGCTCAGTAAGTTTTTATGAATGCAAATTTCGCATTTAAATGTAATTTACTGTATAGCAATGTATGGTACTAAATGTATCTCCAATGCATGCCTGTTGTTGTAAACAGGTTTGAGTTGAATCTTTAATAAGTATGAAAATAATTGCAAGTTTGTTTTTCTAAAGGGGCGTGTGTGGTTGATTGACTTCAACCCGTTTGGTGAAGTCACAGACTCTTTGCTTTTCACGTGGGAGGAGCTAACATCTGGCAAAAATCTCACAGCCAGTCAAACGCAAGAAGACACAACACTGCAGGTAGTTCTTGAAAATGATAAAAAAAAATCTTCAAACCCTTTTCATATGCATTGCACTGCCTGTATTTTAGACAAATGTGCTGCTGTATTAACGCCACGCATCTTGTATTTTATTAGGACAGACCTGCATTCCGTTCCACCACCAGTGAAGTCACTGTGCAGCCCAGCCCATGTCTGTCCTACAGAATCCCACGAGACTTCCTGGACCTGACCACAGGGGAAGATGCCTATAAGCTCATTGATTTTCTCAAGCTGGTGAGTGAGATAGGGATGAGAACAACAGAGACAAGGACCTCTGTAGAAAAAGCAGAATGCAGGTGTCAGTCCTGTTTTAAAGTGTAAACTATGAATATTTTCACACATACAGTAGTTCTGTATTTAGTAACCCAAGTAAGTCACTTAAAGGAATAGTTCATCCAAAAATGAAAGTTTGCTGAAAATGTACTCACCAGTCAGACCTTCCAGGATGTAGAAGAGTTTTTCTTCACTGGAACAGATTTGGAGAAATGTAACATCACTTGCTCACCAATAGATCCTCTGCAGTGAATGGGTGCCGTCAGAATGAGAGTCCAAACAGCTGACAAAAACATCATAATAAGTCCTCTATCCATAATATTGCTTTCTCCAGTACAGAAAGACATCTCGTCTAAATCAGGAAAAAAATATGTACAGATCAACGATGGTCTAAAATTAAAACATCTTAATGATGGATTTGTTTCTTACAAACACAAAGCTTTTCACTTCACAAGATGTTAACTGATGGACTGGAGTTGTGTGGATTATTGTGATGTTTTTATCAGCTGTTTGGACTCTCATTCTGACGGCACCCATTCACTGCAGAGGATCCATTGGTGAGCGAGTGATGTAATGCTACATTTCTCTAAATCTGTTTTGATTGATTTTCATTTTTAGGTGAACCATTCCTTTAAGTATTACAAATACAAATATAATTTTTACTGTGGCCAGTATTTCTGATTTTACACTTATTTATTTTCTTTCTCTGTAATTGCAGAAGAAGGGTCAGCAGGAAGAGGAGTCATCTGATGAAGAAGGGGAGGAACCTTAGTATTTTGCTACTGCCTCCCGCAGTTTACTGCCAATCCTGCTTGAATAGACCTGCCTGTATTTTTCAAGTGAATTGGAAAATCTTGATTGGCTACCTCAGGGTTCAAATTAAATTGAGGTACCAAACTTTGTAGAAAGCTCTTCTTGCTGTATATGATGGGATGTGTGCTTACCAATAAAACCCCTGTCAAATGCTCAGCTAATATACAAGCTTTGTGTTGCAGAAGACATTTTTATGCTTTCTATCTGGAGTAGTGATCATACACGTAAATTCAAAGTGCAATAGATTTAAAACTGTTATGAAGTAATAAAGTTTTAATAATAATAAAAAAATGTTTCTGTGTAAATTATACCATCTTAAAATTTAGTATCTCGATAATGACACCAAATTAAATTTGTTTTCAAACGCTTTTTCAGCATCCACGTGGGGGCGCCAAATACTAAACTTTGTGTACAGGAATAATCTGTAAATGGAATATATTTGAACTTTCTCTTAAATTTTACTTTAATTCCTAGGCCTTCAAAACGAATGGAATTGAATAAAATCTTAAAACGGCATATAAATTTGTATAGGGCATATATTTCCCATTTTTAATTCAGCTTTTTTTGCTCGGCTTTAAAATACTTTAATCTCAAGAAATTGCTGTGTAATTGCGACCTGTATAAAATCATTTTTAAAATCCTTATCTAGTAATCACAAATGACTGAAAATTAATTGGTCAAAAGATTTGGGAACCCTGTTAATTACAGTCTTGATTTGAATACAGGAATACACAATATGCACAATATTTGTTAACACTTTACAATAAGGTTCTGTACATTAAAGTTAGTTGATAATAGATGGCTGTTGATTAATGTTAAATTACACATACTAATACATTTTTAACACTTCAAATTGTATAAATTAACATTAGTAAATCAATCATAAACTAACATGAATTTTACAATAAACAGTAGCATAAACAAGCAGGGGGGTAGTGGAGTGGTGCCTGACTGTTAGATCAAACTGCTTAGATTTGCTGACTCAAGAGCTGGTAAAGAGAGAAAGAGGACAAGAGAGAGACAGAATGCAAAGGGAGGGACAGATTTTCCAGAGCTGAGAAACTGCAGTGGTTTGCATCTGGAATACTCATGAGCGGTAGACTACAGCAGAGCTGACTGATGCACGCACGCACACACACACACACATTTTGTCCTCGCTGCTGACCGTATTGATATGTGAATGGCCTGCAGCCAATCTGACATCCACATCAGGCATGTGTCAAGCAAGCTTCGGTCCTACTATTAAACCCTGCTCTCAAACATGCTTTTTAACCCTTAAATGTTGCTGTTTTATGTGGGATGTAGACATTTAAGGCTCATTATGTGAATGGGCCTGATTTTTGGGAAAAAATTTGTAAAGGTTGTCCCTGTAAATACTTCAGTCACCATCTTTATCTTCAAGTCACATGCTGACCTCAAGGTAAATGTTGTAATTTTGACTGTACAATTGTGTTAATTTGTATTATTTGAGTTTTGATGTGTTGGTTAATAGCAATACATTAATTTTAAGTGCACTTTATCAATAAACACAGACACGTTTAGAACTCTAAAGCTGGTTTGTGCACTACTATCATCATTAGCCTGCTAATAGGTACCACCAGATGTAGCCAAAGTGTTGTTTTACCTTGATTTTGCCTAAACTATTTTGACTGACTTTGTTGCTTTAAAATGCACTTACTATTAACAATGATTAATACCTTCTTCTTCAGTGTCCCATAATGCATCTATATTGAAATGACCAGTGTTTCATTTCCTACAGGGTACCCTGAGAGTTTAGACTTTATTAAAATAATTGATCTGAACAGATACATGTCTTTTTCAGTTGGACCTGAGCATGCTTTTGGTGCAATGCGAACAATCCACACAGCCACACGTCTCTCCTCCTCTCCTCTACTCTCTCATATGGCAAGCCATTTTAACATTTATTTGTTGTTACTAGAACATATTTTTTTAAGTACTATAAGACAATCCAATACTCCAATACAATATTTTTCAGTTTCATTAACTACTCCTTAGATACTAGTACTTATTTCAATAGTGACTAGTCTCTATCTAACTCAATTTAACGAAGTCAATTTTATTTTTTGGCTCTTTCCACAATACACATTTTTTTACACTAAGAAATGGTCAGTTAACAGTTAAAGTATTAAAGGGATAGCTCACCCCAAAATAAAAATGTTGTCATTAATTACTCACCCTCATGTCGTTCCAAACTCGTAAGACCTTCTTTCATCTTCGGAAAACAAATTAAGATATTTTTGATGAAATCCAAGAGCTTTCTGACCCTCCATAGAGAGCAATGTAACTGAAATATTCCCAGACCAAGAAACATAGTAAGGACATCGGTAAAACAGTCCATGTGACATCAGTAGTTCAACCTTAATTTTATGAAGATACAAGAATACTTTTTGTGCACAAAGAAAACAAAAAACAACTTAATTCAACAACTCTTCTCTTCCAAATCATGTCTTCCACCATTACCGAGAGTACCTGATGTAGAACACGCATGCACTGAGCTTTGTGTAAGTGCAGAGGAAAACAATGCGCATGCTTCATAGTACTCTCCATAATGGCGGAATACGTGATTTGGAAGAGAAGAATTGTTGAACAAAGTCGTGTTTTTTGTTTTCTTTGTGCACGTAAAGTATTATTGTTGCTCTTTAAAATTACGTTTACAGAACGTAATTGTCTGATGTCACATTTTATTAATGTATATATATTTTTTTAAAGATTTATTTTTGGCATTCTTGGCTTTATTGTGATAGGACAGACATGACAATATATATATTTTTTTAAAGATTTATTTTTGGCATTCTTGGCTTTATTGTGATAGGACAGACATGACAGGAAGCGAAGTGGGAGAGAGAGAGGGGGAGGGATCGGGAAAGGTCCTCGAGTCGGGATTCGAACACGGGACACCCGAAGCGTTGGCACAAGGCTATCGGCGCCGACACATTTGATTGATTTTATCAATGTCCTTACTATGTTTCTGAGCCTGTGAACATTTCAGTTGCATTGCTGCCTATGCAGGGTCAGAGAGCTCTTGGATTTCATCAAACATATCTTAATTTGTGTTCCAAAGATGAACAAAGGTCTTATGGGTTTGGAACGACATGAGGGTGAGTAATTAATGACAGAATTTGTATTTTTGGGTGAACTATCCCTTTAAAGAATCAGTACTAGTATAACTGAAATAGTTACCAGTAGCAATTGGAATACTGTTTGGAATTTATTTACAGTAACAAGTAAATATTCACTTATCACAACTGGGAATGTGGCTGGTAGCAAAGTTTGTAATTATGTTAAATTTATTCATTAAAAATACTAGTAAGTGCTCGTAAAAAAAAAGATGCGTGTTAGTTGAATGTTAAAACGGCTTGCCATATTTCTCATGCATTTGCTCTTTGTCAGGTCGCGCGGTGAGGAGCAGAGTATCTTCCTCCACCTCCTCATTCACTCACTCTCTCTCTCTCCTCATTGCCATAACAACGGATGCAGCGCATCAGTCCGCGCGGGATCAACGTTCAGCAGCCGCGCGGGGCGGAATAAACCCGCACCGGTGCCGTTAAGACCCCGCAAAGCACGCACGCGCGCGCCTCTTCGAACTATTTACGTTAAACCGTTTAAACTGCTTGAGGGAGACGAGCGCACGCGGGAGATCCTCACCGGGGTTATTCGGTAACGGTACAACCGGGGAAGGCGAGGGAAGAAGGAGAAGCAGAGAGCAGGAAGTGCAGCGTGGGAAAGCGGGGAAAATCTCCGGGGATCTCCAGCGCTCACTTCTCCATCTACGGTCCTCCACGTCTTTTTTCCGCCATGGCTCGGGAGAACGGAGAGGCCGACGGGGATTGCTCGTGGAAGAAGCAGGTCAATGATATCAAGGAGATGTTTGAGTTCAAGGAGGTGCTTGGGACGTGAGTAACTTTTGTTTTGGCTTTGACACGCGGCTGTAACCTATAAAACACTGACGAGAATTTACCATAGTTTCACCTTAGTTACCGCAGTTAATTACGTTACCGCTACTGAAATAACCATCTTAAACCAACTTAAATGGATACGCTGGTCTCCTAGGTTGGTCTGGTTTGCTGGTTTTACAGAGGTGCTGGGGACTTATTGGCTGGTTTCCCTCAGTTGAACACCAATTTGGCCAATTAAAAACCAGTTAAAACCAATAGCCTAAATCGTCTTCGACTGGTTTATGATAGGCTATTTGTTTGAGCAAAGACTTCTGTGAAATCAGACATAGTTTGTGATTACTTTCAAACAGCGTCAGTATATTTCTGTCTCTTCTTGTTTGTTTATTTTGATGGCAGTGGTGGCTAATAACAATACAATAACAGTACTGCCTTTAAGTAAAATCTAAGTAAAAAAAAAACACTTTGAATTGAATTATGAATAAAGAGAATTTATTTGAAGCTCTTACATTTGAGTATAAATCACAAAAATATTGAGACAAGTTAAACTGAAACAAAGATGTTGTATTATAATAATTATAAACATTTTACAGTGTTACCATAGTAAATTGTGTGTATTATGTGTAAATTGTGGGTTCTAATGCTGTAAATGCTCCTTTGTAACCCAAATAGAGTAGTTTCCTCTTGTTTTATTTGTAAACAAAGAACTAGTAAACAATCAATTATAAACAATAACTAAAGCCCTGCTGGAAAATCCATCTTAAAATGGTTCAATATGATCACTTGCTGGTTGACCGTCTTAGACCAATAACAAATGCCAGTTTGAGGTGGTCAAACTGGTTTTGGACCAACCAGCCACCTTAAACTGGATTTTCCAACAGGTCTTCTTGCCAAGCATAAATGTTTTGTTGTATCTACACAAGAGGAGCAATAATGTTCTGATGGTGGTTTCATTATTATTCAGTATTCACACTATTTGTAAAAGCAGGGAGTCAAAATACACTGTTTTGGGTGGAGTTATTTCGTTTTTGTTTAATGCATGAAGGGACATGGTGGTTTCCGTTAACCTGCATGCAGTGCTTTTGCAGAGGTTGTGGTCATGCATGTGTGTTTGATGGCAAACGGTGGAACTGCTTTGCAGTCTGCAGCCACTTGCATCACCATGCATGCATGCTTTCATTTACCACACAAGTGATTTGCTCTCAGGTTGTTAGTTTATTAAATGCATTCTGGACCTATAAAGATGAATCCTATGTATGTCATCTACTGTAACATACAGTATAGTACGCGGTGCACCAATGCAATGTTTTTGTTGTGCATCCTCACAGGCCTGCACAGTGTTTGTACGTGCTGCGGTGGGTCGCCCGGTCGCTTTGACTGCAGTAATTTAATCTCTTTGTGCTAACCAGGGGAGAGTCGGATTAACCAGGTCGGATTATTGCACTGGAGGAAGACAGGCCTTGAATAGATTGTCCAAATTTCATAATGCACGTCTGAGAGGTTTACTTTATGATCACGGTGATACTTTACACACAGGGCCTAAAACTGAAATTTTGCTACACATTTACATTTAAGCATTTAGCAGACGCTTTTATCCAAAGCGATTTACAAATGAGGACAATAGAAGCAATCAAATCAACAAAAGAGCAACAATATGTAAGTGCTGTGACAAATCCTGGTTAGACTAATGGTTAGTCTCATACCTGCCAATGGCTGCTGACTTAAGGAAATTTACTGGCCATAAATATTTTTTTTTAATCGGCAATGAAACTGTATGTGCATTATTTAATTAAAAACAGGCAGAACAAATTGCACTTTTTATTATTAATATTTTCATGCATTATTTTATTTAATCAAATTATAAAAAAAATAAACAAATCAATGAAGAAATATCACTCTACCACTATTGAACTAAAGTAAATCATGTTCAGTTTCTTGCACAGACTGATCATTTTGCTTCACAAGCCCTCAATATATCACCAGGAGCCACGAGTATTAATTTTGCCTCAATATATCACCAGGACCCACGAGTATTAATTTTGCCTCAATATATGAGTACATGAACACAAACCTAATCTCTAGAACTGCTCTGAGAGTCACTTCATGAGCATTTTGCAGTTTCTTTTGAGAAAAACTCATCATAAATGTCTTCATAAATCGCCATAAATGTCTTCACAGCAACCTTTCAAAATAAAAGTTCGGTTTAACTTGAAGAAACCGTGACAGAAATATGACTTAATACAATGATAGTACTACTAATAATAATACAAATGATTAAAACATTTTTAAAATAATATTTACCAGAATTTAGCAGAAAAATGTAAATACACAAAGTATTTCTGGAGAAAAATAAATAAAATAAATGAATTTTGCCATTTTTGGGTGAACTATCCCTTTAAGTTAACTGAGTAAAAGTGGAGCAGGTAGTGCAGGCTGGTGAAATTGAGTGGAGCTGGGGCCGAATTTGCATATCCACATATATTAAATGAGGTAAGGGTGTAGAGTCACATTCAAACTATTTTAAAGCATCAAGAAGTCATGAGCTCTGAGCATGATCGTTCAGTTGGAGGAGTGTTTGGTAATGGAAGAGCTTCGTGTCTGTGAGGACACATCTATTAAACCTATGATTAGGTGGATATGTGCTCGATGTGAAGATGCTGCCGTCATAGCAACCCAAGAGACAGGAGTCATGGCAACTCCGACTGGCCCGTTCAAGCACACCATTAAGAGGGTCTCACCGATCTTCATTTTCCCCCTTATAAAAAACTCTGCTGGCATCGTACGGCTCTTTCCTCCCACGCTCATGGCACACACAGATTTTATTTATCCACCTACAGACATCCAACTGGCCATTAGAAACCAGTTCACAGCATGCCTGATCTTTACTGTATTCACAGTTTAGTGTTATTATTTCCTTTGGAAATATTGATTATTGATTCGGTCTAAAATGGCGAGGAAAAGCCGCAGCATTATAACCCTGTTCGTTCGCTCTATCCAGAAGAACGACAGCTGTGTTGGCGTTTCCGGCAGAGCGGAGGGTATTTCTGCCCATATTCTTGACGGATGTGTCAAATTCAACAGTTGGGCTCTGCAGGGGCAGCTTTCTAAAACCGTGTGTTTTCAGAGACTAACCGGTTTCCGCTCCTAGACCTGGGCTATTTCACATCCTCTCCCCACCGTCTCACACTCGGAGTCACATGAATCATTCAGTTCCAGCTTGTTTGGCCCTGAATGACCAAACAGGGCTGACTTCACTTGCTTTTTCTAGCTTTTGCGCTCTGTGTACGCAACTGCTAGATCATTTTCTCATCTCTCAGATTCTACTTTTAGACCTTGTGTAACCTCTTCATCAGATGTAAAAAGCCAAAGACATTAACTCTAACTGTAACACTAACTGTTGAGTTGGAGGTGGCTTGTATGTTGCTCTGTAAGTTCAGTAAGCGTTCCGTTAAATCATTTTTATTATACATTATCCACATTTTGTGATGTAAACAATAAAATTAACACCAAATAATAAGAGTTTTAAAATTGTAATATTGTAATATTTTAATATTAATAGTTATTATTTAAATATAATATTTTAATATTTTTTTAATTATTTTAATATTTAAGAGTTTTAATAATAACTTAATTTAATATATTAAGTCATTAGAAATATTTATAAAATACGTTTCTAAACTAAAAGATAGAAAAACAAATATAAAAATTTTAGAATAAATATAGAAAATATCTATTTTAAGTTTGGAGTCAGTAAGATTTTTTTTGGCCACTAATAATTTAGATTTGCCTACACATAAAATACATTTTAAAATATATTAAAACAGAGAACTGTATATCACAATATTCCAATTTTTACTGTATTTTTTGTCAAATAAATGTAGCCTTGGTGAACATAAGAGACTTCTTTCAAAAACATGTTACACATGCCAAAGTTTTAAGTGGATATGTAAACTGGAAACTCTCAATATTTATAAAATAGATTTGATACTAGATTTTTAATATCAACTTTTAGATTTTAAATAGATTTATTATATATAACATGTTATTAAACAATTTAAAATGTGTGAAAATAATTTGTGCTGTGTTTTGCCACCTTCTATCTAAGTGTTATAAGTACTGTTTTAGTTTTTATTCTAAGTCATTCATGTCTGTAGAATTAAGCACTTAAGTTTAATACTTGGAAGTTAAGAATGTTTAAATCCATAATCCTTGGAGCATTAGTAATAGTGATGCTTGCCTTAACAAGGACCATTAATAATAACAATAATATCACACCCACAGTA